>OZ014474.1:2868345-3468345 GCA_963965965.1 Trididemnum nubilum | reverse complement strand
TGTAACAAGACAAGCATTTTTTAGAAAGTAACGTACCGGTGGTGCACTGCAGCTGTCAATACAGTGCGTAGGTTTGAATAGGTACATTCTATTTGAATAAGATTACAATAGCACCTGACGAGTCCTTCGGACAAAACAGACTGTTGTGCTTTTAACCTTTTACTGTGATTTTATAGTTATATTTTGCTCTGATTTTACTTCGTATATCATCGAGCACTGTTTCAGAAGATTGACTCTCAACAATTTTCAGTGTGTAGGTTTGTAGGCTCGTTTCCACGGAAAAGTGATAGGCCTATCGTCACAAAGTGATTCAGGGTTTTGTCACGCAACTTTTTTGGTACATGAGGCTTTGCAATTGTGATCATAAAAAAAATCAACATCTTTTCGTTATAAAAGATGCCACGGTTGTTATGAATACTTTTATAAGAATATGCTATTCATGATACAAGCTTCTGTGGTGCAATAACTAATATACCAGTATTATTTATGACGAAATGGTGTTGAGAATTTTCATCAACACCATTGTTAAACCTCATGCAAAAAGGTTAACAGTTACACTCACATTGATTTCGCCACTAAGTGAAGTTTACTGTTCAGGGCAAGACAGCTCTGGATATACAGTAACCAAAAATTTTTATTTTGATTTGAGTTAAAATTAGACTAGGGTTAGATTTTGGGGAATAGCTGAAATAAATAAAAAATATTAAGCAACAATAAAGAGGTATAATAAAAATCTATTGCTGAAATTGCTTTTGCTGATTGAACAGCTGTATCATGTACATATCAGAGCTCTAGCACACTCACACTTGCAGAACTGCAGAACGTGCGCCAAGCCTTTTCTTTAAAAATAAAACTTACATTGGTATTCATACGTTTGATACTCTATACTGTAGGCTAATAATGGTACTGTACAGGCTATTCCTGATGTAGTCTGTAGTAGAAGTTAGAACTGCGAAGCTAAAACTTAGAAAAATCTTGAAACGATGCTGGATAGCAGACTGGTGGGTGCAGGTTTAGTCCGCTAGACTCTAGACTATCGATAATTTTAAGTGAGAAATAGGACTTACTTAGTTATATACTAATCAGTGTCTCTCAACTCTCTCTCAACTCTGACTAACCTGTATTCAGTTGAGTTATGAGCCTGACCGTGGCCACCAAAACAGCTAGGCCTCGTGCATGATTTGTGAGGTTGTCAACAGTAATCTGATTGATTGTCCTATTTTTCTGCGCTGTTTGTTTTGTTTGCTGACTAAAGTGGGAAATCACTTGGATTTGCATTGGTTTGTAGCACACAGTTAGAGGTGTTGCAGTAATAGAGTAGTAGTTTAGCAAAGTGTTTTCACTCAGCTCATGTTATAGTATTAAGTTAAGAAATACTGCATGTTGTTAATGTTTACCTTGTTTGGTATTGTGGTTTAGTGGTTGGTATGTCAAGAAATTACCCAATTATTGCCAGCAACTAACTTCATTAGTACCCATGTATAAATTATCTGCAGTGTAAGCCATTTCATTTTAGTATGAATCCTTAGCAACTACTAAAAATACCACATGATTGGCACCTTGCAATGGTTTCAATAATTAGAATCATACTGAAATGATTACTGTAGAGTTAGCAGAATTGCCAAAAATTGTGAAACCATGATTGTGTAAAAGTTTTTAATTAATTAGATCGTGTTCATTATAGTGTTGTGTGAAATCGCTTGCAATTAGAACATCTATTGTACCATCTTTGCCTACATGAGCATGCACACAAAATATTGAATGTATGAGTTAAGACTAGAATACAGTAGATAGCAAATGTTGCTGAACTAAGTTTTGTACAGATGTAACACTGCCTTTGTTTTCAGTTTACTCCTGTTGTTGTTATAAGACAGAACTTTAATTTATGCGGTTAAAATCTGTCAACCTACTCTCACTCTGAATTACCTTTCATAGTGATACCTTATAGATATAGGGTATAAGTTGATTATTGGTTAATTTTCAACTTCAAATGGGTTAATTTTCAAACTGCTAGTGGAAAGCTGACAAAAAAAACTTTTGGTGCTTTGTTATACCATACTATGGTCTTTAAGAAATATTTGAGTATTGCGTTTACGAACTGTGAGCAAAATATGTTTTATAGGCAAATTCCAAACCGATTAATTAGAATTGGATTTGGACAGTACAGACAGCTTGCTGGTGGAAAATTGCTGTTAAGGAAGACATTAGCTCTGCTAATGACACCATTTCCGTGATTGCTTTTATTGGCAGTTATTGTTGTTATAACATCAAGAAGAAATTAAATTGCAAGGATGTAAACTTCACTCAGTGTCCATCTAGCAATGAGGATGAAACCAGTTTCAATCATTCTTAGGTCAGAGGCATAAGTGAGGTAATCTTCTTTATCCTAATGCTGACTTTATGCACATACGACTCATTGGCTATATCGTAATCCAAAAGATTGAATGCTTTGTGGAATTTCTCCAGTTAAATTCACAACGTGCTCTTTTCTTAAAATTCATTTTAACTTCACTGGATGATGAAATGAAATGCTGTTGCTCTATTTTTTTGCTCTCTGTTCATCCAACCTTGAGTCAATTCAATTGACTAAAATTGAGTCTACTTGTCTTAACATGTTACTAGACAATCATTGCTTTATAAAAACTGAGGTATTAAGGGCCACAAAGTTGGCAAAAAAAAGAAAACTGGCAACTCTTCAATAGACTATTGACTATATAATACCTTACAATGATTTGATATTAATTATTGCACACTGCACAGTACAGTAATGTTTTTTATTTTATTAAATTGTTTTTTCTCTTATTCGATTTTATGTGAAGTAGCTGCCATCAACTTCTGTCAAAGCATTGTGCTGAAAATCTAGTAGCTAAATTGGAAATGGCATGAGTGTACTAACTGTAGTATTGAACAAATGTTTTAGTTTTCCTTCAAAAGTTAGAGGAAATAAAGGTGTAATTTTGTTTAATGCTTTGATCCACTATATCTATTAGATCAGTAATTTCGAAAAGAAAATAGAACCGTCTGGGACCATTTTCAACATAAATTTTAAGCTAAAATAATAACTCTGCAATGAAGGTTTGTCTCGGAGATCAAAGTTTTTGCTGTTAAGTACATGGTTTATTGTTGCAATGTTTAATTTTGCAAATCACAATATTATATCTGACATTACTGTATTTACAATGTAATCTGTATTTGGTATAAAAGCAGTATTTGTTGTTACACAATAATTCTTTGGTTTGTGATATTCGTACTCATATCTCTAGTGCTAGTTGAAGTATGATTAACTTATACAACTGCACAAATCATTACGTGCTCACTGTGCTAAGATCAAAAACAGAATAAATGTTTGTTTATTTTAATTTTTCAACATTACAAGAATATGGTGTATCATTATATACACCCATAATTTTATGTCATGTATTGTGTTTACAACATTCTTAATTACAGTGCAGTACTTAATTTTAAGTTTTGACTAATCAAGTTTTTCACAGCAGCCACCAACTGCTACAAAGCAAAAAGCTTCACTGGACTACTTGCTATGATGCCATCACCCTTTTCAAAACTAGAGCTCGACCGATATGACTTTTTCAGGCCAATATCGATATTTTGTAAATTTTTAGGCCTATACCGATAACCGATAATATATTAACTTTTGACTACAAAACTTTGCCATTATTTTTCAACTAACTTGACACTAAAAGCTTCACTAATTCCCTTTCAAAAAAAGACTATTGCAAACACAAGTCACACTCCAGTATTTTTTCATCAAAAAAAAACAAGCAAGGCAATCAATAGTCAAGAGCGGTTTTGCTTGCTCTCAAAAATAAACAGTGTAAGGAAATTGTGCTAAGCGGATATTTTATTGGTGGTAAACACCGATACAATATATTGGCTTGGCCCTGGTATCAGTCGATCTCTATTCAAAACAACATGAGAGGCCTTGTTGTTTTGGTGGCCACGGCCTAACCCCAAACAGTAAAGCAGAAAGTCTGAAGTAAATGTAACTCTTAATCTCATCACTTTGTGACTTCTAGCCTTGTAGCAGATAGCACTAGTAATTTAGTAGCTTACCTGGTTATCTCAGATCTGCAGTGGTGTAAAAATGTGGGCCTAATCACTGATCAAGTAAAAGTTTTGTTTCTTGAACATAAAAATACTTGACATAAAGTACAAAGTATTGACCAAAAAAGTACTTGAGTAAAAATAAAAAAGTAGTCATTTTGAAAGTACTCAAGTACTAGTGTTTCAGAAAGTATTTCAGCAAAATAAACAAATTATTCAATCATTAAACTGTAGTGTATGACAACTACCGATTATCAACTACCATACCTTCGCATCACTGCCACATATTGCTTGGTCTTCTATCCCCTCACTCTCTCAAGAAGTCATAAATTACTAATTGCTGCAAGTTTTTGTTATATTTAAATCAAAAAGAACAACATCAAAATTTTAAGATTTGAAATCATGTCACGCAGAATTTACTTGGAATCATTTTATAAAATCTTTGCTAACTTAACTTAATGAACAAATGTCGGTGGAAAATTTGTCAGAACGGTATGTTTTGACAAATTTGAGCTTCAAGTTTAAAACTACAATACTTTGTACTCTCCTAAATCAAAATGCTACTTAAGCTGTTGTGTAAATAGTGTTACTTCAGGCTAAAAGTAAGCAAGTAAAAGTAGAAAGTATCCAAAAATATAATTATTTGAAAAGTGCTCATTACTGACAAATTCTACATAAATAGGCTCTTCTTCCAGACTTTTTTGTCACTGTTGGCCTGTGGTTATCTGGTATTGAAGATTGTATAGTTACCGGTACCTATTCTTATTCTGGCAGTGTAAGGTTTTTATTAGTTTAGAATTTGATCTTTTAGGCTTAAGATTGACTGGTTTGAGTTTCTGGTAGCCTAAACTAGATAATTTCCAGCTGCTCAGTGCTGTACTTAACGAAACCAGCTGCTGTACCATCAAACCATGGTAAGTGAAGTGATAGAACTGTTTGCCCCAATGTCTGTATCAGTGTAGTTCTACACTACCGATGATATTTGTTGAAATTGATGGGCCTATTGAATATTTTAAGAGTAAAATGATATCAGATTGAGCAAGGTCTATGTCAGAATTTTATTTTTTGTTTTTTTTTTATTCATTTTCAAGTTTAGGCTATCATTTTTAAGTCCAAGTTTCATAATTTTTTGATCGAATTGGCTCATGTTATTTAAAGATATTGCAGTATATGATTGCCCTTAAGACAATAAGTGAGTAAAGATTTGGCGCTTGTATGTTCTTTTATATTTGTTGTTGTAGTGCGTAATTTATCCTCCTTTCATCGGACAGCTTTTGGATGATCCTAACTATTGGATAATTCACACACTTTTCATTGAGTCAACTACTTTGTATTTGGAGGAAATGCACCCTGGTTAAGTTTTCTGTGATCCAATGTTCCTGTGGGTTTCCTCGAATTCTTGTCCATTGAATTTGCTGCTTGTTCAAAGCCACCAAGCAAAGATAATCCTCGTAAAGCATCTTATCCAAGGATGCTACAATGTGACCAGAATGGGGACTAAACCCAGATCATTCCATCACGATCATTGTGAAACTGATGCCTTTACTTACCCTTTGACTCTCAGCCACGCTGCTGATATTTGTTTGATTAAGGTTTTGGTTAAGGTTTATGTTAAACTTGATTCCAAAGGTTGACACTTGACAAGTTTCTTATTCACACATAATAGCAGCTGCAGCATGTTTGAATTTAGTTCACTTTTGAGGAAGTTGGGATGATTCTACCTGCGCTGGTACAGATCTAGTACAATAAACACCATCAGATACATTTCTGCTATAATGTAGATTTTAATAATTTTTTCCAAAATTTTTGATTGTATTGAAAATTAAATGCATTATTGTGTTTTTGTAAGTGTTGCACGATGCAAATTGCTCTTTATATATATGTATTTGATGTTAGAAAACCTACTAGACTTTCAGCTATGATAGATCATAAATCTATTAAGTGTAATGTTTTTTTAGAGTTCTAGTCCGCTACCAAAGTCATGGCCATCTTTTAATGCAGCAAATTTCTCCAAATTTCATTCAGATGCAACTGATAAACGAATGGTAATACTAGCGGCAGTTTAGATGATCCAAGTTATTGCAGTCTTTGCTTATTGCTGTGGTGCAGTATTTTTTTTCATGTTTCTGCTTCTGTGTGCCTGCCGATACCTTTGAAATTAGCCATTAATTTGGATCAATTTTTGAACAATGTGGTAAAGTAACTGAGAATCTTTATGCTGTTCAATCATTACACCGATTTTTATCAACTAATCAGTGTTTTTTTTGGGCTCATCTCGGCTTAGTGTTAGATGTTGATTGTTTGTTTTTTATCACTAGATGATTTACCAAAATGTGAGAGAGAACAGTGTGCTTTTGCCCAATAATGTAATTAATTTTCTAAGATGCTTTGCTTAATATAAAACTTGGATGCTGCATCAATATTTCAAACCTAAATGATTCTATAGAACCAATCAGTAGGTGGTGGTGGTACTACCCGACCCCTTCTGAGGGATGGTGGTGCGGAGGAACTCTGTGGAGACCCAACAGTCGGGCCACACCCCAAGGTCTGGACATTAGGTCAAGAATAGAATCAGTAGGTCGAGCAGTAATGTGTTTGTCTCTGGAGCAGGAGGTCTGAGGTTCGAATCTTGGGCCAGTCAAATTGAACACAGAGTTGCCAATGGTTCGCCACTGCTGCAACATATCTTCAAAAGGAGCTGTGTTGCTCAGGCACAATTACGTGGCATTGGGCCCTGCTCACTTGTTACTTGCTTTGGCTTAGTACAGTGAGCATAATGAAAGATGTGATTGCAGCTAATTAGCCACTTATTTAACTTTGAAACAGGTGAGTTATTTTCCTACATAGATATAGTTGATATCAATAGATTTGTCTGGATTAATTTCACTAGTTTTTCCTAAATGTTTTATTGTGATTAGCACACATAGTGTTTCAAATGTTGCACTCCAATTAAGTGCTATGTTATGTCATTTTCCTTTTGTTTGCAGACCAAAAAATTATCTTTGTACATATCTACAGAAGATAATACTCCTCAACAAGGTATGCTGTGTGCTAAAGGGTTTCTTTTCATAAAAAAGATTAAATTCTTATTAGAAAACTCATAATTTTTGCTTTGTCAGTTCAAGCGTGAATCATTACACTTTAATTTCAAACTAGCAAATGATGCCTGACAATCTACCGATTATAATTTAAAATCTTGCTGAATAACAATTTCTTGCATTGTGCATTTTAAGCAGTTATTCTTCTGGTTGCTGCTCTTAAGTTGTTGCTCTGTAATGAGGCCATAAATACAAAATAAAAAATAAAATCTTAACCATAATTATTTTATGTTTCGACTTTTTAAAACTCTTAAGCTATTGTTAATAACTGCTACTTCCCATTTTATAAAGCTAAGCAAAAAATTATTTATTTTTTCTTTATGGCTATGGCCAAATATCACTGTTTATTGCAAGCGTACTTCATTGTTAACACTAGCTTACAGTTTTGTTAACAATGAAGTATGCTTGCAATAAACAGTGATATTTGGGCATAGCCATGAAAAAATAATATTAACTAATTTTTTGCTTAGCTTTATAAGATAGACCTAACAGTACATGATTAGAGGTACTACTCCTACTATGCTTTATGCAACAATTTTTTTTATTTCAGTTATCAAAAAAGACCGCAGCAATATACTGATTAGGTATTTGTACCAGCAGCTTGATAAAAAGGTAGGGTTTTTGTATGGACGCTTTTATGACCGTCTGGTTAATTTTGTCATAGCTTGTTGTTTTGTATGGACGCTTTTGCAAATGCCAATTTAATTTAATACATTTTGCCTACTTTTAAATATTTCCTTTGATTTTGCTTCAGTCTTCATTTAAATTCAATTCAAGTTTTTGAAAGCCAGATTGGACCAAAGATATTGCAAGGCAAAAACCTTTATTACAAATGTGTTGTGTGGTTTATTTTATGGTGATCATTTTATTATGAAGTAAACTACCCTTAGTGCTTTTTTTAGAACATGAAGCGGCGTGTAGGTGATGAAAATCCATCCGACTTTCCTTCAACGAGTACCGAAGAACCGCGTTCGAAACTTCCACGAAACACACCCTTTCATAGTGGTGCTGCAAACTCTTCCAGTATAGAGGAAGCGATTGATAATGCTGCAAACAACAACAACTAGCACAGCTTATTTAGGATGGAGGGGTACAAGCTGAAAATGATTTTGTCCATGGTGTGAAGCTGAGGTTTGGGGTACTCGACCCTGTTCCTCCACATTTACTTCAAAACTTTTTGAAACAAATTATTAACTATTCTCAGTAATCCTTTATTGTATCCTGAGATAACAACATTCTGCAATTAATTCTAGAATTTGTCTCACCATAGACTTACAAATTTTAACCCGGTAGTTATCTGTTGAATGAACGTTCTTGTTATGTATAACTTTGAATTAATAACAAATTTTTGCTAGCATAGAGCTGTGTTTACTCCCAACTTTTTGGCTAATCAATGGGAACCCAAATTTTCTCAAAACAATTGTGCCCAAAGGCGTAAAAATACGTTTAAGTGTGCCCTAAATTTCGCACCAATCTAGTATTAAAGTGTAATATACTAAAAGTCATATTTCCACAAATTTGTGAACTTTTCTTAGAGAGCTATGTTAAGTATCATTATATTAATTGGTAGAAATTATTTGCCTTTGATCCAACAAATTGCTGATTCACTGACAAAAGTCGGTTTAGTGGGAACACTAAAATCTCTTTCCGTTTTTTTAACTGCAGATGAATTTGGAGTGCAACTGCTAGATTAAATGATAATAATAATTTAATGAGCAACTCCAAGACTTGATGACATCGCAACTTTCTACGGAGAATAAGATTCAATGGCACAAACGTAGGAATATTACTTTATGTCATTTGATGGGCATTGATCTTATTTTTGATGAATGGTTGAGAAACCGATTAGTGGTCGAGTGGATAAGGCGTCTGCTTGACTTGAGCACGATCGCCGTTCCCCAGTCGAGTCAAACCAAACAATCTAAAGACTTTTGATATTCACAGCTTTCCTCCTTGGCATTCAGTATTAAAAGTGGACAATGTGAAGCCTCCAATGTACGTGGTCGACAGATAAGCAGGTGGCAGCTTGACTCGAAGACTGCAAGGTCCCTTCACTGTTCCCTGGTCTTTGCATGATAGTAAATAGAAAATAGAAATGTTCATGGCAGATACGAGTAGATAAGCATTGAGGTTTACCCATAAAACTTACGAAACACGATCAAATTTATTCCAGTTTGTATACCACAAAAGTAATACCTTGCTCACCTTGTTTTGGCGCATTCTTTTTGTTGATGTTGTAAATAAGAGTCGGGATTAATGTGGTGCTTGCATGTTTGCCACTTATTTTCGGTTTCATGATTACCTACCTACAAAATACTGCACGTCAAACCACCCAAATGTAAGTGGCTTTTGGCTTTGCAGTTGCGATGCTCATTATTGCTCACATGCAAATATCCACTCTGCTTTTTATTTTACTTTTTTTACTTTGTTTCTATTATGAAAATCAATTTGTCAGCAAAGTTTTGCTTGCTGTCTTGATTTAAAGGTACTGCATAGTTTCCAAACTTCCAGCAAAGTTTCAGAGCCACAAAAAGATTGCAATTAAACCTTTTAAACCCTTAGCTCTAGCAACTTACACTTCTGCAATTAAAGTAGAACTTAAATTTCATCTCGCGGCCTGCTGGTATTTTTCAGCCTTTTCTACATCGCTAGCTTGGTTGCGAATATGTTACTCTGAATTAAAATTTAATAATATTCATGTACATTTGTCATTAACAGTTTTGGTATGCATTGGTGTGTTGAGAAATGTTGGTATGTAATGGCCGTGAAAGAACTGTCCTGAGTTGGCCTGAAGAACTCTAGTATGAGCGTATCCTGTATTTTTATTGGCATGTTTTGAATTGGTTTCAAAGTGCATTGCAATACCAAAATTTACATTTTTTAAAAAAGTTTATGCTAAATGAGATGAGAATACTCATAGCATACTAACTATTCTTTTACGCTTATTTTTATATGCATTTATGCAAGTAGTGAGATTTACTCTGTGTCGTTTGTTCTAATGTGAATTGGTTTAATACCTGGTTTAAACGAAAGCATAGTGAAGTGCAGCTGAGCCCATTGTTGGCTTTCATGAATTTAGCAACTCCCTTATACGAATTCATAAAACGTAGTGAGTTAAATTACCTACAATAAAAGAAATGCATTGACTGCAATCTTCACTGTGATTTTTGGTAAACCAACGTAAGGTCTGGCCTACACTCTACGTAAAATGATGAGCGTACTGAATTTAAACAGAAATTTAGTACGCTTGGCGTCCCGTCTAATCAGTTTTAAATCCGCTAGTTGGCTAAAATAAACTAAGGATAAATACGCTCGTACGCTCACGATTTTACGCACATTGAAGACTGGGCCTAAAAGTCGCATCATGTTGTCCTTACGAAGTTTTTCCTGTTCTTGACCTCCATGATTTTTGATTTTCGCGTAGGCATGGTTTGGGGTAATGGCATCCATGACTAATAACGATTAGCATTTCTGAAGTAAGACTTACTGTACAATCTAAATCTACTTCATTGTGTTGTAAATCATCTGTATTTGCACTTTTCGAAATCTTAGCAAGTTTACCGACACCAAAACGAAACTTTGAGCTAAATTTTGTGTATCACCTTTCATTAAATTCCTTTTTCTTGGTTTGACTCCAAAAATTTTGTCGGTGCTTGTTCATGCAGGTTTGTGCCCTCGCTGCATTTATATTTTCTCAGCACGCACTTGTAAAATAACGCTACACGCTGTACAGTGTGCCCGAAAACACTATTTTGCCTTTCAAGAACATTAACCACTTTTAGCTTGGTTTACTTCTAAAAATTCTCATGAGTACATCAGTCTACTTCACATCCTCTATTCCCCATCGGCTTTTCGGGAGTGTTCTGCTTGTTCAATTTTTTTCAGTCACCTAACCAGTCTCATGGTTTTGACTACTTATTATTGCGTTGCATCGAACTGTTGGTAGGTTCTGCTTTTTGATATTATTTTTTTTCGGTCTTGCGTTTGACATATTTTGCTGCAATGTTGAGTCCCTGGATAACTCGTGGGTCAGTGTAAATTTTTTGGTTGGTTTTGTGCAGACGCTGGAAGCTATTGATACACTACCGTGGTTTCAGCAAAGTTTCACCGAAGATTTGAGATTGTTTTTAATTTTAATAATTTTTGATGAAGCAAAACTTATGGCGTCACTAGCTTTGACAAATACTTTGTGATGTAATTATTTGCATGTGAAAAGGGTGGGTGGCGACACGATTACCGAGAAGTCTACTCCAGTAGCCTAATCAACTTTGTAACGCTTCTTTTCTCGTTCAATTGCTTTTTTTAATATTACGTTGACCAATAAACTTAAATGTTCAAATGAAGTAACGAAAATTAACCCTCTGAAAATGGACGGATTCATCAGTCTTTACTGCATTTTTTCTTCGTTTAAAATAACATTTTCTGGTGAAATGATACTTTTGGAAATAAAAATATTGTTAGCTTTGTCGTTTTTTAGATAAGCGTTCCTTGTACGTTGTTGTTGATGCCTTTTTATGTGCTACACGTTTATATTATTATGTTTCAGAAAACTTTACACTTTAGGCGTAAAATTAACGCTCTTGTAGCTAGTTGGCAATGAAGGTCATATTGGCCAGTTGTGATGACACAAGCAACACACAATTGTCGGAAGTTCTGCACAAGCTGGGTTTCAATGTCGATGGGTACATGGACCACTTCTGGAAGCATGACAAACTATGGAAAAAGATTTTAACTGTCGGTGGTTGTTGTGATGATTTCATTGAAATGTACAAAGATGTTGATGTCGTCATGGAGATCCCAGCTCTCTTTTTTTGGAGGGAGGTGCTGGATGCTTTTCCCAACGCAAAGGTAAGATTTGTGGAGCATTCGCTACGGATTTCAAAGATCTTATCGAAAAGAGGTTTCTATTTGAGATGAAGAATGGTTAAAATTACAAAACGAAACGTCTTTAAAATAATTATAATTTATTGAAAATAGTTTTGGCTATTTTCGTAATTCTGTTATTGACAGAATTACTCCAAAAGAAAATATTTTTCGCTTCCTTGTAGATTTGCAACGGAGAAAATTTCTTTGTACTGAAAATTGAAAATAAACCACTTTTAGAAAACTTCTGAAACGAAAGATACAGCAACTTTGCTTTAATACCTATATGATCACAATGTAATTTTTCAGTTAATGTAACGTTGCCAATGTTTTTAATGAACTTTGTTCTCATAATTTTTTTCTCCGGGTATTTTCACTCAAAAGTTTGCTACTGCGGTACTCCTTACAGTATTGTACTACGTTTTTGTTTTTAACTTGTTTTCAGGTGATCATCTCGCCGATAGATTCAAATGATATGCTCGATAGTTGGCATCAATTTACTAGAAGTACAAAGCGAGGAATTTTCTACCGCTACGTTCATTTCATGACACCAGTAGGATGGAAGTTCATGGCTTTCAGGCAAAACGGTGGGGGGGATTTGTCGAATTAACTTTTTGAAATTTTTGTTGTGCATTTGCGGTATGAAGCTGATTGTTTCATCACATGGACGAGGATTTATTCTTTTACCACTCTTAATGTCATTGTAAACTTGGTAGTATCTGATATGTTGTGTTGTGATTGGTCTTTTTCAGAGTATGGACTGGAATTCCCCCAAGAAAGGCACGCTACAAGTCATGAACTATGCTTTAATCTATTACGTCAAAGGCGTAACAGGTTTTTAGCTATGAATTAGTGCGTAGCGCCGTAACATGAAGAAGTAACTGTAGCCGTTTTCACTACTACCAATAGTTTCCCAGCCGAACGTAGCGCAATTCCAATAAATTTCTTAGTTTTTAGATTCTTTAATTTGGAGTTATCGTTTATGAAGCCTTACCTACCTCTGCAGGCAAACAAATTGATATTATCCCGTCTGATTCGTCAACACTATGCGGATATTGCTCAGGTAAACTAACGAAAGGAAGTTTTTTTGTTGCTTAGGTAACGACCCTAACATATCCTGCACTTATCAGTGGTCTTCAAGCGACTCTTATACGTCTGCTTCTTTTAAAAGTAGGCTGATAATAATATAACCAGTTGATCACCCTGGTGGTCCAGCACATTAATCTATGGTGTTTTTTTAAGGTCTGCCATTCCGTGATGGTTTAGCCTCCTCAGCCCAAATCCCCCAAAGTTACACCTGGAGCTCAGTTTTAGGTTTTCGACAGTTTTTGATCAAAACTGCGTCTCTTTTCCAGATTGAAAACCGTGTTTTGAGTCTGTTTTTTGTTTTAAGTAGCTTCTTGGCCGCTCACGTTACACAGTAGTTGTGGAATGTGGATTCACTAAATATATTTAAAATAGAATCAGAAGATATTGTAGCATTGTCATTCTTTAATGTCAAACTCGAGTTTTATTCAGAATGCCCCTAAAGACCAAGTGTTGGTATATAATTCCTGCGATGGTTGGGAGCCGATTTGTAAGTTTCTTGATGTGGAGATTCCGAAACAGAATTTTCCTTGCCAGCCCAGGGATGACGAAATAGCGGAGAAAAGTCTTTACCACCCTCTGGTGGATAGAATGCGAAAAGAAGCGATTGTGTCCAGTGTTGTAGTCGTGTCATTGTCATGTGCTAGCGTCTACTTTCTAAAACGCTACTGGAATAAAATTCAATGGTCGATTATTAAATATGTGGTGAAAGTCTGGTATAATAGTCGTTAATTGATGCAGTTTTCAAATTTCAGAACACAAACTTTATAATCTGACACTCGTTTAAATATACCATGATCTCAAAGGTATGAACTATTCGACTTCGGTCAGGGCCTAAATGTGACATGAAGTTAGTTACTCTCGTTGTATTTATACGCTGGCCATAAACTTTAGTTTGGTAGCTAATGATCATACTTGTGCCGTGGTGGTCGTATCTTTCATTTAGCTTGTTAATTTTGTATATTGAACGCATTTTTAAAAAAATTGCTTTTGATGCAGTTAAGGCATAATATTTTATGCAATGAAATAAGGTATTCTATTATGCAAATATTCTGTATTTGTGGTAATGTCGAAAATCAAATATTGTTATCATTCTTTAAACATGAACGGAAGTGGTGTTTGTAAGTACGAAATTATTAACTACAGAGATTTCCTTGGCAGGAATCACAGTTATGATTAAATAAGTGTTTTTCTTTGAATCATGACGCAATTAAGTTGTTGAAATTTATGCAGTTTTAGCGTATCACGGTGTTTTTTAGTTTTGTGGTGGTGCAATTTATTTATTCTTGTAATCATATTTATTTTTCGAGCGTTATAAATACCATGGTTTACAAGTTGATTGGGCACTAGCTTCGCCCGATTGATCTGGTCCTCTTTCCCCAATCACTCCGCACTCGACAATCCACTCCATGTCCATTTACCAGTAGAAGCTACTCATGCACACGTCACGTAGCGAGCCACATTTAAGCGTGACCCTCTATTGCCTTCTCATACGTTTGGTTTAAAATTAAATACGACATTTTGTCATTGCATTTTTGCAAGCAGCACAGTGTAGTGGTTATCGTGCTCAGCTTCCAATCATCGTACCCGAGTTCGATTCGCACTGGGGTTGCGATTGCGTGGAATAGAACATTGCGGAGTAAAAAGAAGGGTGGGAAAATAAACACGGAGCAGTCTTTTTTTGGCTTCAAAACCTTGCTTTATAGTTAGGGTTGGGGCAGCGATGCCAGCCTGAGGGGATAGCAATTACGTGGCAGCAGCTTTTTTGCTTACGAAAGCGACGTACCGTTATGCTTGAGTGCGGCTCCCTGCGTAAGTTTTGCACGACTAGCTCCTCGTCCATTTACCCGAGTCGAAGCAAAACGTGCTGTATCACTTGCAGCCCACGGTATTTAGCAGTGCCGGATATTTTTGCATTTGTTGCTTTTTAATGAGATGTTATTTAGTTTTTTTTTACACTGTGCTTCCCGTAGAAGCTCTATATACTACAATACTACACAGAATCATTATAATATACTTCATTACCTGTCGTTTTGTGTAAGGTGGTTTGTTTTAAAATAAAGTGTCATTATTTGTTATGTACAGGTTTTAGCCTCGATGGCAAAATATAGGCATAGTAATAAATAGCCTACCGTAGATTAGCTAATAATAACTCATTAGGTCAAACTATGGATGGTTTGTTTTTGAGACGTCTTGATTTCCCCAATGAAGTTGTGGATTGTCCGGATAGATATCTGAATATATATCAGAAATATGTGGGTGACGTTGGTTGTGTTGTATGGGATGCCGCACTTGTGCTTCTGCATTATTTGTTCACCGAATCTGGCAACAAATTCATTCACAAAAAGCATGTTTTGGAACTTGGCGCCGGCACCGGAGCTGTTGGATTGGCTTCCATTATAGCTGGTTCTGCTAGTGTCATTATTACCGATCTCCCTAAGCATTTGCAACTTATGGAGCTCAACATAAAGGAAAATATGAACATTCTCTGCGAGTTTTTACCAGATGTCAATGATTTAGAGCATGTTCAAGCACATGTTTTGCAATGGGGAAATAAAACCGATCTTGAACGTATTTTTTGTGATCGCAAAAGTTCGCAAATACAGTGCGTTTTAATCGCTGATTGCATTTATTACGATGAAGGAATGCTGAAGCTTTACGATACCATCCTTATGATCTTAAATAATGTGCAAAATAGTTGCAATGTACTTTGCTGTTATGAGGTTAGAAACACTCCTGAAAAAGTTAAATTGTTGAAGTCTTTCATGGGCTTGATTCGTTCAAATCCATCCTTAGGTTTGTCAGCTGTCCCATATTCGGAAATGGATGAGCAATATCGAAGCGATGATATTCATATTGTTGTAATATCTAAAAGCAGTTTATAGCTGTAATACAACTGCGCAGCTGCTCAGTTTCCATGTTTCTGAAATTAAAAAAAGCTGTTAAAGGTAGCAAATAAAAATTCGTTTACTTCGATCAGAAAAGCACTAGTTTGTTTTGCTATATTTTACACAAGTTTTAAGTAAATGCTATGCTGCTGCACTTTCCTTCAAGCTTAAATTTTGTACTAATCACGTCCTCGTACTAAGCGAGATGAGATAGCGAAGTGATTTTGCACTCTTATAGTCGAGAAACGATTCCACCATCAACGTCATGTGTGTCTGACCATTTTATATTACCTTATACAGCGCAATGTTGTGGCCTTAAATGTTATATTAGGTTTTCTTTTAAATTGAAAAAAATGTTTTTTATGCGATTTTGTCTCTCACCTTAACGTTTACCTACAAATTTTTGCTACTATGAACTCGGTTTTCGATGTTTTCGTTGTGATTAAATATTTTGCTGCCGAACAGTTCAAACAAGCATTGCCCAAATTTGCAAATTTAGATTCGGTGCTATAGTTTGGATTCAGTAGTATTTTTAATTTCCTCGTTATTCTACCTACTGTTTGGATTTTGCAGTCTTGTGTTTAGTTTAAGTTATTGTGATATTCTTCTTACCTTCTGCACTAAACTGTAACTCTTCAATACTGCCAATTTCTTATACAGTACCTGAATGTTTCATCTTGAAAGGGTCTTCATGCTCATAGAATTTCTTTAGAATCGACCCAATATTTGTCTTTAGTAATGCTGAACTGGTTGTCAACTAGAATGGTTAAGATGCTTTGATTGTGCAATAGCACTGCCAGTAATTTGATGTTAGTTGCAATAGCCAGATGCTGTAAATAACTCCCAAACTGATCAAAAGATTTTTGTATTTTCCGCTTTACTCAAAGTGCGAGTTATGATTTTCCCATGTTACGAGGGTAATTCGTAGTAGCGAAGTGCAATAATATTGAGTTGTTTTACCTGGGTCTATCACAAAATCGTGTTGTCGTTTTTCAGTTTTTTTCAATCTAAATCAACATAGATGTGAGTTAGATTAGTCAAGCTTTATTCGCTCATTATGGCGGCATCCCGACTGTTCCGCTCAGGTTTTGCTCTCATGCTACGACGACGAACCTTCCACACCACTGCCGCTGCCTATTGTAAGTGCGATTCAAATAAGAAACGTCTTTCAAGTCTCGACAATGTATACTTTGATATATCTAAGTTCAAGTCGTAAAGGTGAAGAAAAAATTTTATACTGACTGGAGAGATTTTTGCTCCGTTGTATTGAGTTGCGTTCTCTTTGTCTGTAAAACAAATCTTTGATCTTGATTTTCCAGTTGAATTCGTTGAACAGAGCTTCCAACATCACTAGTAAACGAATCTCCAGTCGTTAAAGAAAATTAATGGCTCAGAGGTTAAATTATTAACAAACCTAGAACATAAGTGTTTGTGTAAATTATCATGTGACAGCAACATTTGGAAGTGTTTCTTTTGTTAGATGCTGTAGCCAGTAGCGATTTGTGCATAGCCCTACTGATCATAGAACAAAAATAATGCAATATTTCGAAATATTATGTTATGTTTAGATCCGATTCAGATTCAAATGCCCGCCCTATCCCCAACTATGGTGGAAGGAACTATTACTAAGTGGCTGATAGCAGAAGGTTTGGGATGTGTTTTTATTTATACTGCTCTACGTTGTTCTTGCTTTTTTCGTAAGCTCCCGTTTTTGCTCATTCAGTAATAATAATCACCCGAGAAAGTTGGATGACTTCTGCGAACTGAACTTTTTAGTACTCAGTGCTCTATTTCAAACATTGTTTAATCTATGACGTTTGTCTCTGTTGTTATTATTAGAGAAAGCTTCGCACCGAAAATGTCTATTGAATGTTGAGGTTGAAACCAAGGCACTGTTGGTTTAACGGTTGCATTGTTAGGTGACAATGTCGAGGTTGGTGATGCAATGTGCGAGGTGGAAACCGATAAAGCAGTCGTCACAATGGAGGCCAGTGAAGAAGGGACCCTGGCCAAGATACTTGTAAGAATATTAATCATAATTGAATTGAAGTTTTATGCCGTAGTTAAAACGATGGGAAATTTGAACGTATATTATTTTGGTTTTGGAGCTGCAATTCTCACCTTGTAACTACCGTAGTTGGTATGATTTTATCTCCAAGTTTTGTCTGTAGGTCCCCGAAGGTACGAGCAATATTGAAATCAGCGTTCCCATCGCTATATTAGCTGAAGAAGGAGAGGATCTTGCGGAAGCTGCTAAAATGACGGTCCAATCTCCGAGACCTGTGGCACTCTCTTCAGTAGAATCTGCCGCTCCTGCACAAACTACCACACAAGCGCATGAGAGCCCCCCTCCAGAAGCTGGGACGAGGTTGGTGTTACTACCAAGTGTATTATTATTTAACCGAAAATTTTTCATTTAGCAGACATCTATGATGAGAAATCGGAAAGTTTTCCAATCGCATATAAGTTGCTTTGGTTCTAAAGCTTTGAGTTGGCGTTAACGTTGGCGCGGTAAAACTACAGTAGTAAAGATAAAATTTTCCCATTAGTTAGAGCTTTCTGCTTTAACCATTCAATATTATCTGGATGTTTTAATCGTCATGCATCGAAAGATTGCGTTATTGCTCATATATTGTGCAAAGGCATGACGTTTGTGCAAAGGTCTGTTTCATTAAAGAAATAAAAAATGATGTTTTCAGCAGAAGTCTCATATCGCCAGCGGTTCGGCAGACCAGTCAACAATATGGTGTCGATCTGAAGCAAATAACGGGCAGCGGACCGAAAGGGATCATTTTAAAGGGGTAAGCTTGACTGGGAGAAGGATTGCTGAAATTTACTGTGAATATTCTGTGTAATAAATTGCAATTTGCATCAGATAGAGAGGATGACGAGGAATTGTGTGCTGTATTTAATATTTATGTCTTATGTCCAGATTATGTTCGTATGTCTCCAATCTTTAATGCTGACGATAAACTGTCATGACGATAATGACTATCGTTGTCGACCAATAAAATTCCAAAGGTCTTGATCACTTTGGCTGTGCCATGATACTACTTAGTCAGACGTTCCTTTGGAACATAAACGAATTGGTTTTGGAATATGATAAAGCTTTAGAAAAATTGGCAAACTTGTGGAAAGCACATAAAAGTACTTTCGGCGTAATTACTTTAAAACAATTTTGACATCAGCAGGTCAGCTATAAAGTTAGAGGGAACACTAGTAGTTTTCTTTCAGAGATGTCCTAGAGTTCATCGAAAAGAACAACATTAAACTGAAGCAATTTGACGCAACGTCACAACCACCAGTCGTTGCTCCACAAGCAGACAAACCCACCACCGTATCAGAAAAGAAAGGAGCACCACAGGCACAGGTAAGTGAAAAATAATAGCTAAGATGTTTGCAGTTACTACTAAATGCTATTAGTCATGATCTACATTCTACAGGACGGAGACTACCAAGACATTGATTTGAGCAACGTTCGTAAAGTGATAGCGAAGCGATTGACCGAATCAAAGCAGCAGATCCCCCACTCCTACTCGTCAATACAGTGCTCCATCACCAAGCTTCTTCAACTAAGGAAAGACCTTGCCAAAGGTGAACATTTATGGTGCATATACAGTATACAAACTATTTTAGCAGTCATACCTGTGTTGTTTGTTCAGTTGGTCATGTTAATAATTAAAACGCTTAAAATTCTATTTTAGTTGAAATTCACATGAAAAAGCTTTTTTTTTGACGTCATAAATTTTAGAAATGGTACCGTTGATTTGAATCAGGATCGATTGGTTTTTATTTGAGTTCAGCCTATTTTAGCAAGTTCGAGGTCTCTAATTTAAGGAAGGCTTTATTTCACCGGAAATTTTTATCTACTTTTTTATTAATTCTGACCAAAATGTAACCCAAACTTAAATGCTTACTCTAAAACTATCCCCTAATCGAACCCAAACTTAAACTTTTATCTTAACCCCGAAAAAGCAAATGAAAAAAGCGCGGATGAATATTTCGCATTTTTGTTTTATTCTTTTTAACTTGAAAGTTTTCGGTGATATAGTCACTACCCTAATTTAATTCTTTCGAGTTCAGGCTTACAAAATTACTCAGTCATCAATTAATCAATTTAAACTGCTTAATCAACAAAAATAACTCTTCGGCAATTTTTTAATCTTTTAATTTTCTTTGTAATGAACTCGAACGGTTTTGTTCGAGTTCAGAAAAATTATTTTTCGAGTTTGAGATCGGCAAAACGACTTAGTTTTTTCAAGTTCGCAGCCCTGACTTGAATTGCTCCTAGAACTTCTTGGTTTAAAAATTACCCGATCAGTGGTCGATTGGAAAGAGCGTCTGCTACTGAAGCGGTAGACCTGGGTGCAATTCCCGGTCAGGTCAAACCAAACTCTAAAAACTGGTATTCACGGCTTTCTTGCTTGACGTTGAGTAGTGATAGAGACAGTGTGAAACTTCCACTGCGTGTGGTAGATAGATGGGCAGGTGGCAGCTTGACCCGAAGACCGAAAGGTCCCTTCGCTGTCTCCTGATCAAGACAACTTGGTAAATAAAAATGTAATTGCAATTATTTTCTCACGGGAAAAGAAATTTATCTGCTTTAAAGCGCGCCACACGTAAATAATTAGAAACATTGCATATTTAGTTGTGCGATGGCAATGACCGCCGAAAAAAACGGAAAGTTTTCAAGTCGAGGCCCCGTTGACATTATACAGCAACAGTATACTGGGTCCAATAGTTGTGGTTGTATCGTTTCTCGCCAAGTTACCTCAGCAAAGGGGCCTTTCGGTTTTTAGATCAAGCTACAACCTTTCCGTAATATAAAAGAACGCTATAAAGACGAAGAGCTTAGAACTGTTTTTATGAATCTAGTCATTTTCTATGTGTGAGTTGGCCCACTCGTTCCTGCTGGAGAACTCAATATCGTGCATACAATAATCATTCCTCTCAGCAATTGCTGTTTTTTAGACGGCTTCAAACTGTCCGTCAATGATTTCGTCATTAAAGCAGCTGCTGCTACCTTGCGTCAAGTTCCAGAAGCCAATTGTGTTTGGGCTGGTGGCGCAGCGGAACAAGCTTCAACGGTGGATGTATCTGTGGCAGTTGCTACGGACGGTGGTTTGATCACTCCGATAATAAAAGTTGAGTATTCGGCGCACTACGTTCTGTAATTTTTTTCTTCGTTTACTTCTGGTTCGTAGATCCATGCTGCTCTTAAGCATATAAAAATCTGTCTTCCGCTTTTGGGTAAATTGAAAACCGTAACTCCCTAGCTAAATCAACCTCTGATCGTCATAAACATAGAACTTGCGACTTTGTGTCTTATTTTCTTGAATGATGTATGTAAGCTCAGATCGCTTCATTGTATGGCAGCCTGCTTGACTGGTTGCTCTGAGAATTAAACAGTCACACTCCGATTCCGATGCGAGTGTCGTGCTCCTGAGCTTGTTGCCTTGCATATTTCACCCTCACTTTTGCATATTTTTCCAAGCTGCAATTTTCAAGATATTATTTTCCAGAACGCCTCAAGCAAAAGGTTACCGGAAATAGCGAGCGAAATTCGCGAACTTGCCGGAAGAGCGAGGGAAGGAAAACTGAAACCCGACGAATTTCAAGGAGGAACTTTCACGTAAGGCTTCGTGTCATTATTATACCGCAGCAACGATACTTCAGCTGATAGGGCGTCTGGTTGGTGTTCGAAAGGTTGCTGACCCCTGGTTCGATTACCAAGCTGGCAGTGCGTTGTTTTATAGAAAAAGGCACTACCCATTAGGGTGTTCGGGTTTTTCACTTTTTGCTTAAATCTTTTTCTTTATACGATTTTAAGGGTACAAATTGGCATGAAAAAAAATCGTGATAGTTGTTTTTGAAATTTTTTTTATCTTCATACCCTGGGGGGCATGGAAGGTTTTTGGGGGGGGCGCGTATGACTAATATCGCATAACTCAAAAACTACTGCACCTAGAAAGACAATTTTTACATCAATCGATTCAGAAACACAGGTTTCCTATCTGTGTTCAATACATTATATGGCTTTAACTGCTCTATTTTTCGAGCTATTTTCGAAAAACTGTTTTTACCCCTTTCTGCTTGCCATTTCGCTTTAAATTAAAGGTATTTTTTCTCTTCACCGCACAGATGACCAATTGGTGGAGGCACCTGACCTAAAACCTGCCTGAAGCAAGAAATTTAATTTGATTTCTGGGTGGATACCACCTTAACACAAGTTACTAGTGACTCAGCAATCGCTTCTACTTCGACACTCCACTGTATGGCTGGGTGCAAGGCATGGAAATGACTACTCCTGCTCATTCCCTATCACTTTAAAAGTTACTACTGCCAGTCTAGTAAGGATGTAATTTTCTATTCTGCAGTATGCAACGTTGCACAAGACAAGTACAATTATTGCACTAATTTTCACTCTTGACTTTTGTTTTCACCCTATTAAGAAACACCAAACATTTTAAGACACGACCAGGGGCGTCGCCAGCTTCGCGAGATCGGGGGGGCAAAATTAAAATCAGGGGGGCAAAGCTTTTTCATTGTTCCTGAATTGGATTGAGGCGAAGTTCAGTGAAAATCAGGTGATCTCCAAAAAAAAAGAAAAAAAAAGGTCTTCGCCGAAATCCGAAGGCTTTTCCTGGCCGAAATCACAAATTCAATCGTTTTTTCCGGCCAAAACCAGCAACTTTTCCCTCCCCAAAAAATACCGTGGGGGGCAAGAAATAAATCGGGGGGGCCAAAACGACTGGCGACGCGCCTGGACACGACTTTCTTTTTCAGCCACTCATTCATTTTCGTCTTTGCTTCCGTGACAAATAAATCCCCTAATTCTAATATCAACTTGTCGTTTTTCTTCGGCTTTGCGAAAACCTTTCACTCAGGCATTATGACATAAGACCATCTCTCGCAAGAGCGGTTATGATTGTCGATCGAATTCCAAAAAAACTTTGTCGTCAATCTGGAGGCAAGGTGCTGCTTTACCGCTGGATCCGAAGTATGGCCTGATAGGTGCTCGCTTCCATTCAAGTTGTTTGGTGTCAACATCACCAGAAAGTTGCTGATCGGGATCTTTCACTGTTTTGCTTGGAATGCAGGACTTTTTGAATGAATATTTAGGGTCACATTGATTGGGTTCATCCAAGAGCAGAAGTGTTTTAAAAACACAGGTTTTGCGCAATGATCAACCAGATTCGTATGTTGTTGGCGAAAATCCAGCGATAAATAACGAAGAAATATCATGTTTGTTGATCCTTCTGACGCGCGTGGATTCAAATGAATTTTCACAAACATTGGCACATAAACCGATATGATGTAGATTGTGATTTGAAGAAGTTTGCTGTTTTGAGTGACGGTCATTTTGGTGTCAAATAGAAGTCTCTTGTAATCATTCGCAGTTGTTAACCACTTGTAACGATAGATCAGTAATCAGTAAAGTCAGATACAAAGCGAAGATGACCGAAATATGCAACACTTACCTTGCAAACGTAATGCTTTCGTGGTTGTAAGACAAAAATCGTTGAAACTTCAATGGATTACAGATTACTTACTGATTACAGATCTATCGTCACAAGTGGTTAACAACTGCGAATGGTTACAAGAGACTTCTATTTGACACCAAAATGACCGTCACTCAAAACAGCAAACTTCTTCAAATCACAATCTACATCATATCGGTTTATGTGCCAATGTTTGTGAAAATTCATTTGAATCCACGCGCGTCAGAAGGATCAACAAACATGATATTTCTTCGTTATTTATCGCTGGATTTTCGCCAACAACATACGAATCTGGTTGATCATTGCGCAAAACCTGTGTTTTTAAAACACTTCTGCTCTTGGATGAACCCAATCAATGTGACCCTAAATATTCATTCAAAAAGTCCTGCATTCCAAGCAAAACAGTGAAAGATCCCGATCAGCAACTTTCTGGTGATGTTGACACCAAACAACTTGAATGGAAGCGAGCACCTATCAGGCCATACTTCGGATCCAGCGGTAAAGCAGCACCTTGCCTCCAGATTGACGACAAAGTTTTTTTGGAATTCGATCGACAATCATAACCGCTCTTGCGAGAGATGGTCTTATGTCATAATGCCTGAGTGAAAGGTTTTCGCAAAGCCGAAGAAAAACGACAAGTTGATATTAGAATTAGGGGATTTATTTGTCACGGAAGCAAAGACGAAAATGAATGAGTGGCTGAAAAAGAAAGTCGTGTCCAGGCGCGTCGCCAGTCGTTTTGGCCCCCCCGATTTATTTCTTGCCCCCCACGGTATTTTTTGGGGAGGGAAAAGTTGCTGGTTTTGGCCGGAAAAAACGATTGAATTTGTGATTTCGGCCAGGAAAAGCCTTCGGATTTCGGCGAAGACCTTTTTTTTTCTTTTTTTTTGGAGATCACCTGATTTTCACTGAACTTCGCCTCAATCCAATTCAGGAACAATGAAAAAGCTTTGCCCCCCTGATTTTAATTTTGCCCCCCGATCTCGCGAAGCTGGCGACGCCCCTGGTCGTGTCTTAAAATGTTTGGTGTTTCTTAATAGGGTGAAAACAAAAGTCAAGAGTGAAAATTAGTGCAATAATTGTACTTGTCTTGTGCAACGTTGCATACTGCAGAATAGAAAATTACATCCTTACTAGACTGGCAGTAGTAACTTTTAAAGTGATAGGGAATGAGCAGGAGTAGTCATTTCCATGCCTTGCACCCAGCTATACAGTGGAGTGTCGAAGTAGAAGCGATTGCTGAGTCACTAGTAACTTGTGTTAAGGTGGTATCCACCCAGAAATCAAATTAAATTTCTTGCTTCAGGCAGGTTTTAGGTCAGGTGCCTCCACCAATTGGTCATCTGTGCGGTGAAGAGAAAAAATACCTTTAATTTAAAGCGAAATGGCAAGCAGAAAGGGGTAAAAACAGTTTTTCGAAAATAGCTCGAAAAATAGAGCAGTTAAAGCCATATAATGTATTGAACACAGATAGGAAACCTGTGTTTCTGAATCGATTGATGTAAAAATTGTCTTTCTAGGTGCAGTAGTTTTTGAGTTATGCGATATTAGTCATACGCGCCCCCCCCAAAAACCTTCCATGCCCCCCAGGGTATGAAGATAAAAAAAATTTCAAAAACAACTATCACGATTTTTTTTCATGCCAATTTGTACCCTTAAAATCGTATAAAGAAAAAGATTTAAGCAAAAAGTGAAAAACCCGAACACCCTACTACCCATATTTCCAGTCGGGGCCAACTCCCAAACAGTCTACCCGTGGTGGTGGTCGAATTTAAAGAAAAACTAGTTAACAAAGCGCAAAAAAGGTTGCTTTGGTGTCAGACACAAAGAGCCGGGTGTATGCGCGTCAGCAAATTTATTTTACTGGGCAGTTTCCTCATCAGCGAAGATGGCCCCATTAACCTTATCACTTTCCTTGCTGACTCGAGTATTTCTTTGTCATTTTGAAGTGCCGTCGCTACGGGGGCAGGGGGGCCGTGCCCCTCTTAACGACCGCTTGTGCCCCCTATTTTGGTTTACTCAAAATACTGTTTTTGGAACATTACTCAACGACAAGACAACAGACATTGATGGAAAAAGGAATAATTACGTTCAAACATAATTTTCCTTTGACGTTTTCTCGATTCTTTGCGAAATTGCTGGCAACCATTTGGTGTACGTAAATCTGACGCAATATTCTGTCTCTATTTGCACTCCATTACGGATGAGTCGTGGAAGAGACATGTAAGCCTGCAGAATTGTTACCGGTACTTCGTTAGTGATTATGAAATGAAAGAATACGTGAAGACATGTTTTTGTCGAAGATCCGCTGTTTTGATTTTTAGAGCACATTCAAGATTTTGAGGTCGCAGTCAGTGGCGCAATCAGGGTAAAGGCGCTTAAAGAGATACTGCTCGGAATCTGTTTTATTGAAAAAATGAGAAGTACTTGAGATAATAAAAAGATGCCCCAAATCTTTCTCCCCAATTCCGCTTATTCGTGAAAATACGATTTAATGCGTTTGACTCTATACCAATTTGTGACATCACATTAGGCATGAGGTTGCAAAATTTTTTTGCTTAGGAACGCGATGTTCGATGAGAAAGGTAAAAGGATTCTGCTTAAGACAGCGATTCTAACTCAAAACTAAATTCATCGGTGGCATTACACGAGCAATATACTCTGCTGTTAAACAAAGTTAGAACAGATTTGGTGATGCTTTTAGCCTATGAATGATAGCCAAAAACGATCATTCAATAAATCAGTAGTGGTAGCCTAGGTCTGCAGAGTCCCAATTAAATAGGCCTACTGTAAGCAGTTGCCTATTACCTATTATAACAGCTCTAAAACAACAACCTGGTCTACCAGTTTTATTCTTGCCAACTCTTTTCGTTAAACTAAGGAAAGTTCGGTTACCGGTAGTGTCAGAACTTAAACTGCAAAATATTGCAAGGGGGACGCTTTCGCAGCCGTGACCTAACGCACTTGGTCCATGTTCAGATATTATCCCTGAATTCGTTTGAAGACCAAAAACAAAACAAGAAAAAGGTCTTCACCTTAATTTCGTTCTATAGTCGGCCGTAATTTGGAATTTATGTGTACCTTCAGCCACTTTTTCGTTTAATCGTCCAGACCTTAACTGTTAGTGGGGGGCGCTGAAATCTCGATGGGGAAACGCTAAATCCTGATGGGGGACGCTGACTGTCGATGAGGGGACGCGTCCCCCCTACAATTCAAGTACTGGGTAGTGTACAACCAGCAACAAGCAGTTATAAGGATAACAGAATAGGTTTCAGTACGTACATACCGATACTCAACCTAGGCTAATCTCAGATCTGTAATCAGAAACTAGCGCAATAATACAGTAGGCTTAATCTAATACCCACAACTTACTAACTAGTAGCAGTAAGTAGCCTGACCAAATCTGAAAACTTGGCTACTGCTATTGGTACCTGCAGACATAGCCTACCAGTACTGATTGTTTTTGGCTTCAAATTTTATATTATTCATAGGCTAAAAACATCGCCAAATTTAATTTAACTTTGATACAACAGATTATAGCATTCGTATCATGCCACCAATGAATTTAGTTTGAATCAAAAATCGCTGGCCAAAGCAGAACTACAGTTTACCTTCCTCATTGAGCACCGCGTTCCTTAGTCAGCGAAAATCTTGTGCCAACTCATGCCTGGTGTGATGTCACATTTTGGTATGGAGTCAAACGCAATAAATTGCATTTCCGCGAATAAGCGGAATTGGGAAGAAAGATTTGGGCACCTCTTTATTACCTCAAATACTTCTCATTTTTTCAATAAAACAGATTCCGAGCAGTATCTCGTTAAGCCCCCTTGACCAAGTCACGTAGAAAATTTAGCCTCAAAATACGAGCGTTTAAACGTATTTTAGACTTGACCTGAAGTTACGGGGGGGAAGCTTGAAGGTGCTAAGCAATTTAATTCTTTGACATGGCTTCTGAATGTTAGCAATTTAGCTATTCATATGGCTTCAAAAAGTGCGAAATTTGATTAAAATGGCGTTAAAATGGCTGTATTTTTGCTACAAAGTCGTAAAAATCGCCAGCGGCTGGGGACTCCGCTTTCGTCCACAGTTACTAATGACATACTTGAGTTGCATCAGTTTGTGCAGCACGGGGGCTAAATCAGGCAGTTTTTGTACAAAAAAAAAATCAACTTCTGGTTCGTCCACCCCTCGTAGCAAAATTCTGGTTGCACGTCTGATACTGTTGTAAATAAATTTTTCAAGCGATTATGGACCGCAGACGAAACGAGCTAGGAAACGCTGCCGGCCTTATTTTAGAATTACTCATAATTGTGGCCGTACAAGATCTGAAGATCAGTTTTTATAAGCAAATTTTAGAGTCCCCCACTTTTGGCTAGTGCCCCCTCACTTCGTTTACTCTGGCGACGGCAATGTCATTTTTCATAGTCAAAAGTATCTTCCTTAATCCTTATCAACCCAATCTTTGGCATCTTTTTCTGCTAATTGTTATTGGTTTTGCATTGATAAAAATTGACGACCAAGGCCCGTAGAAAGAAGTGTAGGTGAAATTTTTACTATTCTCCCATTAACATGTTTAGTTGTTTACCAATTCTAAATTTTAAATATTGGCGTGAGAATAAGGTTGAAGAACTTTCTGAATTGGTAGTTTTTGAAAGAGCTATTGTGTTTAGGATATCGAATTTGGGGATGTTCGGAATTCGGGAGTTCACTGCCGTTATCAATCCTCCACAAACTTGTATTATGGCGGTTGGTGGAACCCGCCTCGTACGATCTTCCGCCAAAGTGGACTTAGATAGCGATGAAGATGATGACGTCACGCTGACGAAAAGTGACGTCGATAGCGTAATGACTGTGACATTAAGCAGCGACGCGCGAGTCGTTGATGACGTAATCGCGTCTAAATTTTTAAACAATTTTAAGCGAAATGTTGAGAATCCAGTATTTATTGGCTTGCTATAATATTTATTTTGTTTTTCGATTATGCGCGGCTTAGAAAATTTTACTTAAAGAATATTAGTGCAGTGAAGTTTGGCTGCGCTGTTTTCCAGGTTTGTGTTCACCGATATTCATTACAAATTCATTAAATTATTGCTTAGGTCTTGGAAATGCGTTTGTTTTGCTACTTGTTACTTCAGTCAGCTTCACAAAGACAATTGAACTTTTGGTGCCCATTTTTATGGACTTTAGAACTCTGCATTTTTGTTAGAATGGTGATTTGTCGTGTGTAGGGTAGAGCACGAATAAACGCCCTAATGGAGTTGGATTTGGGATTCGTGGCCACGATTAAGATGACATTTTTAATAAAACTGGTCGAAATGCGTAGTTTTAGTGTAGTAGTGTACAAGCATGAAGAGATATACTTAGCTTTTAAATACAGAGATGTATTTTAATGCAAGCACCTCATTTTCAAGTTGAAATGCAATTACTTTTTTGCTTAAGCTGTTTATGTGCTGCAACTATTTACTGTCCCCAGTGTTGATCGTTTCGAAAAGACTCCGCAGTTTGCATTCATCAGCTACGGATTATGACTTTTGAAAGTTTTCAGAATAGATCGTGGAAAAATCACGTGGATACAGCCCGATTTATACTAGGCGTAAAATCGTAAGAGTACGAGCGTACCCTTTGTTTTAACAGGAATTTTAAAATAACACGTACAAGGTTCTGCGTAAGCCCAGTGGAGACGAGGCCTAAGGAGAGTGAAAATATGGGAGCATTACCGATGTTTTTTAACCACGAAAATCATTTGCCATTCATTTTATAGTGCCTGCTGGCCCAATGGTTAGTTGTTGCACTAGACAGGCGCAACGTGCCTGCTATTGGACATGAGCGAAAGAATGAAACACTTTACGTCAAGAACCACGGTATGTCCTGCCTGAAAATTTCAAAGCAAGCTTGCCTATGACGTCAGAGATCTAGCATTAAGAAGACTGAAAACAGCGACAAGATTAAATAGCAATAAGTCCACAACCTTCTTGGTGTCAATTTCATTGGTAAGTTTATGTTCTTCTCCAGGCATAGCCAGGGTTTAGTTTGGGAAATTTTGATACGAATGAATGAGTGGAAAAAAGGTCTTTGCCATATCACCGAAAGCTATTTTTGGTCTTAAACTTTGCTGTGCTGCCCGATTGTTGGGTCTCCAACCCCATCCCTCGAAAGAGGTCTGGTAGCACCATTTTTTTGGGTTGTCTTCGTTTTCCGACTAGTTTTCTTGCAAAATATTGCCAACCTTCGCCGTTTAGGACACAGTGCACAAAAATGTTGGTGAAGCTCAAACGACTTTCGGAGAATGGGCGATCGCCTTCGTGATTCCCTTCGCTGCTCTCTGGTTTTTCATGCCTATGGTCACTACTCACGTGTCAGAGCAGTCCGAACCCAATTCTGTGTTTGGATAAAATACTGAATAACAGAGGCGTTGCTAGGGATGGTGGCACCCGGGGCGGGATTACGTGGTATCACCCTTCTTCGGTCCAAAAATAGGTGAAGACCAAAAAAAAAAGAGCTTCGCCGTAAAACTAGTGGGTTTTTGGTCCAGTGGAGTTATGGTTTTACATGATAATATGCATAGATGGGCACTAGTCCGTTAATCGTTAATCCGTTAATAACGAAGCTAACTTTTTCATTAACTCGTTAATCCGTTAAAAAGCTTTTTCATGTTAACGGACTAAATTAACTTCCGTTAAGTGCTGTTAACGGACTAAAGTAACTTCCGTTAAGTTCTGTTAACTTCCGCTAAGGTTTTTATTGTTAATATCTTGCAGCTTTGTTGTGCATTTGAACTTGTTCTTATCTTGAAATTAGATTAGACTGTAAAATGTAACTTTCAAAACACAAAAAGACCACCACAGCTATAAATATTTCCTTAAAATCAGCTCAACAGCGTCAATACGTGTTCTAGAAGCGAGTGAATAAAACGAAATGTAAATTACACGCAAAATGTTAACGGATTAACGGACTTTATTAACTTCCGTTAATTAAAGCTGAAAATAACGGATTAACGTTAACGGAGGTGTGAAGTTTGTTAACGGACTAGTGGTTAACGAAGCTAACGTTTTGCATTAACTTGCCCATCTATGATAATATGGTGTCACCCCAAAATAGTGTCACCCGGGCGGGCCACCCCCCTAGCGACACCACTGCTGAATAAACAGAGAATCTCAAAGTAAAAGTTTTCTCTCTGGATTCGCGCTTTAAAATTCTCATGGTTAGGCGGTTGATCAATCTAATCAAACGCATACCTTGGCCAACCATTAGAAAATTAATTGGTTTAAGCAGGGATAGGACGTCATCATTGGTCCGACACTGTTTTCAAACATTAAAAACCACATTAAAGCAAAGCCGCTGAATGCGAAAAACTCACAGACCGCTCAGCCGTTATAAACAACTAATTTAGTAAAAATTGCACAGTTTGCTCAAATCTCTTATATCTGCATCATCATATTTATTTATTTATTTACCAAGTGACGTCATATCACAAGAAAAAAGACTGCGACTTCCTCTAGGTATATCGCCAAAGCATTGAAACATGCAATTCCTTCAAAACCAACACACAAACTTGCAGAGTCAAAGCGATATATAGTCACTTGGTGAGGAGACAGCGAAGGACCGAAAGGTCATTTAAGTCTACTGCCACCTCACCAAGTTAAGGTTAAAAAAGCAACTTTTAGATTTTCTCAGTCTGCTACTTTCTATGATAAAAAATTTTATGCAAAATCAAAACTAAGTGTTCCAAAGATATGTACATTTTGTACAGTATATGCACAAAACTCAGAGTCAATATTGTAAAGAAAATGCAAGGCAACATTAGAATCGTTCTAACTCTGAGCATACTAAAACACATAAAATAAATAAAATAAAAATGATACTGTAACTGCAGATTGGATAGAAAATAAATCAATAAAGTTCATAATGCTTATTTATGTTTTATAAGATTTAAAGTGGGCAATTGAAGTGGAAAAAAACTCTTTGCTTTGTTTTGTATCGTTTGCCAGTATTTCATCAGTACCGGTACAATTTCCAATACCAGTATATAGCAACCTCAGTTAGTAGCAGCAAAAACACTTATAATTGAGAGGCACATCAAAATGAGAGATGACGTATTATATAAATGTGTCATACACATAGGTGGGCACAAGTCCGTTAATCGTTAATCCGTTATTAACGAAGCTAACTTTTTCTTGAACTCGTTAATCCGTTAAAAAGTTTTTTCATGTTAACGGACTAAATTAACTTCCGTTAAGCTCTGTTAAAGGACTTAGTTAACTTCCGTTAAGTTTGGTTAACTTCCGTTAACGTTTCTATCGTTAATATCTTGCACCATTCATTCATCGTACCGGTACAAATCAGTTTGCACTGGTAGCATTGGTTGCGTATTAGCACAAGTTTTATGGAAGAAAGCAAAGAAAGTAGATTCTTTTTGAGGCAATCAATCAGCTGCAGCCTCATAGGTCTAACAATTATCGCTGTTCGCGATTTCCAAAGATTTTCCGATCGCAGCTTCGCTGGTGCATTTGAACTTATTTTTATCTTGAAATTATATTAGACTGTAAAATGTAACTTCCAAAACACAAAAAGACCACCATAGCAATAAATATTTCCTTGCAATCAGCTCTACAGCGTCAATACGTGTTCTAGAAGCAAGTGAAAAAAAGGAAATGTAAATTACACGCAAAATGTTAACGAATTAACGGACTTTATTAACTTCCGTTAATTAAAGCTGAAAATAACGGATTAGCGTCAACGGAGGTGTGAAGTTTGTTAACGGACTAGTGGTTAACGAAGCTAACGTTTTGCATTAACTTGCCCACCTATGGTCATACATGAAATCATTATTTATTATATAAATGTATTATATAAATGTGTGATGCAGATCTTGGACATGATCACTGATCAGTTTAGAAACTTTTTGAATACCGTGGTGGAGAAGTGTTTTGCGGAAAATTGATGCCAGTGCTTCATCTTTAGTTAATAGGCGTATAAAATGTTTATTTGAACTGAAAATCAAAAATGGCTGTATGGACTTGGAATTGATCCTTCAACGTCTGTCTCAAATCCTCGAGTAAGCGAGTGAGAAGTAATAAAAAAGTTGTTTATGTGTGCCTTATACAAATTTGAGGGTTGCTAAAATTAGTAAAATATATTGTGTTCTTCAGACACGACAGGCCAAAATCATATGTGGTTTTGTGGAAGATATGTTCTAAAATACGACGTTGCTTTTTTCGATCACCGAGCGATGAAAAAAAATATCGGGCCCAGCGCAAATAAATATCGAGTTGAGATTGAATATGTTCTAGTTCTCACGATGCAAGTGGAGATAAATTAAGTGTCGGTACAAGCTGATATCTTCGAATTCAAACGAGTTATTTATTGTGGAGACAAATGTTTTGATGGAAAACTTCAAAGGGTCTATAAATTTAAGTCAACAAGAGCCAGTTTGAACATCGTAGTAGTAAAATTTATACGCTGTAGGAAAAGGACCGGAAAAATAAGCGGAGGAGACAAACGTCACGTCACAAGTACCCTCTTTATCTTGTTAATTTTTTCTAAACTTTCTGTTTCCAAAAACGAAATAGAAAGAATGAAAAAAAAAACGAAACCGAAAGCGATCCAAAACAGTGTAGTGAATGTGTAGCATGTACTGAGGGTTCAATTTGCTTTAGAGCTCGCTCTGTGAGCTCAAATCATTATTTAACACAGTTCGAAACTGATGTGAACTAATTTGTTTCTACTTCTTGCTGATACTGAGCAACGAAATATATTGGTCTTGTCTTACCAAACAAAATTTTTTGAGCATAAAAATTCTTTTTCGAATCTTCACACTGTTTTGCAGTTTTCACTATTGTTTGGACGAGAAAATTTAATATCTTATTGCAATGCATGTTCAATACTTTTGGGGCCATGAAATTAGTAAATTGCTGAGTGCGTGTAGGCTTGGCTTCGGAAAGGATTAACCAACATCATAAAAGGCACGGGACTCCGTAATTGTGAGTCACAATGGTATTTTATGTACGCTTGAAGAAATTTGCCTCTTCTTATGATTTGAGTTCCCACGGCTTGTATCTACACGCTTTTATAAACAAAACATAGCTTAAATGGACAGAGCAGACGAAAAAGTTTTTCTTCGCCGAGACAACCGAGTTTACTGTAGCTGATCACATTAATAACATTTGGGCTCATAGGCAGTTTAACTGACAAGAAAACAAGCTAATTACATTCAAAGTTGGAGGCAAGACTAAATTTTTTTCTTAAACAAAACATTTGAAAGGTACAAAACTGAGTTCATTTTTAGAGCAATAAGGATTTTTGAGATGCGAGAAATTCGTTAAAAATCAATTCGTAAAGTTGAAAATAAAAGATTGTAGAAAAAGATTAAGGAAGTGACTATTTCATCGAGAATTTTCAAAGTTAAAGAGAATACAACAAAAATGAGAAATATTCATCCGCACTTTTTTTATTTGATTTTTTAGGGTTTAAGTTAGGGTTTGGGTTAGGGTTCAATTTGGGGATAGTTTAAAGTAAGCATTTGAGTTTGGGTTAGATTTGAGTCAGAATTAATAAAAAAGTAGATGAAAATTTCCGGTGAAATAAAGCCTTCCAAAGATTAAAACAGAATTTTTGAAGAAAAAAATCAATTGGGGGCGTTTTGCGGCTCCAAATTCATGCTATTGGTGCTACCGAATAATAAGTTTTTTCGAGTCGGCCCCAACTCCAAACTACTAAAGTTTTGTGAGACTCAAAATGGTACGATCTAGAATCGAACCCAAGCGCTAGATTTCAAATTGCAGTAAACCTTCAATCTGATATTTTCTTGACAAATTTGGTGACTGATGAACTTGTATCGAAAATACGTATACGTTTTTTTTTGCTGTTTTGCTCAAGTTTTTTACGTTAATCAAAAAGGAGGGTTAAAAGCCCATCGCTTACAAATTTTTGGCAGAAGCTGCTGTTACGTTGGATAAGAAAATTAATATCCTAACCCCAACCCAAACTTTAACCCTGTAGTCCAAAACCTAACCCAAACCGTAACGTTAATTAAAAAAAAGTAAATGAGCGCCCACTCTTTGCTCACTTATTCTCTTTATGGGCGTTACGTAACCTAAAAATAGCCCTTCCTAAATAATTTTTCGAAAAATTAAACTTTAATTTTTGTCCAAAAACTGATATTGACTGGATTTTATGTTTGTTAGAAGAACAATAAAGTATTATTTTTGGGTAAAAAAAAAGAAAAAAAGAATTGAAGTGGTTGAAAGTTGGATTGTTAAAACAAACGTGATTATGATGACACTAATTGTCACTTATGGAAATTGCACTTGACTGCTCTGATAAGATCTTACGTCATTTGGGCGTGGGAATATTTGCTTTTTTCCACAAAAAGATAACCTAAATTTGAAGTTTAATGCTACTACAAAAGCTTAGTAACTAATGTGAATTGCTTCAGTGGTACAAATAATAAACAAACAACCCAAACAAAAAATTTTCGAAGTAAAATTGAAGCCAGTTGTTCCAAATATCAAGAACTGAAATTTCGCAACTCACATTCTTTTATAGATTCGAACCTACCGCCTTCAAAAACGACAAATCCGGTAGTTTTCATACAAATGGAGTAAATACGCAATCATTCCTCTCTCCTAGCTCGTACCTAAGTTTGAACTTTGCTTTTGGAGAATGAACTTAATTTCGAACTTAGATTAAGGGAAAATAAGGTAGTAATAAAACCTTTAGCATGATTTTTTTCTGCTCTTTAAAAGAAAGGAATACCATTGAAAACGAGGGGTTTGTGGTTAGCAATGAAGACTAAAAATACGACGGGTTTTTGTAGTCCTATTCTAAGGGGCAATTCTAGAATTGGAGGCAATAAACTGAGGCTACTCTAAAAACAATAGGTTGGGATGTTTAAATTATCTCTCTACCGTCCGATGCAAATTTTTAATCTTTTAGAACTTCGTTTTTAAGTGTTTGTTTGATAGTGCAAAAACCTACTGTATCTGCAACTGGAAGTAATTTGGCTCATTGAAAGTCAAGTTAGTGCAAAATTACAAAGTTGGCAGAGGAGGGAATTGTCACATCAGGACTACTGTCGCCCAACGCTAAAAACATTTTTGTAAAAAGATGCTTAAAAGTTGAGAGAAGATTTAAGAGAAAAGAAATCGTTGAAATATTTTGTGATGAATTTTCGGTTGATTTTTATATTTTATTTTGGATTATTTTTTCTTCATTGCAAAGCTGTCCGTCGCCCAGGTAAGTTAGTTGGTTTACGTATCATTGTTATCAGCATTCAACCAAACAACTGTTTTTAGTGAATAATAAGTTGTTTTATATAATGCAGAAAAAAGATACCCAATAACATGCTTTATCTTGCTCTAGTACTGGATTTATCAGTATACTGTTGGCCTTGCTTCGATTTCCAGTTGGGCCAAACCATAACATATAAGATATTGTATTCAGTTGTTCATTTAGATAATGTTAAATGCCAAAATTGTAATTGTATGTAAGAAGTAAGACCATAAAGTTATTGGCTTAGTTAAAATCGAAAAATTTCTCTAATTTTTTTCTGATTTCTTAAGCTTGGCGGACATTTTAATTCAGCTATTCACTAAGAGCTAATTTTTCTTTAAACAACGTCATAAATAAATGAACCGCCTCACGAGGCGTGGTGCACCTCCACTCCTCCAAGAGTGGTTCATGTGTTTTTGTCTTTTCAATTTCTTGCTTGTTTTTTTAGTACTTTTTACTAAAAGCTATCAACTAGGCACTTTTTCTTTTATTACACGTTTTTTATTATTTTTCAATTAGCAGTAGGCTATGAATATGCCATATTGTTGCTGAAGTGTTGCAAGAGAATATAAAAATAGAAAAATCTCGAAAAAAATCTTTTCACGTCTTGATCTTTGGTGCTCTAAATACCTCCCCTGAAGTTAACTAAATTTGGTACATCACCCTCAAAAACAACAATTTTTATTTAATAACCTTCCCCTTATAACATCAGACGACCAAATATAGCAGCGAAATTAACTAATTTTTTTGGAAACAGACGGAAAGTAAAATTTTGAAATTAATAATTTCCGTGTTTTGCATTCATGTAATTGTTTCGTCACAATTTTCTTTGGTTCTGATTGTTACGTGTGAATGCTGATTTGATTTGCTCATTTAACTCCCAATGGAGTGATAAGTGACAAAATATGTTACTCATTCTATTTCTTTCACTTTAATAAAGCGTTAACATGCTATTGGCAGACCACATATCACACCTATGGGTTAGACTTAATCCAGATAATATTCAAATTCTCTTCCATAACAAGTATTTTTGAATTCCTTTTGCCATTTTGTAAATATTTCTCTTCAATAATATGATATACCCTTTAAACTAAAAAAAAAGGAAAAAAGTTACAGTTAAAAAAAAGGTCAAGAGCAAGGTTTCATTTGAAAGAAATAAATAGGTTGTGTCCCGACCCTCTAGTTGAAATATTGTTGCTGTATAAATAATTAATCAAAACTAAGAAATACGTGCTATTTCTAATTCGTTTCTTCGAAAAAAAAATTGTATGTTTTAGGGAAGAACATTTATTGCTGTTCATCATTGTTAGGATTAGTTTTAGGTCAAAGTTTATAGGTCAATGTTTGTAAATGATAATTTGATCACAAACTTAAACACCTGGGCAGATTGTACCCTGTTTGATGTCATAGAATGGAGAAAAAAGACACTATAATCTTTAAGCCTAAAGAAAAAAGACTTCTTTAAGCCAATGACAGCGCAACTGGACTAAACTGAACATTCTTTAGGCCGATCTAACCCAATAATTTTGATCACTTTGATAACAATTTAACAGGTGATGAGAAACGTTGTAGTTGTTTAGACTAGGTGCTTTTTTGTTTGCGACCTTTGAGCCATTGTGACTGCCCTCTATTGATGCTGTCATCGCGTTTACACAAACTACAGCTTGTAGCTATTCTTGCAAAACTGCCAATCATTTGGCAGGTTTTGTTTCTCTGTAAAAATCGAGTGAAATTCTATCTAAGAAAGTTTTTTGAACACCTATCTCCATCCTTAAATCTATTTTAACCAAAACCATAACTTCTGTGCCTAATCAAGGAAACATCTTACTACTGTAATTGCATCTCATAATAGTACCGCGTATCTGAGACGATGCATTAAATCTTGCTTCATTCATGGTCAGAATAATAATTGGGCAATTGTTCGTAGCCGCGTTATCGGTAAAGAATTTTTGGGTTCAAAATTTCAAGACCCGTCGCTGTTTTTCGGGCCCTCAGACTTATTTTCTCTGAGTCCCGCAAGCTTTTAATCAGACCCTGGCTTCATTAACAACACGAAGAAATTAGGCGGCATTGCTGTTTAATGTTTATCATCATTTTTGATATACCAACGCAGAGTTTAGCTAAAATTTCAATTTTGTCAAAAAATTAAATCTGTGGAAGTTGGAGATAAAACTTAGGTCATTTTCTACAGCATGGTTGTTCAAATTCAAATTCTTACCAAAGTTGCCCAAATGCACGATCAGTTTTGTAAGCGATATATTCAAATGCTGGAACGTGCTGAGGGGGCTTGTAGGATGGTATTTGACTCCAGAGGCGTCAAAACCTAACATCATAGATTGCGAGTCTGATTCTTTATCCAAGTGCTCTTATGCTGTTGTACTAAAAAAATAGTGAATGACCACAAAAATGTTAATCAATCTGATCAAAAGGACCTGAAAGCTTTGTATGATTTTGCATTTAAGAGATGAAATCGTGCTTGCAACGGCAAAATGAACGAAATAAATTTAGAAAAAGACTAAAAAATTATTTCCACAAAGTCTCATTTGGCCCAAAATTTTAAGCGAAAAAATATACCCAATCCTGCGATGATATTAACTTTATGTTTTTCGCGTTTTTTTTTTTCTTTTTTTTTTTGTTTGTTTAAAAACAATCATTTTTATCACGCCAAGTTTAGTAAGGGAACCAACCAAACTAGGAAACGTGGTGACAACGAGTCTGAACGTCACTACGTAGTTTGTAGATTTTGGATGTTGAGCAAATCATAACAAAACGCGTTTTGGTTTGTTCTACTTACAATTTGTGCACGATTTTCAAACAAGCGTCAACACTCCGAGAAAACGTGATGTTTTTCTCAACGTAAACAACACGATGCTTTCAAAATCAAGGTAACAATCAATAAGTAAATTATTCTTCACACTTAGGTGTTAATAATTTCTCACCAAAACATCTTATTTAATCAGAGTGTCTACTGATTTGTAAAAGGTCATTCACAGATGATCTTTGTTTCAAATTGTGGGAACTTCAACGAAACATTTACATAAAAGATAAGAGAAGTGGTGATCCCTTGTTGGAGACCTTTACCACACCCTAGTTTGTCCTCGTATTTTGTAGGTGTCGGAAGATTGCTTCAGATTTGATTCTGGAAGAACTGTAGTTTTCAACAGCGGTATTGTGCTCAGTTCCAAAAATGAATTAGGATGAAACATTTTAGGTCAATACAAAAAATGGTTCCCATTCGTTACACGACGTCACCCAACAGTGCATCTCAGCACCTATATATAGGTCATAAAATCATCACTACGTGCATTCAAATCTATCAGTGGTTAAATGGATAGAGCGTCTGCTACTTAAAGGGTAGACCTGGGTTCGAATTTTTTCACAGCTTCTCTACTTGACGTTCAGCATTAATACAAGATAGTGCGGAGCCTCCACCGTGTTTGGTAGATAAGACGACAGATGGGCAGGTGACAAGTTTACCCGAAGACCAAAAGGCCCCTTCGCTGTCTCTTGGCCAAGACAAGTTGGTGAATAAAATGTAACTACGAATTCAATTATCAATTCAAAATTTAGCAGCTTCCAATGTCACAGTGGTTCATTATGTGTTTCAACCAGGCTCTTTGCGTCTATCTCACTCTCCTACTCCGCGAATCCTTTTCTGTCTTCTGTTAGAAGAGTCTTGCGTCAGACTAGGTCACTGTGAACAAATAGGGGGGGGGGTGTTTGTTGGAAAAAGAATAGAGATCCTTCACCGCAGTGAGGCGCCGAGGTCGCAGACCCTTTAGTTTGTTTGCAAATAATGAGGCATTACTATATCCCGAGTTACGCAACCATCTGTTACCAGGTTCCCGCGCTTGTAGGCCTGCTGCTTACGGATGTGCGCAGGGGTGCGGTATCGTGCGCAGGAAGCCGCGATGTTATTGCGCGAATGGTTTCGCCGTTTCAAGAACGAACCCCAAGGACTGTGTTGGTTAGTAGAACCTGCGATTATTCTTTGAACTGTCGTATAATTGAGTTCTGTCTTGATACTTGCACACGATTTTTTTCATTTATTCGTTCATGAGCGTAAATCATGCGCTTTGCATTATTGTCTAATCACAACTAATCACAAAGAACTTGTTTTTAGTTCTGTTGGCAAATACTAAGTGCTTTCTTTGCCTGACGGTCTTCATGGCCCCAATGGAAAATATTTGTAAAGTGTCGTTTTCAAGGTCCCCGAAACGCCAACTAACACGATTTCAATGGTTATCTTGACGCTTTATAATTATTTGTTTTCACTGCCTTTTATTCTTTGGACTAAAATATCCATTCTATTAATTATATCCGTGTTGCATGTCATAATGTTTTTCTGCAGATGTGAACGAGTGCGCTGTGAACAACGGCAACTGCGAACATATATGCACCAACATACCCGGAGGATTTCTGTGTTCTTGTCGTGCTGGATACAGACTCGCATTCAACCAAAAGAGTTGCGTACGTGAAAGTAAGTGTGCGTGTTAAGGTGTGTCCATTAAACGCCTTTAAATTCCTTCAACGGAGATAGTTTTTGTCATTGACCATTGCTTCTAAAGGCTTCCGGTAAAAAAAACTAAGGCGGTGGCGGGAGAGTGTTAACAACCGCTTGGAAACGTATTTAATCAGCCTACATTATCAAATCTCGGTTAAAGCGGTCCAATTCGCACCAAAAATTAGCGAAGAGTGAAAAGGTCTTTACCTGATGTGGGCCACTTGTTGAGCGGTTCAATTCCAATTTTGAACACGGGTTGACGTTTGTGGAAGCGGATCACAAACCTAGATCCACCCAACATTCTGGCTTTTTTGATACATTCAAAAATCTAAAGGAAACGGTATGGTATTGCTAATATTCATGATACCGGTGCACAAAATAATCAACAATACTCTTTTCGTACTAGAGTTGTTGTACGTAACATCACGCTGCTGAAAACGTAGCATTTTTGTAACTTTTTTGTTGCTTTGAAGTTAAGTAAAGTTTCCAATTTTGGTCGGACACTGTTAGAAGTTTCAATTTTCATGCAAAGTAACCCAAGACACCCACTCAAGTTAATGTTTTACTGAAACCTAATCTTGTTTCTTTTAAAATCGCAAAAGGCCTTAATTTGAATTTTTTCTTGAAACTGTAAACAAAATAGAAACACAAGTTTAAAGAGATAGGAGGTTTTAATCTTGAAACTAAATACAATGAGGCAAACACCCTAATGCTTGTGCTACTTGACTTATTGACCGCTGTCTTCATGAAAAGCTCTTTGAGGAAACTTCAAGCAATATTTGTAAAATTGAATGGAATTGTAGTTATTTTTATCAGCGTAAAGTCTAGGTTAAGTTTATGCCTCTTTCCACAAGAATAGATTAAAAATGTTCAAGTTATTGCTGCATAAGCTATGGCTATGTTCATTTCATCTGCTGAACTTTCTCAGCTGCTTGTAGAGCTTTGTTCATAAACTCCAAGCCCAGATTAATTAGTCACAAAGATAATCCAAGCTGAAATTTATCGGAATCCAACAGACTGCGTTTGAAAGTCGACCACAAAATTATGTATTTCATTATTTCGATTAGACGATTAAACTTTTCTCTGAATGCCTTCCAGCTATGGGCTTGAAATATTTTGGGTTCAAAAGTGAATTCATAATAATTGATAGTTAATAAGACTTGCAAAATTACTACAATTATGATTGGTCATTTCTCGTTCAAACAAAATATTTAAATTCATGCAAGATAATATACTATAATTTGATGGTCCAATTCTTGAATCTTGTTGTTTACGCCGCCATTTTGGAAAATATGGAACATTGGAGATTGCTAAATGAAAGATCATATAAAATCTGGTGTACAAAAAAATTGTGGCATAATAATAGGAAAGTTTTTGGTGCAATAGCCTCTTAATTAAGTTACAGTATAACGTAGGTGTGATTTGATATTTTTTAATAGCGTTCCAAAAACCTTGAAATTTATTCTAAACCCATCGTAGTTCTGTGATCTCAAAATTGCTGTTTGTTGCGTTTTAATTGCAAACTCATGGATTTCCGTGGCATGGTGGATTTGTAATCACTCTGATTGCTGCCATTGTGGGCAATAATACAGAATTAAAGCTGCCTTGACTAATAGACAGCAAAACGACTTTGCCGTCTCCCATTTGAGCTGCCAGCTGCAGTGTTTACGATGACGATTTTGCACCAAACATCGTCGATCGTTGATCTCATAGCCGTAGGAAGCGAGGGGGAGGGGGGGCGGTCGCCCCCATTTGGTTCAAAACGTTGATAGTTCTGGCAAATAGTTTTTCTTATTTGGGCACACCAGTGGCGAAAATCCGTCTCAATTTCAGTGAAGACCTTTTTTTTTTTTTTTGAGAACACGTCAATTTCGACCGAGAAACCGATTGATTTTTCGTGCAAAACTCAATGCATCAAGTCATTTTTCGGGCAAAAGTTTGGTGCCCCCCCAAATCATTTTGAGCTCCTACGCCCATGATTGATCTTGTTGCTGTGTAAAATTTAACAGTAGATTGAAGAGTGTTTACTTTGGATTAAGATAAAGATTGCTCACTTTTGTTAGTATCAATTACATGCCTTACTAATTGAATGATTTGCCTGTTTATGCTCTTGTATCGGAGCGAATTTGACTTCGTTTTTTTGCCTAACTAACCCAGACTACTGATGAATTGACAGAATAGGAAACAGTGTTGTGTAAACTGTTTTGTTTATCAATGTAGATGGTTATCTCGGGGATAATTTGACCTTTGATAAGCGTTCAGCTAATCACAACCGCATTTTAACTACAATCAATCTTCAGTGAGAGAAAGTTTTTTCCGTTTTGTAAACAAAGAGTTACGGCTGCATCTTGTCAAACGATTTTCAAACCGATTCATTTGCTCTTTTAAAGCGACTCCTTTGACGACAAGCTAGGATAAAATTTTTATTTTTATTTATTTATTTTTTTGAGAAAATATACCAAAAGTCAAAATCATAAGTCTAGTATAGTATCTAATTTCGAAATTATGCGATTTATTGCAACTCTTTGATGTACATTGTACACGCTACCACTGAGTAAAAATTAAGTGTAATTGAAATGATAGAAATACGAATTATGATTTCAAAACGTTGCACAAAAAGATTTAAGTTACAGTAAAATATGTTATCACAATTTTGCTGCTACTTAGAAATTTCCAAACCACAGAATTTTAATGCATTTTTGTCAGTTTGACGAAAATATTTCAGTAAATAGGCAATGTTGGTTTTGAAGTGATTGAGAATATTGATAAATTTTTCGACAAGCAATAGGTTGAACGTTAAGCAGTAAAATTAACAGGGAAACTATTTAATCTTCTCGTCAATTTGAGCTTAAATCAAATTTACTTGACATATTGCCATTTTGTGCTGTAATGCAACATTTGCATTGTACCATTGCTATTTTGGGCAGTTTTTTATTTTTGGCCAGGGTAAGCGTATACTGTGGAATAGCGCTTTTTTAGATTGTTACCTTCGTAGTTCGTACTGTATCTATGAGTTTCCGATGAGAACAAACAATCCAAAACAGCGCTGGCCACTTGGCCAGCTTTATAAACATCGCTTTACATGCAATCGCATTTACATCTTTGCTTGCCATGTTGGCTTGGCCAGGAGACAGCGAAGGGATCTTTAGGTCTTCAGGTCAAGCTGCCACCTGTCTACCACACTCCATGTTGGCTTCACACTGTCCCTTTTAAATGTTGAACGTCAAGTAAGGAAGCTATGAATACCATTTTTAGTTTTTGGTTTGATCTGACCGGTAATCGAACCCAGGTTATCGTTTCAGTAACAGACGTTCTATTCAATCGACCACTGGCTTTTACTTACTTGTTTCCTCGGTGTAGTCTGTCTCCGAGAAAGTTAGTTTCGTCTTCCAAAAAGGCAGTCGACAAAGATGCACAATTTACACACCGAACTGGTTGTAAGTAGCGACCAATGAGCACTCGTCAGTGTGGCCGCCATTGTCGTGGGTTCTCCAGCCCAGTTGGGTTTCTGTGGTGCAACGTTTAACCTTCTGCACCACGCTCTCACCCGCAGGAGAGATGAGCAGTTGGAAGCCCCAATCACCCAACAACTTTCAAAACTATTCTGTCAACTCTGAGCCTTTGAGTTACATTCAGTCTCACACTTTTCAACAATAGCTACTTACTGGTGTTGGAAATTCGTTTGACATTGAATGAAATGTTACTCTGTTGTCTTCAGTGCCTTCTGCTGAATGCCAGGAAGGGGCTCATCAGTGCGAACACTTTTGCAATCGAACTACGGAAGGTCACGTGTGTTCTTGTCGGCGTGGTTACCGTCTCCATAGCAACAGAAAAAATTGCATAAGTAAGTACAATATAAGAATAGTATTGTGCTATGTAGAATATATACTGTTGAGGTACAATGTAGAATTGGTAATCAAAAGAGAATTGTAATGAAATAAAGTCATCAAAAACTCGCAAACGAAACTTTTCAGCTTTTCACACAAAAAATATCACAGCGATACAGATTTGTTGACATTTTGATCAGCCTGGTAATCGAATACCAGACCTCCTTTTCTTTAAACGAGCGCATCTGTTTATTAACAGTGCAGATTGCATTAATGTGTCGTAACTTCATGGCATTATTGGTTCGTACTTGTTGCGACATAATTCGAATCCCATTTGTGGGTTTGAATCCCATTTGTAGTCAGGTTTTCAGATGTTCTTAGGCAGATACGGTTTATGACGTAATGTCTTCACCCTGAGACATGGTCAAATGGAAGCTTTGTAATTGAATCTACTTTGAGGTGGATGACACAGATACAAATGTTTCAAGTCGACCCTCGCTACCTCATCGCTATCTCTCATTAACTTCGGTTGAAAGTAGAACGAGATTTAGGGATTTAAAAACCTCAATGCAATGTCAATAGGCTCATGTAACCTAATTCGACCTTTAATGACCTCACAGTCGCTACAGGCAGTCATGTGTATTTATTTGGGTGACAGCATGACAATTCTTTGATGATCGCACCAGGTTGTTCGACCTCTTCAGCCGCAAGTTAAACTTAACATCAATGTTGATTTAGATAAATATTTGCCCAGACTTAGAATGTCACCGGTATGTTAGACAATATTTGCCAACGTGAATTAGGAACTGAAACAGTTCTTTGCAATTCAAGAAACGTAAACTTTGCCGAAGGCTTAATTTTGGTAGTATTAACTTCGACAACTTATCACACTTTAGACTAGGTCCATTTCACGGATAATTTTGTATCAAGTTTTTTTTGTTTTTTTTACGCTCTAATTCCTGCATTAACTCCAATCCAAATTCTAATCTATAAACGCAAACAAAGTAGGTATATGCGAATGGAAATCTCTACTTTTTATTCTTTCCAATTTGTGAAATACTTCAACATTTATGTTTTTTCCTATTCTTGCAAAATTTTAAATCGTTTTTATGACCCCAAAACCATTGAACAGGGGGCCCACGAGAGGGGATTCAGGGGTACATTGGGCCAGGCCTCGGGGGGTCTAGACGACTTAAAAAGTACACGCACTATGCGTTCAGTAAAACTCCTCAATAAGGTAATAATACATCTCAATTGTTGTTACTAGGAATATAAATAAATTAAGCGTATTAGCTTAACTGGTGGGGCAGAAAACTTTTTTGCTAACGTTCACGTCACCTGATTTTCTCATTTATCGTAGGATTGTTTTTAACTTCGCATTCCAGCTGTGACGGAGATAGGTAGGTAGTACATGCCCTGGGCATAGCCTATCGAAATGTTGGCAAAAAAGTTTTCTTCCCGGTCAGTTGAGTTAGTAAACTTGATTTAATTTAAGGTAGTGATTAATTTTATGCACTTACTTAGTAGTGATGCTGCAATCAGCCGCAGACCTTTTTTTGTTTTTGGTCTTCATCTAATTTTAGGCAAAAACTAGCGGAAATTCAGGCGAAGACTTCTTTTGCTTTACTTAATTTGCGGCAGAACTCAATCGTAATAATCAGTCTTCGTACCCCCTCATAAATTTTTCAATGAAGCCCTGCTACTGAATATAACGCATCAGAATTTTTTTTATGATAAAATGGCGGATAGGTAATTTTTTATAGCACCATTGCTGCGATACCTTGTTCAAAAAAGCTATATTATATTCTCAACATAAAGTCACTGATAACAAATCCAAGATATTTTAGGGATGTGTTTGTACGGGAATGGAGGCTGCCACCACGTGTGTTCAAAGGAAGGAGACCGGATGCACTGCAGTTGCAGACCCAATCATAAACTTGACAGCGATGGCAGAACGTGCGCTGGTAAGAAGAGTGGCAGAAGGTGTAGAAATTGCATGGATTTTCAAAATTCTTATCTTTGTTCTATTAGTAGCTGTGTTACTAGTAGCAGTGTTACTCTGAAAGGTGTCACGAATTAGCAGATCCAACTCCGCCTAATTGCTCCTGTGATCAACACAGCTCTTTTTCAAAGTAATGTTGCAGCGGTCGCGAGGTGTTGGCAACGCTTTGTCCCGTTTGACTTGCCCGAAAATTGAATTTTAGACCTGTGGTTGTAGGTCGTCAACATTTGATTATCTTTATAAAGCATTGTTGATCGCGTTTTAACGCTGTCGCGTCGCAAACGTAAAGGTATAAATTGCATCTGCTGTGTATGGGCCCAGGGGGATTTTGCATACCGAGGCTTTGGCTGCTTTGGAGTGGGGGCTTCGGAATGCAGCAGCCATTAGCTTGTGGTTTGTGCATGTTTCATAATGCGCATAAGGTGCGTAGATGCTGGTGTGTTTAGTGTAGCTCGTGTTTGTGGGTCTGAGTGCGTTGTTTTCTTTTTGCATATACTCTCCCGCAGGCCCGGCGCCACGGGGGGCATTTCGGAGCCGTGCCCCCCAAATCACTGTTTGTGTCCCCCCAAGCGAGAAGTGTGCCCCAAGCGAGGATTGGGCCCCGAAATAAACTAACATACCTGGTGCCACTGGAGTGCATTTTGGGACCTGTGCCCCCCAAAATACTGCTTGTGCCTCCCTAAGCGTGAGTAAAGTTTCGTTCCAGGACAAAAAACACAAGTGAACGCCAAGACCAAGCCTAAGATTTCGCACCGAAGACCTTTTTTTTGGTCTTCACCCCTCAATTTGTAGGCAAGAAGCGAGATCCACACCATCAGATTCCGCCCCGCCAGGCAATAAACGTGCCCCTTCAAGCTAGACTTGTGCCACGAATAAAGGTAAACGGCCAAGGGCGTCGCCAGTTTACCGAGATCAGGGGGGAGAGCTGAAAACCGGGGGGGCAAAGTTTTACGGTAAATTATTGTAGTATTTTAAGAGTTAAAGGGGCATTGAAGCCTAACGTTTATTGATTTATTGCATTTGAAACAAAATTTGTATTTTTAAAATAATTTTTGAGCTCAACTTCAGAATTCAGCAATTACTACATCAAAAGATTTTTTGCAGTTATATTTTCCCTTATTTCGTAGAATTTCTTTCACTTTTTTAAAAATTTGTCTATGTTTGGTGTTACTGTTACTAGGGCTACTACACGCTAGCTGACATTAATCATTACTTACGATATGTAAGCCTAGCCTATTAATGATGACATTAATATTACTTACGGTATGTAAGCCTAGCCTATTAAGAAATTATAAAAAAACAGTAAAGTCTTATCTAACCAACAGCAATTTATAGAGGTTGGTTTACCCTAATAATTACAAAGAACAACTAGGCCAAAAATAGGCCTACTTTTCATTTTTTCTTCTAAGTGCACTAAATCAAACATGCTTGTGCTAAAAGATGCAAATTTAAACTACTAAGAAGAATTCCACTTTTAAAAACTCATCCAAGTACCGAAGCCACAGCAGAAAACCTGCCAAAGGCACATTGTTACTCCCAGACCTATAATTTGGCAAAGTTTCTTCTTCTTCTTTCTTCGAGTTGGTTTTGAAATCGTTTATGCAAATTTGATGTAGTGTTGCCCCAGCAAAATTTTTTCCCTTATTTCAAAATTATTTCCCTTGAAGCTATTTAACCTCAAACAATGAAAGAACGGGACAAAAACGTTGCTAATCAATTATTTTTTATAAATTTGGTGTTACAATTCAAAAATTAGACTTCAATGCCACTTTAAGTAGATTGCTTGTGTGGCGGGGTTGTAAATTTCGTTTCGCTTTTGAAAATACAGCTATTTGGCGTTGATTAAGTTCATAGAACCATTTTCAGCTTTGTTTTACAAACTAATTGTTTAGGTCGCAATGAAACGATTACTAAACCATATATTTATTCAATGCGTATCTGACGTGCATGATTGTCTTTGTCTTTTACGCAAAAACAGCATGAGATCATATAGGTTATTTAAAAAAAAATTAGGCATATTCTATGGCTATCGCGTTGGTAAACACGTAGAATAAATCTAAATAATAAAAGTTAAAAACTGCGCATGAAAAACTACCTTGAATGATTTTTGAATAAATGCAGAAAGCAGACTGTCTCTGACATATTGAAACATTGGCAAAGCCGCTGACTCAACAATTGCTGAAAAATGATGTAACTCTTTTCATTTAACTAAACATAATTACAGCTAGCACAACTGCTAAAAGCGACTGACGACAGGAAACTCCAGAAAAAATATGAGCAAAATTTAATATCGGTACATCTGTGATGAATACTGTAGCTAATAATGTACAATTGTGTATTACAAGCCAAAGAAGAAAAATGAACAATTTAGCATTTATACTTGAATGCCTATTCTGTTTCTGCATTGCCTATAACTTCATTAAAACAGGAAAGTGCTGATCCAGGAGGTGGCATCCCCCAAAAGAATTTCTGCTGCATCCCTCCCAATAGTTCGCATCGCTACGGTGTGTAACTTTGGTGTTAGAACTTGCAACGTTACTAAACGATGCATTTTATTCTCGAAAAAATTAAAGATTCCGAACCCCGCTGGGGAGCTCACAGCGCCCCCCCCCCCCCCCCCAAGACCCCCTAGCTGGCTTTAAGGCTGTCTCACCATAACTTTTGTGTTTGAAAATTCTTAATTGCCACCAGCACTCCTTCCAAACCTTAGTAAACGTTTCTGCGGACTTCCTTGCTGGTATTGGCGAAAATGAGCGTTGAACTTTGCTCCGAAAATCTCCAGTTTGAGCATCATCCCTCCTCCCAATGTTCAAAATTATCAAAAAATAGACAAACTCCTTAAATCATCCCCCAATGGTCAAGATGGATCGGCACCACTGATTACTGTATCCGTAATGCACCAGGACTGTATTACTGCTCTGAAAAAATCATCACCAAATAGCAGCACCAAACAGCCAAAACGGCACTATAGGCTACAAAAGTTTACTCAAAATCTCAGATATCAATGGCGTTACTAGTGCCGAGAACACTGCTTAGTTTGTTTTGCTACCGGTACTAATCGATCTAGTTAAATGAACTATACGGTAATGGACACTTCTTGCAAATCTGAAAGTCAGAAAATTCCCGTAGTCTAGCTATCAAAGAATTGGTCAATGGATTCTGATTTGGGGGAGGAATGCAGTCTGTTTCTCTGTTAGCTCAGAGTTTCTGCAGATCGATTACTCATACTGCTGAACAAGATCCCAATCAAAATACAGTATGGTTTGAGTTGCTAAGCAAAGGCCTTCCACTTCCTGACATGGGCTTGTCATCTCAACTCACTTTTGCTAAGTTTGCTTACCCATAGCCTACGTTTGCTACATAGCCTAGAAGTGCAACTGACCGATCGAATTCTTATCTTTTTTTCCGGAGGCATTTGGCGATAGTCTATTTTTCTTTCTGTAACTATTGATTGCACGGTACATTGCGGATGGTTTGTACTATGTGTATACCACTGAACACCAACTTACAGCCTACACCGACTTACTGTACATTACCTTTAACAGTCACAACACCTGAGTTGTAATAAGGCCTCGCCTGTAAGTGCTGCTGTATATAACATCATAATCTACGATGCCACGTCTACTACACAGTACACCCAAACTGCTGGTAGCTGTATTATTATTATACCGTACTGAATTGATTTGCTGTTGTTGTTGAACCTGACTCAAGACACGAGATTGTGCTGCGTACCGTATCCTAGATTGTAATATAGATGTCAGGATACTTAGTTGCATAAAGGAAACAAAGAATCAGCCAAAAAATATATTTAACTAACGTATATTAACAAAAACTTTCACTAAAATCGTTTTCGGCCAGTGGCCATCTTCAGCTTATTCCAATGCAATCAATCAAATAGAATTGATGCCAGGATAGGGGATAGAACAGTTAAAATTACCACTATTTTAACTGTGAGGGCGATGCTCACTTCTAAGAAAAAATACAGTGGGGAAAGGGCAAGAAATAAATCGGAGGGGCAAAAACAAAAATCGGGGAGCAATGCCCCCTATGCCCCCCGCTGGCGACGCGCCTGTAAACGGCCAGTATGAAGATTTTCTTGTTATTATTTTCTTTTTTTTATCTTCCTACCGAAGATCAGAGTAAAATTGATCAGTGTCCCCCAAATATTTTTCTGCTCCCCCCCCAGTCACGCTACTCTGGCGCCGGGCCTGCTCCCAGCATTCAGTATTTTTATGTTTTTGGCCTGTTAAGTACAGTGCCAATCCTTTTTTTCAAACAATATCACCATAACACAGCTAGCGCTAGCTCCATCACAGACTTAAGCAATTATTAAGTTGCATATTTTTAAATGAAGTTTTAGAACGGTTTCGGATTTTGTCATTGTGCCCTCATCAGGATATCAATCGTTACAGTACAAATTTGCGACAGTGCATTAAATCCAGCATTATTTTGTAATGTATGTTGTGACTGCGAACTCATGAGAATTTTTGCCAGTAGATTTTGATCGTGGAATTAAACGTGATGTTACGTTAAAAATATGTTTTACATCATCTTTATTTAGATGATTATGATTTCATAAATCATCATGTTGACAATATTGACATCATAATTCAACAATGACATCATAATGGTGCAATGTAACCTCTCACCTCACCATCTGTTTATGACTTTTTTGAGAAGTCTCAATTGGTTAATCTCGTATTAAAGAATCGGATTTTTTGGCTAATATTTCGGAAAGAAAATTTCACGGCTTATTAGGCGCGATTAATATTGTTTTTGCTTTGCTTAGCAAATTGGCTTAGCTTTGCTCATTTGCCTGTTGTCCCAAAATATTAAGGTGACTAAGCTCCACTAACTGCTTGGACTTCAGATTTGATTGAAATGAAAAACTGATCTGGGAGATCTTGTTACACTTATTTGAAGTGGTTCAAAATACGTTATTCTAATTGCCTGGTGTGGTATACCCAATAGACAACTGGTATAATATAAATAACTGATACCCAATCGACAGCATCCATTAATTTATAGCAAAAGTTGCTTAGTTTTTATACTAAATTAAGTTCAAACTGCTTGATGCTTCTCAGTGTTCTTGTGATGCGCTCAATAACAGTAAGTTGAAGTCAGAGCAGTATTAAACATTTATCACACAACAGATAAAATCATTAAAACGTTGAAAACTGTACTGATCTTTTTCTAAGCTCACCCCTGAAGATTATGCGAGGGTGAAACAGACTTTAGGGTTTTTAATGCTTTAACTGTTTTATCTGTAGTATGCTGAATATCTAAATTTATTATATTGAAAGTAAATTACTAAATTTTGGAATTTTTGTATTAAGCCTTACAAGCCCACGTAATATGGGTTGGTGTAGCTCGAAACGAGACATGGTTCTAAACATAGGCGTGGCCAGGGGGGGGGGGCCCAGGGGGCCCGGGCCCCCCCCAATCAAAACTCTACTAACGACAAAAAGTTATGACAACATAGCCTGACGATGTTTAGTTGCAGTTTTTTTTCAGTAATTGCGCACATAACAGTAATAAAACAGCAAAGTAACAGTAAAGCTAACGGTTTCGGCCGAAAAACCTCTCTCAATTTCGGTGAAGACCTTTTCTCTTTTTTTTTTTTTTTTTTTTTTTTTTTTTTGGAGATCACCTGATTTTGGGCGAAAAAATCGTTCGAATTTCCGATTTCGGCTGAAAAATCACTCTCAATTTCGGTGAAGACAACCGAATTTTTGAGGATTTGGGCCCCCCCCAATCAAAAATCCTGGCTACGCCTATGGTTCTAAATAAAGCTTCTCAACGAGTGGGCAGGATTTGCATTGCGCAATGATTAAATAACTAATTCCATTTTTGGTTTTCTGTTTTTACCAGTTTTTGTACCTGTCTTCTTCAATGGTTATTTGGTCAAGCTTTACACAGCCCTTCCAGTTAAAAATTAAATTGATACATTATTTTCTTTTTATGGACTTTTTTATTGAGCAGTTGTGACAATAAAGGGATGTCATTTTTACTGGTCGGCTAAGTTTAAAATTTTTGTTCAATTGTCCAAGTTTCTAATTTTATTTTTCGACCATCTTTAGTGGCCATTTTCATCTGAACGTAACTTTAAGACGGGCGTTCAAAATTTTTTTTATTTTTGCGATCACTGTGGCCGAAACGACTTAATTTTGCTGGGCCATTTACCAATCATTTAGGTCAGGGGTCTAAAAAATAAACCTAGGCTGGTAACAACGTGCCCTTTCCACTTTTCGTCCTTTTTGGGTTAGTTTACACGTGTGAATCGAGGGTCCGATTTGTTTATTTGTTTTAGTATAATCCGTATAGGCGTAAGTGTGCACTGATTTTCACTTAACGCGACTAATTATAATGAAACAAACGTTTCACTCTACTCCACTCATCGTCTAAACCTGCCAGTGCGCCACACCTAATTACTTATTTGCCTTTAACACTGCTGATTTTTCTGCAGTCCCTCATACTTGTGCCGTTGACAACGGAGGCTGCAATGCGGCGTGTGAGGACACTCCAATCGGCGTCCAGTGCTCGTGCAGCAGCGGTTACCTACTGAGGAGCGATGGAAGGTCGTGCCAAGGTAAGTTTGTCATGTCAAAGTTCACAGAACTGGTCAGCGTTGTGTGGGACTGTTAGTCCTCATCAGAAACCATTAGAACTGCGAAGACGAGCTGGTTCAATCCAAACAAGTGCTGGTAGAAACAATTCCTGACCATGTATTCCATCCACTTGGTCTTTATGGACTATTACTTATTTTATATTTGCCATATAGTTCGTCAATTTCTGACAAATTTCAATGGTGATATTGTTGGTAAGACGCATAAATTTGCCTCTGCGATTGTGAGACCTGTGCTTGATCGGACTTATTCTCAATGCCATTTTGAAGATTTGGATTTGCGGAATTAGGAATTTCATAATATCAAGCGATTTAGCCAACATTAAAATAGACAAATATTTAGACCTCTTGTCTCACATGTCAAACTAGAAGCGAGTTGAGTGAAGATAAAAAAAATTAAAGAAAATTGTCGTCAGAACCATTTTGAATCTGAAGTTTTTCGGAAGTTGGGGAGGGAAATCATGTACTAGCAAAAAACGTGGGCAATAAGCATTATTAAGACAAAAATCCACTGTAGAAAATCTTTAAAAAAAAGAACTGCGTATTCCCATTGTTGTTGTTGTTGCTATTGTCGTATTGCATATTCATCTTCCTGCCACCGGACAAGGTCAGACGCTAACTATTGGACGATCCGAGCTCTTGTCATTGTAATTACTACTTCGTGCTTGGAAGAAGCCGCACCTGCTTAAGAGTTTCCAGTGATTCAATATTTCTGTGGATTTCTTCAAATTCTTGTCCATTGAACTTGCTGGTTGCTCGAAGCCACGAAGTAAAGACAATCATTGTAAAGCGGCGTTCATATCTGCCACGAAAATACTGGCTGGAATTATAAGGGAAAATGTAATAATGTCAAGCTAATCATGCGTTTGCTTTTAGACATCAACGAATGCGACACGGACAACGGAGGTTGCGAGCACGGCTGCAGGAACAGCCAGGGCAGTTACATCTGTACGTGTCCCACTGGGTTCAAGCTTGCTACGGATGAACGGAGTTGCGTCGGTGAGTGGATTGCTTGCTGCTAATATTGCGTCATTTTTGCGGTTCAAAAATGGTAACTTTACCAAAGAGCGAAATTTTAGGACACATTTTGAAATTATTTATTGTATTTATTTGGTATAGACCGGTCTGAACACAATGCTCTTGATTGTTTACAATATTTCATTGTTGAAACAGTAAATTTTCTAGTTTTATATTTTTAGTTTTTGAATGTTCGTTTTTCTGTAACGATCTTTTATGACATTATTCGTTTTTTTCATTGCAAGTTTAACTCTAGGTATTCGCTATATTTGACTTTCCAATAAACACTTTTAAAACTATGAGAATTTAAATGATCTAATCGAAAAACACTAGGCAAACTTGCAAGAAAAAGTTAGCATATTTGGAAAAAAGTTTTTACGTAAAATATTAGGTTTGAACTTGCAAAAAATTGGAAATGGCTGAAGGAATCGAACCAGAAACTTTTAAGAGTCAACATTAGCTGACACGCGCCGCTAGTCCTAATTTTGTTTTCGAATTTCCAGACATCGATGAGTGTCTCTTAAACGACACCTGCTGGGCAGGTTGTGTGAATTCGAACGGCAGCTATCGATGCACGTGCGACAAGGGACACCAGAAGTTTGCTGTCAAGCGTTGCGGAGGTTGGTATAGTAACTGAATGTTCGTTGACTACAGATTTGATTAAAGTTGAGTTTTGATTTGCTAGCAACCCACAATAAAAAAGTACAAATCCAGCTCATAAAATAACAATATTTTTTTGCAAATCAGGTAATTAGGCTGGAGTTTTACGATGTGATTGCAGGAAACTGAAGTTAAATCGACCAAGTTTCTTATGGTTTTATGGCTTCGTGGACGTAGAATCAACGAACTATAAAATCCAGGTTAAACTTTAGAAGCGTAGCTGCGTCGATTTCCAAGCACCATTTGATGAATTTGCGCACCTATAAAAACGACAACGATTTTTTCTCTTTTCTTGCAGGAAAAACAGCCAACAGGATAAAATAGTAAATTAAATGTGTGCAAAATTCTTCCAGCTATTTTCTTACATGAGGGGCTTCGAAAAACTAAAAAATGCCATTTTGACAAACCTGACAAGGTCAAGGAGTGATTGTTGGTTGATAAAATAAAAGTAGATGAAAATCTATGGATAGATCCTCTCTTTCTTGGTGGTGGTTACTTTACAAGAGTGCAGATGATGGGAGTAGTTTAAAAGCAGTTAAATTTGCTTTCAGATATCAACGAATGCACGGTGAACAATGGTGGTTGTGCTCACACTTGCTCCAACACCGATGGTGGGTTCAAATGCTCCTGCAACAACGGCTACAAACTGCACTGGAATGAGAAAGATTGCATTCGTAAGTTGGCTGCCTTTCTCGAAAAATGTCGTTATCGAGAAGAGATCAATACATCTTGGCTCCTTACTTTTGGCTAATTTTAGTTAATTCAGTGCATTTTACTGTTTTGAATTCAAGAAAGACCCGCACTTACTAAAACATATGTCGAACTTTCGAGCATGCATGGACTTATTATACAACAGTTTCCAAAAGCACTAGTTTGTCATCTGGCGTTCTCGGTTTGCTGACATTCGCCTGATTTTCTCAGTGAGTTACTAGGACTGATCCCTAAGAGGTTGTCAATTCCATCTCCTACAATGTACCGATGTATTTCAACAATCGCTGCGTGAGTATTGGATTGTTGGAAGGACCACTTTTCTCTCCCGGGTTCTGCAGCTTTGCAAAACGAGGCAGACATCTCGATAAATTTATTCTATTGAGGTTCTGTGGCGTTTCTTGCACACATCTTAACAGGAAGGAGCCGAACACCCCAAACAACCAAACTGCTACCAACTTTCACAATAAATCCAGTTTTTTTTGTCAACAGAGGTGGTTGACTTCACCAGCTTTATTTTCGCGACCATCTTCCGCTCCCTTTGTTTGGTCGAAAGCATCTTCCCCTATCAACCGGAGTTGGCGTTTTAATTCCACATAGACTTTTTTCACGTAGTATTTTGTTTAGCATCGACGAAATGTGAGAGCAGGACACGGCTGGGCCCTCCAGGATTTCTGAAGTGCGTTGGATCGAATTGTTTCTTGGACTGTCGAACAAACGAGAACTTCGCAGCCTATTACTCGCCTAGACCTAGCTACAAGTATGTGTGCGGGAAGGAGGACGATAAACCGGGAACAACCCGTCGGGAACGTCGCATATCGGTAACGCCAAGGCCTTTATGGTGGACCAACAATTTGGAAGTCAACCATACTCTTCCTGATTGCTCTGGTAAGTTGGTGATAAAGCATGATTGATAATGACCAGATGCTGGTGATGATTCAATTGATCACGTCAAAGATATACTCAATGGTTCATTACGCGTTTCAGGATTGACTATTGAGTCTTACAGCGAGGCTTTCATCGTTAAAGCTGACCACTGCCATCTGCATAACGTAACGTCAACGGCCGTTCTGACGTCATCGAGCGCTCCACCAGGTTAGTGATGATCACTGATCATGTTAAGACCATGTTAAGACTGTTTCTATTACAACTGCGGTTAAAAAGTCGCTTCGGAGTTGATTTTTTTTCGATCCTTACATTTCACGTAAAAACCTTAAATTAGAATATTGACCTTGATTTTGACCTCGAATCCGCAAAGTTTGATAATTAATTTATCTTATTCTCAAAACTGCATTCACTTCAGCTCTAATCAGAAGATAAGTTAATTCCTGAAGACGTCAGCAATGAAAACGCGATGAATTCAGTAAGGCTGAAGAGTGGTAACACTTCCAAGCGTTTCTTGCACACATCTTAACAGGAAGGAGCCGAACACCCCAAACAACCAAACTGCTACCAACTTTCACAATAAATCATTGTTTCTTTCTTTCTTTCTTTCTTTCTTTCTTGCACATTGTTTCTTTCTTTCAAGTTTCCGAGTGGCAACACTTTGCTTTCGAGTAGGAGCACATTGTTTTCGAGTGGTAACACATTGTTTCTTTCAGCTTCCATCAAACACATTTCCATCTCCTGCCTGGCGCCGAGAAGGAGGAAGAAAACGAAGATAATCGTCAGCATCACGTTCAACTTCCTGTTCAGTAAGTGCGCGTGTAGAAGTGGTAATTTATTGTAAGCATAGTTTGCTTTGTATTTATTGTAAGCTAATCAAATGCGGGAGCCGATTTCTCAATGAAATTTTTCATTATAATTGCTGTGTCACGCCAAAATATGTAACAAGTTTGCGGGGCCTATCTCCGCGTCATTGCGCCCGGGCCATACTGCTCCTTTACATGAAATGTTGCAGCAGAGTCGAGCAGTTGGCAGCACTGCGTCCGATTCGACTTGCCCGAGAGTTGAACCTCATATCTCCCTCTCCAGAAACAAACACGTTACCGCTCGACTAAGTGGGCGGTGAGCCAGATTTCTGCACTCTTTAATTTTCTGTTTATTTACTGTGCTGTAGATATACAAAGAAGGCAAAATAAAGGTTTTACACAAATTGTTACGGACAGAACAGACTCAACAGATTCGGAAACGAATTTTTTCCAAAACTACAAGTCAATCTAGCCGATTTTTCGCAGTGTTGCTTTCTGTCTGATATTAGTTCACTCCCGACCTTAAATGAGCATTCCTTCCGACCTTAGTTGTTGATGCTAGTTTAGTAATTGATGTTTAGTAGTTAATTGTCGTTTTCATTCCATGCCTGTAGAATTGTAAATGGCGCTATTCTTCGGACAATCAATCTGCATCCGTTAGAGGTTAATCATTTTCCAAAATTCCATTTGAAAGTTGGAATTTAACCATTACCCAATTAAAATACTCTACCTGACCAAATCGTGATCAATATTTGTTTTTGCTTGTATCAGAAAGATGTGACCCAAAATGTAGGAAGTCAAAAGCAATGAAAAACGGGAAGAAAATGGCGAAGATTGTGAAGCGATCGATTAGGAAACAATTCTTCCGCATTGGACTTGATTCCGGGCAGCTTCTAATTAGAAAAAGATCAATCAACAAGCGCGCGGTTGTTCCAACCCCTGGCATCCATTCATCCGCTGGATGCCTTCTTGGCATGATACCGGACAGAAAAAGTGGTTGTGGTGGGTTATAGAATATGTGCGTTAATGTATACTGTACTTTAAATACGTGCTTACGGCAGCGTGGCCGAATAGGTAAAGGCGTCGTTTTTACGACCACCATGATCGCATGTTCTGAGTTCAACCCGCACCCTGGTCACGTTGTTGCGTCCTTGGATAAGACGCTGAACGATGACTATCTCTGCTTGGTGGCTTCGAACAAGCAGCAAGTTCAGTGGGCAAGAATTGAAAGAAATATACAGGAACATTGGATCACTAGAAATTCCTAGGCAGATGCGGATTTCTCCAAGCACGAAGTAGACAATGCAATGAAAAGTATGTGGATTGTCCAATAGTTAGCGCCTGACGCTGTCCGGTGGCAGAAAGAAAAATAATGCACTACGTTTTGTTCCATAATTATTTAAAAAATTAAAATTAGAGAATGTGCCCATTGCCCAGTAACCAATTTATTAAGCCGCAGGCGGCAAGACACTAAGTCTAGCGCTCATCACTGTCACAGCGAATCAGAACCGTAATTTGACTGTTCAATTCTCAGTCTAATTAAACAAGCAAGCAGCTTTTTACGAGCCGACTACACGTTACATGCTAGTGGAGAAAATAGAGCAGATTTTTACATCTTTACGTTTTAACTAAAATTGCCTTGGGTGGTCAGAAACAGAGTTGTATACGGGCCGACTAGTTCAGGCCCGAACCCGGCCCGAAAATATAAGCCCGAAAATTAATTTGAAGCCCAAATCATACCCGAAAAAAAAAACGAAAGTCAAGTTAGGTCTGAAAAATTTAGCAATGTTGCCAAGTCATTTTGATCATATTTTTGTGCAGTTAAGACAAAAAAGCATGTATCAGGCCCGAATGAAGCCTGAATTTTTGTCAACTTTAGGCCCAAACCCGACCCGAACCCGAAAAGCCCGGCCCGACTTACTACTCTGGTCAGAAAAATTACTATAAATGAGATTCGATTCCATGCCCACAGCAACCAGAGCAAACATTTGGCTTAAGGCTGGTTTAGCCTGAGACTGTAAAACTCTTTCTTGAAACAATCGCGATAGCATATACGCTGTTAAATGATTCATCGATACCGGAGCATTTGGCTGAGACGTCAATCTACTTGTCACGTTTATGGTGCTCGTTTTCCAATCAATGCAATAAGAAACTTCAAAACTCTTTTTTTGTTTAGCTTCTTGCAATCCTGGCTCGTTTTTCAACGTACGGACATCTGCTTGTGAAGCGTGCCCTTCTGGAACCTACCAGGGTAAGAAGGGGCAGTTATCTTGCAACCAGTGTCCCCATCTTGGTACATTGCGAGGCGCAAATTCATCTGATGCCGTTCAGCAATGCCCAGGTACCTTGAAAAGCTTTTTTTTTAAATTAACAAATAATATTAACTGATCTCAATTTTACGATAAGCAAGTTGCCTGTTTAATTGGTTGATGCAAAAACCTAGCCGATGCTGCAACTAATGATACAGCGATATAGCATTGTACATCTGCAATCGCGGTGGGTATGGACTTTTTAAATTTTCATGTAGACTTTTTAACATTTTGCAGCTTAATATTTCTTATTGAGCGCCAAGCAGTGCTACTTAACGCTAAGAAGGCAATCCAAGAACAATCTTTACCCCGGGGTCTACTTAGGGCAGGATTTACAGTGTGCGGGCCCCCTGACACTTTTTCGATTTTTGCTGCACTTTTTCGGCAAATGTTGGTGAAGACCAAAAAAAGGCCTTTAATCTAAGCGCGGGGCCCTTGGAACTGCGCCATTTTTCCGTATGGTAAATTTGGCCATGGATCCAGTCTCATTTTCAAACTACAGTTTCAGCATTTTCACTATCAACTTGCTCAGGTTTGTGCCCAGCCGGTCAGTTTTCACCCGACGGCTTTCTGCCCTGCCATCCCTGCCCTGTGGGATCCTACCAACCAGAAACTGGAAGATTGGGATGCTTCCGCTGTGGACACGGATTGACCACAAGAACTGTTGGGTCCGAGTCATTTGCGAGTTGTCTCGTGCGTGTCGCGTGTAATGCAGGTAAGAATGTTTTGATTTCTGCCTTATTCATTAAAAAACAACTTTTAAAAGACTATTTATTTCAAAGCAGATTACCCCAGTAACTTTAGAAGCATCTAGTTTTTAGGCAACTTATAGCTTTCGGGATTTTTCAGGCCTGGCTTTGGGTTACAATGGTTTCTCGGGGTCGGGCTTATCTTTTCGCGTCCGGATCTGAACTAGTCAGCTCTTTTACAACTCTGTTTCAAACGGTCTAAAGATCAAATTGATGTTTATAAAATCTTAAAAGCTGATATCAAATTTTTATATTAGCCCCTCCATATGATTTAGTTTTTGTTTATTACCTGCTCCAATTCAAAGTTTTTGATTGGATTTCCAGGCCACTTTTACAACACACACACGGCGTCATGCAAGCGCTGTCCGATCGGATTCTACCAGCCGTATACCGGAAAGGAATTTTGTTTTTCTTGTCCTGGCAACACCACGACAGATTATGACGCGTCAGACAGCGTGGAATCGTGTAAAGGTAGAGGAGTCTATTGACTGGTTTTTCTCATTCATATACGTGATGTTTAATGAAGACTGCAAAGCAAGCAGCTCCGATGTGAATAAAATTTTGAGAAAATTAGAAAACGAATTTTTTCTGTGGTGATCTTTTAACTTGATTCTTCAATTATGATGTAAACATTCTTAATCTACGTTATATCATTTTTTTTTGGGGGGGGGGGGGGCTAAAAACCGGCCACTCTAATGTCTCCGCGTATTTCACTTCTCATGTTTAATCTATTTCTTCTTAGTCACTTTTTATAATCATTATGGTGATACCTTTTCGAGAAAGTTTGTTGATTTGCTGAACATTTTGTTTCAGCAACCACGCTTTTTCATGGCAAGATTCAAAAAAGTTTTGATGTTGCTAGCAACATGGTACACTCAAGTATTTATCGCTTTTAAATTCTTTAACAACAATGCAACAATTTGAATTTTTCCTTAAATCACTTTGATTGCCATAAATGGAATTTTTAGACACACATTGCGGTGGTGTAATCGGAGATTTACACGGAGTCATTGAATCGCCTAACTATCCTGGAGAATATCCTGTTAACTCCCACTGTACATGGACAATTCGGCCTCCGAAAAACCGGAAAGTTCTTCTCGTCATACCGGAAATTTTCCTACCCGGGTACGACTGCGAGGACTCACTCATAATGAAAAGCAAACCAGGTTGGCGCACTTTGCAGCAGATTATCACATTTCTAGAATATTAGAAATAAATCTTTTACAAACCAAACAGTCTGTTCCCCCGTAAATGAGATCATCGGGCTATGAAACCCTACTGACGTCCACTAACTACATTGGTTAGTGTGTTTTGTTGCATTTCCATGGAATTATACTTACATGTGAGTGGTCGAGTGATTAAAGCGTCTGCTACTGAAGCGGTAAACGTGGTTCAATTCTGATCGGGTCAAACCAAAGACTATAAAAACTGGTATTTACAGCTTCCCCGCTTGACGTTCATCAATAAGGGGAACAGTGTGAAGCCTCCATCGTGTGTTGTAGACAGTTGCAGCTTGACTCGAAGACCGAAGGGTCCTTTCACTGTCTCCTGGCCAAGGCAACTTGGTGAATAAAAAGTTATTACCAGAGGTGGAGTCGAGGACACAAGGCTTGGGGCCAAGGACACAAAAAAAATCCGAGGCAAAGACCAAGGACAGCCCTTCCCAGGACAGACCCTCTCGAGGCCAAGAACAGGAATGCTCGAGGCCAAGGACACAGACACAAGTGTTCTCCAAAAAAAAGGTCTTCAAAAATTTTTTTCGGCTATCTCCAAAAGAGGAATACAAGAAAGTTCTTCGCATATTTTCTGCGAGGTTTTGAGCGTTTTCCAAGAAAATTTTAACTGTTCAAAAAATAGTGCTGTCCTCGAGCCGAGGACAGGACAATTTTCGAGGACTTGAGGCTTCGAGGTCAAGGCCAAGACCAAGGACTTGACCTTCGAAGCCAAGAACTTCAAAATGTGTTCTCGAGGCCAAGGAAGTCCTCAAGGACTCCACCTCTGGAAGTTACAATAATTATGATTACAGATTTGTCAAGTTGCTAACAAGGATACGAGACGGCAAAGTGCCTAATGGTTTAAGAATATGTTTTGAAAGTTGCTGTTGGTAAACAATTCGGATGCAACATTTTTCAGTTTTGCGTTATGTGACCAACTGAACTTTACGGTCGTGAAGCCAAGTTGGCAACTACTACCTCTCTACTATATACAATGAAAGCTTCATACAGTCTCTTTTAGTACTGACCATCAAGCAGGAAAGCTCTGCCAATTCCTGAAGTCTTTGGTTGAACCGATGTGAAATCACGCTCTTTTGAATTATTACTGTCCTATGTTGATCAATGATCATAGACTCATCACTAGTAAACAACCGGAAAATGCCGATTCGTCCAATCAGCGTGACTTTTTTTCTTCATAGATCACATGTTCCTGGAATATGTCGAATCCAATCAGTCGAATACGCGTGCCCGCAAAAAACCTTCTCAACAAGAGTCAATTTTTTTTTCTTCAATGCTCTTCTGTTTTTTTTCAGCACGTCTGTTTCTAGTCAACTAAATAAAGAACCAATAATTGTACGGTGTTGTTTTTCAAAGCTTTTAAAAAAAGAAACTCAAAGCTATACTGTAGTCAAAACTGAATAGAGAACAAACATACAGTTTAGGTGAGCCACGATGATAACTGTTTTTTTGCTGCTCAGGTCAAGTTCACGGCAAGGTGACGTATCAAACGTGTCAAACGTTCGAGAATCCGTTTGCGGTTACTGCTAGATCGAACCGCCTTTACATCGAGTTTGTCTCGAACAATAACATTAATGCACGAGGCTTCCAAATCCCGTATGTGACGTATGACGGTGAGTCTTTGATTCCACATTTGAAATTCCACTTTTGAATTTACGTTGAAACAGGACTGGATTATTTTGGGGTATCAAATTTTGTAGATGGGTCTCGCCATGAGATTAATTTCATGCTGAGAGTTCATAAAATTTTGTTGAGAAATTCCAAAAATAAAATTCGTGTTGGTCTTCAAAACCCAAGAGGTTGAAACACTCGATTATGAGTTGTTTCTGCTACTTGGATGGATTAAAACATCTCGACTACCAGTTTTGAGAGATGCTGATTAGAACTAACACTCCGAAGCAGAATCGTACACGGTCTGAAAAGTGCAGGCCCAAAACCGGCCCGAATTCGAACTGTACCCCAAAAGCCCGGCCCAACTTACAACTCTGGTCCGAAGCGCACTCTAGCTTTGTAATCTAGTTCAGTATGGATATTCGTAACCGTCACCATCATTTGGGCGATTATATGCTCTGAGCTGAGTTTGATCCACAGCAAAATTTGCAGTGCAGCAATTATAAAGTTAATTTCTTGAAAAAATGCTGTTCCAACGTCTCGCTGCGGTGAGTTTTATTTCTTATCTTGTAACACAACTTAATACTATGTATTTTCAGAAAATTATGACCCCATAATTCAAGACATAGTTCGGGATTCTCGATTACTTTCGCCGGATTTCCACCAAAATATTTTAAAGGTACGCAGTAAGCCGAGTTGCGTAACTTCATAGAGGCTGCAAAAATGATCTACTATTTGGTAATGCAGAATGACGCTATTATTTCACAAACTTCTTGGATACTTCGTTGCGCTGCTTCCAGGCATCATTGCACAGTACATGTTCTTGTAGTAAAAAAGTTTCAGACAAAAAGTGAATTTTTACCACAAGTGAAACAAAGTTTACGTATTGAAATCGATGCCAGTATAACCATAACTATTCGACAAGAGTTACTATTGGTATATAATTGCGTTATTGTTATTATTTAGTGCTTGGATTTACTCTTTCAACACCCCATAGTTTTCAAGCAATGGTTTGAAGATGAAAAAGATTGTGTGCATTATACTGTATTGCCGGTAATCTTTTTTTTTTTCCATTGCTTTGCCTTACCGGTATCATATTTTTTAATAATTTTTCAGAATAAGTTATCGCGGCAGACGTTGTTTGAGGTCTTGGCGAAGCCGGAAATGTATTTCAATCTCTCGCCGCAGATCACCAACGAGCTTTTCCCTTCTTCTTTTGTGGCTTTTCTAGAGGAGAAAGTCACAAAGTTCTTTTCTCATTAGCGCTCTTGCTGGCCAAGTTGAAACGGCGCTTCTATAAATCGAACCCGCAACCTCGGACACGGTAAAAGAGGCGGATTTCGTAGAGGACAAACTTCGGGCCGAATAACGAAAGCAAATTTAAGCCCAAGCCGGACATGAATCGAAAATTATTTTGACAATAAAGTTCCATTCCATTTCCAACACAATATATTTCATCGTTGGTTTAGTTTTAGAGCAACATAGTGAACTTTAGTGGGCAGCACTGACGAAAATTACTAGCAGTACCATCGTAACGTAATGATTTACTGCCACATTAATTCTATGGTGTATTACTGATCTTCGATGCGTTACGATGCTATGGAACTGACGGTAATTCATGTTAGTTCTGCCCACTGCAATCACCAATATTGGCATAGAGTCGGGAACACGAAAAAGCAATAGAACGTTTGAGGTAGAATCTCTCCGGAACAATTGGGCCAAGAAAAAATGGAGTTATATTATCCAATTCGTGGAGCAATCAACGCTTTTATAAAATCAGTCAAATATTTAAAAATCAATATGTTAAAAACTAATCTTAAAATTGTTTTCGGTTTTAAAAGACAATCGTCTAATTGTATTTTGCGAATTTACTATCATTGATTGTACAGCACCTGCGGCTGTCCTCGATTAATGATTCACTTATATGTCGGTATTGGCCCAAGTTCGTTTTTATCCAAGCTCGCGATCTTCAATGCAGAATCTCTGTTTTGGTAAAAGGTTACGCGCAATCACTTTGCTCTACTAAACTAAAGTCACATCGTCTTCAAGGATTCTCTGCTCAGTTTAATTTTAGGGAATCCGAGAAACTTATTGATCTAAAATTGAGCCCATATAAAGAATATGTGTTCTTAAATTATGTATAAGTTTTGTTTTTTACTTGTTGTGCCATATATTGTGCCTTCAAAATCGAAAGTATTCGTAGTCGAAATGTGAACCGTTCATCGTGCATGTTCTAGAATCTAGATAAAACAACTACGGTATTTTGGAGCCAACACTTGTTGATTTTAATTTAAAGTTATCATACGAATTTCAAGTTTGAGTAATAAGTTTTAGTAAAAAACAGGTTGAAGTGTAGCATTAAAAAAAAAGTTAACTGCCGATTTTGTGACAGGATTTTTACGACCGCTAAATATTGTGCTGCTATAATGCTACACGTAGAGCAGTCGCCAAATCTTGAAACATACTTAGTCTATCGTTATACCTTGATCAATTTGTTGCTTTTTAAGTACAGTACGATATTTTTGTGATATGTGCACGGCAACATCTTGATGAAAGCGCAACAAGCTTGTATTGCTTTAGCATTCCGTTTCTCATCGTAAAAGTTATGACTGAGTGATCACTTCCCTGCCACCAGGTCCTGTATATAAAATCGTTGCTTATCTAAGGATATAATCATGTAACTAGTGCGCGAGATGAACACGGGTTATGCGATCAGGTTCTAAAAACCTTACTTTGTTTTAAGTAATTTGAGTAGTATTGCCCAACATTTTGCAATAGTTACAACGCCTTTGCAGCTACTGCGACTCGCTGCGTAGTGCCATCACGAAGGTCACTTGCAACATTGTAGATTTATTGAAACAAACAAACCTAAGGGCGTCCAAACTTTTGTAATACAGGGTGTACCAAAAAAAATGACACCATTTGAGATGCAAATATCTTCAAAATGGTGTCATTTTTTTTGGGACACCCTGTACAATGCCAAAGCTACCCTGACATCAAAGTCAGTTTTGTTTTTCATATTCGGATGTGAAGATCTGAGGCCAACTTCGATTTTCATTCGAAGTCTCAAAGAACGCCAATTGATTTTCGCGGTTTATCAGTTTTGACCTAGTAAATCCCTCAATATGGCTTAGAGTGCAAACTTTGTATGCGTATTTTGCAAATTTTTATGTAATTTGTTTTACATTTTATGGAAAAAAAGCACTTTGCAAAATGATGAGCAGTTTTGTTTTTGATTATGGTTTGATGAATTTGTAAGGTTCTTCGCAAGCAGTAGAGTCAACCCTTTTACATTTGGTCTTTCCTTTTGGGAAAAGTTAGTCTAGTAAGTGCACAGTTATTACAACTTTATTCACCAACTTGCCTTAGCCACAAGACAGTCTGATCAAAAGGCAAAAGGACGGGCGTTTACTACTAAAACAGTAGACACGGGTTCGATTCTCCTTCTGGTCAAACCAAAGACTGCAAAAAATTGGTTTTTACAGCTTCCCTGTTTGACGTCAGCATTAATAGGAAGTAGGAACAGAGTGAAGTCTCCATCCGTCCACCGTGTGCGGTAGACAAGCGGGCAGGTGACAGCTTAATCTGAAGACAAAATCATTTTTATTTCTGGCCGAGGAAAGTTGGTAAATAACTTCTTAGAGCAAACAGCATTAATTTAAAGCGAAGTACTATATTAGGGCAAGGGTAAATTGGAGCCGAAACCCGACATTAGGGCGCAAACTAAAGGGCACAAGGACATAAAGGCGAAGGAAAATAAGGTCACGAAGCGTAAATTTGCATTCTGCGGTAACATTTTCGTGCTTACACGCAGAGGTGGAGTCGAGGACAAAAGGCTCGAGACCAAGATCAAGTACACAAAAAAAAACGATGCCAAGGACAGCCTTTCCGAGGACAGACCTTCTCGAGACCAATGACACAGGTGCAAGTGTTCTCCAAAAAAAACGGTCTTCAAAAATTTTTCAGGTGTCTTCCAAAAAAAAAAACGTATACAAAAATAATTTTTCAGGCAATCTAGATATTTTTAATAATTCAAAAAATAGTGCTGTCCTCTAGCCAAGGCCAGGGCAATTTTCGAGGACTTGAGGCTTCGAGGCCAAAGACTTGACCCTCGAAGCCAAGGCCAAGGACTTCAAAATGTGTCCTCGAAGAGGTCCTCGAGGCCAAGGACGTCCTCGAAGACTCCATACCTCTGCTTATACGCATTTGGCGTAATAAAGCGAGAAAATGAAAGATTTGATTTGATTTTGCTTCCCAGCGGTACAAAAGGCTAATTATAATTGTTTGCTTAACGGATTAAGTAAAACCGTTAAATGACTGCGTTTGAAAACAGTTGAAGGATTGCGTTTGAGAGCAACTCCGGACGTGGTTAGGTAAAGCAAATAAACTCATTAAAATAAACATTTCTTTAAAAACAGTTTAAGGGTAGTTCATTGTGCGATCATTGAGAACTGACGGCAGGAAGCGAATTCAGAAAACTTTTCTTCAAATTTAAATTTCAAAAATTAAAGAAAATGCTCATTAATCAAGTTCGTTTCTTTGATTACATAATTATTCCCGAAGCACGAAAATGTTAGCGCAGATTGCAGATTTACGTCTCTACGCCCTTATGTCCCTGCACTTTTATGTTTCAATGCCCTTGTGTCCTGCAAGCGCGAAAATGTTAGCGCAGATTGCAGATTTACGTTTCTGCGCCCTAATGTCTTGTACCTTTATGTTCCCAAGCCCAGGGCATGGTATGGAATGGAATGGAAGACGATTTTTCCATATTCCATACTGACAATTTTCTTCCGTTCCATTTCCATTCCATTCTAAAAATCTTCCATTCCATATTCCATTCCATACTAAAATTTTCTTCCATATTCCATTCCATACTTCCATACCAAAAAAATTTTAGACTGCAAGCAATGCAACGTATATTTTGCTGCTTTGCATGTTTGTGATGTTGTAAGCAACCGCTCGTAAAGGTGCGTCAACAATACTAAGGTGCAACAGCCGGTATCTGGTATGCATATTGCACATGGTTTAATGCATAGGCGTAGCCAGGATTTTGAATTGGGGGGAGGGCTAAACAGTGCATCACATGCAATGACGTCATCAGAAATTTTCGAAAGGAGAGACTTTTTATGGGAGAAAGAATGAAAGATAAAAAGCTGGGGGTCTGATTTAGCGCGTAACCAGGATTTGCTAAAGAAAAAGACAAAAACCGCAAGTTAAAAAGTTTTACTTACATATCAAAATTGGGAGACGTAGTGAGCAAATTAGTGCAACTCAAACGTGTCACAGACGGGGCCTGGAGGTGGAGCCACCAGCCGCCGGAGGCTATGGGAGTCTGGGGGCGAAGCACCCAGCCGCTGGGCGATTTTTTGTAAGTTTTTGGAAAAATGGCTTATTTGCCATTTAGATCACATTTCGCAAATTTTCAGAGCCATGTGAAAGAACAAAATTTTTGAGATTTGAAAGCCAATTGAACAAATCCATCTCTTTACTTTAGGTCAAGTCCAAAACACGTTTACAATCTTGCATTTTGGGGTTAAATTTTGTGACTTGGCCTGGTCAGGGGAGTCACGGTACTTTGCTTTCTGCTACATTTTTAGCATTAAATCATTCACTCGAAGATTTGCCGTTGAAGATTTTTGTTTTTCATGAAAATAACTAGGTTTAGGAATATGTACGACTAGGAGCCCAGGCACCCTCGATTCAACTTCAATAATTTGTTCAATAAGCATTTCCCCTAGCTAAGTTTTTTCAAAAGCATTTTGTCGCGTGAAAACTGACGAGATGGAGATGGATTGTTATTTAAAGTTGGTTGGTGGTGAAGGTGGAATTCAAAGTTATTTCAAGTTGGTACATTAGATGCAATAAATGGTTACTAATCATGTTATTGCAATATAAAAATTAGTTGGGGGCCTAAAACATATTATTGCATAAAAAAGTTAGATGAGGCCTGAAATTGCACCTTTTAGAACAAAAACACTGAATTTCTCCCGGCTTGGACATTTAAATTTATTGGCAAAACTTTAAATTGAGAGGGCCCCGGACCCTGGTCGTCAATATTAAGTTATAGCTAATTGCTGTGGTACGCATGTACTGTTGCGCCCAAAAAATGCTAAAAACTGAATAACTAGGCTTTGTGTCATCATTTTTATCATTGGTAGCACTTCAATTGGAAGGGAGGCAGAGAGCCTGGGCCCCCCGGTTACGCCTATTGTTTAATGATTACCGTACAAGTTTGCTCTCATGTCAACTATAAACTTTGTCATAACCAAACTGCTAAACAACATTTACTGTTATAGAAATTTTAAGCTTTAACACCAAAAAGAATTATTGTAAGCTGAAAAACTAAAAATATAAATAAAATTAAGCTGAAACGGGGATGAAATAGCAAATACGAGTTTTCGTGACGAGGTAAAAAAACAAAATTTAGGACTGGGCAAATAGTCAATCTTAAAAAAAAAAGTCAAACCTGTCAAAGTCATCAACTATAACATCAATGCTGCAAACTGCAATGTACTTGCAATGATGCAATAAGTAGCCTACACTGTTTTCGCAATATAAACGACCCAAGTACCGCAATTTGTCGACAAATAATACGCGTAGATATTGAAGTTGAATATTTCTGTGACAATATTTTTTGTCACCACCCGACATCGCCATCGGTATCTATTTTTCTGTAAAAAATGCACAAAATCTAGTATGGAATTGGTATGGAAGTATGGAAGATTGTCTTCCATTCCATTCTTGAAATCTTCCATTCCATTCCATTCTGGCATCTTCCATATTCCATACCGAAATTTCCGTTCCATTCCATTTTCCATTCCATTCCATACCATGCCCGGCCCAAGCCCTTATGTCCTGCGCACTTATGTCCTCTGCCATTTTGTCTGCGCTCTTATGTCGCAGATCGAGTTGGAGCGCGTCACAAAGTAGCAAAATGAACAACAGACCAAAAGTCCATAAGTGCATTGAAGATAATTTAAGAAACTATTTTTTATTTTGAGTGAATTCACAGATAATTTACAAAAATTGCAGTAAACTTGGCATTAAATCACAATTACAATACCGGGACGTAGTTACTGTTTTTCAAAAAGTGTTTTGTCAGCAAATAAAATATAACAGGTGTGAAAAGCAGTAATTAGCTTTACTGCTATTCAAATATCTTTCACGAAAAACACTGACTTGCTTACTTTAACCCCAACAAGATGAACTTCTAGCATTGCCCATCGTCTAAATAATTCAATTTTTTAAATAATGCAACATTCAGTTTTTTCTCTGATATTTTGTGCAAAGTTGGCAACACTGTTGGTGTTATTTTGAACTTTTTTTGTTTTATGTTAAGCTTAACGAGTCAATGCATCCAAATTTTTTTTAAATTTTAACACCGAGAATGTAAAAAAAATTAATTATAATCAATATGGAACAATATCAAAGAATGAACTAGCTGAACTTTCAGAGGTTTCGTAAGCTTCTGAATTACGCAAATTGGCATTACAATTACTAACCACTCTATTGATATGCTTTTCGAAGTTCAGTCTGTCATCAAATATTACACCAAGAATTTTAACGTAAATGAGCAGGAAAAGAGGGGGTGGGGACAACTTTCAAATTACAACCCTATCCGGAAACTTCAGACTATACTGAGCATCGCTATATAGGTGAAAAAACAAATCTTTCCGGGACCCGTAAACGCGTTTGTGATTAGACTATCATATAGTAACTCACCTTAACTTTTTGCACATGGTGAGCACGTGGTGACGGGTCGGAAGGAACATCATCATCATATTTATTTATTTACCAAGTGACGTCATATCACAAGAAAAAACTGCAACTTCCTCTAGGTCTATCACCAAAGCATCGAAATATGCAACTCCTTTAAAACCAACACACAAACTTGCAGAGTCAAAGCGATATTTAGTCACTTGGTGAGGAGACAGCGAAGGACCGAAAGGTCATCTAAGTCTACTGCCACCTCACCAAGTTAAGGTTAAAAAAGCAACTTTTAGATTTTCTCAGTCTGCTACTTTCTATGATAAAAAATTTTACGCAAAATTAAAACAAAGTGTTGTAAAGATATGTACATTTTGTACACTGTATACACAAAACTCACAGTCACCATGTAAAGAAAATGGAAGGCAACATATGAGTTGTTCTAACTCTAAGCATACTAAACAATAAAAAAAATAAAAATACTGTAACTACAGATTGGATAGAAATAAAATTAATAAAGTTCATAATGCTCATTTATGTTTTATAGAATTTAAAGTGGGCAATTGGAGTGAAAAAAAACCTCCTTGCTTTGTTTTGTATTGTTTGCCAATATGTCATTAGTACTGGTACAATTTCCAATACCAGTATATATCAACCTCAGTCAGTTATTGCAAAATTACTAATAATTCAAGGGCACATCAAAATGAGAGATGACGTATTGTATAAATGTGTGATAGATGAATGCACCAATCTCATGCCATTCAAGCAATGGAATAGGTTATTGTAGAACTCAAGCATAAATATGCAACTATGATTCCTGTAATTACTACTGCATTGCTGATAGAAAGCTGTTATTCTAGCTTTCATCGGTTTCATAGTTTGATAAAAAATGAGCTTTAACAGCTTTTTTAAATCTGTAGAATGAAACTTCTTTTATACTGCTTGGAATTTCATTCCAAATTTTAATTCCTGCGAATGATAGAGACTTTTGCCCTAATCTTGTTCTAGTTCTTGGAAGAAAGAAGTTGTTTTTGTGGCTCAATCTTGTCTTATGTGTATAGCAGTTTTTTATTAGGTAAAACTTATCTGAATTTGCAAAAGATAATACATTATTGTGAATTTTGTACATTAGCTTTGCAGTTTCAAGAGAGTAAATATCCTTGAGTTTTAAGCATTTAGCTCGATAGAACAAAGGATTAGTATGCTCACGATATCCACTTCCAGTTAACAATCTGATGCTTCTTTTTTGCAGAATAAAGAGAGGTGCTAATGTTGATTTTGAAGCAGTCCCCCAACTACTTATGCAGTATTGTAGATGAGAGTATATGAGGCAGTGGTAAACAGATCTTAAGGTTTGCTCATCTACAAAGTGTTTTAATTGATTAAGGGCCCAAGATCCCCTTACTACCTATGAACATTGTTCCTTGATTTGTTGTTTCCAGTTTAGATTGTCGTATATGAGAACACCTAGATACTTTATGTGATGTGATTGCTTGATTGGATTATTATCTATTGATACTTTGAGTTCAGGTTTATTTTGTTTTGTTGTCATTACCATAAACTCAGTTTTATTAAAGTTAATTGATAATTTATTCACCTTGAACCAATTGCTTACATTGACTAATTCATCATTAATATTTTGTTGCAGTGTTGAAACATTAGAATGGGAGAGAGTAAGGTTTGTATCATCTGCAAAAAGATGAATTGTGGAATTTGAAGCAAGTGGTAGATCATTGATATAAATATTAAATAACAACGGACCTAGAGTTGATCCCTGAGGAATCCCGCTAATAACATCTCTTGACTTCGATTTATATTGATTTACAATTGTATACTGTTGACGGTCAGTCAGGTAACTTGCTAGTAACTGTAATGGTAATCCTCTAATTCCATACTTCTCTAGTTTCTTGATCAGTATTGTGTGATTGATGATATCATATGCTTTTCTTAAATCTAAGAAAATAGAACATGTAATGAGCTTTTTATCCATATTGTCAAGTAGCTTATTGTAAATCTCTAAAACGGCTTCATTTGTTGAGCAATTTTTCTTAAAACCATACTTGTATGGACTAATCAAATTATTGCTCTCAAAATAATTGTTTGGTTGATCAAGCAGACACTTTTCAAATAGTTTGGCAAAAGGATTTAAAATAGAAATAGGGCGATAATTACTGCATAACTTTCTTTCGCCTTTTTTGAAAATTGGAACAACTTCAGCGGTTTTTAACACTTTTGGAAAATATCCTGTTGATATGCATGCATTAAAAATGTTAGTTAGAACTGGAGCTATAACAGAGCCTGACATTTTTATATACTTGGCAGGAATTCCATGTCTTCCTGTACTTTTTGATGGATTCATAGCTCTGATGTAATTTGCTACTTCTTCTTCAACTATTGGTTCCAGAAAAAAAAGGATTGCAACTACTCTGAATCAAAGATGTGGCATTAAATTTGCCTTCAATTATAGCTGGTGTTTCGATTGTAGACGCAAGGTTAACTCCTATCTCTATGAAATATTTATTGAACAAGTTACTGATGACCTGTGGACCTTGTGCACTTTTACTTTTGGAAGCATACATTTTGTTAGGAATGTTATTTTTTTTCACATTTTTCAAGTGAATAATTTTATTTATAATTTTCCAAAGCGACGAGGTGTCATGCTTATTATCATTCACTAAATTTTTAATGTAAAGTCGTTTTGCATATTCCTTAATATGAGTCAGTTTATTTCTATAGACTTTGTATTGTGCCCATGTACTGTATTACTATCATTTAATTTCAAAGCTCTTTTGTACAATAAATTTTTTTGCTGGATTGATATTAGGATTCCTTTGGATAACCACGGTTTGTTTTTTAGTTTTTTTTCCTTTCTGCTTTGTTTTCGTAATGGTGCATGTATGTTTAATATCTTATGAAAAATGTCAATAAACTTTTCAGTGTAGTTGTCAATGCATTCCTCTTTGATATCACCTAATAGCTCCATTCCTTCAGTTAATTTGTCTAGAAATTTTTCATTTAAATATTAGTTAATTATTTACCTTATTCATATGGAGATTCTATTTGAATAAGGTAAAAGAGGTTAAACGGTAGTCCTAGTGGTAAGCCTAGTGATAGTTGGTGGTAGAATCTTTTTAACTTTTGGTTCAAGCCTTCCCCCTCTTTGGTCAAATTCAACTTTTTCTTGAAGATTTTACTGCAGTGAAGCCAGATGGTGTTCAGCGGGGTTTAGTTGGCAAAATAATTTGCCGTTTTGAGGAGAAAGGTTTTAGGCTTTGTGCCATGAAAATGACGACTGCCAGTAAAGATTTGCTAGAAATGCACTTTGCAGATCTCAGTTCAAAACCATTTTTCCCAAAACTTGTTGAATTTATGTTGTCTGGGCCAGTTGTGGCAATGGTTTGGGAAGGAAAAGAAGCAGTTAAAACTGATCGTAAAATGCTTGAAGAGACTAACTCTGTTGATTCTCTACCTGGAACAATTCGTGGAGATTATTGTATTGACATTGGGAGAAACATATGTCATGGATTTGACTCTGTGGAAACAGCAAAGAAAGAAATAGCTTTATGGTTTAAAGAAGGTGAACTTAACAATTATTGCTGTGCTAACAACTCTTGGGTGTATGAATAAGAAGGCTACTTCAACCTGACACTCAGCACTCTTTTGGTGTTTTGTGCCTACATAGCAGGATCTGACATTTGTAGTTTTTGTATTTTTGTGTACATAGTTGGATCTGACTTTTTTTTTTCTTTTTTTTTTTTGTACCTTTCTGTCTAAATTTATAATTACCAGTATATTGAAAGATACTTTTCACCTGTTTTCATTTTAAATTCAAAACAACTTTTTCTGCATATTTTGTGGCTGATTCTAAATTTGCTATTTTGTCTAACTAGTGTAGAATCTTTCATTGGTTTGACTGCTTGATAATGCCAGTTAAATGTCCATGTGAAATATGTTTAAGACCTTGTAAAAGGAACCAGTGTGCTATTCAGTGTAATATGTGTGATGGATGGATTCACCTCAAATGCACAGTCATTAGTCCCCTTAAATTTCACACTCTTTGTTCTTATACTGAACCATACCTCTGCCAAAATTGTTACAGTGAATTGTTTCCTTTTCAAACCCTAGATGATAAGCAATTGTTAAATGAAATGAGAAATGATGACAAACTAAACTTTAATATTAATCACACAAATGATTCATTTTTCCCAGCTAAATGCTTACAGGCAGACAACAAGATAAAAAGCTTACTAAATGATTTAAATTCTGGTTTGGTTGACTCAAAATACTGCTCACAGGCCGAAGCCAATATTATTAACAAAAGTGTAAATTTTTTTGCTTTGCATGAATATAAGAAGCTTAAATGCAAATTTTGATAAATTGAATGAACTTTTAACAAATTATGATATCTTACCTGATATCATTGCTATAAGTGAAACCAAACTTAAATTGTCACAGGTATACAATGCAAAGTTAAATGGGTACCATTTTTACCACAAAGGCACAACTACAAGATTGGGAGGAGTAGGATTGTTTATTAAGGAGTCTTTATCAATTTCAATTTGTAAGGAGTTTGATTTAAACATTCCTAACTGTGAAGGTATGTGGATTCAACTAGATTTAGGGAATAACAAAAAATGCATCGTGGGAGTCATTTACAAACACCCTAAACAGAAATTATCAGAGTTTTGCAAGAGGTTTGAATCAACCATTGAAAAACTGAATAGTGGAAAATTGATGTATTATATCGGAGGAGACTTCAACGCAGATTTGTTGAAAAGTAACTCTGATATCAATATTAAAGATTTCATGAATTTAACATATAGTTTAGGCTGCATTCCCTTCATTACACACCCATCAAGAATAACCTCTACAAGCTCAACTCTTTTAGATCATGTTTATACAAACAATGTAGTGGGTGAACACAAAAGTTTTATTCTGGTGGAAGATGTAAGTGATCACCTGCCAGTATTGGTGTGTTCTAATTTAAGCCTGCCCAAGAGTGAAAAATCAACTGTCACCCTTATTTGTGATACAAAAAATGTAATAACTAATAAGGTAAATAAGAATAAGGTAAACTCATTCCATAAATAATTAACTAATAGAACTCGCTCCGACTGCGGTTACCGGCTCGATTGCGCAGCCTATAAGAAGCATGATGTAGTGAGTTATATAGCTCTTGCTTCCATATATTTCTTGTTTTGCTGCTATTCCATTGTTTTGATTCTATGACGTCACTGATTGGAGCAGCCGCGTGACGACTTGGCGGCCATAATTCCTTCTTCTTCTGATATTCCACATATTAAATGCACGGCTTGTTCAGTAGCGTAGCCAGGGGGGGGGCTCGAGCCCTTTAGACAATGAGGCTGTAGCTTATTATTTGCCACAAAAAAGAGCTCCTTTCTTTGCTTTTTCTTACATAAAACTCGTTCAACGCAACAAGTGTTACCAGTGCACATAGGCGTAGCCAGGGGAGAGGGGGGCAGGGAGCCCGCCCTCCCCCCAATTGAAATGCCACCAATCATAAAAATGTGGCAAAAAGTCGATTGTTTCTTCAGTTTCTTTCAGCATTTTTAGCCCATAAACATACACGCGCACAAAGGTAATTAGCAATAATATTGACGAACTGGGGGCTCGGACCCCCTCAATTCAATTTTTCCAACCAATTTATATGCGCAACTCGGGTAAAATTAAGGGTTTTTGTTCTAAAAGTTGCTATCTCCGGCCCTCATCTAACCTTCTTATGAACGTAATGCAATAGCCAGAGCCGGATTTAACATATGGCACAGAGCTTGTTGCTCGGCTCTCAGATGGTGATATTCTTTTTTGGTCTTCACTTGTATTTGGCAAGAAGATGTTGCGAAAATTTATAAAGTACCAGGGGCCCCGCGCAATGTAAATCTGGCCATGTCGATAAAATGGTTAGTAAGCGTAACCACCTATTGTACCATTTTTCAATAACAATTTACCTCCACCTTGCCAGTTGCGACGAAATACTTTTGAAAAAAATTTAGCTTGGGAAAATGCTCATTGAACAAATTATCGATTGTGAGTTGAGTGAGCCTGGACTTCCTGGCCGTACATGTACTCCTACCAGTGGTGCCGATCTTTGTTGAGCATTAGGGGGGATAATTTGCAATTTTACCCCAATTTTGCCCTATTTTCAACATTGGAGGGAATGAACCTCGACCACGATTTTGTTCAGGTGTGGAAATTTAGTGAAAACCAAAAGAAAAGTTCCAACAGAACAACTTTTTTCCCCGATTTTAGGTGAAGACCAAAAAAAAAAGTCTTCAGCAAGAATAGAACACTTTTTTCCCCAAATTTACTCTCAGCTGTACACCCATTCAAATTATTGGGGGAGATGCAGATGTGGACCATTCTCAAACTATTGGGGTGGATACAGCCAAATTATTGGGGGGATATATCCCACCCATCCTCCTCGGGTTTCGGCATTACTGACTCCTGCAACTGTTTTTTTTCCTGACCAAACAAAAATCTCCAAGGATATCTTCGAATGGAATATTTTATTATTTACTGCTAAAATGTTGTACGAGACATTGCAACTTACTTCCCCCTACCTGGGCCAAATCACTTAAAAAATTTGACCTCAAAATACAAAATTTTAAACGTGTTTTGGATTGCAAGTAAATGGAGGATTGAACAATTTAATTTTTTCAATGGGCTTTTAAATGTTAAAAATTTAGTTCTTTCAAATGGCTCTGAACACGTGCGGAATGCAATCCACTGACATTTAAGAAAGATTGTTTTTCAAAAACTTGCCCAGCGGCTGGGGGCCTTGCGCCTTAGACCCCACTGCCTCCGGCGGCTGGGGGCTCCTACCCCAGAATCCCGTCTGTAATACATTTGAGTTACACTAGTTCACTCACGCTCGTCTCCCGATTTAGACATTTTCACTTTTTAATTTTGGTACGCACACAGACCATGGCTTCTGATCTTCCATTCTACGATACCTTTGTCTCACAAAAAGTTCCTTTTTCGAAAATATCTGATGACGTTATTGCATAGGTAGGCAAGTTAATGCAATACGTTAGCTTTGTTAACCACTAGTCCGTTAACAAACTTCACCCCTTCGTTAACGTTAATCCGTTATTTTCAGCTTTAATTAACGGAAGTTAATAAAGTCCATTAATTCGTTAACATTTTGCGTGTAATTTAGATTTCTTTTGATTCACTCGCTTCCAGAATACGTATTGACGCTGTTGAGCTGATTGTAAGGAAATATTTATTGCTGTGGTGGTCTTTCTGTGTTTTGGAAGTTACATTTTACAGTCTAATCTAATTTCAACATAAAAATAAGTTTAAATGCACTAACGAAGCTGCGATCGGAAAATCTTTGGAAATTGTGAACAACAATAATTAATAGACGTGTGAAGCTGCAGCTTATTATTTGCCACAAAAAAGCTCCTTTCTTCGCTCTCTTCTAAAAAACTTGTGCTAATAAGCAACAAGTGCTACCAGTGCAAATTGGTTTGTACCGGTACGATAATGAATGGTTCAAGATGTTAACGATAAAAACCTTAACGGAAGTTAACAGAACTTAACGGAAGTTAATTTAGTCCGTTAACAGAACTTAATGAAAGCTAATTTAGTCCGTTAACAAGAAAAAACTTTTTAACGGATTAACGAGTTAATGAAAAAGTTAGCTTCGTTATTAACGGATTAACTATTAACGAACTTGTGCCCATCTATGCGTTATTGCACGTAATTTGTGGTTTAGGCCCCCTCAATCAAAAATCCTGGCTACACTTATGCCGGTGCAAACTGGTTAGTACCGGTAAGATGAATGAATGGTGCACAAAATTAACGATAAAAACCAGACGTAGAGTTGAGGACACAAGGCTCGAGACCTAGGCCAAGGACACAAAAAAATGTCGAGGCCAAGGCCAAGGACAGATTTTCTTGAGGCCACGGCCAAGGACCAAGGACACAGACGGAAGTGTTCTCCGAAAAAAAAGATCCTCAAAATTTTTTTTTCAGGCGATCTCTACTTGAGGAAACCAAAAAAGGTCTTTGCAAATTTTTCGTAAGGTTTCTGGCGTTTTCCAACGAAATTTCAACGGTTCAAAAATAGTGCTGTCCTCGAGCCGAGGACAGGGCAATTTTCGAGGACTTGAGGCTTCGAGGCTAAGGCCAAGGACTTTAAAATTTGTCCTCGAGGACTCCACCTTTGATAAAAACCTTAACGGAAGTGTAAAAAACTTAACGGACGTTGATTTAGTACGTTCACATGAAAAACTTTTTCGAATTAACGAGTAATGAAAGTTTAGCTTTGTCATGAACGGATCAAGGATGAACGATAAACGGATTTGAGCCCATCTTAAGTATAATGATGTTAAAGTCTATCAAGTATGCAATAATAAAGCAAGCTGTACTGTTGACCTAAATACGTTGTGGCCTTTATGTCTGAATCAAGATATGAAGAGTTCATTTCCAAAACGCCTTAGAGACCATGTTTTTCAAAATGGACTTTTTTGTTAAAAAATGTAGAGATTAACCATACGCGCGTTTCTATGCAAAAATTTAGTTTCAAATCGCTTTCTATCCCAGTCAAAAACGTTTCAGAATATTAGGTTTATTTCCAAAACGCTTTGTACTACTCTCAGTTTACTTCCCAAACATTGTTCATAGCGGAGAGAAGCTTGTTGGTAGACTAAACAACAAATCGTGTTTCCACAGGGGAAAAGCACTGTTTGACAGCAGATTTTACTTGCTTTTCAAACCGGGTAGAAACAAAGCCATGGGAGACGTAGATAGACGGGGCATCTTTCTGTTCCAAATTTGAGCAGAGCGTAAATGGCTTCATCTTCTAAGCCATAAACGACTTGATAACGTGTTTCGGGTATCCATTAGTCTTTAAAATGTACTAGATTTTGTTTGGTTTCGATGACTATCTTTCAGGAAACAAATGGCAAGAGTTCAGTGCATTCAGGTCAGGAGTAAGTTAGTTTTGCGTTTCTGTGGACTTGAGGAATTCCAGGGTAGATATTGACCGGTGAATGTGAGTTTCCTGTAGATGGAGGTAATGAACTTGAAAAATGTTTTTTCGACCAACACGTCCAGAAAAGGATCAAAGATCAGGTTAGATTCTTTTTCAAAAGTAAAGCGAAGAGAAGGGTGAAGCGAGTTGAGGCAGATGTGTGAAAAATGATCGCACTTATCTTTGTTGCTGAATACTGAAAAAGCGTCATCCCGTGGTACATCTCTGGCTGGAAAGTGGTCTGGAAAGGTTGAATTCATGGTAGCCAACAAAAAGTATTGGCAAGAGCTAGTCCAAGGGATGATCCTATGGCAACTACGTCGATCTGGAGATGCATGATGTCATCGAAGCTAAACTCAACAGAAAAAGCAGCTATCTACGTAATTCAACAAAGATATGTCTTGGAAAAGGTGCAGGAGAGTGTTTAGAACTGTAGAGGGCATCAGCACAGATTTGAATAGCCTCCGCTAGAGGGACATTAGTAAATTAACTCTTAATTACAAAAGAGTGTGTCAAAACTCTACGATTACTTTCCTGGTATGTTATGGTTGTACGCAGCGTTAAGCTGAGAGGTGACAGCAACCATCCGTAACGTCACCAAAGCGATTTTTGTACCATTTTGGGTAAAAGCAGCAACCAATTAGGTTTTATAGGCACTACAACAAATGCTTCAACAAACCATTAGGTTTAGGTTCGGATTTATTCTAGATGGAAAAAATTTTCCGGAATTTTATTATGTTTAGTTTTAAAACGCCTTGTAGGCTATCCACTTTTTGAATTTAAATGAACCAAAACACAATCTAAACTAAATATCGTTAATTTTCAAACTTTTCGGTTTTGAAGAGGAATACGTCTGCAATCCCCAAAAAGTGAAATTAGCAAACTATTCGCAAAAAAAGCTTCAATGCGGGTTTTTGTGGTTTTCTCGAAAACATCAAAATTGGATATAAGGCGTTTTAGAAATAAACTCTTCATATTTTTTCGTATGTTTTCACAGTTTCAACTTCCAACGTCTGCCACAAGCTCTTAGTCCAAGTAGAAATTATTTTGTAAGTTAATAATTATCATCAAAAAATATTTTTCCTCACATACTCAATGGTTCACCGAAACAGGGGTTTTTGTGGTAGGAAAGCAGGCCGGGCGCAACGGGGGGCATTTCTGGGCTGTGTCCTCCAAATTACTGCTTGTGCCCCCTAAGCAAAAAATGTGTTCCCCCAAGCGAGGATTGTGACCCAAAAGAAAGTAACCGGCCCGGTGCTATGTGAGTGCATTTCGGGACCTGTACCCCTCAACTTACTGCTTGTGTTCCCCCGATCGTGAGTATAAAGTCTTGTTCCAGGACAAAAATACGAGTGAATGCCAAGACGAAGTCAGAGGTTTTGGGCTGAAGACCTTTTTTATTTTATTTTTGGTCTTCACTCCTGAGTTTGTGGGCAGGGGCGTATTTAGGGGGGGGGCCATTAGGCCATGGCCCCCTCTTTGGGTCGCCAGGATTGCAAAATTGCTTAGAAAAGTGAGCAAAATTGAGGCATGGCCCCCCTTTGTGAGTTGGGCATCAGACTTTCAGGCTTTTGGCTGGAAATTTAAGTGATTTTGAGCGAAAAACGGGACGAAATTTGAGTGAAGACCTTTTTTTTTTTTTTGCTCTTCACCTGATTTTGGGCGAAAAATGGGACGAAATCTGAGTGTGACTATTTCAAATTCTGATCTATGCTCCTCTCAAATTTTCTGAAGTTTCTGCCCCCCCCCCCTTTTTTAAAAATCCTGTGTACGCTACTGTTTGTGGGCAAAAACCGAGATCCGCACCGTAAAATTCCGATGGGTTTAGCCAGGATTTGAACGTGCCCCCCTTCCGAGGCGCATAATTTGGGATTTCCCCCCCCCCAATCATGCTATTTTGGTGCCAGGCCTGCAGGAAAGCCTGGTTTTTGATTTGCGACTAAAAAAATTTAAAACTATTCTCGTCAAGTTTCGATCTTCGATGTCCTATCGTTTTCGAGATACTACAGTACAAAGTAGAAAATTTTTCCTGAGTTCAACGTGTGGCCAAAGTGCTAACGCTGTGGTAACAATTATCTTCTAAGTTACTTACTATGACTTTTAAAAGCTTCTAATTAGCAATAGTGACCATTATTCTTGCATTGGCACAGATATCAAAAGACTTTTGAAGTAATCGCAATTACGTTTCATTCACCAAGTTGCGTTGGCCAGGAGACAGCGAAGAGAACTTTCTGGTCTACGACTAAAGCTTCCACGTGATTACCACACTCAGCGGAGGCTTGACACCACAGGTGGAGTCGAGGACACAAGGCTCGAGGCCAAGGCCAAGGACACAAAAAAAATCCGAGGCCAAGGCCAAAGAAGAGCCTTTCCGAGGACAGACACTCTCGATGCCAAGGACAGGAATGCTCGAGGCCAAGGACCAAGGGCACAAGCGCAAGTGCTCTCCAAAAAAAAAAGGTCTTCACAAAAATTTTTCAAGCGATCCCCACTAAAAAACGTTTTCCAAAAATTTTTTCAAGCGCTCCACAAAATTTTAACAATTCAAAAAAAAGTGCTGTCCTCGAGCCGAGGACAGGCCAATTTTCGAGGACTTGAGGTCTCGAGGCCAAGGCCAAGGACTTGACCATCGAGGCCAAGGACTTCAAAATCTGTTCTCGAGGACTCCACCTCTGCTTGACACTGTCCTTTTTTATTGCTGAATGTCAAGCATGAAAGCTGTGAAGACCAATTTTTATAATCTTTGGTTTGACCCGACCGAGAATCGAACCCGAGTCTTCCGCTTCATCAGCAGATGCTTTATCCACTTGACCACTGACCACTAAATTAGTGAAATAGCTATTTTAAGAATTGAAATAGCTATTTTAAATACACTTTTAAAGTAGTGAAATTGCTGACTTCCATTGTGTCATCACAGGGATGTTAATAATCGACAAAGAAGTTTCTGCTTAAAGTTGTTGTTGATGCCACACTTTAACAAATAACATGCTGAGTTTCGTGCCTGTAACTCAAACTTCCTGTCTAGAAAAAGGCTTACAAAAGAGCAGCAGTATGTTGCGCCAGTGTTACGGAAATTATGGTAGCAGCTTTTTAACGCACTCGCCACGCCTAAGAAACAAATTTTCTACGCCTGAGATCTTCGGAACAGCATACCGGCCGGTACGTAAAATGCAGACTGGCATGTGGCTTGCGATACACAGTTTGTCCACCGTTGGCATGTAGTAGCCTTATTAGTAGGCATAGTACCGGCATGGCACAGCTAGCGTAGTATGTCATGTTAGACGTAGTATGGCATTGTAGGCATAGTATGACATTGAGTACCTAGGTTTATCATGGCACCCTAGTAGAAGCCTAGTAGGCATACTCATAGGCCTTAGTACTTCATCGGAAACCTTAAACCCTCTATAATACTGGGTTGTACATTAAAGCTGCTAGTGGATGATAGCTAGGTGCTTCTTGGTTTCTTCTACTTGGTGTACGTTATTTTTCAATAGGCTATACCGGTATCTAATCTTTTATGCTTTTACATGCTACTGTTGTCTGTATCTATTGTATAGTCTACTTACATTATCTATACTGGAAAACTTTTAATCTGAATTTATCTACTGGCACTGCTCACAATAATAGATGATATTTGAAACCATCTCAAATTATGGTAATCTAATGGTTTTGCTCATTTTGTGGAATACTTGCTTGCTCTGCTTCATCTTACACTTGACACCTGTTCCTTGTATCTTCATTTTGTTTTCACTAACCGATGGATAATTTGTGGTTTGTATGTGTTTTACTGTGGTGCTTCTGCACTTGATCGGCTGCTACTACTATTATTTGATTTATACCAGATACTGTATTGTATACCGGTACCGTAAATTATAGTAGGGATAGCACGACACCTTAGTTAGTATCAGTAATACTCCAGTAGGGAGAGTAGGCCTATGGCATGTACTGGTAGGAGGTTTGTTATGGAACACTACAGTAGGCTTAGAGTACCACTGTACCATGATTAGTAAGCTTAGTATGCCATAGTATTACGGTTTTTACCAAAAAATGATGTTTTTGGTAAAATCAGTCTGCTGGCATGCCCAGTTATGGAGCACTCGAAGTTAAAATGGGATCATGTAGAGGAAACTTTATCGGTATGCTAACAAATCCATTCAAACGCGGACTGCGGAGCTTGAGGAGTGTTGGAAAGTATTTGCTGAACAATATCGAAAAGTAAGACACTACTGGTACATATAGTTAGAGTAATAATAGCAAACTATACACATTAATTCAGGCTAATTTACTCAAAAAGATATCAGTAAAGCGAAGAGCAATAAACAAGCACATGGCACATCTAGAGAGCACACAAATACTACCATTTTCTTTAAATTTACATGTTAATAAATGACAGTCACCCTTTTGGTACAGGGTATGCAATAAAAAAATTATTCTATATCAACTATAACTAACATATAAACATGAAAATGTAGTAGGATGTGATTTTAGATCAAAAGTAAGTAGGCCTACCATACAGAGAAATTCCCATTAAGCCAAGCTAATTTAAAGAAGTAAATTGGAAAAAACTGAAGAGCATTACACAAATAGATTGCACATCTGTAAAACACACTAATAATAACATTTCCCTGTACAATTCTTAAAATATTAATGGCCTACCCTACCACATCTTGATAACAAGTCTTCTTCATAACATGCAATTCAGCCAATCTATTTAAAAATCTTTGCATTCTGGGGACATTCCACCACTAGTTAAAAAAACAAGAGGTGAAAAATTACCTTTTTCCACATTCAAAACTCTTCCATTATATTTTCTTTCCTGTTTCATTTTGTGTTCTTCATTTCATAGATTTGCTTGAGTGTTTTGTTTCTGTGTGATCTGCAATTTGGGTGGGTAACCCTAATATCAATAAAGGTGCGATCAAACAGGGCCCAAACCCCTCCTGCTGAAACATCTAATCTTGCATTGTCAGCGGTGCTAGAATGTTGACTTAATGACTTTTCTTCATCCTTAATTGCAGTTAGTTGTGGTTCTAATTGAAGATCATGACACACTTCTTTCGTAACATTAGCAATTGTGTCTCTAACTGGATTATGCCTCATTATGACATATCCACCCAACTTGCATGTGAGGCAGTGATTAATGTCACTGGGGATTCACATCCGCAATGCTTTGGGATGTTGTCTATCTGCCAGGTTGTATCTCAGTGCAATGCTACCTCTAAACTCCTGCTTATTTAAGACATACCCTAACCAGGATAGAGGTAAAGTGGTTAGCCAGTTAGATGCACCTTTTTGTTTTGTATTTTCTAATGCTCGCTGGTTGCTTCTGTTCACTTTCATAAATACTTCCTCATATTTGCTATTCAATATTCTTTCTTTCTCTTCTTTCATTTGTTTTCAAATTTCTGCCTCCTTTGCATCATCTTTTTTGTAGTAAAACTCATGTCTTAAAATGGAGTCCTTAAGCAAATTAGTTATTTTAATTAAAGCTGCGTATTCAACTTCTGCCATTTCATCCGGCATAGAAATTCCTTAACCACCAAGCCTGGTGGATAAAGCAAGTATGTCACGCTCATTATTGGAAAGGTATCTCCCTGTGATTGCATGCAATAAGGAATGATGTATTTCAAACTCCTACATATTTAGATGTTCAGCAATCTTAGAAATTGTTCTTTGTGCAAATTTCCACCTGTGTTGCACAGCAAATGCCATAGCAGCATAAGCAGACTGTGGCTCTGACCAAGCAATTTCAGCTAGAAGTTTAACATCATCCACCCAATTATTTACTAAATCATGCATGTATTCATTCTTGAATTTTTTGGTTCCAATTACAGCTCCAAGATGACGTTTTCCTTCTGTTGTTATTTCTATTCCATATTCACTAAATATTTCGTGGGCTTCCAATTGTGTGTCTTCATTTTTTACAATTAGAACACATTTTTTTTGGTTAGGAAATATAACCATACTTTGGTCCGATTTCAGTCAACTTTTTCCACCATTGCAAAATTTCTTTCAGTGTCCCTGCAGCACTCAAATCATCAGCAAACCAAACTTGCTTAACAGGTTCTGCTATGATATCGTCATCTACATTTTGTAGTTGAGCTTATAATTGGGACAGTACTAAGGGCATAAAAGGCCATCGCAATATTGTCTCTTTGAGTTGTGCCTTCTGATGAGTATAAGAATTCACCACTACCTCCAGCAATGTAAAGTTGAGCTGCATGTTGATACGTGTTCTCAACGTATTGTGACAAGTTAGGACAAACAAGCTTTATGTTCTTCATGGCCACTTTACGATTTAGAGAACTAAATGCATTGGATGCATCAACCATAAGCAAACCTTCACATTTGTCCTCACTATAAATTTCCTTCATTGCATGTATGGCGGCTTCAATTCCACCTTTCTGACCTGCACAAGTTTGTAATCCACCAACACTTCCTTTAATGTGTACTTTTAATGTCAACAATACGCATTTTCCAATTATTCAATGTAAAATTTCTTCAATTCCAATTAGTCTTACTCCTGGTTTCTTGTCCAGAAGAATCCATCTACAAGCTAGAAGCTCATTTAAGTGTAGTGAATTAGTACTGGAAGTACTAAGGTGTCGTGCTAAATGAGCTATTGCATCGCAAAGATTTTGCTGAATTGTTTTGAAATTGAAAAAATCAGAGCAAGCACATGCTTCCAACAATCAGCATCAATTAAGGTAGGGCCATCTGAACCATTATGCGTTTAATTGCTTTGCTTACCATTTCTGCATCTATAGATTCAAATATCACTTCTTCCAGGTTTTGGATGGGCCCAGAAAGAAAAGCATCCAAGTTAAGCAGGTTAGCTGCAGGGTGTTTTTGTAAAAGCTGATCTTTTATTTCCTCATTCATACACAAAATGCCTCCATTCGCTCTGTTGATAAGCTTTGATGTCTGAGAAAGCTTACCAAGCAACATAAGGTTAGTAAATTTTCTAGTCAAATTGCTCATTTCTTTTGTTAGTGCTTTTATCGTTCTCTGTTGTATTTCATTGCATTCACTTAGAAAAGAATCTAATTTTCCTTGTTCCCATAAATGGAGTCTTTTTTCCAGGTATCGACAGTGATCTTTTGCCTTTGAGTTTGTAGCTGGTTTTTGCAACATCATAGGCATAAACACTATTACAGCTTTCAAAGCAATTCTTTCATTGGAACGACCGACGCTCGCGTCGCGTGTTCCTCTGTTTTTACTCGGCCATTTTCTAACTAATGAGTGCGAGATTTCAGACTTTTGCTTATAACTCGAGAACCGTTAGGTCTAACTACATGAAATTTTGACAGCAGTTTGAGATTAATGAGTTTTATGTTTGTACCAAATTTCGAGGCAATCGGTCACGTGACTTCGGGTTTATGACCCGAAAACCGCCCCGAAAGTTTGGCGTAAAAAGCGGTCTAAGTCAAAAACGGCTTAAGTACGGCAAAAAATATTTCTCATGGTTATATGTCTTAAGATATCCTTTCATCCCTACCAACCCACTTTCGGCCGCGATGAGGTTTTTTTCTTATTTTTTTCCTTTTTTTTTTCCTTTTTTTTCCTTTTTTTTCCTTTTTTTTTCCTTTTTTTTTCCTTTTTTTTCTTCCTAAATCTTGTACGCTCGAGTTCTCCTAAACCACAAAACATAGAAATCTAATTTTTGTGTGAAGTTGTTGAGGTACATACGCAATTGTGTCTCCTGAAATTTTTTTGGGGCAACTCCCCTGGGAACCCCCCCAAAATGGGGCCCCAAAAAATCAAATTTTTGAACGGCTCAAGCTAGGGTGCCAGTTTTTTTTGATATCAGTAGATATTTGAGAGACAAATATTTTGACATAATTTGGGGGTACCACCCCCCCGGGGACCCCCCCAAATGGACCCCCCAAAAAGAAATCTTTTTAACCATATAACCTAGGGTGCCGTTTTTTTTTGATATCAGTAGATATTTAAGAGAGAAATATTTAGACATGATTTGGGGGTACCACCCCCCCGGGAACCCCCCCAAAATGGGGCCCCAAAAAATCAAATTTTTGAACGGCTCAAGCTAGGGTGCCAGTTTTTTTGGATATCAGTAGATATTTGAGAGACAAATATTTTGACATAATTTGGGGGTACCACCCCCCCGGGGACCCCCCCAAATGGACCCCCCCAAAAACAAATTTTTTTAACCATATAACCTAGGGTGCCATTTTTCTTTGATATCAGTAGATATTTAAGAGAGAAATATTTAGACATGGTTTGGGGGTACCACCCCCCCGGGAACCCCCCCAAAATGGGGCCCCAAAAAATCAAATTTTTGAACGGCTCAAGCTAGGGTGCCAGTTTTTTTGGATATCAGTAGATATTTGAGAGACAAATATTTTGACATAATTTGGGGGTACCACCCCCCCGAGGACCCCCCCAAATGGACCCCCCAAAAACAAATTTTTTAACGATTTAACCTAGGGTGCCATTTTTCTTTGATATCAGTAGATATTTAAGAGAGAAATATTTAGACATGGTTTGGGGGTACCACCCCTCCGGGAACCCCCCCAAAAAATCAAATTTTTGAACGGCTCAACCTAGGGTGCCAGTTTTTTTTGTTATCAGTAGATATTTGAGAGACAAATATTTTGACATAATTTGGGGGTACCATCCCTTCGGGGACCCCCCCAAATGGACCCCCCAAAAATAAATTTTTTAACGATTTAACCTAGGGTGCCATTTTTCTTTGATATCAGTAGATATTTAAGAGACAAATATTTTGACATAATTTGGGGGTACCATCCCCCCCGGGGACCCCCCCAAATGGACCCCCCCAAAAGCAAGTTTTTTAACCATTTAACCAAGGGTGCCAGTTTTTTTTGATATCAGTAGATATTTAAGAGAAAAATATTTTGACATGACTTGGGGGTACCACCCTCCTGGGGACCCCCCCAAAATGGACCCCCCAAAAAATCAAATTTTTGAACGGCTCAAGCTAGGGTGCCAGTTTTTTCTGTTATCAGTAGATATTTAAGAGACAAATATTTTAACATAATTTGGGGGTACCACCCCTTCGGGGACCCCCCCAAAATAAATTTTTTTAACGATTTAACCTAGGGCGCCAGTTTTTTTTGATATCAGTAGATATTTAAAAGATAAATATTTTGACATGTTTGGGGTACCACCCCCCCGGGGACCCCCCAAATGGACCCCCAAAAATGAATTTTTTAATGGGTTAACCTAGGGTGCCAGTTTTTTTTTGATATCAGTAGACACTTAAGAGATAAAAATTTTGACATAGTTTGGAGGTACCACTCCCCCGGGGACCCCCCCAAAATGGACCCCCCAAAATAATTTTTTTTATTGGTTTAACTTAGGGTGCCAGTTTTTTTTTGATATCAATAGATATTTAGGAGACAAATATTTTGACATGGTTTGGGGTACCACTTTCCTTGGGACCCCTTCAAATGGATCCCCCAAAATCAATTTTTTGAATGGCTCAAGCTAGGACGTTAATTTTTTTTTTATACCAGCAGATGTTTAAGAGACAAATATTTTGACATAGTTCCAATGGCTTACGCTTGAATACGATGTTTTTTTGTTTTTTTATTATTATCAGTCGCTATGTTGTCGATAAAATAACGCATGTGCATTGTACAAGTTAATCAGGTTTAGTTACTCAGGTTTAATCACCTTCACAGGTTTAGACAAGACAAACTATGGAAAAGGTTACTGGAAACTGGGAAGACAGTGTACAAGTTGTCGATAAAATATATGTTTTGACAATGTTTGAAATTCCAAACCCTCTTGGGTATCCAAGAAGATAGAAGGGTTGGGGGCTACACTCCCCTTAGCCAAGACACCGAAAAACTTTAACCAAAAATACAACTGTTTACATAATACATATGTCTTGAACTGGACCTAAAAGTAAAGGGAGCTGGGCAATTCTGAAGTTTGCCATCTCGAAAAAGCAGCTCAACAACAAGTTATGTTGTGCTACATTTACTACAATCAATGGTTTTGTGATTTGGTAATTCTTCGTATTGTGTGGAATGGATCCACCATACGCTTGCTATGCTTCCCACAAGTCACAACTTTTGACTTATGTTTGCTTATCAACTCTGAGCAGATCACTTCGGGACATGGTTGATTGCAAAACTCTTCCACTCGGTTCATAAAAAGTCGCGGACTTGCGCTTGCGGACTTCAAGAATTTTGAAGTTGCGGACTTGCGGTTGCGGATTCAAGAATCCTGAAACGTCGTTGCGTACTTGCGGATTAAGCTTAAAAACATGCAATTGCCGACTTGCGGTTGCGGATTAAGCAATTTGAAATTCGGTAGCGGACTTGCGGACTGCGGACTTAAAAAAATAAACTTGCGGTGCCCAGCACTGGTGCTCAATATCCTGTAAATTCCAAAAACCATAAATTTGCCCTCCAACAATTGATTTTTCAATGACTTAACCTGATGGGTTATTTTTTAGGATCAAAAACGATAACGTTGATAATTTTTTGACTTGATTTGTACTTTTATGAAGGTTCCAAAATTAAATATTTTGAATAATTGCTGATTTCACGGTTGACAAAAAGTACTTTTGAGCGTCACAGCATTATAAACTATGCGTCGGTCGTTCACTGGGTTTGCTGGCAAACTCCCATCTAGTTATAATATAGTGTTTTTATTGAATAAATTAATCAGTCTTGTCAATTCACAAATGAACTTTTTACTGGCATTTCCTCTGGGAACAAGAAAAAAAATTTCCTTCATGTAACAATAGTGTTATAGCAATGGTCCAATTCTTGACTAATCTGCTGAATCATATCCATACTTCCCCAGGACATTTTTGTTTCCTAGGCACTGAAAACGTACCATTTGAAGTCTCAGCAACTGTGTATTGTTGTTATCGCACCGAGCTTTTTTATTTTAATTATCTGTCGTTGTTGGGCCTCGAACACATTTATATTTCCTATTTTCTGCAGCAACCAAAAAAAAAGCGTTTGCCTGCAGCTTCTGCGCACTTTACTTTGCTTTGTTTTTCGCAGTTTTAGAAAATCATTTTTTCACGTTTTTGCACGGTTGCTAATTACGTTATAGCACCGAACTACATGTTGTTCATTTGGATTTTTGTTATCTGGCGGTTGGACGTATTTTTTTACAAGAGAAGACTTCGCGGTATTTCTGTTTTATTTTACTTTTTCGGGATACTTTTGATTGTTTTTTGCCGCGCTGATTTGAGTTAATTACCCAATAAATTTTGATTAAGTTCTTTTTTGTTGAAGTAATTGTCAGAGTCGGAGCGGTGAAGTCCTGGAAGCTCCTTCCAGGACACCGGCAACCACTAGTTACAGCTCATTCTGTAACAATTGTATCTTTTGTCTTTTGCAGTCACTGCAGAACCAGCTTTGGTTTGAGGTAGCTTAACTCCTTATATCTCTATGTTGATATCTTTTCACATATGCTGTGAAACCATGTGTTGCACCTATCATAAAATATTTCTTGTTGATCAAACTCAACCAGCAAGTTGCACACTTGACATATATCACACTCCAAATCTAGCATTTTTCAAGTCTTTCCAGTTCATTGTTTAAACTGAATTATTAAAAATTAAATAAATTGAAATTTGGCCTATAAATTCTACTTTCTTATTCTGTTCTTTTTTTAAAAATGAAATTAAGATTCCGAAAATTTAAAATTGAATCGCTTGTCTCATCTGTCATGTAGCTCAGAGCTTGTCAGGTTGACTCTTCAATTCATCAATACAAATATCAATACACATCAACAACAAATACATACATTAATTTATACAATATTTACAATCTATACATTATACAGGTGAATTTCTTAACCCTTATTCAAATAGAATCTAGTGTTATAAGGTTAAATCAGAAGAGTTTGAAATTGGGGGCGCAAAATTCTGGTTTTTGTTAAAAATTGATGTTTTTTGTAGAATCATTCTGCTGGCACCCCCAGTCATTGGGTAGCCTACCCAAAGTAAATTTGGATCATGTAGAGGAAGCTTTGGGTGACCAAATCCATTCAAACACAAAGCTCAAAGGGTGCCGGAAAGTTAAATCGAAAGAGTTTGAAATTGGGGGTGCAAAATTTCAATTTTGCCAAAAATTGATGTTTTTTGTAAAATTTTCTGCTGGCGCCCCAGTGATGGGGGACCCGAAGTTAGAATGGGATCATGTAGAGGAGGTTTTGGGCTGAGAAATTAATTCAAACACGAAGCTTGAGTTGTGTTGGAAAGTTAAATCGGAAGAGTTTGAAATTGGGAATGCTAGATGTTTTTTGTAAAATCATTCTGCTGGCACCACCAGTGATGGGGCGCTAGAAGTTAGAATGGGATGATGTAGAAGAATCTTTGGGCTAACAAATTCATTCAAACATGAAGCTGGAGGTGTGCTGAAAAGCTAAATCAGAAGAGCTTGAAATTGGGTGTGCAAAATCTCAGTTCCTGCCAAAAATTGATGCTTTTTGTAAAATCATTTGCTGGCACCCCCAGTAACGGGATGCCTGAAGTTAGAATGGGATCATGTAAAGGAAGCTTTAAATGTTTAATCACTGAATTTTCTATTTTTATGTTGTTTTTTTTCTACATGTTCGTTCCTTTTTTTTTTTCGCTTTTTCGCTTTTATTTTGAAGATAAAATTTTTCAGTTTTGATTTGAGTTTATTGTTGACAACTGTAGTGTATATATCTGCGAAATTATATATAGCGAGAATAAACCTCACTATGGATGCTTGCATCCTGCGATGGCATTCTTTCAGTCAATATCAAATTTTCGTGACCATACATGGATACAGTAGGTGAGAAGGGACAAAGACTGTTACGAAAATTGAGAGCTTTGCTTTTTTTTGATAATTTTTGTCTCACCACCACTGAATAGTGCAACGCTCTTAATTTTGCAATTGCTTTCCTAATTTGGATATCCAGTTCTTCATCTTGCCTTTACGTCACTCGTGAATGCACCCCAAGATACTTGAACTTTATATATACTTGTTCGTGTCGCTCCATTCAGTTGCCACAAGCACTGATTAGTTAGGGTTACCATATTTTCATCACCAAATAGGAGGACACCTTTTTGATGAAATTTATTAACAGCTAGTACAGAAAACCCAAGTGTTTTTTTCCCCAAAATCAGGTGAAGTCCAAAGATAAAAAACAACTCTTCGCCAAAAATTGAAGTGTTTTTTCCGCAAAATCAAATGAAGACCAAAAAAAAGGTCTTTGCTGATTATTGAAGTGTTTTTTCCTCCGAAATCAGGTGAATGGTATGCTTTATCTGTTCAAAATGCCAAAAAGGAGAACATTTGGGCATTTTTTAACGTCCTCAGAGGACAAATTATTTTTCATTAAAAAGGAGGACATGTCCTCCTGAAAGTGGACGTATGGTAACCCTATGGTTAGTGTCTCTTGAAACATGAAGTATATACAGTACATCAGTTTTGACCGTGTTGTTTATTTTTGTTCCTGCTTTGTCATAAGCAGCTGCAAACTTATTTAATGTGTACTGAAGGCCACATTTTGCAGAAGCAGGATCAAATCATCAGCACATAGCAGGCAACTGATTTTTCAATTTCCTATTGTGGCAAACTCATCAGCTTGGTTGCATTTGTCAATCCATTTCATGTGAACAATGAAGAAAAGAAGACAAAAAACGCACCCTAGCCACAGTTCAACGTCTATGTGGAAAGCTTTGATTGCTTGCCATTTTCTTACCACAAAACTCCAGTGGGCACCATAGAATGCATTAGTGGCATGCAACAACTGACCATCAACGCCATTCTTCTGCAGAAACCTCCAAAGTTAGAAAGGCAATCATATTATACTTTTTCGAGATTGACAAATAGGGTTGTACAAAGTAGAATAATGCAGTATTCTAGAATAATTCTAGAATAGACAATTCGAATCTAGAATTTCGAATCTTATTCTAGAATAAGTCATTGCAAATTGTGACAATACATTTTTATTGCAAAAATTTAAAAAACACAATCCTGACTAAGTTAGACAACTGTCTCTTCTTGAGTGCGTGCACGCTTGCTTAAAGAGCAATGCACTATCAATGAAATGCAACTAGAGAGTTAGGTTGCTTAAGATTGCATAATAAGAACCACTCTTCGTGTTTTGGCGGTGCTTTAAAAGATTTTTTTCGAATCCAATTACTCAATAAAAAATGCGTTTTGAGATTCGTTTCTCCAGAGATTCGAATCTCAAGGATTCAAAATTCTATTTTGTATAACCTTATTGACAAAGCATGCAAAAAAATCTTTGCCATTTTTCCAAGATTTCTCAAACATTGAAAAAAAGTTGAACATAACAATGAAATCTTGGTCAGCAGACCAACGCCTTAACATGATTGAAAAATGAAGAAGAAAAAACATTTTTGCATGGCATGATATCTGATTGAAAAGCCAGTATGGATAGTGAGGTCAAAATTTTGCTGTCAAAGAAGGAAACTGAAACTGTGATAGCTTATCAATAAGATGCTTTTTGTTAACACAGCTGAGCTGTCTAGAAAAAAAAAAAAAGACTGACATTGGGTAAATAACAATAATGAGCACTATTCAGTTGAAGATTAAGAGCCAGATATGAAATTAATCATTAAATTAAAAAAATATGCAATAATTTGGTATTAATTATGCTTGCGGCAGTTGGAAGGCATTAATTTGGCAAGTGGCTGTAAATCAACTTTAAGAAGTTCTCTTGTTGGCTAGGTTCGAAACAACCACTAAAAACAGTAGAAATGATCAAAAGTGATCACAAATTCGACTTATTGTCCAAAAACATTCAAAATGAAGAAAACAATTTTTTTTGAATTTGCTAAAATTTTGATGTCACTCTGTGACCCTCCTGACATTGACAAATTTTTGCGAAACTTGAGCAAAAGGGTTTTTGTGCAAAGCCTCCAACTTGAGCTAAGGTAGAAGTTGCCACGATAAAATTTTCAAATTTATGGAACAGCTGCAACATCCCTAAAGACACGCATTAACACTGATCATCCAAAACGATGAACACATCATTAATGTAGCAAACATTTAGTTCGGGGTGACAAACCATTTAATCTTTGGAAATTAGTGTTTCAAGGTCTCCCAAATAGAAATTAGCCATAATGCAATCAAGTAGGGATCCTACACCAATGCCATCAACTTGCTTATACTGCTCATCCTTGAATAGAAACATGCATTCAGTTGCCAGATGCATTTCCCAAATACCTCTTTAGTAATGGGGAGGGGGATGATCAGTACGATTAGAAAAAAAATGTAGTTGGCGATGATGTCAATTGTTTGACTTAAAGGAACGTTTGCAAATAGCGATTTTACATCAAAACTGACCAGAAATTGTTTAGACGAGATAAAATTGAAGGTATTATTTTTATTCAAGAAACAGGAATGTAGGGTTTAATGATTGAATCCAAAAAATTTGCTAGTTTATGCTCAGGAATACTGAGCACGGAAACCACAGGTTGAGCTGGATTGCTTTCTTTGTTTTACGTGTACATTTATGAGACCATACAATTTTCCTGGATTGCTTTCTGATGGAATTCAGCTTCTATTGATTTTATTGCCATAACCCTTTAAATATTTAAGAACATAAGTACGATAATTTATGGAATTTTTTTGGCTATTATCGGATATTAGTCAGTTATATGTAATTAGTCAGTTCAGAGTTTATGTAATTGGAACGACCGACGCTCGCGTCACGTGTTCCCCTGTTTTTACTTGGCCATTTTCCAACTAATGAGTGCGAAATTTCAAACTTTTGCTTATAACTTGAGAACGGTTGGGTCTAGCTTCATGAAATTTTGACAGCAGTTTGAGATTAATGAGTTGTAGGTTTGTACCAAATTTCGAGGCAATAGGTCATGTGACTTCGGTTTTAGAACCTGAAAACCGCCCTGCAATTTTGGTGTAAAAAGCGGTCTCAGTCAAAAACGTTTTAAGTACGGCAAAAAATATTTCATAGGGTTATATGTCTCAAGATACCCTTTCATCCCAACCAACCCACCTTTGGCCGCGATAAGGTTTATTTCTTTTTTTTCCTTTTTTTTCTTCCTAAATTTTCTATGCTCTTCTTCTCCTAAACCACAAAACATGGAAATCTAATTTTTGTGTAAAGTTGTTGAGCTGCAAACGCAATTTTTTCTCTCAAAATTTTTTGGGGCAACTCCACCGGGAACCCCCCCAAAATGGGGCCCCAAAAAATCAAATTTTGAACGGCTCAAGCTAGGGTGCTAGTTTGTTTTGATATCAGTAGATATTTAACAGAAAAATATTTTGACATAGTTTGGGGGTGCCAACCCCCCGGGGACCCCCCCAAATCGACCCCCCAAAAATCAAATTTTTTGAACAGCTCAAGCTAGAGTTCTATTTTTTTTGATATCAGTAAATATTTAACAGACAAATATTTTGACTTAGTTTGGGGGTGCCACCTCTCCGGGGACCCCCCAAAAATCAATTTTTTGAACGGCTTAAGTTAGACTGCCAGTGTTTTATGATATCAGCAGATATTTAACAGACAAATATTTTGACTCAATTTTGGGGTGTCACCCCCCAGGGACCCCCCAAATGGACCCCCCAAAAATCAATTTTTTGAATAGCTCAACTTAAGTGCCAGTCTGTTTTGATATCAGCAGATATTTAACAAACAAATATTTTGACATAGTTTGGGGGTGTCGCCCCCCTGGGGACCCCTCTAAATGGACCCCCAAAAATCAATTTTTGAACGGCTCAAGCTAGGGTGCCAGTGTTTTATGATATCAGGAGATATTTAACTGGCAAATATTTTGACTCCACTTTTCTGGAGGTTCCTTAATCAGATATTTTTGAATAATTGCTGATTTTACGGTAGACAAAAAGTACTTTTGAGCGTCACAGCATTAGCTATGCATCGGTCGTTCACAGGGTTTGCTGGCAAACTCCCATCTAGTTTTTGTTACCATACTAGAAGAGTTATTAGTAGGGCAAGTTTTTGCAACTTATGCAAGTTTTTTTTACAGCTTCTGACAGCTTCCTAAATATTAAGAACTTTTGTAGTACAATGTTTTAAGCTGTTTTTAGAAATTTTATATTGCAACTTTTTGCAACTTTTTTCTTTTGTACATGCTCCTTTTTACTCCAAGTTTCATTAACAATGGCACAAAATGTTAGTGTGATTTAAAAAACATGCTGTAAAACTGTTTCAGCCCAGTTCTATTGTCTTTGAATTGTATAACAAATAGCTAGGTGACTGATTACTGCGTCTCAATGTTATGTATTACGCAACAATTCACTTACAACTTTGTGCACTGTAAAGCGAAGTTTTAGAATGCTACGCTAACTGTTGGCTAAAGATTGCCATTTCTCCCTAAGTAATGTTGGCAAATATTTGGCATTATATGTAAACAAATCGTTTTGAGTAAATCACTGTCATTTTTAATTTTTGTGCATAAATGCAACTTTTTTTAAAATTATGTGCAATTTTTTAGCGCAAAAAAAACTTTCCTAGTTATTAGTCAGTCAGTGGCACACCCATGGAAGAGGGTTTTGGGAGTCGAAATCAGGTATAGACTTAAACTTTACTGGTTGATGAAAGCCTGAAGTATGCCACAACTTTTTACACCCTTTTGCTGGGTCTTTGTATTTTAGTCTAATGGTAATTGGTTAGTCTAATTTTTTTATTGAAAACATTCTGCATCTTCCCAGTTTCAAAAGCCTACCCAACACACTGGCACATATTTTTGAAAGAGCTGATTTGTATGCTAGATTGCTAGTATGTAGATAATGCCGGGATTGATGATCCATCATTGTTCTTGTTGAACCCTGAGCTGATATCCTAAGTGATATAGGTTACCTTAATTAGCTTGTTGCTGTATAGGTATATGCATATTGTAAAGTAATAGTATTTGTGCTAGAAGCTTCTGTGATTCAATAACCAATATTTTTGACTAATGGAGTTGAAAATTTTCATCAACACCATTGCTAAACTTGGTCTACGACTTTTAGGCATGGATGGTTAGGCACAAGATGTTTATGCGCCGTCGGTTAGGTGCCAGGCCTTTTATGCACCTGGACTTTTATGCGCCGTAACGGTTATGCGCCAGAGGTGAAAAATTTTTTAAAATTTTTTTTCAAAAATATTTTTCAAAGTTTTTTTTTTCTTTCAAAAAAAAATATACAGTATATGTTCCAAAAAATTTTCTTTTTTAATTTTTCAAAAAACAGTATTTTTGTTTTGAATAACAGTTTTTTTTCAAAAAAACATTTAAAAAAAAATTTTTTTTAAATCATTTCTTTCAAAGACATTTTTTTCCAAAAAAAAAAAGTTTGTCAAGCAAAAAGTTTCATTTTGATTCAAATGTTAATTTTTTTGAAGCTTTTCATATGACACTTGTCAAGAAGAATCGTCAGAATAGACATCATAGGAAAAGGAGCAGCTACAGAATAAAGTCGAGCAGTGATTGGCAGGAAAAAAAGAACAACGAGAAAGCGTCATTTGTGTACAATCTTCAAGCTATACACAAATTCTTTTTGTCGGCATAGGGAAGGGTTAGACATTTTGATGAAAGTCACTTCAAAAGCAGATAGGTGGAAGGAAAGTGGAAAAAATTTTACAAAAAATTGATTTTATATTGTATTTTTTCCATAGTAAAAAATGTTTTCCTATAAATGTTCGCAAAGTGTTCTTACTTGATCCAGATGCACAAAATCTTTAGCCCACAGTCTCAGATTTTGCGGCACACTGGCACGAGTTGCTGGTGTAATATTGGCACAAGCAGCAAACCGTGTGTCGGTTTTTGGTTGTTTTGGGTTTACCTCTAGCAAACAATGCAGTACAAAGTTTTTCAGGAGATAAAGATTCATCTCTTAGCAGATTAGTAAAAGCAATTGTAAAATGGATATTTTTAAGTTTAATCTTTACACCTTGTTGTAATTAAGATTATAGTGAAAACAATGTTTAATTCTTGCAGTTAACTTCTTCCAAATTGCTTCAAAAACTTTTGAAGTTGTGCAGGATTCTATGCTGCTTCAAATTGTTGTTTTACTTTTGAAGTATTTTTGTACTGTGAGTTGAATTAGAAGTGGCTGCAGACTCAATAACCATTTTCGAAAGTTCTTCATGCGAAATTTTTCATATGAGTGCTATATAGCTTAAATTTGTTATGCTCACAGCATTCCCCGCAATTAAAATTTGTTATCGTTTTACTCTTGACATTTGTTCAGCGCCCCAAAATCCAATTTGTCAGCTGTTAAAAGACAACCTTGTCCAACACATTCAAGTGAAACGAACGACTAAGTTATATTTCGATTCGGCCTTCCCCTACTAAATTCTGGTCCATGATCGAGATCAGTCTGAAAACAAAGTTTGGTTTTGATTAAAACTCATTTTATTTGTTCTTCAAAATCGATTGTTTTTGCTAGTTTTTCGAGTAGGACTTATCAGCTTAAACTTAGTCTTGGAATACAGCACGATGACGAGGGTAATTTGTTTAAACCCAAGTAGCAACTTTTTCATGGTATATAGGTATATTTTTCTCCCAAATGTAAGGTAAAGACCAAAAACAATGAAAAAGAAAAGTTAGTTGCTGTAATTTGTGCCTGAGCAGGTAACTCGCACAAGGAACTCATACCCATGTGCTGCAAAATTTGAGACCATGGGCTGGAGATTTCTTGTGTCTGAATTAGGTAAAAAAACTTTGCAAACATTTAGTGGAAAAAATTATTAATTATTGAAAAAAATACAGTAAGATATCAATTTTTTTGTAAAACCTTTTCAGCTTTCCTTCCATCTATCTGCTTTTGAAGTCCCTTTTATCAAAACTTCTGGCCTCGGCCTCTGCCGACAAAAAGAATTTATGTACAGCTTAAAGATTGTACAGTACACAAATGACGCTTTCTCATTGATCCTTTTTTCCCGCCAATCACTGCATTGGCTTTTTTGAATAGCTGCTCCTTTTCTGGCAATCTTTTTTCTGACTATTCTTCTGAACAAGTATCATATGAAAAGCTTCAATGAAATTAACATTTTAATCAAATGAAACTTTTTTGTTCCAAAAACGTTTTTTGGGAAAAAGCTTTTGAAAAAAAATTATATTTAAAAAAAAATTTTTTTAAACTACTTTTTCTTTCATAAAAAATTTTTTTGAAAAAATAATCGTCGAAAAAAATTTTTTCCACCTCTGGCACCTAAACATCTTGGTGCTTAAAAGTGCATAATTGGCAGTGCCTAAACGTCCCACGCCTTAACATTTGTGCATAAAAGTCACATTCGTGCAAAACCTTACGTAAAAAGTTTAAGTTTCACAGCAAATTTTACAACACACACAGCACTATTCAATTTTCACTTATTTTACATTCAGGGTGATCGGTATTTTAGTTAACCGTTTGTTTAGAATTATTTAGACCTGAAATAGAATTATGGCTTTCGCTGAAGTTGTTATTGGAATTTTGTTTTTCAGTTTAATGTATGATCAAGAATTAGTAAGTATATTTTTATATGCTAGCTTTAAGTTTATTAGCTTAGACCTACTAGCATATTTTGTGTAAGAATTTTCAAATTTGGATGATTTGCCAAAAGGATGGGTTTAGAAATACAGCTTTGATCATTTCAAAGTTTATTTTTGTGAATGCAAACATGAACTATTTAGCTTATGTGCAAAAATATGCAATTAATTATTTTGACTTAAATAATTAATATTTTTCAGTCTCTTCAGAAACATTGTAGATCAGTCACGACTGGTATCAATAAAGTTAAATCTAGGGTAGGCCTAAAATATTAAGAAGCTATGCCAGGCACCAATTAGTTTAACAAAAGTGCCACATTTTGTAAACCTTGAACTCAGGAGGTTTTGTTTAAATTTTAGTAATAATTTTCATGCCTTCCATGCAGATATGTTGGCTGTGATTTTTTTTGTGAAAAATGTTATGTTATTATTTTAAAATGATCATTCTTAGTTATCAATGGTGTTTAAATGATTTTAAGAACTTGATTACATGTTGGCCTTGAATAAATTTTTGCTTACTTATTATAACTAATAATTAGTAATGCTCTTACCTTGCGATCATTGAGCTTTTTCTACAGTTTGAAAGCAATTCTAATTTCACTGATTTTATTATATAATCAGGTTGTTTCTGCGAGACCAAATCAGCCCTCTCCAAATCCTTGTCCACACTTAAATGGAACTGGGTCACAAAAACCTTCGGATACAATTGCACCAGGCCACCTTTGCTGTTTGTGCCCAGATGGCTATTATACCAAAAAGCATTGCTTGTAAGTTGCTTTAAAATATTTTGTTTGGATTTTAACTGTAGGTTTTAATTTTATTTTAAAGAAATGGTTAAATGAGGTTTTCAATTTTATTTTATTTTTAACTTTGTAATGGCTAATGATCATAGGCGTCGTTTTTTTGTTGATTAAGCAAATCCTGAAGATTCAAAATGTTTTTTTGAAGTTTGGTTAAGCTTAATAATTTTATTTCATTTAGGAATTTTGCCCCCAAATTCAGGTGAAGCCAAAAAAAAGGTCTTCGCCACATTCTGGTTCCATCTCAGTCCGGAATTTCGGATTTCTTGTTGCCAAGTTGGTATTACTAGCCAACAAACTGAGGGGCCAAACATATTTTGCCCCCTTCAGTGTCAGATCTGAGGAAGTGCTGCCCCCCCCAAAAAATATCAACGCCTATGCTAATGATTTGATCATAAAAATTACAGCCAATGTGATTGCGATTAGTTTGTGTTTAACGTTTTGGCCCTCTGCTAGACCATTATCAGCTAATGGCAATCACATTGGCTGTAATTTTTATGATAAAAATGTTAGCCTCTTACCAACTATACCGTTTGACAAATGATTTATTTTTCTAATAAAAGCCATGCAAGCTTGTGGAGTCGTAAAACGATACTGATGCACCAACTTGGTTTGGTTAGATGTTGCTCATTTGTAGAGTTGTTTCACAGACACAACAACTTGTGGTACCTTACTGGTATTTTACCTCATTTTCAGATTGGTACTGTACTTGATAACTAAAAAACAGTCTTGTCTGTCCATTGTCCTGTGTTGCATTTAGTTTAACAATTTGAGATGATGTAGCATATACTGAAACAAACGTGGAAAAAGCAAGTAGAGAATGAAATGAAGAAAAATAGACTGGTGAAAGAGGATGCATGTGATCGAATGAAATGACTAGGTTTGGTGCAGACAATGACGATTTGAAATTTGGTCATCTCTGTCGACAAGGACAATCTACTACCAGATTTGAAATGAGATAATGATGATGATAGCAGCACTGATTGATGATCAGAATTAACATAAAATTGTGTTGAATTTTTGATGCACACTGAAAAAGTTCTTATATGTCAAGATAACCACTGATAACCTTTTAATGTTTTATAGGAGGGGACTACCCAATACCACTGAGTGTGCTCAATGTCCATTTGATCAAAATAATCAAAGAAACCAGACCTATCTAAATAACGGCTTGAGCAACCGAACAAGTTGCATTCAATCCACACAAACATGCAGACCTGGAGAAGAGCGAGTAACTGGAAACATTACACATGATGCAATGTGAGTCTTTTGATGTTTTTATGCTGTTAAGATAAATCTGATTTTGAATTTTACTCTCAAATATGTACTGTGATTGGTAGCCTTGTATATTGCGTTTGAGGGTTTCTTCTCCAAGTATTAATTTGAGTGCATTTAATAGCATTTAAAAAGCAAATATCTCAGGTTTATTGTAGTTTGTCCAAGCTATGATTAATTTTTGCTGCATTTGTTTACTTTGTTCGTATGTATGTGTAAACACACCGCGTTTGTATAAACACACCTAAGCAGAGCACCTTTTTTTGGTTCTGTTTACCATTTTTTCGTCAGGCTAGGCCACCACAACGGGTAGATAGCTTGGCCCGAATGAAAAATAAGCGTTAAGTGGCTTTCCCAAAAGCACAACGACGCATTGTCACTTGGGGAATCGAACCAGAGGTCAGTAACCTTTTGATCACTAGCCCGACGCTTTACCAACTGAGCTATCTTCGCTGAGCACTGAGCTATTTGTTTACTGTGTACTGTTTATAATACGAATTAGAAAGTTTTGGGTTGCCAGAAATAAAGTGGTGGGTGCTAAAAATCCGAACACCTCAGTATTGTTTTGACTAAACCGCATGCAGATCGTTGACATTCGTCTTTTAATTCTTTTTTTTTTTTTAAACTCTGCGTGTATTTTAGGGCTTAGAATTTTTGGTGTATAATCTCTAAATTTAATAATGCTTTTGGTCAAGCTGGTCAGTTGGTGAAGCAGTGACGCCTTAAAGCCATTCATCTCTAGAATAGAAGGCTTGAGGTTCAAATCTCAGGCCAGTCAAAATGTACTCAGTGCTGCCACTGATGCAACATTTTTTTGAATAGAGTTGTGCTGTACTTGCTCAGGGGCAATGGCCTTTTTGACTCGTCACACGTTTCTAAATGGTCATTCAGTGTAAAACAGCTACTACGGTAGAATGACAGTTATTTGATTTTGGTCATTTAAAAGAAATCTGTGATCAGTCGTCATTTTACTAAATCAAAAGTGTGGTGTTACAACTTGTTTGCGAGAAGTTATTCGAGTGTGTTGTCATTTAATTGAAATGGCGAGTCTTCGTGGCTTTTCACCTTAAATTTTGGTCCAAGACTAATTTGCAAATATTCTGAAGCATGTAACTGTGAGCATATTCTTTGATTTAACTTGATCATTTTTTCATTGCAAGGCACTATATTATACTTTATAGTGATATAAGTTTGCACAGCTATGACAAAAGCTTCAGATGTTTTTGTGATAATGCATTTACAAATGCAGCGGTGTTATGGGCATTGGCCAAAAGTAATACTGGAAAAATTTTGAGTTTTTTCACTGTTTTTATCAAAACTTGCGTAGTTTAGACCTCTGATTTATAATTAAACTAGTCTTGGTGAAACTAAATCACTTGTGTGTTAATTAAAAGATGTATTGAGATGTAATTATTGCGTTTCATAAACGTCATCTTGTTTATATTGTGAAGTCTTGCTGTTTGCTCATACAAGCGTGTATGTTCCGTATTTATTTCTGTGAATAATTCTGTTTTAATTTTCTTTGAATAAAATTGTTCATGTCTTGTGCTAAGTCGAAATGTCTTCGTAGTAATACACAGTTGCATACCACCGTTTTTTTTTTTGAAGCTGTTTCTAGAAGTTCTGTTTTTAACTTCGACATTTATGCATGTTCATGGCTTCGAAAGTTGGATTTGAACCCTGCTTCGTTACTAGACCAGAAGTACGTTCAAAAAAATCTCAACAACCTGTTTATTCAATATATTCATCCTCCTCCTGATCGGTAGCTATTTTAGCCGCCTGATTTCAACTAGGTTGATGTCTGCTTTGATATTGCTATGTAAAGTCTTTTCTGCCTGTCTGAAGGCTACAAAATTCAGATTTCGTTGAAAATTCAACTATCAGTCAACTAAACGATCTTTTTTCAGATGTGTAAAACGAAGCGATGCATTAACACCAACCTCCCAGCTCACTCCTTCATCAACGGCAACGTCTATGGTTACTGAGCCTCCGTACGTACCACTATCTAGGAAGAATAATTTTAGGAGTGTGCAATGCGCAGTAAAATGAAAGTATTTTAAACCAAAGTATTTCATTTGATTGAGCGCAGGGAATGAGAATTAAAAAATATGCTTATTTTTACGGTGTAGAATTGACATTACAAAAATTAACCTATGTTAGATTTTCTGATTAAAAGTCCGAAAAATAATTTTGACTCGCTTTGAGAATATATAGATTAGTAATTGCCAAAAAGGATTATAACTAATTACTAATATCAACACTAAATATAATTCATTGCTTCAGTTATACATTGACGTATTCGTGGGAAAAAATACTACGCTTATTTCTCATTGAAGCCAAATGGTCAACTATCCCTTCAGGTGGTCTGACGAAAGACTTGCAAACAGAACCCAAAAAGGGTTTTCTGTGTTGATGTGGTTTGATCGACAACACAGTGTGCTTAGTTCGTACAAATCAATGAATGTTTAGTAAGGTTGCTACAATTTTAATGGAAATCAGATATACATTTCGCTAGTATGTTTTTATTTTGATCCAAATTATTCTAAATAAATTGCAATTTTGGATTCACATCTTCGTATTTAAAACTCTGATGTCCATGTTTATTCAACATTGCGCCACTTTTGTCTGATAAGATGGTCCTAGGACTAGTCTTTTTGTTGAGGTACTGATTTGCTTGATTTTTAAATTTTGATTGAGCACGACACATGCTGAAATTATCAGTGATGTTCATTTGATATCAGGAAGAGGATCCGCATTGAAGGTTGCAGTTTTTTGAAAGAAGTATAGCGCCGTTGTGCCGTTAAGTCATTGAGTCGTTAGATGTACGAGTGCATTTAAAACGCTGTTTTATTTAAATAAAACATGTTTAAAATCGTAATATAAATCAGTGTTTTGAAGTACGATTTTAATCACCCTATGAAAATTATCATTTAAAACAATTAATTAAGAAACCTCAAAATAAATGAAATTTTATTGATTTTCTCCAGAGATAGTCTTATTCAATAGCTGCTTTTAGTTACAAAATAACTTTTTTGTTCCGTAAATTTGATATTTTTCCAAAATTGTCTTATTAGTTTAAGGCAGATCTATTAAAATCGCTAAAAATCGTTTTAGCAAAAAAATTCTACTGCTGCGGTGACATTGTTTTACTAGTTTGTATAAATTACTGTAAACTTTAAAGGGCATTCAAGTCAGTAATTTTTTACTCGATTTTCTCTCTAAAAAATTTGCAGGCCTGAAAACTAACTTCACCAAATTTGAGCTTTCTACGGCCTTACGTTCCCAAGATAGAACAGCTTTGATTTCCCCTCAGAAAGGCTTTTTCAGTCGTAGAAAATTTGCCAAAGCTGCCAATTGGAAACCAAATTTCGAAAAATTACTGCATGATTCTGATTCTAGAAATATTTTGCGGCAGAGTTATTGCCAAAACAAAGTAAAGGTTCCAAACTCTAAATTTAACTGCTTTTCAATAAATGTAAGTCTACTTTCCAAGAGTTAATTTTCTGTCACAGTATTGACGAAATGGCAACACTGAAATAGGAGAAAAATTGTTAATTTTGAACTGCAGTATCTCGAAAGCAGCAAGAGGTAGAAAGTTCAAATTTGGTGGAAATACATTTGCGGATTTTTAAAAACTTGACTTGAATATTTCTTTGATTTGATTTGAATATTCTTTTGATTTGATTCCTTGAATATTCCATTTAATTGAACCAATATGCTTAAAATTGAATATTGATTTAAAGCATTACTCAGGTAGCAAAATATTCTCTGTGGTAGTGCAGTGTATCTTCCCGAAAAAACGTTAAAAAAACAAATTACAAGTCAAAAAATTTTGATTAAAATAAAAAAGCCGAGTTTTTTGATTAAAAAAAAAATTCATGATTTTTGTTAACCCTGCAGTTCAAACTTAAACGGAAACTGTTGTTGATAGAGATCAGCAAAAAGAGAAATATTGTTGAATGACTTTTAGCGTTTATAATTGTTTTTATTTAGGTACTTAACAACAAATCCAAAAATGGGTATGTGTTAAAGTGCTTTTATAACTAATTAATGTTTGCTGTTTACCGTTGATAATATTCAGAATGTTCTTGCTAAATTAGTCAAAAAAATTAATTTAATTGTCGATTGTTTTGTGTTTGTTCATTTAGCGTCTATCGCACACACGAAAGTCTCACACTGTTTTTTTAATGCTGAACGCCAAGCATGGAAGCTTTAAATACCAATTTTTAATCTTTTAATTTGACCTGAAGGTACCGTTTCAGTTGCGGATGTTTAATCCAAACAGCCACTTATTGCTCAAGTCGCGGGCCACGTCGATGTGATAAAGGTAGAATATTTCTGGAACAGTGTAGGTGAAGGAGAATGAAGTTATGACAATTATTACACCGCGTAACGCAATTTTTGTTCCCGGGTTCTAATTGATATTTCCTAAGTGGTTTCACCCTAAAACTACAAAATATCAACATAATTTGATCTAAAGTTTGATTTTGTTGTCAGAAGAGCGATTTATTCAAAATTGCTGTGATTACTATGTAATTGCTTGGCATGTTGCCTAACCGCAGACCTCACACTATAAGGGTGCGTTTAGACTGGACGTGAAGCAACGCAAAGCAACCAAAATTTGACGTCATCGACAGCTCGCGAAAGGTTGCGACCGCTCGCAACCTTCGCGAGCAGTTGCGCAACAGTGCTTGCTTGCAGGCTGTAGTAAGATAACCAACTAATTCAGTGATTTGATTTTTACGATCGCAGTTTGCTAGAAAATAATATAAATAGTTCATTTGTATGGTTTAGCGCATATTTATCAGTCCAAAGAGTAGGCCTAGGTTGTTGGCAAAGTTAGATTCGTGATAGCCCTTGGCTAGCCAAGTTAATTTGGATCTAGACAGCTAAGGCTGTAAATCCTAGAGTGATTTTTCATAGCTATGCTGGATCTCAAAGCTTCATTATAAATGAATGCAGCAAAGCAATAGGCCTAGCCCCACGGCATCTAGCTTTTAAACCAAAACTTTTTATTCTGTGCAGCATAGCAGAAGACCAGTCCAGTAGTTCTTTTGGCTGAGCAGCTTTTGCTTTTTTGTCTTAAAGTAAGCTTAAACTAACATGATGTTTTTTTTTCAGAATATAAAATAACCCACCAACAGGCTAGTTTTGAGTGTGTTGATAGTGTTTTTACCCATTGTTTGTTAGCTTGTTGTTTTAAAAGTAACCACAATTGGACAATTCCTTGAATACTGGAAAACTCGCAAAAGTTTTTTCACTGCCTTTTTGACCAAGCCAACTTGGTGAAAAGAACTGTATTTAAGAATTGGTTTCAAGCTACACTGCTACATACAAGAGCTGGATAGATACAAAAAATCGAAAAATTCCTATGAACTTTTGGATTGGCCTAATTAGTAGTCACTTCTTTGAATAGCTACAAACATGGAATTTTTTCCTCTGAATGTCCTCTTAAAAGTCTTCTTGTTTCTGAAGGTTTGTGACAGTGATCAAGTTAAACTGGAAGCAATGGTTTTGGACTACCCCAAGTTTTATAATTATGAATATTGTAGTCTGGTAGTGATTTTTCACTCCAGTCCTAATTGATGAAAATAGAAATGTCAAGTGTGTTAAATATTCATTTACTGAGTCTTTGTGTAATATCTGAATTTAGTTGTTTGTGAATTTCAAAACATTTTTACTGTCTCTTAAAATTTTTACTGCTTTACATGGTGAATAAAGTGACAAAGCAAACAATTTTAAGTCTGAAGTTCAATCATTGCAATTGCAGTCAGTGTATTTAGATGAACTAGAAAGCCAATATATATCTAACCAGTAGAAAGTGAGTTCTGTTTTTTTGCTGAGGTTACTATTATTGGTAGAGAAGTACCCGCCAAGCAAGTTCATTACTATTGTTCCATTCTCTAAACTGAACAAAAAACTTGATACAGCATTTATAATAAAAATAATTGGACTGGGGAAGGAAGCGTCAGTTACATAAAAATGTGAGAACTAACAACACTTTTATTCAGATGCTTGAGTAACAATTTTCAAATGAAAAAATCTAAATGTTTTTTTTTTATCAGGGGCATAACCAAAAACATGCTTAGAGGGGGCTTGACCTTACTGCTATAAATTTGTCTGTATCTTACTACATAGGCGTAGCCAGGGGGGGGCCCACGGGGCCTGGGCCCCCCCAATCAAAATACCACTAACAACAAAAAGTTATGACAACATAGCCTGGCGATGTTTAGTTGCAGTTTTTTTTCAGTAATTACGCACGTAACAGTAATTAACAATAATATTAATGACAACAAGTGAGTCCCGGGGCCCCCAACTAACAACCAGGGGGCCCTTACTAACAACTAGGAGGCCCTGGAATCCTAACCGACAAACAGGGGGTCCGGGACCCCTAACTGAAAACCAGGAGGCCCATAAATGACGACCAGGGGCCCCTAACTAACAACCAAGGGACCCTTACCAACAACTAGGGGGCCCCTTAACTGACAACCAGGGACCCCAGGCTCCTAACCGACAACCAGGTGGCCTCTAAACGACAACCAGGGGGCCCAAGAACTCATAACCAACAACCAGGGGGCCCCGGAGTGCCTAACTGATGACCAGGGGGCCCCGCGGCCCCTAACTCACAACCAGGGAGCCCTAGGGTCCTAACTAACAACCAGGGGGCCCCTAACCAACAACCAGGGGGCCAGGAGCCTCCTAACCGACAACAAGGGCCCCCGGGGTCCTTCTAATTGACGACCAGGGGGCCCCAGGGCCCCTGACCAACAACCAAGGGGTTCTGGAGTCCCTAACTGACAACCAGGGGGCCCCGGGGCCCCTAACCCACAACCAAGGAGTCCCAGGGCCCCTAATTAACAACCAGGGGGCCTGGGCTCCTAACCAACCAGCAAGGGGCTACGGGGCCTCTAACTGGCAACCAGGGAGCCCAAGGGCCCATGACTGACGACCAAGGTTCCCGGGCCAGGGGCCCCTTAATGCAAATTTTTAACAATTTATATGCAAAACCTGTGAGAAATCTAAGAGTTTTGACCTAAAAGTTGCCACCCCAGGCCCTCGTTTAACGTTATTATAAACTTAATTATTTACTGCTAAAGTATTGCAGGAGGCAATGTTGGTTACTTCCCCCTATAGACCACGATACCACGATATCCATTCTACGATATCTTTGCCCCACAAAAAATTACTTTTTCGAAAATTTCTGATGACGTCATTGCGTGTGATTTGTAGTTTGGGCCCCCCCAATCAAAAATCCTGGCTACGCCGATGTCTTACAAACGGTGGTATAAAGCGAAGCTCTTTGAGGTAAACGCAATCGTCGCAACGTAGCCTACTGGTACCGCAAGAAAATGCAAACTAATAAAATGCTCTCGATAGCATTTAACTTCGCACTAAACATCGATACGTGCTCCGCTAGCGAATAAAACACCAAACTTAGTTTTAGAGGCTGACTTTTCCTCAAAGCAACTGCTGGTATCAGGTATCACTGTGCTAAATTCTTGTCCTTCGATGATAGCGTCAAATCATGCAAAAACTGCTATGTTTTTTTGCTTTCTCCAGCAAATCAACACAGCAATCCATTGCACAATAAGCAAAAAATCCACTACATAACTGATGACAAATCCAGCTTTCAGTTTCACTCATAGAGTTAACATTGGGAGTCTTCATAAACAGCACTAAATAACACATACAAACAACTGTTTAAGCTTACTACAGGTATCATAACATGCTTGCCTGAAAAAGAAAAATCACATCAAAAAAACAACATAGTTAATGATTTAAATGAACCTGTAGACTAGCCTATAGGTTTACACTCTACAAGATACCGGTAGATCTACCACTACCATAATGAGACATGGATGGTGAAAGCGTTTAAGGATTTGTTAACTGAGTAAACACCTAAAGAGAACTTTTGACATCTGCTTTCAGCTTTTTGCGTTTCTGCATTAAAACCCAGAACTGTCATCGTCAAAACAGATTAGGGCAAGTTTTCAGTGGAAGGATCTAAACAAATCATTGATAGCTAGTAAATACGCCAAGTACTACTACGTTTTTGAAGAAATGACTTGTCTTTTCATTTCCAAATTCGATCTACTGTAGTTCGTTTTTCACTTAAACTTTACAAACTTTTTTCTCAAGATTGTTTTGTTACCTGAGCTATTAGTCTAAACTCTTCTTCACGATTATTGCGTGATAACATAATATAAACTCAATCTTCGTTTTACCGGTAATTCCAGCGCTTTATGACGAAACAGAACCTGTGATTACTATAATAGCGCTTCAATAATAAACTACACAAAGCTTTCTGCTCATTGAATACATTTTAAAAGTAAGTTGTTAAAATTAGTCTATGAAGTGACCAGTCGCGAAGATTAGCAACCACTCGCGAAGGTTAGCAACCTTCGCGAGTGACGTAATCGACCACTCGCGAAGGTCGCCAACCTTCGCTTCGCGTTGCTTCGCGTCCAGTCTAAACGCACCTTAACAGATGAAATATTTGGTGCGATAGGCCGGTTATTTTTTAAACGAAATGACACACAAAGTACAAGATCTTAGCACATGCAAATAAAACTAGCAGCACATTATGTGTTGATGAGGTGCGGAGAGGAGGGAGTCAAGAAATAGAAACCCAAACTGAGATTGCACTTGTGCAATATCAATAACTAGTAACATTAATGAAAATTAGTTCCATGAAAGGTCATTAATGTCGAATCTAACATTTCAAGTTATAGGCCTAGTTATACGAAGGAGCGTTTTTGATGTATGCACTGTAATTCACCTTAGGGTTAATCATTTTTCAAAAATTCGGTCGGCATTACCTTGAGTTATAGATTTTTCACCCTGTTACAAATTTTCCTTGATGAGCCTCTGAAAGCATTTTACATTTTGTTTGATGGGGTAGGCGACCTTTTGACGCAGACGTTTTATTGCCAGGCCAGATGCTTTGGCCCTTACTCTAACCCAAACCGTAACGTAATCCCAAGCTTAAACCTGGTGTTAAAAATAATGTTTTGCATCAAAATATCCACGTGGCACAGATTATGGTTCTGGTGTGAAATACTGTACACAATTTAGTTAAAAGTGTGTTGTTTTTCATCTATCCTCCAAATCACTTTCCCGAATCAATCCCCAAATGTAATCTCTCATCATGTTTTCGTTATATTGTCCTTGATATAGGCTCTCAAAATCTTTAATGTCGTGATGAAACCGTTCACCATGTTCTTCAGAATATGCACCCAAGTTTTCTTTAAACTCATCTAAATGGGCATTGAGCTTGTAGACCTTCATTGACATTCTACATCCCATGTTACCATATGAGTTTACCAAGTTGGCAGCAAGCTCTGCATAGTTGTCCTCTTTGTAATTTCCCCAAAACCCTTGGACAGCTGCAGCAAAGCATATCCAAGCATCCTTTTCAACAGCACTTAGTGTTTCGAGAAACTCATCGGACTTTAGGATGAATTTTACTTGAGGTCCAATAAATATGCCACCTTTAACTTTGGCCTCTGAAAGTTTGGAAAACAGGTTTCGGAGATACTTAAAATAGCACCAACTTTGTCTAACGCTTTTAGGAATTATTTTATTAGACCAAGTTTAATGTGAAGGGGCCGGCAACAAGAACTTTCTTTGGTTTAATTAGTGGAATATTTTTGACATTTTTCTCTCCAACAACAAATTCCTCACGTTTTGGCCATATTTGCTTTTGATAGTGGGCTTTGGTATCTCTGCTATCCCAAAGACGAAGGTAGCAGGGATATTTGGTGAAACCCCCCTGCATTCCCATCAAAAAAAGCTATCTTTTTAAAATCACCAATAACTTCCCAGTTATACTGGTCATATTTCAATACGTTCAGCACAGTTTTTACATTTTCGTAAGTTTCTGTAAGATGGATTGAATAAGCAAGAGGAAGAGATGTATATTTAAGTTAGAATTTAGGACATGGTCATCAATTGTTATATCATCCTCATCAGTAGTGGATTTATCAGCTGAGACAGGGTCTTGACAACGAGTAGGAATGGGTACTGGCATTTGATCAAAATGTGGCACTGGAGCAATTGAGGAAGGACTACTGTGATAAGCAATTGCAGGAGCATTCTTTCCAGTTCGACGTTTAGACGGATCAACCATGCAAAAGTAGCAATCATTTGTGTGGTTAGTTGGTTCACGCTATATTCTTGGAATGGCAAATTTCATTGCTCTTTTTTCTCCTCGATGCCACCCTGAAAAGAAATACTGTTGTCACTAGTTAAATCTCGGCTTTTTATCATAAGGAGTAAACACAACAGTTCAAATTCAATAGCAGAATATTAAAAAGACTTAACTTCCAGAGTTTTTTGCAGTAGTCACAAGCAAAATGTGTAACCCATGTACTGTCTTGGTCTCCAACAGGCATACTAAAATAAGAATTATAAGCTTCACACATCTTTGCAGATGCTAGAACAGAGTGTTTCCTTTCTCTAGTTTTGAAAAATTCTCCACATATGAAACAACATGCATCGGGAGAATGCTTGCAGCTACCCCTCTTAGACGTTTTCAACAACAAATACCATGCAGATGATGACTATTTTCAAGAAATAAGCTTAATAATAAAAGTATGTAATGGTAAAAACTAACCTGCAAACAAACACCAATTAAAAACGTGCGGTACTGTGCACAACCGTTGCTAAAAAGTGGATGCAACAACTTCCTCTATGCTACTTAAATACTTTTGAGCTACTATATCTCAATGTATATTGTGTGACTGCAAAATTTCGCTCTATTAACTACAAAAGCAAAGTTTAGATCACGTTATATTTATTTGTGTTTGTTTCTAGGTGTAATCAATTGGGAAATATCAATTAGAACCTGGGAACAAACTAAATTTTTTTTTGTTACGCAGTGTTATCAAATCATAAAATTTTAGAAATTCGATTGAATTTCTTTGCTGTTTTTCATTCGTGACCTGTGAACTGATCGGAATAACGTATGATAATTTTTAGATGTGTCGGAATGGTTGATCATCTTAATAATTGTTTTTGGTCTCGCACTTATTGTTATTATCATTATTATAATTCGGAGGCATCGACGGAAAACACGACATCGACGGCATCAAAACGAGTTGGTAAGTTGAGTTGCGTTTTATTCAGCAGGTTTTTCAATTTAACATTTTTTCGGGAGGCAATCATAATGATGTCTTAATTATGTATCTGGAGTTTATGTGGTGGTTCAAAACCTCCTAACATAAAGACGTTATATTTCTTTTCTACTTTAACGTTGCACGACTTCGGTGCATAAATTATTTTGTTGTCTTCATTAGTGTAGCTTTTCCAAGTCAAATCTTCTACAACACGGACCTAGATATCAGATCACATGTTAACCTGTCCGAATTTCAAAGCCTAAAAAGAATACTTGGCGTTGGTGTGATTGACCAGGCGCAGAGTGCCCGTTTAGTGCGAATGAAGGAGCACACAAGCCTTCAATTGAGGAACTCCAAAATCTGGATGACAACACCGTGTTCGGCGTGGATGTAGGGAGCTTGAAAGCGTCATTTTTTACCTTGACTTTGATTTTATTATCTTGGTTGAATTTCCAACCTTCCGTGCTTTGTCGGATAAGGCGCTGTACTGCAATTATCTTCTGTTTGATGGCTTCAGACAAGCAGCAGATTAAACTGGGAGAAGCGAAAATTCAACAGGAAAATTTAAAACATCAAAAAACAACTTGCGGTTCATTCTAAATTTAGGCGCCGCAATTGCTTTTTTGCAACATGAAGATGATGTTCGATTATTTAAATAGCAGCATGCACCATGTACAATCTTACTCACGTTTGTTCTTCCATTTAATAAAAAAAAAAAAAAAACTTAAACGACGAAGCAGAATCGTTCTGAATATTGTATTTAATGACGGTCGTCATGCAGTTTTAAGCAATCAAGCATTAACTAAACCATTAGCTTAAGTAGGCTAGTGACTTGAATTATTTCGGTTTTTGTTTGCTGACAAATTACAGTTTGCGTGCAATTTTCAGCTAATGTTCGACTGTTTTCGAGGCTGGAAAAAATTATTGTCAAGTTCTTTCGTCTCTGTCGGCCAGATGGTCGAGCGGTAGCGCGTTGGTGGTGGTGGTGGTACTACCCGACCCCTTCCGAGGGATGGGGGCGCGGAGGAACTCTGCGGAGACCCAACAGTCGGGCCACACCCCAAGGTCTGGACCATAGATTGAGAATAGAGAGAGAGGAGCCAAAGATGGATTTGCGAAGGGGTTCAGAAGCAGGACAGTCGAGGAGGAGATGTTTGAGGTCCTGTAGAGGGTGTCCACAGGCACTACAATCAGAATTTTCCTTCCGACTGATCCTGTGAAGATATGAAGATAAAAAAAGACTGTGACCTTGGCAGCGAAGACGAGAGAGCTCACTGCATATGGAGCGAGAAAGAAGAAGTTCTTCCGAAGAGACTTCGGGGACTTGGAAGTTCAGATGGGAATGGGAGATGTGACGTCTCCAATTGCGGTATTGGGAATAACGGACTTTGGCAATAACTGGGGGGAGAGGGCTTGGGATCTAATCAGTGGGCAGAGAGGCACCAGTTTTGGCAAGTAAATCCGCTTTTTCATTATCGGGGAGACCTGCGTGTCCGGGGACCCATTGGAAGCTCAAAGTGGTATTGTTGGAGAGGGAGGAGGCAAGGGACCAAACATTCCATAGGGACTCAGGCAGGAGATTAGAGGGGGCTGAAGAAAGGATAGAGAGGGCTGATTGAGAGTCGGTTAGGAAAAGAACTGACTGGAATTTGCAGGTCATCAAATGGCTAGTACACCAAGCAATACCTTGCGTGAGGGCAAAGGTTTCAGCTGTGAAGCTGGAGGCAGTTGGACCGGAGGAAAAGGATAAGGAATGGGATGTGTTGCGTTTGTCTAGAGCGGTAGCGCGTTCGTCTCTAGAGCCGGAGGTCTGAGGTTCAAATCTCAAGCCGGGTCAAATGGGACTCTATGTTGCCAATGGTTCACCACCGCTGCGACATTTTGAAAGATGCTGTGTTGCCCGCTGGCGCAATGACGCAGAGATGGGCCTTGTCAATTCGTTACCATTACACGCTTAGTCGTAATACAGCGAGTATACTGAAACATATCACCAATTTCGCCAATAAGTTGTGCACTTTTTATATGGCGTATCAATGTATGTCTGGTAGACACACAAGGTTTAGTAGCCAGTTTTTTCTTATTCGGTATGTCTACAAATATCTAAAAATTCTTGTTCACACTGTGCCACTAAGAAGCTTGCACAGAACATTTCTAGTCTGCACATCAACCGACTATTAAATGTGCAATTGTGCACCGCTGGGGACGTAGACCTCTAGATTCAACTCGTTTTGTTAATCGTTCTTTACTGTTGGTTTAGGTCACAACTTCTCCTGCAAGCGATGAAAGGATTCTCCTTAATGGTAATAAAAAACTTAGCTTGCAGTAATTACTCTGACTGTGTCAATTAAGGCCAAAATAGCTTGGAATATTTTTTGAATTGAAAATTAATATGGTACCCCAATTTCCAAATTGGATAATGATCTACCTGTTTGCTCTTAGCATAAGTTCCTGTTTAACACCCAAGAGCACCAACTACATGAGGTCTGCATGATGTGCTTATTGTTGTCGATTGTTTTTGATCTAGGCAAAGTTCTTTTTCTCCGTGAAGTTAGTTAATTACCGCTGAGCTCTTTAATTTCTTAACAGAAACCAACCCTATCATTATCGTGTAGTAGCATACAGATCTGTTGATGTAGTCATTTACAGAGCTGAGCGCTATACCGCACTCTTGGTCTTCACGGCAATGTTTTGTTTGTTTGTAGCTAGTATAGACGCAGTAGGAGTCAGCATTGTAACCTACGGACATTCAGTTCAGTCTTTGAACTTCTCCCAATACAATATTGATGATGAGCATGCACCTTTTCCGTGCTTGATTACTAAGTAATCAGAAACAGGCTGTTGGGTTTGTAGGATTTAGTGTTGTAAAACTGTCGTAATATGCTGTGATATTTGCTCTAACTCTTCGTTTTAGAGCGCTTTTTTAAACTCTGATATCAGTCACAGACGGAGTAATTGCCTTATATGTAATTTTTATAGATTTAAATGGTTCATCGCCTAATGGAAATGGAGTGCAACGACAGTAAGTGTTTATTGTTTTAATAGGAAATGATTGTTTGCTATGACTTCCGATATAGCCAAATAGCAATGTATTTTTGTTGTGAACCAAACAAAGAGCTCGATGACGCTAGGTCAGAGCCTGTTAACAATAATAAAAACACCTACAAAATTGTTAAAATAATCTCCCCAACTGGCTGTTTCGCCATCAGCCTCTTCCGGTGGGTGACGGCAAATCGAAACGATAAACTTTAAGTAGAGTCTGGGCTATTAAAGAATTTCTAGAAGTTAACCAGCTAGCAAATTCCTGCACGTATTCCACAACGCGGACGGGCCAGTGGGGCCGTGGCAACAACCGGCGCCCCCGCCCGAAAAAAGCAAGCGCGCCGATTACCGCCAGGCAGCTACCAGCGGGTCAGAGCACTGGAAAAGAGGAACAAAATAACAAAGTAAGGCATCCTAGAAAAGGATACGCACAGCATACTGGAGCTGGCTACACTTTAGCTAGACAGACAGAAATTTATTGTTAACTAATGAAAAACAAATTATACTCTAACAACAACAAAAAAATTAAACCAATGCAATGCGGCATAATTGCAAAGGAAGAAAATGAAAACAAAACGCGATATTTTATTGTAAATTGTTTAACATTTGTTAACAATAAAGCTGTGAAGTGACCGTAAAGGTCTTCGAGTCAAACAGCTTATAATTTAAAAAATCGAATTAAATATTTTGAATTAGAAATCAAATTTATCCAATCACGTGTAAACCAATAGTCGTTACATAAACTCAAACTAACACGTGCTACTACATGACATCAGACGGCTAAAGCTCAAGCTGTACATATACTGCTGGTCTGATTACTATCAGGCGAGGGTAAAAGACTATCTGAAGCCGGACAAAGCCAAAAATAAAAGAAGATCAGCTCAAAGTTACGGTTGAAACAAATTGGGTGCAAACGGATTTTCTTGACATTAACCTTAATCTTAACAGCGGAAAATACTGGCCATACAGGAAACCAAACAATGTCCAATTTACATTGTTTCGCAGTCCAATCATCCTTCGAACATAAAAAAGCCTCTTCCAAACATGATAGCTAGCCGAATCAGCAGCCATAACACTTGTAGTGGTGAAGCTTTTCAAAAAGCGGTGCCTTTGTATCAAGATGCTCTCAAAAATAACCATTTTTATAACCCGCTTGTATATCAACCACTGGAGAGGAAAAGCATATAGGAAGCTCAACATACTCTGGCTCAATCCACCTTACAACGAGCAAAAATGCACAAATGTTGGTAGAAAATATCTGAATTTGATGGGTAAGCACTTCCCACCTCAAAGTAAACTCCACAGGCTTTTCAACCGCAAAAACATAAAAGTAAGTTACTCCTGCACTGCCGTGGGTAAATCCATCATCAACCGGCATAACAAAAGCATTTTCAGAAGCTATAACGAAGTCAAAAATTCCTCATCATCTCTTACCTATTGTAACTGTAGAAATAAAGCTAATTGCCCGCTTGAAGGTAAATGTTGCTTGAGCTCCGCGGTGTACAAGGATGTCTTGTCTACTGGTGATGGCGGGAAAGTTTACTATGTAAGTTGTTCTACCACCTTAAAGGCAAGATACTATAATCACAACCACTCGTTTCGAGATTATCGGAAACGCAATGCAACCGAACTCTGAAAGGCGGTGGGGAATGCAAGGACAACAACAAAACACCATCAATCTCATGGTCCATCGTAAAACACGCAATGCCATACGTGGGTGGGGCTAAAAGGTGGAACCTCTGCCAAGATGAAAAGGTATCCATTCTGGTGGCAGACCAAAGAAACCTGTTAAACAGTAGAACGGAATTTGTGTCGAAGGATCGCCACCGCAATAAACACAAACTCAGAAACTTAGAAGCTTGTTAAACAATTGCGACGCTTTGCGATTAATCAGTCTAATTGTGATAAGCCTAATTATCGCATCACATACGTTCGGTTACCGTATTCTAAAATTTCTTGGCTACAACAGTTACAATATTCCAGTATTTGCGTTGTTTACATTTCAGCTGTACACTTCATATTACCACCACGATTCGAACCAATGACCTGCTCTTTTGTAATACTTGTGCACTTGTTACTGTCCTTTCTATTGCGTCATTTTTAGTTGACGGTTGAAGTTTTGTGCAAGTGCTTTCTGGCTTAGTCCGGCTTCAGATGCAATTTTTTACCCTTGCCTGATAGTAATCGGACCAGTAGTATAAGTGTAGCATTGAGCTCCAGCAGTCTGATGTGATGTAGAGCACGTGTTAGTTTGAGTTTGTGTAATGGCTATTGGTTAAAGTGTAGCCAGGTCCAGTATGCTGCACGTATCCTTTTCTAGGATGCCTTACTTTGTTATTTTGTTCCTCTATTCCAGTGCTCTGTCCCGCTGGTAGCTGCCTGGCGGTAATCGGCGCGCTTGCTTTTTTTTGGGCGGGGGCGCCGGTTGTAGCCACGGCCCCGCTGGCCCGTACTCGTTGTGGAATACGTACAGGACTTTACTAGCTGGTTAACTTCTAGAAATTCTTTAATAGCCCAGACTCTACTTAAAGTTTACTGCTTCGATTTGCTGTCACCCTCCTGAAGAGGCTGATGGCGAAACAGCCTGTTGGGGAGATTATTTTAACAGTTTTCGTTGCTCTGTACTTTCTCGCAAACGCTGTGTTTTGTCAATTTTTCTTTCCAAGCTCATCCATTGAAGCAGAATTAAAAGAGAGGGGTCTCTGAATCTATCCCCTTGGGCCATCCCACGTGTCTTCTTGGGCCACCGTTGAGTTTATCATATCCCTGCTACTGGAACAACCTTTCATATTTTACACTTTATTTTAATTTTTAGTTTCTGCTTTTATATTCTGGTTCAGTGGCGCATCCGGGAGGGAGAGGTCAAATGACTTCAGCCCTCCCCTCTTTAGCCAAGTCACTTACAAATCTTAATCCAAATTTCAAGGGTTTAAACATCTTTGGATTTAGCCTGTTTAGATTTTGGCCTTCGTATAATTCTTTAACTAGTTTGAAATCTTAGCAATTTAGTTCTTTTAAATGTCTTCAAAAAGATACAAAATTTGATTCGAATGACGCAAAAACGGCTATTTTTTCTAAAAAATCTACAAAAACTACCCAGCGGATAGGGCTTCGCCCCCAGACTCCCATGGCCTCGGGCAATTCCGCCATCCGGCTGTGACACGCTTGAATAACAGCAGTTTGCTTAGCACATGGGTTTTCAACCGGTGGGCCATGGCCCACTGGTGAGCCACAGCGAATTTCTAATTGGGCCACATAGAGATGGATGAAGAATGACTCTACTCGTTACTGGGAAAAGCACATGTATTTCTGTGTGCATTGTGTGGTGTGACAGTGCGGTGATCATTTTGCATGCAATTATTTACAGTACGAGAAAGCATTGCGCCATGGCTTCCTCGTATGTCTTGACAGCAAGCATTTTTACGTAAAACATTATAAAATCAACCAATTTTTTTTATGGAAAATAGCAAAAATCTTCAGTGGCTATGGCTCCGCACCCTCCGAAGTGCAGCACTATTAATTCTTTACAAAGTTTATAGTTTCATCATCGCGGCTGCAAGTATTACTTCAGCAAAGAATGATGTACTGGGCAGAGTAACTTAGTGACAACATCATTTAGTTCAAAATACCAGGATGTCATGTACTGTGTTCTGTAGTCTTGAAAACAAATGTAGTTTGTCAGCGTCACTTCCCATAGCATTCCCATAGCCTTCCTATAACAAAAATGTAGTTGGTCATAGCAATTTTAGTACACTAAAAATAGGCCACTTAAGAAAAAAGGTTGAGAACCACTGGCTTAGCACGATGGCAAAATAAGAAATTTTTTGTAGCAAAAATATTTACCTTGCGGTTCAAGCCCCTCCCATCTTAGCAAAATTCTGGTTGCGTGCCTGTTGTGGTTTTGCTTTTTGCAGACACCCCTAATGATCCCGAATACAGATAAAGCAATCAGTAGGGTTTTAAATGTTAGTTTTTTAGCTTCTGCTGTAGAGCACTGTTTTGAATCGGTTGAATTCGACTCTACTTTGTAAATTGCAAAATATGAAACACTTATGATCAAAATTTGTACACCAATAATAGGCCAAAACAGTTTACGGCAAAATAGATTTAGCTTAAATAAAGTCAAAAATAAATTTTTTAGGTCAAAATAAAAATGGCCCTAATGATATCTATAAATTGCTCTACTCTACATTGTTGTAAAAAGCAGTGCTCCTTTCCTTAAAAGGTTTTAGTGAGCCAATATTATTTAATACCGTTACATTGGAACTAATTTAGCTGGCGAAGTAAATGTGCGTCTTTCTGGTGATATCAGTAGTGAAAAGAGTTTTGTTGCAAAATTTAAATTAAATGCTTTCAGTTCTTCACCCTAACTCGCTTTCTTTGCTTTTCTCTAATCGTCAAAGTTGTTTCAGTATCAAGTCATGGACAAGATGTTGGGCAAGGTCACCAGTTTTGCATCTTTAAAGGTTGACGCGAAACGTACTAAGGGGCTTGATTGTTACGTGTACAATACGACTAAGGCTCAGCAGTCTTCGAGTGAATGGCAATTGGTCCCTCCCTGCTTGGTTGCGGTGTGCACTGCTCAGTTAAAGGTTGTCGGTGCGGCTGATTGTTAGGCTTGAATTAAAAAACAAACAAACAGCGTAGTTCTTGAATTACAGAACGTCAAATCACCGCTGCGTTATGTAACAAAGTTTCCCACACAAATAATTTTGAAAATTAATCTGATCGGAAAAGTCAATTTCATTTTTCAAAATCTATGTAAAGCTTTAACCTTTACTCCAGGAGGCCTAGCTAGTAAATGCTTAGAACATCATTCTGCAACATCACTCAGTGTTTTAAATGATTGAAATGGGAGAAAGTCGTAAGCCGTGAGCGTTTTTGCGTTCAATGCACTATAATGAGTTCAACGGGTTACCTGTCACGTCCGGTCATGTCCAGCTGCATTGTTGTTACATTGACATTTTCAGTGCTTCTGCGGATTTGAATAGATACAATTTGCGGAATTTTCACAAACTCTGCGAGCCACGCTTGTACAGTGCTGTAATCAAACTGTTTAGAAGCTTTAAAAACCAAACCTTAAAAATCCTTCATTGTTAAACGAAACCAACAAAAACTTAAAAGCAATATCAGAATTCGTCATCTTAAGTTTTATTTCGCACAAAATAAAGTTGATACCGATTAACATTCATTTGCATTTATTTTTCCTCCTTTTTTGATGGCAAACCACGGTTTGCATCGCTGAGTCCCGACGGATATTAAATGTTGCTAGCTTCACGTCAGCCAAGTTTCGCGCCAACCTTCAAAGATGCACAACTGGCGACCTTGCCCAACATTGCAACATTCAAAAGCACAGCTTGTCCGCGACTTCATTCTGAAACGACGTAGACGTTAAGAGATAAGCAAAGAAAGCGAGTTAGGGCAAAGAACTGAAAGCATTTTTACTAAATTTCGCTTAAAACTCTTTTCCTTGGTGGTATCATTTGTGCCTCAAACGGTCACGCGACTTATGCTGGCTACTTCACAGTTAGAGTCCCCCATAGGCGTCGATTTTTTGTTTTTAAAGCAAATTTGGAAGGGGCGAAATCTTTTTGTGAAGTTTGGTTAAACGCAATAATTCTATTTCAGTCCGGAATTTTGCCCCCAAATTCAGGTGAAGACCAAAAAAGTAGGGTCTTTGCCGCATTTTGGTTCAATGTTAGTGCGGAATTTCAAATTTGTTGATCACACCTTAATTTTTTAGTACCAAGTGGGCATTACTTGCCAAAAAACCTTGTGGCCAGACATATTTCGCCCCCTTGAGTGTCAGACCCGAGGGGGCGCCGCCCACCGGCTCCCTCGAAATCGACGCCAGTGGAGTCCCCCTTTTCACCTTAATATGGTAATTTATGAAATTTTATGCGAGTTTCGTTTACTTATAATTTGATCGCAGTAGCAGTGTTGAACTCAAAAGAAATTAGATGATTGATTAGCTTGAGCGAAGGAAGGGATGCTGCTGCATTTTTCGATCCTCTGACCGGTAAATTTTTGTAAAAGCAATAGTAGTTATCTCAAAAGATCCTGTTGAAGAGCGTGCAAGAAACAGCAACGGTTTACCAAGTTATTCTTTGTGGCCTACGGCAATTAGTGGCGGAAGTACTGGGTCAAATGAAATTTGATTTTTTGCTGTTAGCTGGATTCATTTTCCTCTGCAAATGCTGGTTGTGTTTAAGAAAAGCGTAAGCCCTGCAAAACATTAACAGTTTGGTGAAAACCTTTCAAAAGTACCTGTTCTAATTCTGTAAAATTTTATTGTGAAAACTAAAAAAAAACCTCTACAACGGAGTATTTTTAATTCTGAAGCACGCTGTAATTTATTTTTGTTTTATTGGGGTTGGCGTTTTAATAAAATTTCTTTGTTTTGTTAGATCGACTTCGATTGTTTGAGTGTTGACTTATCTTCCACCTGATATTTCGCTTACTGCAGTGAGCTTGGCTAGATTGAAGGTGGTGCAATTTAATGGCTGTTGTCCCGGCAGCTGTTTAATTCCTTTTTACCAGTTTGTGCAACCTTAAATTTCCACGAAGCGTCTCCTATCCACTGTGCAAATTTGTGCTTAGTTTTTGATATTTTTGCGTCTGTAAAGGGTTAGTTAATTATATCCGTCGTGTCTTCAAAGTAGTCTTCTCGGCTGCAAACGAGCTCTCTTTCTTCATGTAACGAAGTTTGTCCTTGACGCCATAACATTGTACTTTTTTATTCTTTTTTTTTTTGGAGGGGGGAGAAAAGTAGAAAAGTTAGGGATTTAGAACAAGAAAAGATAATTTGTTTTTCGTTTTGTCAAAACGTTTCGCGTTGTGTTTTTATTTTGTTTTAGAACAAGAAAAGATAATAATTTGTTTTTCGTTTTGTCAAAACGTTTCGCGTTGTGTTTTTATTTTGTTTCATTATTCTACGATGCAGCGTCGCGACCTGGATACGGGATGGACCCAGATCATGTGAACAGAAGCGTTTCGAAACAAGTTGTCTCGGACAGCTATAAGACTAAGTTTTCCGTTTTGCAGCATAAAGTAAGTGCTGAAATAACCTATTCACCAAAGAAATTGAATGCACTTTGTCATTGCTTATTATATGTGCTTAGTGGCACTTTACGGCAATATTATCATGGTGGCTATGAACAAGCAGCAAAATCAATTGCGACTAAGTTAAAAATCCATTGGAAACCCTGAAATGTTGCTGATTTTTCTCTAGGTTAGCGCCACTGCTTCTTTCTCATTACTAGGAGAATTTACTAGATGCATTACCAGATGCAATTAATAATCAGCTCAAGTTGTTTTGTATTAACTGCCTCTGTACCTAACTTGATGTTCTTTTTATCGCGCACTAACCGTAGTGATATTAGAAAACGCTTTCTATTTATGTAAAACTGAAGTCATATGTTTTGGTATGAAATTTATTACACCTCTGCTTTCCAATTTGTTTTCACTTCAAAACAACAGTCATCGACATATTCTTGTTATTGGAACCAGTTGTAGTGCCACGGTAATCTTCAACCAACCGTCCGGATGAAACCTCCATTTTGCATATTACACAGCTTTTTGAAATTGTAGTATCGTTTCCCTAAAACAACAAGCAATTCTGGCTAATTCTTTGTGCGTTTCTTATCGCTTTAGCCTGATATCCGCTAATGCGTTTTGTCCCTACTCTAAAATATAATCGTAAGAAATGATTTTGCATTTGTAATCAAGATAACATTTTCATGAATTGTAAATGATCGCATTATGCCGTGAACCAGTACATTTAACATAAAGCGCAGTTTATAATTGTAAAGGAAAATTTTGTAGATTTCTGCTATAAACGACCCAGTGTTACGGTCCACTATTTGCGATCGTCTGATGTAGGCATAACCATATTTTGCTGTCTTGACGTTTGGAACGAATTTGTCATAAGGTTTTAGCCAATGAAATATATTTGTGCTGATATGATTATTTTTCATTCCGCTCCCGAATAAAACTACGGCGGTGCCAAACTTTTATGCATTCTTTTTACGCTTAAATTTGTATTATGCAATCAATTCAATGCCTTAGAAAGTTACCATTGTTTAAAGTTAATTATCTATGCACTATACGGTTGGCATTTCTTGAATCACCGATAGAATAAGATTTTGATGAGCCTAAATGAATAGAAGCTGTGCGAAATGATGTATTTTGTCCACTGTTAAATCCAGGGATCGGCAACCTACAGCCTGCCAAGGCATTTTACCCGTCACGCGACCTTTTATTGTCATCCAACCCCCACGACCTTTTTCAATCATAAATATGCAGCAATAAACTGCCGAAATGATTCTCATTTCCTGGCGAAAGCCTTTTTGTGGTCTTCGCCATCAATTCGGCCGGAATTTCTGGCGAAGACCTTTGTCTTTTGGTCCGCTGGAATGGTGGTGGCTCGCTGGAACCTTGTTAGGACTGAATGTGGCCCACTAGTTTAAAAGGTTGCCGACCCCTGATTAAATCAATCGAATCAATTTTTTTTATTCAAACGTCATGTTTATCGTTCAATCCTTACAATTGTGGAATGAGTTGCGGTAGTTAGAAATATTTTGCTGCATTTGACTTTTGTAAGAGGAGCTTTATTGGACGTAATTGATTATGCAAGAAAATCGTGTAATGATGAAACAAAAACTTTGTAGATTGGAATGAAATACGTTTGGTTTTTGCAGTAAGTTTATGTCGGATGTTTTTACCTCTTCTTTCGAACTCCGATAGATCATTTGGCAGATTTAAGAGCAGCTGAAGGTGACCAAGTACCGTCTTACCGATCGCGCGTAAATACAAGTGTTTTTTGATCGCATGTCTTTAGCCTTTTTTATTTGTATCTGCGATTTTTTGCGCGTAAATACGCGTGATCGGTAAAACAGTCCTAACCATCCAAACTGCGCTTTCCGGTTTTGGAACGCATACTTGACTTCACGTTGCGTTGTTTCTAGCGGAACTGCATTTGATGCTGGAGCTCTGCTTTAGTAGGCAATACTCGTAGAACATATGTGTTACTTATTTTTTGTTGTTATGATTTTAAGTGCAATATTCCGAACATTTTATATTGCTTCGAGATAGTGATGCTATAGTATTTTGCTGCAAATTTACGGAATATTGCATTATTTCAAAAGTAGCTTTCAAATCGAATTTTCTTTATACTCCCTGTATTACGCCAAAACGTGTAACGAGTTTACGGAGGCCCATCTCCGCGTCGTTGCGCTAGCGGGCCACATAGCTTCTTTCGAAGAAATGTCGGAGCGGCGATGAGCCTTTGACAGCACTTTCCGATTTGACCGGCCCGAGATTTTGAACCTCCGGCCTTCCGTTCCAAGGGAACGCGTTTCCGCTCGATCACCTGGCCGGTCGAAAATTTAAAATTTGTGGTGCATTGCACAACGCCTTCACCATACTGATTATAATTGTGACGTGATAAGGAAGCCTTTTACATAGCCTATAGCAGTTTCCGCACGTGGTGGTCAGTCCTTTTTATGTGCTTTTTTCCTTTTTCAGTTTGAGATTTTGTTATTCTGTTACATGTTTCTCTTCGGCCGGATGCCACAAATCTCCAAAACAATAAAATTAAACTGCTAAGAATTGCTTCATGAAGAAACGCTTAAAAAGTGTACTGAAAGCAAGGATGGCAGTACGGTACGTTCAGAATTTGCGTACTACGTTCCTCGCACCTTGAACCGTACTGTACCAGCGTACCGTACTTCATTTCAATTTTTGAAGCGTACCGTATCAACGTATCGTACCCGTACCATTACAAAAATGGCGTACCGTACCGTACTGCCATCCTTTCTTTAAACTACTCGCAACTTTAACTGACTTTGAAATCACTAGCCTATAAATCAGCGATTTCAATTCACACATTTAGCGTCGGCTTCAGCTGTTTTTTGCCTCTGTATACAAAAAGCCGGCGCAATGTGCGAAAAGTCTGGGATTTTTAGTTCAAAGAGCGTACTGTACCCTAGGGTTGTTCAAAAAAAATTTTTTTTTTCAAATTTAACCCATCACCCCCGCAAATTGTTAGGTTGGTGATAGAAACCCCACATACCAAATTTCAGCTCATTCGGTTCACAGGGAGAGGAGGGCATCCAATTTTGAATTTTCGTCGAAAAATATGGATCTTTTGCCAACTTAAGCATTAATTTTTTCAGTCAAAATACCTGGTGTCTAAGCTTTTTTTGATTTAATATTGCTCAAATTACATATTAGACCCAGTCTATATCAGTTTGTAGTGTTTGCTTTGTATATTTATGAACAAAAAATTTTCCTGCTTTTTCGCTATTTTGACTAAAATATATTAAAGTGCTTATGCCATCTCGACTGCTCTCTAACAGCAATACTGCTCTACAAACCACTGCATAAAATGAGAAAACGACCGATTTATGCTTAGAAACTCGCCTAACGTCCCTCTTCATGTCCAGGCGATGACATACCCCAAGTTATTGAAACAATGTTTGGCAAGCTTAAGCCGTAAGAAATATGATTTATCATTACAATCACAATTGCTATTTAACGTAAGTCAACAACCAGCAGTTGATGAAGTTTGAAACATTATTTTCCCGCGGTCCAGCATTTCTGTTTTGGTTCTAATTCTTAGCAAGAACAACTTTATGATCGTCCCATTTTTTGACTTTTTGGTTTTTCAAGGTACTGCAAAATAGTAAAAAGTTGGAATGATTCATTGCAAAATGTTACAAAATTTCAAGTCTAGGCTGACCGTTCTTTCGGTAATAATGCTTAAGCATTTACCTGGATTGTTCCCCCCCCATAGATCTGGCCAGATACATCTCGTCTATGTTTTTGATGTACAGACCAACCATCACGTATGCACGATACGTGTTTTGGTTTAGGGAAGTCATCCTCCTCTCCCAATCAAGGTTGAGACGAGCTCAATAGCAGTAGTAGTTAAAGCCCGTTCGCATACAAGGTTGGCCGTAAGTCGCAGACTAAAGAGTCACGTGGAGTGTGATGTAGACCTATGTAATTAAAGAACATGTATTTCGTGCAATACCTTAAGGTTTAAAAGTACATGTTCTTTTGTTCTCTTCTAGAGCAGTGAAGCATTACATGTACGACGTACGTATCTGTAAATTAGTTAGTTAATCACAGCTGGTTAAAATGCTATGGTGTACGAGTTATGGCCAACCCTGTATTTAGCACATCATTAATAAAAGCATTGAAAACCCTACCGTTTCACTCTTATAACTTAGCCAGACCTTTAAATGTTAACTCCTGAAACGAATACAGCTTAGGGTGAAACAGACTGAAGGGTTTTCAATGTTTTATCTGTGGTATACTAAATATATGTTTTTACAATCAATTTAATCACCCCTTTAACCAACCTCTCGTGCTCTACTCTTTCAGACAACGCAGGATAACAGAGTGGGAGCAGCGCTTCTCAGATGTGTGGCTATCAAGGATACTATACAGAACAATCTTGAGTAAAATTTTGCCCAACAGTTTATAGTGTTTTGGTTGCTAACATTCAAGTCACAAATATTGGTAAATGCTGTTTACTTTAGAGGCTGCTTTTTGGTGCACGATACTGTATACAATCCACTAGTAATATTATGTTCTGCAACAAATGTTGCATTGGCTTTTTCAGAATGGGTACGCGACAAGGTCGTAGAATTGTTTCAAGATTGTGCGATGGTAGATACGTATAGTTACCATCTAATCGATCAACAGTTTCATTTTTGTGGAAAAACACTGTTACCACTCATTTATAAGGCAGTAGTTAGAACCAGAAGAAAATAACAGGTTGGTCGCAAGCTGATTTTGCTAATCTATCACGAAAGCAGTAGCACTAAAACGACGCAAAAACTAGTGTTTCCTGAATTTTTGCTGAACCAGTTTACTGTATACAATCGGTTGGCAGGGAGATAATTTAGCGTTTGGTTGAGCGACTTTGTAACATTCCGCAATGAATCATTCCAACGTTCAACTTTTTGCTATTTTACAGTACCTTGAAAAACCAAAAAGTCAAAAAATGGGACGATCATAAAGTTGTTCTTGCTAAGAATTAGAACCAAAACAGAAATGCTGGACCGCGGGAAAATAATGTTTCAAACTTCATCAACTGCTGGTTGTTGACTTACGTTAAATAGCAATTGTGATTGTAATGATAAATCATATTTCTTACGGCTTAAGCTTGCCAAACATTGTTTCAATAACTTGGGGTATGTCATCGCCTGGACATGAAGAGGGACGTTAGGCGAGTTTCTAAGCATAAATCGGTCGTTTTCTCATTTTATGCAGTGGTTTGTAGAGCAGTATTGCTGTTAGAGAGCAGTCGAGATGGCATAAGCACTTTAATATATTTTAGTCAAAATAGCGAAAAAGCAGGAAAATTTTTTGTTCATAAATATACAAAGCAAACACTACAAACTGATATAGACTGGGTCTAATATGTAATTTGAGCAATATTAAATCAAAAAAAGCTTAGACACCAGGTATTTTGACTGAAAAAATTAATGCTTAAGTTGGCAAAAGATCCATATTTTTCGACGAAAATTCAAAATTGGATGCCCTCCTCTCCCTGTGAACCGAATGAGCTGAAATTTGGTATGTGGGGTTTCTATCACCAACCTAACAATTTGCGGGGGTGATGGGTTAAATTTGAAAAAAAAAATTTTTTTTGAACAACCCTTTTTTGTACCCGTATCTTCGCAAAAAAGTTTCTAGCAGTAGCGTAGCCAGGAGGAGAGGGCTACCCATTGGCTGTCGACCAAAAAGAAGAATAAGGAAAATACCACGTTTTTAGCACTTCTAAGACTATTTTTTTTGCACTGAAATGGACAAAAAGTAATTTAAAGCATCTTCTGAAAAATATATTTAGGGAAGGTTAATTCGTCAAAAAAATAAAACCTACAAATCAATAAAAACTTTGAAAACGAACCAAAAAATATATTATAAACTCAGGGATAGGAGCCAGGGGGGGGCTACTCATAGTATTAGTTAATTACCCATCACTTCTCTCAAATAATTTTCCATTAACCCCTCAATAATTTTTTTTCTTTAAAGTATAGACGAAATACAGGGTGTTCCAAAATGGTTGACCCCATTTTAAATACCCATATCTCGGAAAATACTTGGTGAATCATAATGAAACTAAAGACGTTTTATGTTGAAGGTCATAAATTTTATTGGTTAAATTTACAAAGAAAAGTACAAATATTTGTTGGTTCTATAACAGATTTTGATAAATGTTCAATATGAGCGTCGCCTGTGACTCTGCACACGTAGAGTCAGTATTCGTACTATTCGAGCTCGTGCCAACTCTCTGTAGCATGTCTTCGTTAACAGTTTCCAGTACAGCTGTAATTCTCTGTTTCATTCTTTCAATGTTAGCTGGAAGAGGAGGTACGAAGACTAGTCCTTTTACATAACCCCAGAGGAAAAAATTACACGGAGAAAGGTTGGGTGATCGTGGTGGAATGGAACCGACTCTACGTGTGCATAGTCAGTTTAGTCACAGGCGACGCTCATATTGAACATTTATGAAAATCTGTCGTAGAACCAACAAATATTTGTACTTTTCTTTGTAAATTTAACCAATAAAATTTATGACCTTCAACATAACATGTTGTTAGTTTCATTATGATCCATCAAGTATTTTCCGAGATATGGGTATTTAGAATGGGGTCAACCATTTTGGAACACCCTGTAGATCACTCTGTGCGAGTTTTATTGAGCTACAGCGTTTTATAAATACAAGGTACTGCCATCTTTGCCCATAAGGTCTTCCTGAGTGTATTTTTTCTTTATCATCCATAGAAGATATGGCAAAAGTATGAACATCTTTGCTAATTTTCTTCAGCCTGTGAGGTAGCAATCAAGTTTCTTGCAGAAAAACGATATCATGGTCTTCACATAGTTCTAATATTTCAACAGTGGAAGAATAAAAGCCTTTACAATTAAAGGAGGCTCACATTTAGGAGGTTTCCGCCGAGATGATACCCCCAAACTATGTCAAAATATTTGTTTCTAACAGATCTACCGATGTCAAAAAAAAAAAAATTAGCATCTAAGCTTTAATCGTTCAAAAAACTGCTTTTTGGGGGAGTGGTAACCCAATATTATGCCGAAATATTTGCCTGTTAAATATTTACTGATATAAAAAAAACTGGCACCCTAAGTTAGCCTTTTAAAAAACTGTTTTTTGGGGGTGGTATACCCTTATGTCAAAATATTTGTTTGTTAAATATCTACTGGTAGCAAAAAACGCTGGCACCCTAAGTTAAGCAGTTCAAAAAATTGATATTTGGGGGTCCCGGGAAGTGGTACCCCCAAACCATGTCAAAATAAGTGTCTGAAAAATATCTACTGATATCAAAAAACTCGCTCCCTAGCTTGAGCCGTCGAAAAAATTGATTTTTTGAGGCCTCATTTTGGTGAGGTTCCCGAGGTAGTGGCTCCCAAAAATCTCGGAGACAAAATTGCGTTTGCAGTTCAACAACTTTACACAAAAGTTAGATTTCAATGTTATGTGGTTTAGAAGAAGAGCGTACAAGATTTAGCAAGAAAAAAAAAAAAAGATAAAACCTCAATGCGGCCAAAAGTGCGTTGGTAGGGATGAAAGGGACCATGAGAAATATTTTTTGCCGTATATTTAAGCCGTTTTTGAAAGAGACCACTTTTTAAGTCAAACTTTTGGGGAGGTTTCGGGTCCAAAAACCGAAATCACGTAATTTATTGCTTCGAAATTTCGTACAAACATGCAACTCATTAATCTCAATTTGCTGTCAAAATTTCTTGTAGCTAGACCAAACTGTCCTCGAGTTGTTAGCAAAAGTCTGAAATCTCGCACTCGTTAATTTGAAAATGGCTGAGTAAAAACAAAAAAACACGCGGTGCGAGTGTCAGTCGTTCCAATAATGCAATAATTTTCTAATTTTTGCGGTCAAGCAGGGAAGGGGGGTGGGGGTAATGGTAATTAATTCATGAGGAGTCACCACGCAGTTCTAAAAAATTTCAAAAATTATAAAAAAGTAATTAAAAAAGAAAAACGAACAGATGTAGAATATACCACAGCTTTTTCAGCTTTCATTACCACCCGCCCCCGGCTGCTTGCCCAACGTTGCAGCCATCATCTCCTCACACAACAAAGCGCTCCTCAGAAAAAACAATAGGATTGCATCCGCTCCCATGCTACTGCCGAGACAACTCGGAATGTCCTCTAAACCGCAGATGCCGGAAAAAATCTCTTGTTTACGAGCCAGCAGCACATATGAACAATAACAATGCCATGATGTACTATGGGCTACGCTAAACCGAGTTTAAATCCCACTGCTATTATCATCTACAGTCATTCAAACCAGGGATGTGTAAACGGCAATCTTTCGCGGAAGCGGTAAAAGAGTACCGCTTCCACTTTGGCCTTTCATATTACACGTCAAAAACTTGAATGTGATGAAGTCTTTTGTAAACTACATCACAAAATTTTTAGTTCAAGAAACCAACTTTTGCTAAGAAATCTTTTTAAAGATTTGTGGTTCACTAGATCTGGGGTCAGCCCCACCTCTATTAATTCAAAAATGAACCACGCAGCCTACCAACTTATTTTCAAATACTAGTGTGTTTAACAATTCGCTGTTTTAGTCCGAAGATTTCAAAGATTTTCTCAAACATTTGGGAGGCTTTTCCCATTAAAAAAAATTTTTAGGGACATATGTTGATAAAACATGTAACATTCACTGATTCACATAAATAAAGTTTCAAGAGTTGGTTGGTGGTACAGAACTTGAGAATTGCCTTGATTAAAATGTTCAATTGTTCATATCTTCGAAGCTTTCCGTCTGACACTTGTCAAGAAGAATCGTCGGAATGGAGAGCGCAGAAGAATGAGCGGCTATTTATAGGAAAAAGCCGAGCCGTGATTGGCTGGAAAAGGACCAATGAGCAAGCGTCATTAGTGTACAATCTTTAAGCTGTACACGAATTCTTTTTGTCGGCAGAGGGCGGGGTTAGAAGTTTTGATAAAAGTAACTTTCAGAGCAGATAGATGAAAAGGTGAGCGGCCTTGGGCAAGAATAGAAAATCTGCTGTCATCATAATGTTGAGCGCAAGTAGGATTTTGTAAAAGATGAAGTCCAATGGCTGAATCAGAAGCAAGAGACTGGGTATTAGTCTGGGTGGAAGATTTGCACCGACGAGCAGGAAGTAAGCGTTTTTGGGAAAAAGAGCAAGAACGAATAGATTTGGGGACATGTTGTTTGATTCTGTCCTGCAGCCTTTGGGAAGTACGGCCTACATACCGACTGTCACAGTGGCATGAGAATTGATAAATCACGTTGCTTTTCTGTAAAGCAGGCAGTACATCCTTGTTGGTAGCGGGGAGAAGCTCGTTGGTAGAGTAAACAACACGTGGTTCCACAGCGAAAAAGCACTGTTTGACAGCAGATTCAACTTGCTTTTCAAACCGGGTCGAAACAGAACCGAGCCATGGGAGACGTAAATAAACAGGGCATTTTTCGGGTCCAAATTTGGGCAGAGCGTGAAATTGCTTCATCTTCATAGCCATAAACGACTTGATCACGTGCTCAGAATATCCATTAGTCAATAGAATGGACTTGATTTTGTCTAGGTCCGATGGCAATCTTTCAGGAGAACAGATGGCAAGAGCCCGGTGAGTTAATGTCAGCATTAGGTTAGTTTTGCGTTTCCGAGGACTGAAGGAATTCCAGCGTAGATATAGACCGGTGAATGTGGGTTTCCGATAGATGGAAGTAATGAACTTGGAAGGGGATTTTTCAACAAGAACATCCAGAAATGGGAGAGCCAGGTTGGATTCTTTTTCGAAAGTAAAGCGGAGAGAAGGGTGAAGCGAGTTGAGGCTGTCTAAGAAAAGATCGCATTCATCTTCGTTGCTGAATACTACGAAGGTGTCATCCATATAGCGGTAATACATCTCCGGTTTTGAAGTGGTCTGAAAAAGTTTAGATTCGTAGTAGCCAACAAAAATATTGGCAAGGGCTGGTCCAAGAGGTGATCCCATAGCGACTACGTCGATTTGGCGATGCATGATGTCATTAAAGCTAAACTCAACAGAAGAAGTAGCCATCTCCATAAGTTCGACGAAGATTTACCGTGGAAAAGGTGCAGGAGGGTGTTCCAAACTGTAGAGAGCGTCAGCACAGATTTGAATAGTCTCCGCTAGAGGGACATTAGTAAATAAACTCGAAATGTCGAAAGAACAGAGAAAGACGGAAAAAGGGTCCAAATTTGAAGTTTTAATGATGTCAGCAAAGGTGAAAGAGTCCCGTATGCAGTTGCTTGAATAAAGAGTGAGAACAGGTTCGAGAAGAGAGATATTTGGCCAGCTGGTGTTGCGCTCAACCGGTCATAGACAGAATGGATCGGAGTGGCACATCTTTTTTGTGTGTTTTGGGAAGGCCGTGCATGCGCGGCCGTTGAGAGCCAGTCGGTCGAATAAGATCATATAAATTTGCAGGGAGAAAATCGTCTTTGTGCAACTGCAGCAGGCGGCCTTGTATCTGGGATTCGATCTTTGAAGTGTTGTCCATTTTACTTGATGGGCCGAGAGTCAGAAATTTCGTTTCGTCTTCAAGAATGGAGTTCATCTTTTTGATGTAGTCGGTTTTGTTCAAAATCACCACGCCGGATCCTTTGTCTGGTTTGGTGATCACAATATTGCTGTTTGATCGCAGGGATTTGGTAGCACTGAGACATTCCCTGTACATGAGAAAATCGCCAGCATCAACAGGCGTGCCGCAGTAAGCGTGCGCCAAATCGCTCAGTTTGGCTTTCAAAGCCGAGTGCTTTTGGGGTGATTGAGGTCGATGGTGCTGAAGTTGAGCAATGAGTACTTCGAACTCTGCAAAAATTCCTTCTCTCTTCGAGTTAGTAGGTGGAAGGCAGAAGTTGAGTCCGTGCGAAAGCACGAATTCTTCTGTTGGTGAAAGTTTGTAATCCGAAAGGTTAGTGATGTTTTTGTGGTCCGGGTTAGCTGTGTAGCCAAATCGTTGCAGTCGAAGTAAACGAAGGTTGCGTTCGTTTTTCGACAGATTTTCTTTTTCTTTCACGTTGTCGATCTTGGCAACGTAGCGATAGAAACGCAGTAGGTCAAAAAAGGAAAGAATTGTTCGAACATGTGACCACAGCGTGCGGTAATGACTCTTTTGCGTTTTGATAAGAGAACATTTTTTCTCGATTTCATCGCGCATGAAAGCGCGCTCCATGTTGAGTCGGGAGCGTGTCGAGCGCGTGACTTATCAATACGTGCGTGAATCCATTTAGGAACAACTCTTTGAGAAATGGCAGCCTTTAAAAAGGCTATTGAGGAATGTAGAGATCTAAGCTTTCCACGAGTTTTGACCAACTTGTTCAAGATCAAGTTGGGCAAAACGCAACCTTCGTTTACTTCGACTGCAACGATTTGGCTACACAGCTAACCCGGACCACAAAAACATCACTAACCTTTCGGATTACAAACTTTCACCAACAGAAGAATTCGTGCTTTCGCACGGACTCAACTTCTGCCTTCCACCTACTAACTCGAAGAGAGAAGGAATTTTTGCAGAGTTCGAAGTACTCATTGCTCAACTTCAGCACCATCGACCTCAATCACCCCAAAAGCACTCGGCTTTGAAAGCCAAACTGAGCGATTTGGCGCACGCTTACTGCGGCACGCCTGTTGATGCTGGCGATTTTCTCATGTACAGGGAATGTCTCAGTGCTACCAAATCCCTGCGATCAAACAGCAATATTGTGATCACCAAACCAGACAAAGGATCCGGCGTGGTGATTTTGAACAAAACCGACTACATCAAAAAGATGAACTCCATTCTTGAAGACGAAACGAAATTTCTGACTCTCGGCCCATCAAGTAAAATGGACAACACTTCAAAGATCGAATCCCAGATACAAGGCCGCCTGCTGCAGTTGCACAAAGACGATTTTCTCCCTGCAAATTTATATGATCTTATTCGACCGACTGGCTCTCAACGGCCGCGCATGCACGGCCTTCCCAAAACACACAAAAAAGATGTGCCACTCCGATCCATTCTGTCTATGACCGGTTGAGCGCAACACCAGCTGGCCAAATATCTCTCTTCTCGAACCTGTTCTCACTCTTTATTCAAGCAACTGCATACGGGACTCTTTCACCTTTGCTGACATCATTAAAACTTCAAATTTGGACCCTTTTTCCGTCTTTCTCTGTTCTTTCGACATTTCGAGTTTATTTACTAATGTCCCTCTAGCGGAGACTATTCAAATCTGTGCTGACGCTCTCTACAGTTTGGAACACCCTCCTGCACCTTTTCCACGGTAAATCTTCGTCGAACTTATGGAGATGGCTACTTCTTCTGTTGAGTTTAGCTTTAATGACATCATGCATCGCCAAATCGACGTAGTCGCTATGGGATCACCTCTTGGACCAGCCCTTGCCAATATTTTTGTTGGCTACTACGAATCTAAACTTTTTCAGACCACTTCAAAACCGGAGATGTATTACCGCTATATGGATGACACCTTCGTAGTATTCAGCAACGAAGATGAATGCGATCTTTTCTTAGACAGCCTCAACTCGCTTCACCCTTCTCTCCGCTTTACTTTCGAAAAAGAATCCAACCTGGCTCTCCCATTTCTGGATGTTCTTGTTGAAAAATCCCCTTCCAAGTTCATTACTTCCATCTATCGGAAACCCACATTCACCGGTCTATATCTACGCTGGAATTCCTTCAGTCCTCGGAAACGCAAAACTAACCTAATGCTGACATTAACTCACCGGGCTCTTGCCATCTGTTCTCCTGAAAGATTGCCATCGGACCTAGACAAAATCAAGTCCATTCTATTGACTAATGGATATTCTGAGCACGTGATCAAGTCGTTTATGGCTATGAAGATGAAGCAATTTCACGCTCTGCCCAAATTTGGACCCGAAAAATGCCCTGTTTATTTACGTCTCCCATGGCTCGGTTCTGTTTCGACCCGGTTTGAAAAGCAAGTTGAATCTGCTGTCAAACAGTGCTTTTTCGCTGTGGAACCACGTGTTGTTTACTCTACCAACGAGCTTCTCCCCGCTACCAACAAGGATGTACTGCCTGCTTTACAGAAAAGCAACGTGATTTATCAATTCTCATGCCACTGTGACAGTCGGTATGTAGGCCGTACTTCCCAAAGGCTGCAGGACAGAATCAAACAACATGTCCCCAAATCTATTCGTTCTTGCTCTTTTTCCCAAAAACGCTTACTTCCTGCTCGTCGGTGCAAATCTTCCACCCAGACTAATACCCAGTCTCTTGCTTCTGATTCAGCCATTGGACTTCATCTTTTACAAAATCCTACTTGCGCTCAACATTATGATGACAGCAGATTTTCTATTCTTGCCCAAGGCCGCTCACCTTTTCATCTATCTGCTCTGAAAGTTACTTTTATCAAAACTTCTAACCCCGCCCTCTGCCGACAAAAAGAATTCGTGTACAGCTTAAAGATTGTACACTAATGACGCTTGCTCATTGGTCCTTTTCCAGCCAATCACGGCTCGGCTTTTTCCTATAAATAGCCGCTCATTCTTCTGCGCTCTCCATTCCGACGATTCTTCTTGACAAGTGTCAGACGGAAAGCTTCGAAGATATGAACAATTGAACATTTTAATCAAGGCAGATAAAGTTTCCTGTTCCAAACATTTAATTTTTTTCACTGAGACGATATAGTTTTAATTCTTTAAAAAGTAGAGTTGGTCGATCGGTAACGCGTTTGTCTCTTGAGCGGGAGGTCAGAGGTTCAAATCTCGGGCCGGTCAAATTAGACACAGTGTTGTCAACGGCTCGCCATCGCTGTGACATTTCTTCGAAAGAAGCTGTGTTGCCCGCAGTGGTGCCGATTTATGTTTAGCATTGGGGGAATAATTTGCAATTTTATTCCAATTTTGCCCTATTTACAAAATTGAGGGAATTAAGCTGGACCACTATTTTTTTCACGTGAGCTAATCAAGTGAAGACAAAAAAAAGGTCTTCACTGAAACTTAAAGAGTTTTTGTCCCCGAAATCAAGTGAAGACAAAAAAAAAGCTGAACATCAACCAGCGCTCAATTGCATACCATAATCAAATTATTGGGGAGGTTATATTTCCCACATCCCTTCGGGTTTCGGCACTCCTGGTTGCCAGGGAGAATGACGCGGAGATGGTCCCCGCAAACTCGTCAGACGCTTCGGCGTAATACAGCAAGTATAATGAAAGACTTGATTTATGAAGTAGACTGGTGGAAGCATTATAATGTCTCTTAAATAAAATGTAATATTACAGAACTTTTAAACATGGTATGTTATATAATGCATGTGTAATTGCGGAGTTTCGTTGCTATATTAAAATGGATTATAATCCTTGTGGTAGGTACTGGATAAGTATAACCATAAAATTTTCGCAGTGTTTTTGTTTTGCAGTCTTAAAAATACACACTGCTATACAGAAATTTGGAGCTAAGTCGCGTAAAAAAACGACATACTAAAAAAAATTCTGCGATTGTTGGGGTTTAACACCAGCAGGTAAAAATTATAGCCACGTAAAAAATCACACGCTACAGCAGATGCGATTAAAACATTATTATCCCAAGACAGTTCGGCAACTGTAGATCGTTGTCCTCAGGGAGCAAAATTTTTTGCAGTTGGGGCCACGAAGTTGTGCCTTTTGTAGAACACAAATTGTTTATCTTAATCACCAAGTTATTGCTGATTTCAAAAAAAAATTGCCTGTGAGAGGGGGTTTCAGGGAGTATATCGTACTCGGGCCCGGGCCTAGGGGGGCCCGGGCTCAAGGAGCCCAGAAGAGTTCAGGTTTCCACGGTAAGTTTTGGTATCGTTCCATAACACCGAATTCAAACTTGCCTACAGCAAAAATATCTGTCAGCCTATTCAGTACCGGTAGTTGGTCGCTATTTTTGCTACACAGCATCCAATAGTGGCCGATTTGATTAAAAAAAGAGGAAAATGTATCAAAAGCCATATACTTCGATCGAAATTAACGTTTTGTTACATTTTTCTGACCTGAGAACCTTAATTCTGCAGTATAACAATGTACGATGGCCCACACTTCCAGAGATGCAAAAGCATTTCAGCCTCACCGAGTGGAGTCAAAGCGACATACTATACTACTATCATCAGAGGTGGAGTCCTCGAGGACGTCCTTGGCCTCGAGGGCGTCCTCGAGGACACATTGTGAAGTCCTTGGCCTTGACCTTGGCCTCGAAGGTCAAGTCCTTGGCCTCGAGGCCTCAAATCCTCGAAAATTGGCCTGTCCTCGGCTCGAGGACAGCACTATTTTTTGAATTGTTAAAATTTTGTGGAGTGCTTGAAAAATTTTTTGGAAAAGGTTTTTTTGTGGAGATCGCTTGAAAAATTTCTGTGAAGACCTTTTTTTTTGGAGAGCACTTGCACTTGTGTCCTTGGTCCTTCGCCTTGGCCTCAAGCATTCCTGTCCTTGGCCTCGAGAGTGTCTGTCCTCGGAAAGGCTGTCCTTGGCCTTGGCCTCGGTCCTTGGCCTTGGCCTCTAGCCCTGTGTCCTCGACTCCACCTCTGACTATCATTAACCAAGGTGGAGTTATCGAGACGTCCTTGGCCTCGAGCACACATTTTGAAGTCCTTGGCCTCGAAGGTCAAGTCCTTGGCCTTGGCCTCGAAGCCTCAAATCCTTGAAAATTGCCCTGTCCTCGGCTCGAGGACAGCACTTTTTTGAACAGTTGAAATTTTGTAGGAAAACGCCAGAAAGGCAGAAACCTCGCGGAAATTTTGCGAATACCTTTTTTGTTTTCGTTTATTGGAGCATAGGCGTTGCCAAGGACGGGGTGCCAAAGGGCCCGCCCCCTACAATTGAACTTTCATCAATGACAAAAATGTGACAAAAAAGTCTATTGTTTCTTCAGAGTCAGTTTCTTTTGAGCAATTTTCGAATGCAACAGTAACTAGCAACAATATTGAAGACCGCGGGCCTCGGGCCACCCTCAATTCAGTTTTTACCTGCCAATTTAAACGTATAATCCGGAAGAAACGGAGAGTTTTTGTTCTAAAAGTTGCTATCTTAGCACCACATTTAGCATTTTTATAAACGTAATACATTAACCAGGGCCGGATTTACCATAATATGACGCAATACCAGCAGTACCAACTAGGGGCCCACGCTCAAATCGTAAGAATTTTTTTGGCCTTCACGTATATTTGGCAGAAAGATGTTGCGAAAATCTCCAAATTGCCAAGGGCTCAGCGCGATGTAAATTCGGCCCGGCAATAACATGGTTAGTAGGCGTAACCATCTATTGTACCATTTTTTGATAACAATTCAGTAATTCACCTCCAACCTTGCCGGTTTTTACGCACAAAATACTTAAAAAAACGAACTTGCCATGGGAAATGCTGATTGAACAAATCAATGAACTTCAACTAAGGAGGCCTGGGCCCCCGACCGAACATGTATCCCCATAACCGGATAGTTTCATGACAAATCAAAAATCTCTCAGAAAAATATTCGAGTGGATTATTATTTACTGCTAAAATGTTGCAAGAGACAATGCACCTTACTTTCCCCTGCCTGGACCAAATCACTTATAATCAAAATTTACGTCCAAAATGCAACATGTTAAATGTGTTTTGAACTTAAATTGCTAGTAAAAGGAAGATTAAACGATTTAATTTTTTCAATTGGCTTTCAATAATGTCAAAAATGTAATGCTTTCAAATGGCTCTGAACACGTGCAAATTGTGATTTAATGGCAATAAAATAAATTACAAAAAATCGTCCAACAAACGGCTAGGGGCTTTGCCCCCAGACCCCCAAAGCCTCCGGCAGCTGGGGACCCCGCCCCCAGACTCTCGTCTGTGATGCGTTTGGGTTACGCTAGCTTTCTCAACACGTTTCCACAGTTGGATACAAGTACTTTTCAACTATTAGTTTAAGCCCTCTCCCTTTGCAAAATCCGGGTTAAGTGCCAATAGGTAACGATTTCAGATCTTCCATCATACAATATCTTTGCCCCACAAAAACTTCCTCTTTTGAAAATTTTTGATGACGTCATAGCATGTGGTTTGTGGTTTAGGCCTTCCCCAATCAAAAATTCTGGGTAGGCCTATAAATTGGAGATCGCCTGAAAAACTTTTTTGAAGACCTTTTTTTGGAGAACACTTAGGGCTGCGTCCTTGGTCCTTGGCCTTGAGCATTCCTGTCCTTGGCCTCGAGAGGGTCGGTCCTAGGAAAGGCTGTACTTGGCTTTGGCTTTGGCCTCGATTTTTTCGAGTCCTTGGCCTCAGGCGCGTAGCCAGGAATTTGCAATGGGGGGCTGTTTTGGGGGTCTGGGTGCGAAGCCCCCAGCTGCCAGAAGCTGGGGGTGTGGGGGCAAAACTCCCAGCCGCCGGAAGCAGGGGGGTTTGAGGGTGGAGCCCTCAGAGTTCGAAAACTTTGCATTTTTTTGCAAAAATAACTTCATTTTAGGCCTATTTTGATCAAAAAATAATGCTTTTTAAAACGTGGCTTAGAAATTGGCAATGCAAACATGATTGAACTGGTGGCATAAATGGGCTACTTGGGAGGTGGCTAATGGTAAAATGTTATTTCTCTTGTTTAGATGCTGGTAAATTACAAAAGCGAATAGTTTAACAAAACTCACACGGAGTAATCTATTTCGGATGAAGATTATAGAGAAAAATAGTTGGGGGAGGGCTAATGAAAAGAGATTTGAGAGAAATGATCAGTAAGTAAATAATACTGAATAGCCCACCCCCCCTATTCCCTAGTTTATAGTATGTTTGTTGATGACACATTTTTACACTTGCGATCAAATCTGATTGCTTATTTTTGACCATTTTTCAAAGTTTTCATTCATTTGTTAGTGTTGTTTTTGACAAATTAGGCCCCCCCACCCCTGAGTATATGTTTCAAAAGATGTTTTAAATCACTGTTTAGTACACTCCAGTGCATAAAACAGTCTCAAAAGCGCTAAAAACGTAGAGTTTTTCTCATTCTGCATTTTGGTCGACATGCCAATGGGGGGGGGGGGGCTACAGCCCCCCTCGCTTCCCTGGCTACGCTACTGCTTGGCCTTGTGTCCTCGACTCCACCTCTGATTTTGAAGTAACTCACTCTATCTGTATGAGTTTAATTGGTATTTGGGTTTGTGAAGTCTATGATTGCAGATGACTTCCTAAAACTTTTATCTGTAAAATATTTGGATTTGCAGTACTGAAGTCATTATATTGTATAATATTGTGTCAATGTCATCATCCCCCGCTTCACATACTTTCTTTCATGTATATCACATTTTCTGCTTGTCAATTTAAATAAGTTTGGTGCTGGGATGTTGATCAAATGCTGTATTTTACCATTGAGAAACATAAAAAGTGTTAAAGCTTCCGGGGCTCTGCCCCGGAATCCTCTGGGGGGAGCTCACAGCGCTCCACCAAACCCCCTAGCTGGATTTAAACCAATTTTATGTCTAGTTGTGTTTTTCAGAGGTCCTAACTGTCAGCGAATATCGTTATCCCTTCACTTTTAAGTGAAGATCTACACCCATCGGACAAAAATGATTTAACGGTATTGGCCCTGGTAATACTTGGGGGGTTTAATAAGATTTTGGGCCCCGGTATTGACCTTCGTACCCCCTGGAAATTTTTCTCTCTGAGGCCCTGGGTACGAGATGTAAGATCCGCTGAGTTGTAAGATCCTTTAACTAATTGTGCTATTCTGTTGGCTAGGCTTCTTGGTTGCTGATATTCCGTTGTTTGATTTCTTGACGTCATTGATTGGAGCAGTCGCGTGACTGCGACAAAACGATGCTTATTTTTTTTATAAAATAAAGTTGATTATTAATATGAATACTTTTGCAGACCATGATGTAAAAAGTTTTGTGACAATAGCCCACCCAAAAAGTCCTCATGACTCAACAGAGGCAAAAAAGAGCTGAACAATCATAACAATGGAGTGAACAAACTGTGGCTGTAGTTCAATTTAATTCAATTCAATTTATTATAACGCAGCGAAAGGACTATTGTAGTCATCAAAGTCATCTGTCGCAAAATCAATAAAGCAGTAAAGACAGCATATGCACCCCAACAACAACCACAAACGAAATAAGCAAGTCTATTTACAGCACAAACACATCACTATCAAATTCGAGTATTTTTTGACCTCCTAATTTACAGCATTCAATTTCACTTTCACAAATGATTTTTTGTCATGGAATTTTGGAAAAAAGGACCCCCCCCCTCCGGGTGTCAATTTGTTTAAAGTTTTGATATTATTTGAAAGCTCTTCTTTTTCTACTCTAATTTGTTTTAACGATATAATCATTTCAAGAATTACATGATATAATCAGATATCATCATCCTTTTCAGTTCATTTTTAAATTTGAAGTGTTTCATGTTTTTGACGTTTAGTGGTATTTGGTTCCATACTTTGGGCTCTATAGGCTATATGTTAATGAATTTTGTGATTGTGTTGTTTTAACCCGAGGTATGAAGTAGTTTTTGCTTTGTTTTCTTCTTGTATGATATGAGTAGATATCGTCAAGTAATTTGTATGTATCTCTGTTTAAATTGCAAATGTTCAATGAATTGTTGTAAAGTCTGTGCATTAATTTAGCTATTTTAAGTGTGTACAAATCATGCAGTTTTGGTATCAGAAATTTATGAAATAAGAGTTTGGTGTGAGCTTTGCTATTGCTATGTGTTATGGTTCTTACTGCTCGTTTTTGTAGTATATCTAATGGCTTAAAAGTTGCTTTGAGAGCACTTCCACAGCTGCTTATGCAGTAGCTTAGATGAGAATGAATCATGCTATAATATACCATTATTAAAGTATTGCAGTCAACATCTTTTTGTAGATAATAGAGTGCCCAGCACCCACTAGCAAGTTTGGAACACATTTTATTGATTTGGCTCTCCCATTTCAAAAAATCATCAGTCATTATGCCCAGATACTTTCACGCAAGTGTTTTGATTGATTATGTTGTTATCAATTTTTAAATTAAATTTTGCTCTTATTCTCTTGTTTGTTATCATTATATATTCTGTTTTATTGTAGTTGATTGATAGCTTATTTATTTTCATCCAGTTACAAATTTTCTGCAGTTCAGTATTTACAACTTTTTCAAGTAGATTTTCACTGTGATGTGACGTAGTTAGGTTTGTGTCATCTGCAAATAACCTGACCTGTAGTTTTGTAGCTTTTGGTAGATCATTTGTGTAAATGATAAGGAGAAGTGGCCCTAATGTAGAACCTTGAGGCACTCCACATACTATTTTCATCATGTCAGATGATACCCCATTTACTATTGAAAACTGTTGTCTATTTGAAAGATAATTTTGAAATAGTTTAAGTGGTAAACCTCTTATTCCATTTTTCTCTAACTTTTTTAATATGCTATGGATTAGGCAGTCAAAAGCTTTTGATAAAACCAAAAACATGGCACAAGTTATTGGCTTTTTGTTTAAATTAGGTAAAAATTCATTGGAAGCATCCATAACTGCATCATTTGTGGATAAATGTTTTATAAATCCGCATTGGTTTTTATTAAGAATATTGTTTTGGATAAAATAATTGCATAATTGAATAGCCTATGTAGTCATTTTTCAAATATTTTAGAAAATGGACTAAGAATGGAAATAGGGCGATACATAAGTGTTTTGGACCTGATTTATAAGGTGGCATAACTTTCGCTATCTTTAAAATATCAGGAAAACAACCAGTTGTAATGCAATGATGGTAAAAATTTGTGAAAATTTGTGCAATGACATTAACTGAAAGCTTTATGTGTGGGCCAAAAAAATGTTACCACTTTTTATATTCTAACCATTTTCAAAATTATTAAGACTTTTGTTTCATATTCCTGCTCTTAGGAAAAAGCAGGGAGTCAATATAAATAACGTCATTTACCAGCAAGATGGTACTCATCCACATTGCTCAAATGTCTCACTGGATTTCCTCAACGAGTACTTTCCTGGAGATAGACTCATCTCACGGCGTACGAACAACCCATGGCCTGCCTACTCTCCTGATCTTTCTCCCGCAGACTACTTCCTATGGGGGTACCTGAAGGAGAGGGTGTACTACAACAACCCACAGACAATTGAAGCCCTGAAGACCAACATCTGTCAGGAAATTCGAAGAATCCCTCTTGAGATGTGCGGCAATGTCATCACAAACTTCAATGTGCGTGTTGCAGCTGTACTCCACAGAAGAGAAGCTTGGATTGAACATGTTATCAATTATTGAACTGTGTAAGAAACAAGAGACAAAGTTAAAAGACTTTGTTATCAAATTTTAATAGTATATTTTTGTTAAACATCTGTGAAAAAAAATTTCGAATAATTGTTCATTTTTAAAATTTGTGTACGGATTAAAAGTGGTAACATTTTTTTGGCCCACCCTGTATTTTGTAGGAATCCCAAGTCTCCCTCCACTTTTAGAAGGGTTTAATTTATTGATGGGATTTATTACTTCTTGGACTCCAGATGGACGAAAGAAAAACGATTGAGAATGGTTGGCGATTAGTGATGTTTCAGTAAATAGGCAATTAGTGACTGATGAAATTTTACTACTTAATGCTTTTTCAATATTAATAAAGTAGTCTTTAAAAGCATTGCTGATTAATTTAGGGTTCTCAGAGTCAATTTCGTTTACACACATCTTTTGAGGCATTCGATTAGATTTTTTGCTTTTATGATGCAGTAAATCATTAATCGTTTTCCACAACTTGGCTGTGTTTTGTTTGTTCTATGAGATAACAATTTGAAAATGTATCTTTTTTGCCTGTTCTTTCATGCGTGTTACTTTGTTCCTATATTTTTTGTATTTTTCCTATAAGCTTGGTTTTTGTTCATTAAGTCATAGTTGGTACAATTTGTACCTGTATCTTATTGAATTTAGTATTTCTTTTGACAGCCATGGCTTAGTTTTGAGTCTTTTTTCTTTTCTTGCAAAAATTGCAAAACTAGCAAAAATTGCAGAAAAAAGCAATGTCAATGATTTTGTGGAATTGATGGCAGATCACTCGTTTTTTTCAATTATCAACAAGCCCACCAGAATTACAGATACTTGTGCTACCGTACTTGATCATATCTGGACAAACTCTTTCTCTACTATCACCAAATGTGCTGTAATCACGCATCCATTATCAGATCATATGCCAGTGGTAATGTGCGCAAGTACTGAACGAGACAATGCCAAAGCATGCACTTTTGAAAGACGTTTTACAAACAAAGCTATGGAAAGTTTTTTTAATAACTTAGAAAATATCCAAGTTGATGACTTTACAAATGAGACTAGAGCACCTGACTGTGTCTACGAAAAATTTATAGATAAGTATATGTGTGTTTTCAACGAAAGTTTTCCATTAATGAAGAAAAAATTACATCACCCGAAAAACAATTGGTTTGATAGAGAATTAAAACAATTACTGATTAAAAAAGAAAAACTTTTCAAAAAATTCTGTGCACAGAAAAATATCTTCACTAAGACAAGGTTCAACAAAGCGCGAAATGAATATTTTCGAGCAATCAAAATTAAAAAACAAGCATACTATGCTTCCTTATTTAAAAAACAGAACAATAATTTGAAACAAACTTGGCGAGCCATTAATGATCTGCTTGGTAAAGCTAAACCCAAATCTTGTTCTTCGTTAAAAATTAACAACCAAATTGTTAATGATGTTAAACAAATAACTAATCATTTTAATCAGTACTTTTCAAATGTCGGTTATGCGCTAAGGGAAAAGCTGCCTCAGTCTTGCTGTGACTTCAAAACATATTTACCAAAATCTTCTTCCAAATCTCTTTATCTTAATCCTGTAACTCCAATGGAAGTAAAAAGAGTCATAACAGAACTAAAATCTAAACATAGCTGCGGTTTAGATGGCATATCAACAAGAACATTGAAGTTATGCCCTGACAACATTGCTTTAATTTTAGCACATATTTTTAATCTATCCTTATCTGAGGGCGTATTCTTAAAAGCATTTAAACAGGCTAAGGTCATCCCGGTATTCAAAAAGGGGTCAACTTATGACGTTAATAATTACAGACCAATAAGCTTACTTCCAGTTATGTCCAAAGTATTAGAAAAATTAATGTACACACGCCTTGTCAGTTTCTTAAATAGGAAAGGATTTTTTCATGAAATGCAATTTGGATTTCGTCCAAACCATTCTACAAGCCATGCCACTACATTACTAATTGAAAATATAACTGAAGCATTTGAAGCAAAACAAGCCATGGTTGGTGTGTTTTTAGATTTGTCGAAAGCATTTGACACAATTGATCATGATATTTTACTATCAAAACTCTTCCATTATGGAATAAGAGGCATACCTTATGACTGGTTCAAAAGTTATTTAACAAACAGGCAACAACAAGTCATGTGCCAAAATGTACTCTCCAATGTAAAATACATCAATATTGATGTTCCTCAAGGTTCCATTTTGGGACCACTCCTCTTTTTAATTTACGTTAATGACTTTCCTCAATGTATTACAAAAGGAAAAACTATAATGTTTGCAGATGATACAAACTTATTTTTCACCGAAAAGTGCCACAATAGTGTCTTTAAAGAAGCAAATCAAGAACTAAAACTTGTTGACAATTGGCTTCTCTCTAACAAACTATCACTAAATATTAACAAAACTAGCTATATCGTATTTCGCACTCCTAACACCCCACTACCAGTGAGCAATAACTTGCATCTACGTGGCAAAGCATTGAATAGGGTGGAATCTCTACGTTTTCTGGGAATCATAGTTCATGAGCATCTGTTTTGGAAGCCACATATGGAATTGTTATTGCAAAAGATTAGAATCAATACCGCAGTAGTCAGAAGAATACAACACTATCTCAATCAAGAAATTTTGCTACTACTCTATAACTCCATGGTTAAGAGCCACTTGCAGTACTGTATTCTGACCTGGTGCAATGGCAATAAGACTTTGTTACAAACTCTTCAACGAGCAGCAAACAAGTTCATTAGACTCATTTTTAAATTAAATTATCGCGAAAGTGTAAAAAATACGATGCAACAAAATCACATATTAACAATCAACCAGCTTTTTGAAATTGAATTAGCTTGCTTCATGCATCGATATGATCATGGCAAACTGCCATTGGCTTGCCGGGTCTTACTAAAAAATAATTCCAAATCCTCCAAAACTAAATTGCGTCAAACCAGAAGCAACTCTGAATACTTTCCTGCATATTGTCGAATCAATTTAACACTGCAATCAATAAAGTATAAAGGACCAGTGCAATGGAATAAAATCCCTTCATCAATTAGAGAAGTAAAATCCTTAACCACATTCAAATTGCTACTGCAAGATTTCTTAAAAAAAAAAAGATTAGTTATATAACGTTAAGCATGCCTCATGTCCTCAACACTCTATCACTATCAGTCCATTTCTATACCCTACCACAAAGTCCTTACCCTCTTCATTTCCTTGAACATGTTTTGTGCTGTACATAGCTCATCGCAAATTTGCTTGTTTTTTTATTATTTTTAACTATTGTGTGATTGCTACGAAAGGTTCAGCGACAATGCATTGTCATTGCTTTTTGCGTGTGATTAATGAAGCTTGAAATTGTGCATGTTTCAACGTATATCGTTTTGTCGCTGTTTTCCTTTTTCTGGTTTGGTGGTGTGCTTTCTTTGTCTTAAACGTTGCTCTGGTGAGCCAGAAATAAAAATTCACTATCACTATCACTATCTTGTAAATTTACGCATAGGGGCATGGATTAAGCGGGCAACTGACTTGAAGACCGAATGGTCATTTTCGCTGTCTCCTGGTTTGGTTATTGTGCTTTCACAAAATGTGTTGTGGTGTTAGTGTTGAACCATTCCGAATAAAAGTTGATTGATTGATTTTAAGAGTAGTGCGAAATTGACTTCTAAATTCAGCAAAATAATCATTGACATTTAATCTGTCATTTCGATTGTGGGAACTATCGTAGGAAACTATTGTGGGAAATCTGTCATTTCGATCCACCACAAACAATTAACTCCTAACGTGTACATCAGCCACGTCTTTTAATGCTTCAGACAGCAAACGAAAACGAAACACGAGCGAGAGAACTCGCCTATATATACAACCACAAAAAAAAAGGAAAAAAATGACGGTCTCGATAGCGGAGTCAGAGAGCGGAGACGGAAAGAAAAGACTTTAGAAAAAAAAAGAACACGAGGTTGAGGCCAAATGATTCAAAGCCCTTAGAGGCGCAAGAATGTATCCCTGATCCCGAGTCTTAGAGACCGTGTCCAGAGTCATAGACAGTTAGAGTCTTTGATTAACAGCCTGAGACGTACCGCACTGTTTCGGAATCGACTTTCGTCTGTTATTTTGTCAGTCTGTATTCCAGGAAGTGCCTTGGATTGATCAGAAAGCACCTTGGATTGAAAAACCTTTGGCTTCGTCGGTGCTTCCTGGCCTGAACACACTTCCCGCAATTTTGTTTTATGTGCTTGTTTTGTATGTGTTTGTATTGCTCGGGCGAATAAACTGTTTTCTATCTATTTATTGTCAGTAGGCTATACTGTAGCTAATACCGGTACTTCAACAGGGGTGAACATGAGTGGAGAAAGGCAAAAAATCGCAAGTTATAGAGGTCCTAACAAAAGATAAATACTGTATTTTGTGGGAAATATTAAATTAAGCAATTACAATATTGCAAGAGATATTCCAGTTCAATTCAAAATAATTTGTGGTAGGCTAGTCTGAGGCTGTTAATCACAGTTTTGATTGGGCCTCTAAGACTCAAAATGCTGTCTATGGATCTGAGATTATCATTAATTTCCTTGTGCATTAGACTACATTATTCTTAATAAAAAATAGCCTAAAAGATGTTACTTATTATCAAAATAGTACCAGTATCAATTCTTGTAGCTTCAACGATCATTTCTGATAGACTTCATGGCATTTCAATAGCAAATGCAAGAACACAGGTAAGTCTTTGTTTTATTTGTACCATACAAGTAGACTAATCAGTAATGTAGAATTTTTAATTTGCTGTATATCTTAAATCAAGTTTATTAGCTCAACAACTAGAAAACTTTTTTGCCTACGTTTCAATATGCTATGCTTATGGCATGATGTACTACCGTCAACTGGGGCAACAATGATTGTGGGGGTAACTTTGACAGCATGGGGTAACTCTGATGAATTTTTATCAAAGTTACCCCATAGGTTTTTATGATTCATTATCATCTAAAGTAACTTGCTATCAAAGTTGCAATATGATATTTTTTTCTTGTAAGGATAGGCAAATACTTGATACAATGAGGCATGTAACATATTATATTCGTGAAAAATATGCATAGGTGGGCACAGCTAACGTAAAAATTAGCTCCGATAACAGCTATTCCGCTAATCAAAAAGATTAGCTTCGCTAACGCTAATCCGCTATCACGAATTTTTTGTTAGCGGAAGCTAACGCTAATTCGCTAATTAACCATAAAAGTACAATACGAGACGGAAAAAACAAAAAATCAATTTCGTAACTTGTACCAATCATTTTAATATCGCATTTTTCATTTGATCAGCCAAATCTAGACATATAGCACCTCCAAAATTTCCAAATTCCAAGTTTATTCAATAGGAAAATATTGTCACGGTTTTGGGCTTGTGCTCGAATTAGCATATTACTGAAATAAGCACAGGACTGAAATAAGCACATCACCAAAATAAGCACTTCTACCTCGTATAATTAAAACAAATAATCAAAAGAGAAGTCTGAAGCTTTATCCCTTAATTTTTCATTTCAGCTTCTCACAACAGTACTGTTTTTTTGAAAATATTCCTGAAAAAAATAAAACAAACGGTAGTCTACTGAATTTTTTTCAACAGTAGTGGGGAATTAAGTTTTTTCCTGGCCAAGCTCTGCTTGTCGCTTCTCAATAACTTTAAAAATAATAAAAATGGGAGTTTTGTATAACTACTCGAGTACTATATATACAATATACAAAAAAAGCATGCTTAGCAATACAATAAAACCACACACAGGATCTTAAAGGGATTTTATCATGTTTTTTTGAAGTAACAGTAAGTGTTGTTTTAAAAAAAATAAACATATACAATAAGATTTTTAGTGATTTTCCCATCTTTTTATGAGTTTCGTTTCAAAAATTTGTGTTCATGCAATTTCGCCAAAGAATGTACTGTTAGTCTCCGAAAACCAATGTTGCCTTAATAAGGTAACAATGGCCTTTGCTGTCTTGCAATCGAGCTTCCACCCTTTTCACACCCATTGTAAAATTCTACACTATCGTTTATGCCTAGCGGCAAGCAGGGAAGCTGTGAATGCCAATGTTAAAACCTTTGGGTTTGAGCCGACTCGGATCACACCTGGTCTATTCTTGTTCAGAGGCAAGTACTGGATCTACTGGGCTATCTCAGACGTCCTAGCTGGGCCTCAATAAGTATCAGCAGTCTACCCGGCTTATATGAGAACTGAATTAGGCGTATTTCTGAAATTTTAATTTGATGCTCGTACAGTATTGAAGCTTGAGAGTGAAAGTGAGAAAAATTATTTTCATCTAACCTTATGCTAAAATACAGAAGTACAAAATCAATGCTAAAAATATTTAAATATACTACGTTTAAAAAGCAAAAAATACAATTTAGCAAAAAAAAAGCATTAAAATATAATTTCAGCAGAAAAAAAGCGTTGTTGTGTAGCAATCCTCATCATTAAATCACTGCTTTTCTGCTTCCATATCAGCAAGAAGAAGTTGGTTTCCTTTCATAAAAAGTAGCTTTTCAAAGTTTTGATCAGATAGCGTTGATCTTTTCGCTCGCAAAACGTCTTTTGCTGAACAAAATAACCGTTCAACTGCAGCGCTTGAAGGTATTGCAGTGTTGTATTTTATGAACAAGTCAATCAGCACTTTTTCATTAAAGAAAACTGCATCATCAAATGAATCATGAGAATAGGCGTCAAGCCATTTCTTTACAATATCTTTTGCTTTGTGAGTTGCTGTTTGAAGGTTTGCGACGGCCTCAGCGTGTTGGGTGATGGCGCCGAAAAAACTGTCCTCGTCATTTTTGCTGCTCGTGTTTTTTTCATCGCTTGTTTGCTCCTGTCGCAGTTGGTTCCTTGCTCCCTTCTCAACGGCTGAAATCATAGCCTGTTTGACTCTTAAAAACAGGCCAAAGTCCTCTTTTTCGATCCAAAACAACCGAAATTTGGGGTGAAACGCGGCAGCAAGTAGGCAATGTTCGTCATCTAAAAGCTTCCCAAACCTTTTCCTAATGCCAGCCAAAAAGGCATCTACAAGTGGGCTACAATAAGCAAGGCCTTTAGATTTTACTTCTTTCAACTTTATCTCGGTGGCTGTTACAATTGGCAACAATGATCCGAAATACGCTTGATTTTCCCCTTGAATTTTTTCCAAAGCTTTAGCCAAGCTCGACATTACCAAAGCGTACTCTTTTAGTAGTTTAATCTCGGATTCCGAGAAAAGGTGCGATTTTAGTAGGCTCATAACCTTGTGAACACATCCCCTGTTTTTTTGCAAAAGCTCGTTCAGAATAACGATAGAGTCGTCAGTGGAATTCCATCTTGTGCTGGAAGGCACCACAAGCCTCCTTTTCATTTCATTTAAAATTAAATCTGCCGCTACGGTACTACGGTTTTGGTGATTCCACAATGCCTGTGCTTTGGCCATTGCTTTTCTGTACATACTTGTGAATAGGCCATCATCAAGGGCGTTGTCAGCATCTACAGTAGCGACTAAGTTAAACGTATGCGCTGCACATCTCGTGTGAACAGGCAATTCGTACGTGTCATCTGCAGTGATATTCTCGAAAGAGTCCTCGACCACAGACTCAATAGAAATATACTCCAAACAGTTTTCTTCACCACTGGCATCCTCTTCCGCGTCAACGATCAAATCTTCATCCACAATCGGCTCAACAATGTCTGGCAAAACGTCTGCTGCATTGCTGAATTGAATAAATGCTTTTGCAAAGTTCTTAGCGTTATCAGTGGTAGTTCTGGTCACTTTGTCTTGCAACAGGTTAAACTTGCAATGGACACTGGATATCGTCTCTGCCAAAACATCATACGTGTGGTGCCCTTTAATGCGACAACAAGCAAGAACAGCGTGCTTTCTTGATCGTGTTTTTAAGTCAAGCCAATGGACCGTCATTCCTAAGTATGATTTATGATGAGCAGTCCAACAATCTGCTGTTGTGGAAACCCAAGGCACTTGTTTCAAAACTCTGCAAATTACAGCATTGGGAATTAGGATTAAGAAAAAGTACACAATTTTTATGTCTAACTGACATTCTAACCATGAAATTTGACACGAATCTTATCTTTGGAGGTCTTTGTCTACTGGATGAAGCATTGTGTCAATGCGCCATGAAACGCCATTGAAACATGAAAGGTGGCAATTTCCACCTCGTAAAGGTGGCCAGTGGGCACCCAATCATCACAGAGTTGGCCACAATTGCTGGCTGGTTGGTCGCCTCTTACAATGATCGTTACAACAAACTAAAATGTATAACTAATTTTTGGGTACTGTTTAGTGGCGTGCTACTATACAGGGTGTCCAGAAGTCATGCATTATGTTACTAAACTATACCGGTTGATGCATCTATCAATGCATAGAATGAACAATCAGAGCAACTAATATGATTACTTTGATTAGCATTAATAACATTGTTATTCATAATGGTATGTACAGTATTTCATAACAATCTATATACATGATGTGCGATTCCTGGGACACTCTATAGTATAATATCTTGCTATAGCATTAGGATATCATATTTACAGACAGACAACGACAGTAACCTACAAGCTATATAACATATACTGTATACTCTTATTTGATTTGTTGCGACGTGTGTCAGTCAAGATAATTAGTCTTGAAACAACTTATTCCTCAAGCACATAATGTAACGGTGGTAGGGCAGTTCAATCAAATTTGACATGGCAGTATACAAGCTTTTTCGCTCATTATTCAGAATGTATTGCGACTTGCGAGATGACGCCATTATGTAGAAATATAATTTATATTCTATGCTATAGTTGTACGAGATTCGTCTTTTTCCATAGAAAAATTTTTTGAATGCAGACCCAAAACTTCTTGAAAACAGGAAAAAACATACTGGACCTCATCAAAAACCATAAAATATGAACCTACATCCATGAAACTTAAATAACAGTTAAAAATTCAACAAACTTGCCTGACGAGATAACTTTGTAGTTCATCATACCGTTTGCTCACCCTTCTCCCCAGAGTGCGGTGAGATATCACACTTGTTTTAGGGTTTAGTGTTTTCACTAATTCGAAGAAAGAAGAGGACTCCACTACATTGAAGGCAATCATGTTGCATACAAAAAAATCCACGATTTTTGTATCTACTTGTTTCTGACTTCCCGCATTTCGACAAAAAGAGCCACGGCGACTTGTTAAAGTTTCACTAACGGTTAACTGTACTTGAGTCTTCTTCGGTGGAGGTTCATCTGTCTGAGAACAGATTTTATTTAAATGTTTACCTCTACTAGATCCCGCCTTTATTGTTTCTTCAAATTGCTTTGCTCGAGTCGAATGTTTTTTCTTGATGTGGGATTTCAGGTTGAAGAGACTGGATGCATGCGCTTTTATAACAGTTTCTTTAGGTTTACACAAAATGCATGCAAACTGTAATTGCGTTTTATCTTTGTTTACAGCCTTCAACGTAAAGTACTTTTTCAAGTGTGGCCATGGATGTTGTGCATTGATATCCGCATCGATAACAGTAGCAGTGGCGCCCAGTGCTTGTGATTGATCTGGCCGTTGTGATAATCCACTGGTGGTCGGTTGTTCTTCGGCCTGGGAGTCATCAGAATCAGTGCTAATGATTGTAGATTTGTCCATTTACAGCATAACTACATACAGTTATACATATAATCAATTCTGCCAAAAAAAATTACTTTATTTTATACATAGTTGATCCACTGCTATCCAGAGTTCTAAACCATCAAGACTTGAAAATTTTGTCCGTTATGTAGCTTATGATCAGTGCTGCTGTTTTAAACAAGTAAGAGGATGGGTTCTAAACCCATGACTCTCAACCGCAGCTCTTGAAGCTGCATGCGGTTCCCAACTGCCCTTCCTGTGGCTCTCACTAACTCCATGAAAATTATCCCAAGTCAATTTCAAATTTGGGCCGAAAATCGGCGCTACAAAATGACGAACACTTCTTTTTTATTTCTTTTGTCGTCGTTTAAAATTGACTGAAAAATGACGCAACGAACTGGCAGAAAACTTTTTCTTTTATGGTCTTCATTCTTCACCTAAATTTGGCCGAAAAATATCCCAACGAAGCGGCAAACAACTTTTTTTAGGTTTAGTTTTCACTTAAAAAATTGGATTAAATGCATGCCGCTCCTAGCAAACTCAAGGTTGAAAATTCGGCTCTGTAACCAAAAAAGGTTGAGAACCACTGTTTTAAACAGTAAACAGTGGCAGGCGCTTAACTAGAATTTTGCTGGGAAAGGAGGAAGATTGAACCAAAAGGTTTTTTATTCTAAAAATGCTTCAATGGGACAGAGTGCTAAACAGACTATAGCGCAACACAAGTGCATCAAAAGTGTCCTGTTTTTGTGATTTTTCGGGAAAAATAGGAATGTTAACGTTATTTGGATAAAAATTTGCTTGTTTTTTTAGAGCCATTTGGAAGAATTCATGTGCCGAGATTTGGAAGCCAGTTAAAGAATTAAATTGCCCAGCACCTTCAATCCCCCTCTTACTTAAAGATCACGTCTAAAACACGTTTGAACGCTTCCAGCTTTAAGTTGTTTTTCAGGTCACTTGGCTAAGAGAAAGAGGGTGGTTTATTTTTATCTCGGTGCCACAAGTTAGTGTGAAGGATCTATCCAGTAGCAAGTGGGTAGGCTTCAGGTTTGCAGTAAATCAGAAATTGTCAAGAAATTTATTGCATTTTCTGCCACTTTCAAATTTAGTAGCTTTTTTATCAATTTTAGCAGACACAATTTATACTGACTGTAGGCCTACTTGGGGCTAGGGACTACACCTGGGACGACTAAAATTAGAGTGGACCAAGTCAACTTGGTCCAGTTTCGAGATAAGTACATTTTCTTTTGCAGATGCATCAGTAGATTGTGATGACAATTTTTTGAAGCGATAAATTCAACTAACGAGTTGAACCAAGTTGATTTGGTTCGTTAAGCTTTATTTCACACAACATAATAATGAACCACATGCCATTGGTCCAGTTTGAGATTAGTTCACATTAACTTTTTTGCTAATTGGAGATGGACCAAGTCGATATAGTTCATTTTCGTAATAGTTTTTTTGTTGAATTTTTGAAAAACGAAAAGACTTGGTCAATATAAAAACATATTTTTTTCAAGAAATATGTTAGTTTGCTGCGGCAATGCTGGCTAAGATTATTTTAGTGTTTATTTTCACCTCAATATTGTCATAAATAGCATTATTTTGTTAAAGTGCAATGGTAAATTGTTATAGACCCGTGGTTCCCAAACTGTGATGCGCCAGAACTTTTTGGAGAGTACGCGAGCGACTAATTAAAAGTTAATATATTGCAACAAATATTTTAATTGGAAATATTTTTATACTCCTAATTGTTTTTATTCGGGTTATACACGCCAATAAGTAATTTTTTAGTGTGTTATGAGTTATATGCTGGTTTAGCCCAAACGATGTTACGTATTTGTAAACTACTGAAGTCATGCTCATGTATAGGTAGTATGCGAATATAGCGAGAATCCTTGCAAAGGTATGAAAATATTTGGAACCCTGTATAAAACGCGTGTGTCACCTTCGCGCCAAAATTGATTCAGTACAACTGCATCACTGTAGTCTGTGTTGAAACAATGAAAAAAGCAAATGTGGTAAACACTAGGCTAAGGGCTAACCTAACCGTTGCTGACAAAATAAATCTGTACGAGACTTATCTTATTTTTCCTAAGACAAGAAAACGCCGATTGATACTGCATGTTTACGGTGAGTACCATAATGTATATTAATAATAAATTTAGCTGTGATGTTTTGACGTTTGCTGGCCAGAGCTTTTATTATTAATCGTTTGTGTGCTATCTGGCCTAAAGGCTACCAGAGCTGAAGCCTAAGGAAGAGTCACCAGAACGGCGACTAGCCTCGGCTTCTAGTCACCAGAACGGCGACTTCCTTAGGCTTCAGCTCTGGTAGCCTTTAGGCCTGATAGCACGCAAACGATTAATAATAAAAGCTCTGGCCAGTGAACGTCAAAACATCAAAACTAAATTTATTCTTGACATCATAGAACAAGCATTAAGTTGCTGGGTTTAAATAGGCAAAATTATGCATGCGAGGAGACGTCTTCTCTAGCTTAAATGGTAGAGCAAGACGCAAAGATTCCAAAATACCGCTCCCATTATAAAGATACCAACGATATGAGATATTTGGCACCAAATATCAAAAAAATTGACGTCTACAACATGTGGAAGGAAAATTCGGCTCAAAATTTTGGAGGTGGATTGCCAACTTACGAGTGGTTCCTTTCATTCTGGAAAAAGGAGCTGCCTTTAAAGATTCACACTCCATCCGCAGATTGCTGTGCAACTTGTCATGAGCTGAAGCACAGTGGGCAGCTCGATGAGCTTGAAGCTCATCACAAGTTGGCACAAGATGCCAGAAGAAAGTTTAAAGAAGATTGCTCTAAGCCGCATACTGTGAGCTTTGATATGGAAAAGACCTTGCCTCTGCCATACATCTAGACAAACAAAGTGTTTTATTTGCTGCAGCTTTGGCTCTATAATGAGGGCTTCAACCACGCCGTTGACAATCAAGCTTACATGTATTGTTGGACGGAAGGTACGGCAAAGCGTTCAGCATCGAAGTGATCAGCTGTATGCTGAAATTTGTGCGCAGCATTGCATCGACATGGCCTGAACTTGTTTTGTGGTCTGATACTTGCGGTGGCCAAAACTGCAACTTCAACATGACTGCTTTTTTGATAACCTTAGTTAATGGCAGCAACCTCAGCATTAACAAAGTGACACGCAGATATCTCTGGAGTGGACATTCCTTTTTGCCAAACGACACGGATTTCAGCCACATTGAGAAAAAGAAAAAAGACGCCATGGGAATATACTCTGCTGAAGAGTGTAATGAACTGATGAAAAATGCCAGGAAAACCAAGAAGTTTGATGTGACCAGAATGGAGTCGAAAGATTTTCTTCTGGCTAAAAATTAACCGAATCATTGGCAAATAGAAGAGTAGACGAAAATGGGGAGCTTTTTCAGTTCAATAAAATTTACGAAATGGTGTATGAGAAAGGATTCACAGGGTTTTCATTTAGATACAACTTCAGCGAAGAGAGAGTGAGAAAGGTGGATCTTACCAAGAGGAATGTACCCGTCAATTCTCTGCAAAGTTTGGAGCCGGCCTATCCCAACGGGGTCCGAATAAATTGGTTGAAATATAAAGATTTAATGCAGCTTTTAAAATTCATTCCGCCAGTTTACCATGACGACTACAAAGCTATTCGTCATGATAAAAGTGAAGAGGACCAGCTATTTCCAGAAGAAATCTGATTTTCTACAACGACTGCTTAGGAGCAAATTTCTGTGTTACCATTTTTCATCATTCCTCCTCATATAACAGACTGTATTTGAAGTTAATTTGCTGTATGGGTATTCGCTTGTTTCATGCAATTTTTCTTACAGTGAAATCAATACATTTCACTATTGTACAGTTACTTTCTTGATTTACGTTAAAGAGGTCATTGCTGTAACATGCCATTATATTAATAGAGGAGACCGGGGCAAAAAGTAACAGGGGCAAGTTGTAACAACGCTAATTTTTCTCTTAAAAAATCAAGTAAATGATTCGAACTTTTTTCTGGTAACCACTTAATGTAAAAGAAGGATTGTAACGAAGTTTCGCTTCGCTGGCTTCAGATTTACTCTAGTGAGAGGAAGAATTCTATTTTGCCACGTCAAAGTAAAAATTTTTATTAGGTTTGTTGTGGTACGACGGTTTTTGAAGTTGCTTTGCATGTTACGGACTTATGGTGAATAGTTTAGTCTACCTACTGTTGGGGTAAGTAGTAACATTTTCTTTGGGGCAAGTTGTAACACAGTGGTAACTCTTGTTTCACAACTTTTTGAGTATAAACAGGGCTGTAATAAGCCACCAGGTGTTCGGGGTATGGATGCAACGCGAGGCCCCCAAGCTTCGACAAAAGAAAGGTCATCACCAGCGAAAAAGGTGTACACCGAAGCTGGTCTCCTAAAAAAGATTTGTTTTGGCGAAATAGGTCTACACTCAAGCTAATCTCAAATATAAACTAAAAAGTATCAGCACTTTCTACCAGCCAGTTATGGAAAAGTTAAATTTAGTTGTAATCGCGCACTATGTAACCGGTCACTTCGATGTTGGGTCCCTCTTTCTGTGGGGGTAGCTGGGTGTCCTCCCCCCCTTAAAACGGTCCTGCATGAGTATAAATAGTTGAATAATAACCTGTAGTTTTTTCAGTTGGTTCAAAAATGCAAAATTATAAATGAAAAACTGAGCGTGGAAAACATCTCAAGGTGATATAAAACAAGCAGCAGAGTATGTCACCCAGCATACAACAAGCTGTTAGCGTTGGCTGTAAACAGGCATAGTTTTTGTAAATATAAACTCCGTCTTGACTCGTTTTATGTGGCAGTTCGGTCCATTGTAGACGCTATAAACCAAAATGAGTTTCATTTCTTGCCTGGAGAGATAATAATATTTGCTGTTACAACTTACTTCTGGTGTTGTTACAACTTGCCCCGTCTCCGGGGTAAGTTGTAACGGTTGGCTGCGTCTTTTAAAGTCCGATTTTCTCCTAGGTGCGATTGCATTTTTAAAAAATTTTTGTGGACATAATGTGTTCACAGACCTTACCTATGCATTGGCACTTCAACCATTCAGATTGCTCTTCTCTTTACCAAATTATAGTAAAAAGTATGAAAAATGTTACAACTTGTCCCGGTCTCCCATACTGATGATGTTATTGATTTGATAAAAGGCCTCTTAAACACTATTTTAAATGACTCTTAAAATATGGTGCAAAACTTTTCAAAATTTTAGTCCCTTATTGATGAAAGTAACGCATTAGTTGATTTTACGCTTGTAAGTAATTTTTTAAAACTTATTTTTATAGATTTGGTCCACTTATTATTAGTAATTTTTGCTACATATTGTGGACCAAACTGATTTGGCCCGTTAAATTTTACTCCTTAACAAATGCTATAGTGGACCAAGCGCTAAAATAAAAATAAAAATTAAAAAAAGATTTTTAATCGAGTTGTTTTAGGTAGTAGGTAATGGATAACCACCATAATTTTATGCATCACACCCAATTTTAAAAGTTATAACACGAACTACTAAAAAACTTTAAAGTCGATTTTCTCAAAACTTGATTTTTTGATTTGGTCCACTCTAATTTTAGTCGTCCCACCTGATCTCATGCATCCTGAAAAACAACGGATAAAGCAAGTAGGCTGAGCCTATCTTCGATGGCAGCACTGCCTTTGTTATAATCCTTTATAAACTAAACGTGATTGTGCTATAAACAGGGCTGCCATAATTCTAACATTTGATCTTATTTTGATGGTCTGTGTCTTAGAAAATATTTTAGTCCTTACTCCTTATTTCTAAGAAATGTTCTTATTTTTGTTTTATTTTAGGGTAGAGGTTCTCACACCGGGCACTATTAGATTGATCAATTTGAATAATTAGCAAGAAATAACTTGTAGACTGTATAAGATGACCTTTTCTTCTTTTTTTTTTTAAACGTTTGAAACTTCGCATAAAATCGAAACAAGACCATGAAGAATATTTCAGATATCGCCTGAAAAGTGGCAAAGTATCGTGGACTCAGACGCTTCGAAATTTTTTTTTGAGATCATTTAAAAGTTTGTGGTCAAAGGCCATGGAAAATTATTTTCAAATTAAAAAGAGCCACGGTGATAATAAGGTTATGAACCCCTGAACTAAACCAAACCAATCTATAAATAATTTTCCCTGTTGTCCTTATTTTGGGGTTCATATAGATGGCAGCCCTGGTTATAGGCGATGTTCACCTGTAAGCCTTTTTAATAGTTCAGAGTTTAGATTCAATTTACATGGTTTGTTCCTATGAAAAATGCGTTTGCCCAACCACTTTATTGCACTCTTCAGTCAGACTGCTAAGCAGTAACCACAACGGGCATAGCCTACTGTTCAGCCTCAAAAACCAAGGCAATCCGGCAACGTACTGTAGCTGGCTTTAACTGCACCTTTGCTTCCAGATACAATATTTTAATCATCCTGCTATCTCTTTCTAAAGTATGCTGCATTATGCTCGCTTTGCATAAAAAATGAAAGAGCTTGGTGCTAAATTGATAATCCATCCGGGACGACAGCCCGCTGGCCAACACAAACTAACTGAAGTTTGACATGACATGAACAATTAATCGTACTTTTTCGAAATGCTGGTTTCAAAATTTTGACCTCGTATTGGCTCGTGATTGCGCAAGGCGAGCATTATGATGTCATAGACTGGAGTGATAAAACAACTCGAGAAAAGCATTATCATATCAAAGCACGATGTTTGCGGCAATAATTATTGATCTAAAAATGCCTTACACCGTATACTTGAAGTAGATATTTATTTGCCAAGCAAAAACGGCTAAATGTGGTAAATTTTAGACTTTGCTTTATTGAAACCACGGTTGCAACTATTTTTTTCTAACGGATTAGTGGATTGACTAAAAAAAATTAGCTTCGATAACCAGTCCGTTAACATTTTTGAACGTTAGCGGAACCGCTAATCCGCTAATGAAAATGTTAGCTTCGCTAATTAGCGGAATAGCGGATTAGCGGTTTGTGCCCACCTATGAAAATATGTTACATGCCTCATTGTATCAAATGTATAAAGTAAATCTTGGCTCCCACTTCAGCCAAAAAGTAATTGATGCTTGCCTGAAAAACAACATTGCATTTGTCTGTTTGATCCCAAATGCAATTCATTTAATACAACCTTTAGATGTAGGTGTGCTTGGGCCAGCAAAGAAGATGTGGAGACGTGTTGTTGCTAACTGGCGTAAATCTGCTCATACTAAACAACCAATTTCTTAAAGTGTAATTCCAAAGTTAGTGGAAGAATTGTGCAACGAATGGAATGCAAAAAACACAATTTTAACTGCTAGTTTTAAAGCATGCGGCATTGTTCCATTAAATCCTCAACAGGTGAGGTACTGAAACGTTTACCACCAGAAAATCAACAACCAGTACAAGAAGCACTTGGGCAATCAGCTGCAGATCTCTTAAGAGACAATTTACCTCCTTCAAGACGATTTGTTTACAGAAGAGGTCAAAGAATAGTACCAGGAAGAGCAGTTACAAATCTCAATGCTGCTGCATCTGACAATCACAACACAAGCCCACGAAGACAAAGAGAAGATGATGAGGAATCAGAAAATGTTACTGATGAAAGTTTAAAAGAGTCGATTTGTGATATAAGTTTAGAGAAGGCCAATGATGATGATGAAACAGAAAGTGAGGGTGAAACAGATCAAACTGATGATGAAGAAATACAAGGTGAAGTGTGTGATATTTGCTAGAGGTGAACCTTACCTGGCAATGTTACTAAAATTTGCTAGGAGAGTTGTGATAAGTGCCAAAACAATGTGTGGTATTATACTGTTTGTTTGAGAAAAAACAATATTGCAAGTCCTGAAGAGATATGTAAATATGACCGATAAACTTGGTTTAACAGATTACACAAGACGGATTATTGACTGATGCTGCTGGATAGTGTTCTTGTTTTCATTGTAGCATGTTATTTTCACCAAAAGTGATGGTGTTGCTGTTATCATGTTTTAGTATTACTCTTTTTATCGTGGGTGCTGCTAAAACAAGGTCACATTGCTGCTTGTGTTCTTCAATTTTTATTTTTTGTACATATGATGTGATGTGGTTTGTGGAAGCTATTACAGTAATCAGTGTAGTTATTTTTGTGACTTTAAAGCTTACAGTAGGCCCATGCAATCATGAAAGGGTGCTTGCCAAATTTGTACCAGTACTACCAGCATATTATGTTCATTTCTTAGTTTATTTACTGTGAATATTCTCCATTGCCTAGTGGTTTTCAAACTTGCACCATTAGGCTGCCAGTACTGTCAGTATGCTTCTTTCTGTTTTTTTAAAACGCATTAATTTTATCAATGAAACCTCATAGAATCATATCATTGATAACTTAATAAAATATAATGAAGTCTCAAAGTTACCCCAACATTGGGGTAAGATTGATAAATTTTTTATGTTTTTAAAAAACATGAAATCGTAGGAATTTATTTTCAAACGTTATGTGGCATTAAAGATCAGACCCTATTCGGCAAATTTAACTCTCAACCACTGCATTTACATAAGCAATCAAGACAACACACTTGAAAATTCTCAAAAACCTTTCATAGTTACCCCAGTTGACGGTACCTACCTCTGACCTATTCTCGTCAGGGCTAGAAGGTACAGTTAAAAACAAGCATAGGATAGAAACGTGCCCATTAAGGTCATCTGTGAGCGGAGTGGAAGAGGGAAGGCAACTATCATGAGGTTGCTGGCTGCAGCGAAAAATCTTCCAAGCAACACAGTTCCAAAGCATAAGTTTGGTGGAGGAAGAAAGAAGAAAGGCAGTGTCTGCTGCACCGGCCCGGTTTCCAACATCTAATTACTGCTGCACCGGCGGCGGTTGTTTTATTTTGCTGTTCAATTTACTTTCTCTCAGCTGGCATCGCTACCTTAACCCTAACTCTAAGAATAAGATTTTAGAGAAAAAAAAGGAATCCGTAGCGTTATAGCTCTCTAGCGCTATTTTTGGTAAGCGTGTCCAACGCGATTCGATACCCCAACCCTCGGCACTGTAGCCAGATGTACTGACCAACTACGCCATCAGGGCTTCAAATTTGTTCTGTCGAAGTGCTGTATTTAAATCGATTCAAGGAGAAAAGCGCAATTTGATTGGCTGCCGGTGCACCAGCGATTTGATGTCCGATACCAAGACGGTGCACTAGACACTTCCAAGAAGAAAACCTTTCCACATACTGACACCATCATAAAATGAGAACTACAGAGGAACCCTTGTTTGACAGCCTTGGAACTGCAAAATCTCCATCCAGAGTTCCTGCAACACATGAAGATCCGTAAAGTCCAGCATCATCTTTAAAAAGACTTGGATCTTCCAAGTCGTAAACCTGCCAAAAAACCTCTGATTTCTGAGAAAATGAAGACAAAATGGCTTGCATTTGTAAAGAAATACTCACATTGGACCAGTGAACACTAGAGGAAAGTGACGTTTTCCGATGAGAGCAATTTCCAAGTCTTTAAGATCAGGGGCGACATGACAGAACGTGCTAACGAGCTCGTAAAGGCCTTCTCGCTCGCTAAAAAGCGCTAACGAGCAAAAAATCTTTGTCGACTAACTGCCATTTCTGAGCTGTCTCGCCCAACACGTGTTCTCGAATTTCTTTGCTAGATGTATGTAACTTGTGTTGGTACGTAATAAATACCCCATTGTGACGTCAGATGCATTTCTTCTTCAAAATAATGCGTTCAAGCGTATTGTATATACTACATTGTTACGGAAAAAGATACTTTAAGCTATGCGAGGTTATTCTGCACAAGCAAATTCTTCAGCTGATAACAACTAAGTTGTAAATGAACGACAGAATTTGATTATATTTTTGGATCAATGTAAAACAAGAACAACTTTTTCCATACTATAATTTTTTAAATGAAGTAAAGCGCCCTTGAGGTTGTTGGTGGGTAAACTCATATGTTAACATTAACTTTAGGTGTTAAGGTTTCAAAAATTTTCAAAAGTGAGCAAGTCTAAGTACACTTCCTTTTTAGAACCAGTAAATCTTGAGTTTAGACTGGCTATTTTTAATTTTTTGCCAATATTCAGTTTCATTTGTTCTTGATTTTGTAAAAATTTTAAGAGCATTGATGTCAATTTCAGCGGGCATGTTTGAAACACTGTTCAATTCCTATAGCTCTGTCTGCTTAAGACTTAAGCATCGTAAAATTGCAAAAGCAAAAAAGCAAGCTTTTTTCAAGTTGAACAACTGCCGAAAAAATTTCTCAATTGCTTGCGCAGAGCAACAGAGCTTTATAACCTTGAATAATTGCACATTTGCTTGCAAACACAAGAAAATCACTGAAATTTTATCGTTTTAAATCAGCACGAATTTTAGTTTCTTTGATTAGTTTGAAATTTTTTTGTTTTGTTTTTGGATTTACAACTCAACTCAACGAACTTAATAAGAAAGGAGAGATGAGGGTGACTGGGAAGTGAGCTTGCGCTCTTCGAGTCTCCAGCCACCTGCGTATGTGTCAAAGCAGGCGGCCTGCAGCCGTAATCGAACTAGGGTTGCATTATTGCTTACACAACAATCAGCGCTCCATTCCGCTCGGCTATGCTGCTTGACAAATTTTGGTTTGTTTTGCTACCGAGGCTGGCAGTGTTTTTGATTTGTTCTTAAATTTTAAGCAAAAATGAGCCTCGTGTTTTAGAAAATCATTCTTATAAAAGGAGTGTGTTACTATTTTACTATTTTTTTCAACTTGCTCTACTAAGCATTTTTTTATCAATCGAGACAGCAAATGGTTCTCAATGCAATTCGCTTTTTTTAGCAGTCTATTAGCAGTCTAATAGCAAACATGGTGACGATTTTAATTAATTTTCAGCAAAAATTCACATGAGCTAGAAGTTTTTAACATTTTGCCATTAAATTTCTAAACCAAAAAAATTTTGTGCACGCTTAAAGAGTGCTTCAAGATCCTCTTTAAGTTGGCAAGGAAAATGTGACGATTTTTACTCGAACTGCTTTCTGCAATCGCTCGAAGAAATTTAGCGAGAAAGAATGACGTAACGGATTTTGCAAGGCTTTACATACACGTGCAAAAATGACCTCTTACGTTTAGCGAGTATTTTGTTCGTTAGCGCCTCTTTAAAAAAAAACTCGTTATTAAAGGTAACGAGGAAATTTCTGTCATGTGTCCCCAGCTCTACCACTGTGTGGCATCCAAGATCATCAGATTGCTTTGATTTTCGATACACCGTTCCGACCGTTAAACATCGCAGTCAGTAATGGTTTGGGGATGTTTTTCTGGGGAAAAAGGCAGGGGAGACCAGTACTTTCTCCCCAAAAACAAAAAGATGACTGCTGAACTCTACCTGCAAGTCTTGGAAGAGCACATGCTCAACTTTTACCACATTCATGGCTCTGTTGTGTTTATGCATGACAGTGCACTCTGTCATAAGGCCAGAAAGATAACGAGATATCTTGAACAAAAGCAAATAAGCGTTCTGGAATGGCCTGGCAACAGTCCGAATTTAAATCTGTTTGAAAACTGCTGGCACAAAATGAAGAAAGAGATGTCCGAAAAGAAAACATCCTACCTTGAGATCCTGCTAGAAGAGCTGAAAAAATTGTGGTGCCAGGAGATGTTATCAACATATTTAAAAAATTTAAGTGATTCTATGCCAAAACGCTTACAAATGGTCATAAAAAATAAGGGCAACATGTCTAAATATTTAAAAATGTGAGTATTGTTTTCATTAAAGCAGCAAAACCAACAAAATCTGCATTTTTGCCAGAAACATGGGCAGATCTCAAGTCATTTTATGGCAGCTGTAGATGGTCAAGAAATTTGCTCCTAAAATGTTTGTCATATTGCAGTTTAATTAATGTGACATAAAATAGAATTAAATCCAAGATAGTCACCTTCAACAAGATGATTAACAAACATAAACTGTTTGAAAACAAATATAATAGGCTGGTAAGTGTAAATTACTGGCAAGTTTTATCTGATGATAATGTGTAACCTAGTACATACCTGCTTCCAGTTCACTCAATTTTTACACTATATTTGATATGCAAATCAATTATAGTAGCAATCTAGACACTGGCATTTAAAAACATTACCTAAACATAAAAGTTCTTGGAGAAAACTTAGCAAACCATGGTATCTCTCAATGTTTCTAGACCATGAAACCAGTATATCAAATCTGACATGCTTAGAGCTGCTAAGCTAAAATAAAACCTGCGCTTGCATTACTACAGTAAATATAGGCTGTCAAGTGTGTCATTGTTTCATTTTTTTCATTATTTTTTTTTTCAATTTCATTATTTTTATTTTTGTAATCATCATTATTTCATTATTTTGTAAATAATCTACTGATATTTTTTAAGATCAGTTAATAAATTGCAGTAAATTGTGAGTCACTAAAATGAATACCTTTTTTTTGTGAGATCACCTAAAAATTGTGCAAAAACTACATGAAAACCTTTTTTGACTGGTCTTCAATTCAGTTTTTGGATCTCTTCGACTGTCTCAGTTTTCTGTTTAAAAAATATGGTAAGTCTAATCATAATATATTTGAAAATTTTCATTATTTATACTTGAAAATTGTCATTATTTGTCTTTACTTTATGTCCAGCAGTCATTTTTTATTCATTTTTTTAATTGAATGACTTGACAGCCTGTAAATATTTGGTTGATTTTGATTAAAATAAGGTCAACTGTTTTTAATCAAATCAAGTAAAGTGCCATGCAATCAGGACTGAAGATTTGGTTTATTGTTCTTAGAAGAACTATCTTGGCAAATGGTTACATTTTTGAAGACCTTTTCTTGAACCTCACTTTAAAATAATTGGCATGCTTTTCTTTTAAAATTTAAACCATTGTAATTCTGCAACGAAGCTGTTTTCGTTGAAAATCAAGCCATAAAACCACATCTTTTCAGCTAGATCAATTGAAATAAATTCATTGGTTTAATGGCTTTACTTTTTGAGAATTACATAAAACAAATTTAAAAGAAATTTTGGAAATTTTATGACAATGCTTATGCATGGTCATTGGTTGAGAAAAATCTTGGGTTCATTTGAAACTGCATCATAAAAATTTTTGGTTTATTTTTAAACTAAACAAGTTCCAGAAGATATATTATATAATCTTAAGAAATTGTATTTTCGCACTGTATGCTACCACAAAACTGAATGAAGAAGGTTGACTCATGAAGAACTGGAAGGGGGAGGGGGGGCATGGAAGTGAAACAATGCATTTTCCCCAAAATATCTTGATTCTGTATTATCTAGCTGCTTTTTGTCAAATTTGACAGCATTTTAAAATTCCTTTGCCCTGACAACGCATAAGTTGACACTTTGTTGAGCAAAATAGGTCAAGAAATTAGATTTCCAACCACTTTTAATTATTTGTAAGTGTGCACACTAGTGCCACCAGTGGCAAATATGCAAAACTTTACCAGTTGATTACTCAAAAACTAAAGGTGATGGAAAAAAAATCCAATTGGTTTGTGATTCATATCAAATAAACTCCAAAATATCAAAAAATAAAACAAAAGTAAATTTTCAGTGGTTTAAATTTTAATCCAAATTTGATGAATGATAATGGAATGATCCAATACCGAATGTTGAAGGATCTAAATCCCAAACTATCCGGAATCCAAATTGAAATATAAATTCGATAATTTGGAGTTGGTTTTAATTCAACGCAATTATGTTGGTAAAATTTTTTGCAGTTAATTCTCTTAATAGAAAGTAATGAGCCACTTGCTCTATAATTGGGACTTCGCGTGAGCACATAGTGCCTTTGTTTTTGTTCGCGAATTTTGGCAGATGAGGATTGATTTGCTTATAACTAGCAAACGATAAATCCTCCAAAGTTGAAATTTGAACTCAACATAAGAATAAATGAAATCGTCATGTGTGCCAATTTTGTGGATCCTAGTTAACGTGATCGTGAATTGAGACGCTATAAACCTTTAAAAAATTGATGATTTTTGGCTTGAAAATTTATTAATTTATTATAACTATAAAACCACTTGAAGTGCAAAGCTGAAATTGAGACACAATGTGGGTGCTTATAAATGCATTATGCAAGCCAAGTTTGGGGGTGCCTGGTCTTGGGACCAAAATTTTACAGGTCAAAAAAATCAAAAAGTTGACAAATTTGAACCGATATATCTCGGTAATTACCAACATTGATGAAAAATAGTTTGTGATTTTTAAGCACACTATCAACCACCTTTTTTTTGGTTATGTTCATTTACCTTTTTTCTTGTTGTTTTGTTTATTTTGGTTTTGCATTTTTCTTTTGTTTTGCATCTTTTTTTACTTTTTTTTCTTTTCCTTCTATTTCTACCTACTTTTGAACTGCGAAACGCACTGTATTCAAAGCTTGAGCGATTAAAGATATCAGGGAGGACATTGGTGTGACAGAAATCGGGAGTGCAAGGTTGGGGAATCCCCCTTTATTGGGTCCTCCAAAATTATGAACCTATAAATCGTTGGAGCTAGATGGATCAAATTTTTGGAATAGGTAGATATTAAAAATAAATTAAATGTAGCAAAAATGGGGTGTGCCACGATGGAGGTTTCTCCCCTAATGGGCCTTCTAAAATTTAAACTTTTCAACCTTTTGAGCTAAACACATGATATTTTTGAGGCAAGTAAATATAAAGGAAAGATAATATTTGACAAAAGTTTGGGGTACCAAAATGGGGGGTTCCCCAAATTGGGCCACCAAAATTTAAGCATTTTAATCAAATCATTCACGCTAGACACATGAAATTTTCAGGGTAGGCAAATATAAAGAAAAGTTCCCCCCAAACGGGGCCCTACAAGATTCAAACTTTTTAATCTTTTAAGCTGGACACATGAAATGGTGGTCCACAAATTCTTAACTTCCCTATTTAAAGCAACTTGCTTCAAAAATCAAAATACCTTTGCATTCCTGCTACATCAGCTTTTTTCAAAAGATGTTTCTCCTGCACAAGTGTGATTGTTAGCAAATTTAGACCACAACTAAGTGGTGAACATTTATTTAGAAGCACTCAGTGTCATGCACTGCAGTTATATGTTGCATGCTTAAATTAAGTGAATCATTGTATAATTTTGTGGTGGTTGACTGGCTGTTCACTTTTTCAACAAATTAAGTTAATTTAAACCAGAATGAAATTCGATATTCTGGATTCGGTTTTAGCTATTTGGAATAATTCTGGATAGCCAATTATTCTGAAATGCCCATCCCTAATTCTAAAAATGATTTTTTTTAAAGCCTAACATGGCCTTAAAAATATGACATTGAATTTTATGTGAGTACTGTTAAAAATTTATCATTTGAAAATATACCAATTAAAGTCATTGTCAGATTGTGATTCTAATGCCGACTTTTCTTCTAATTAGAACTGTGTTTTTTTAGAATCGCACTCACACTGTACCAAAAGAAGATGAAGCCCATCATTATTGTCCTGGAGTTAAACCAAACAAAACTTTTCACCATGTAATGGATTCTTTGAGTTTCAATGGAACACATCACTGCTGGTGTTGTTTATGCAATGCCGGCCAACGTATGAGCCAACCTTGCAAGTAAGTGTTTGAAACAAGCCATTGATCTTATGTTATGATTTAATTGAGTAACATACTAGTATTAAATGGATTTTCACTTCTGCTAGTTTACTCATCTAAAAATTCTTTTCTAATCCATTTAAAACTTATTACAACTTATTAAACCATTTATAATAAAAACCACAATGAAAATAGTAATTCATAATAGTGTACCAATTCACTATTATGAATTACTATTTTCATTGTGGTTTTTACTGGCACTTTTTACTGTAAATAGGAGTGATAGGTTTCTACATTCTTGAATATTTTTCACTAAAATCTTTTTTGACATTCCAATGCTCTGAAGTTACTGTGCATATTCTTCTCGTGATTCCCTACCTTTTTGTGGTGAGTATGACCAGTGACAATTGGCTATTAACAATGCAACATAAATGTCAAATAATCAGTTTCATCTTAAAACCAAAGTTCTATTATATTTTTCTGTTAGACCTGGAACTTAGTGTGGAAAGTTAAAATTTTACTTTTGATTAAATTGCTTTTCATTAAATTATTATTAAAGAGACTACAGTATTTCACTAAAAATTTTTATCTATTTTTGTTTATCCTGACTCATATTTTACGCTGACTCAAAATTTTAAAACTAACGTCAAATCCCAACTCACACTCTAATCTTAACCTTTAAAAAAGTAAATTAAAAATGCATAGATGAATATCCGTTGTTTTCATTTCATTTTCTTTCAATAAAAAATTTTTGGTGAAATAGTCAATTTCTTAATTGTTTCATCACTTAGGAAATACCTTAAAAGTCTACATTTCAATGCTGGGTATCAAAGATTCCCAGTCATTAACCTGTTTACACAAACATTAATATTTAACCCAAATAATTGAATTAGTCAAAAGGCTCAAAAAGCGCAACATTGTGACCATGAAATGACCACAATTTTTTGAAATTTTCAAATCACTATTTTTGAATTTGGACATTTGACTGAAAATAAATTTAGCTGGCTATAGCATTTAATTTGCAGTTTTGTGAAACATGACTAAGAATTAAAGACACAGCATATATACTGTACAATATGCATCAGGGTTTATACGGTCAGGGAAAATCAGGGGAAAACATATCTTTTTCGAGATGGTCAGGGAAAGTCAGGGAATTCAACGAAAAAGTCAGGAAAAAGTTGGAAAAAGTCAGGGAGATTTTTTTGGAAAGTTCTTATCTCCTATGAATCAAGATCCATTGTTTTTTTAAGATACAATCAATCTTTTTTAAGATACAATTATGACAGGTCACCTGTGAAATTCTTATTTCTGCTGCTGAATTGATGTTTCTGTGTATGTATGCATTAGGTGTGCATAGTTCTTTTTGCTGCTGGTTGATATTATACTGTTCGTTTATATTCTGAAAGTCAGGGAAAAAGTATGTTTTGCAGGATTGGGTCAGGGAAAAACATAGGGATTTTTAAACAAAAGTCAGAGAAAACAGGTGCGATTTTGACGAAAGTCAGGGGAATATGTCAAAAAAATTCCGTATAAACCCTGATGCATGCATGTTGTTTTATCATAATGTTGTCCTTTTACAAATCTAAAACTTTGTTTAATTGCTTAGTAAATCAAAACAAATTAGTTTCACTGTATATCTTTGATGATTGTATACAAGACATGTGATGTAATCTTGGATAGTTTTTTCCAAGTCCAGATTCTGATCTGTAGAATATAGGTTTTATTACCAGTATGCATAAGTTTGCTTGTGGCCTCATAGTGCCAATTACTAGAAACAACTTTTTATGTTAATGGTACAGAGGTGTAATCATAATACACTTTAAGGAAACTAAAACTACATAGAGGCATGTTTTGAAAAATAATGTGTTTTTTTTGCTGCAAGACTTGTGCTTGCATTAAAGCAAAAAATTCTTTTTTGCAAGTAAGCGCTAGCATTCGTGCATCATCATTAATTTTTTCAAAAACGCAAATTTCTGGGAGACAAAAAGTTTTTCTCAAAGATGTATTTTGAAAGCGTTTTCGAGTTTTTGTGGAAGTGACAAATACAGTCTTTGTGTTCTGTTGATGAGTCGGATTGTATCATGTTGAGTGATAACAAGGACCAGTATTGTTTGACTATTACATATTTTCATGTGACAATGTTTAGCTTAACCACACATTTATTCTGGGTCTAGGCTAAAAGCAGACGTCGTAATTTTGCCCAATGTGTGTTCATAATTAAATTGTAAGGCGTTACACCAATCGTACTGAGTTGTTGTTTAAACTAAAAATGCACTCATACACTCATGATTTTATGCCACTGAAGACAGGACCTACACTCATGATCTTATGCGTTAGTGACTACTCAACTTTTTCCTTTTCAACACAATTTTTAGCTTTATAATTAAACCAAGTTGCTGAGATGTAAACTATGCAAAATTGATTTTAGAAAGTATCATTTGGAAAACTCTTATTTGTAGAACATTAAATCGGTAATCCACAAAATTGAACTCAGAAGAACATTTTTGGTTTTGTTTTTAATGTAGTTGCTGCTCCAGGCCCAGCCTACTCTTCAGACTAGGCATACAAACTGCCAGCATACAAGATTATCCATTGTTTCAACTATCTAACGCCTTATCAAGATGGCACCACAAATGCTGACGTATCAAATTTCAGTTTCGATGTGGGATGGAATCGTATGCTCGTGAATCACAAATTTACTATAAGTGTAGACTTGTCTTAGCGATCTTTTTGAGGTTATATGGAAATTGAAGCTATACAACATAAAAAAACTTTAATTTACCGTATATCTAAATTTTGAAGTTTCTGGCTGTGCACTTGAATTATCATGTGCATTATAATGCACTGTATAGTGTTTAAGCTGGGTCAATGCATACTTGCATGAAATACTGATTTGTTACGCCACAAAATAATTTATTTTGAAACATTGAGTGCATATACCAAAGTAACAATTGTTTTAAAAATGTGAGAACGCCATGAAAAAGACGTTATTGGATCTTTAGCTTTAAAAGTGTTTTAAAAAATCAAATGTTTTGTCAGAAATAATTCAGTTTATAAAAAAAATTTCTACTTGCTTTGCCTTCGGGATCTAATGTAGCTAAAACGTAATCAAGTGGGTTAGTAAAATACAACTCGCCTAAACCACAGTGGCCTTGAGTCTTGACATTTTCATTCAATATATTTTCATATATTTATTGGACAAATATTGGTACTAGTTGCAATGTAGAAATTCAAGCTTTTTGGCATTTAAAAGCTCACTAAGAAAGCACCAAAAGCATTTTGCAGTCATCGCTTACTTAAGCAATTTACAGCATAATAAAATTAAAATAAAATGTGAAAAATTATACTAGCTTTGTTTTACTGAAAAAGCAAAAGAATAATATTAAACTAAATTAATTTTAAATGCTTATAGAATAACGAATTCACACTATTAAACAACTTTTTTGCTTAGTCAAAAGTAGAGTTACAGTCAGCCAGGCTTGTCTAAGTTATTCACAATTACAGAGGTATGGTATCGGTCCGGAACTAGTTTTGTCTAAAAGAGATACTTCTTGAAATTAGTTTCATTTAAGAAATGAGAATTACTTGAACCTATTAAAGAGTTTTGCCATAACTTTTTCCACAATTTTCCTTATTTTCAAAAATATGACTTAATCTGTTTGACTCCGTTCCATTGGCTCCCTTGCATTTTGTAATTTTGTGAATTACAAAAGGCATAACTTTACAAAAATTCTTGCAGAATAATGAAATGTGAATGCTAACCAGGGATGTGGAAGTGGCAATTATTTAAACTCTTCTGCTTCCACCCTAGCGTTTCCGCTTCCACCATTTGATGATGTAATTTTTGCCTAAAGCTTTTTGATTTTAAAATTTTTGGCCAAAATCTTTCTTGACAAGTCAAGATAAAACAGCCTTGTTATCATCATCATTTTAAAAACATCAGAACCAAAATATATAATTATATTCAGTGGTTTGTCATTGCAAGGATCAGTGCATGGGCATAGTCAGAAATTCGGATTTGGAGCTGCCCTGAAGCAAAAACTTCAATCTCATGGTCGTTATGTTTCAGTTGCTGCAAATTTTTCTAAATGTTCACCCAGAAAATACTAAAATTAATTATATAGTGCCTATTTGGAATCTGGAGACGGATTTTTGAGTGCTCAAAAAAATAACTTATTTCAATTGTATCTGCGCTTTGAAGTGCAAATGTTTGCTTGGCTATAATTAGGTAACCCTGTGGCAAAGAATGTTCATTTGCAGAATTTTTTTTCAATAACTTGTTTGTGGGTGTGGTTGCTCCAAAATTTTGCTAGAAACCAAGCGCATAGCAAAAAATTTGCAATGGGGGGCTGAGTTGTGGGTCTGGTGGCATAGCCCCCAGCCCTGAAAAACTTTGCATTTTTTTGCAAAAATAACTTAATTTTAGGGTTATTTTGATAAAAACTAATGCTTTTGAAACGTGGCATAGAAATTGGCAGTGCAAACATGATTGAACTGATTGCATAAATGAGCTATGTCGAAGGTGGCTAATGGTAAAAATGTAGTTCTCTTGTTTACATGCTGGTAAATCATTTTTATAAAACCCTGTAGTTCAATAAAACTCACAAAGAGTGATCTACTTCGTCTATATTTTATAGAAAAAAATAACTTAAGGGGGGGGGGGGGGGGGGGGTAATGGAAAAATAATTGAGAGAAGTGATGGGTGATTAACTAATACAGAGTAGCCCCCCTGGCTCCTATCCCTGAGTTTGTAATGTATTTTTTGATGAAACCCATGTTCAGCATTTTTACACTAGCAGTCAAATTTGACTGGTTATTTTTGGCTCATTTTCTAAGTTTTTATTGATTTGTAAGTTTTATTTTTTGACAAACTAGCCTCCCCTAAATGTATGTTTCAAAAGATGCTTTAAATTACTTTTTAGTCCATTTCAGTGCAAAAAAATAGTCTTATAAGTGCTAAAAAGGTTGTATTTTCCTTATTCTGCTTTTTGGTTGACAGCCTATGGGTAACACTCTCCTTCTGGCTATGCTACTGCTAGCAACGTATATTTTTAGGACAGCAAAATAAAAAACATTTCAAGAATTATGTTGTTGTACACAGTATACCATATTAGAATAATTCCTGTTGCAAACGGTACTTAACAATAGTTAAGACAAGCATTATAACATCATATGATTAAAAGTCATAATTTTAAACTTTGTTTGAGAGGCGTTATGATGCTTTTCTCTGTTTGCGTTTCAAGAATATATTTTAATTACGGTAGAGAAAAATTAAAATGCCGGACCTGGAAACTTTGTTTATGTTGGTGAATATACTGTGGTGTATGAGTTTTGCCCCAGATTTTTGAAAAATGACAAAGACCTGTTTAAAAATATTTTTGAGAAAGTATTTAAATTTTAGGACTAAAATGAAGAATTTTTGAACATGTATAGTTTAAAAAATGATTTGGTTAGCCACATGGTTCATCTTTAAGTTGATAGGAGTGGGGCTGCCCCGGATCTGAGTGAACCACAAGCCTTTAAAAACGTTTCTTTGCAAATAATGATCTACAATATTTCACAAAAAATTTCTGTATAAAACATTCACTTTTTGTATATTTCACAAAAAAATTGCACCACATTCTATTGATTTAATTTCTCTATGATGTGCTTTTTTTGACGTTTGATGTGAATGGTCAAAGCGGAAGCGGTACCCTTTTACAGCTTCCGGTTTCTGCTTCAACGATCAGCTTCCATCGATCAGCAACTTGACTTAATTTCTCTATGATGTGTTTTTTTTGCACATAAAAATGCGGCATGTATATAATGCAATTTACAGTTGTCACACTGTTTCCGTAGAAAGATATTGTGCTATGGCGTTTAGGTCCAGTCTTTACCGGCATAAAATCGTTGGTGTACCAGCATATTGGTGTACCTGTAAAAACTTGAAAACGCTTTCAAAAAACATCTCTGATGAAAAATTTTTTCCCCCCGAAAATTTGCATTTTTCAACAAAAATCGCTGCCTGTGGCCTTCTACAGATCTGGTTGTACAGTGTACACTCTCTCTCTTCCTGACTTAATTTAAAGTTATGTAGAGCTTTATTACAGTTTTTTAAAGCTTTGTAAGTTGCATTTAATTTCGTGTGCCTTATCTAAGAAAATAAAAGCAATGAAGGTCATTTATTGATCCTGCAAGCTTATGATGTAAAATATTTTTCTTAATTTTTTTAGATGCCTGTCTGGGTCTCACCAAAGCAGAATTTGTGTTAATTGTGAGTTTGATTCTAAAAACCAATACAATCAATCATTTATAAGTTATGGACCTCACAACAGGACCGAATGTACTCCAGCTCGAATTTGCAAAGAAGGCCAAATTCGCATTTTGGGTGACATCTCTACTGATGCCAAGTAAGCTATTTTACGCTACTAAATTTCTTTTAGCATGAACCAAACAATTTTAAGAACACAGATCATGTTTAAAATTTCTAAAAAAAATCTGTTTCTGTTTTGGTGCTGGAACAGTAGGTATGTGTGTACAGTGTCATTCAAATTATCCAGATTTTTGTCATCACTGTCTGTGAACTGAAGCACTGTTTTGTTCTTGGAGCTTTGACAATCAACTATACTTGGCTTGGCACATCACAACTTCTTTTCAAGCAAGAAGGAATTTGTGCCTTTTTAGTCACCAATAGAATCTAAAGAAACAAACTAAGAGCAAATGCTACTGAAAATTGGAGAACAGCTAGCTTTGCCCCCCAAATGTACCGGTTTTAGTTATAAAATACTGTAATCTTTGTCATGAGAGCATCATTTACAAATCTTATCGTAAGAACTTCCATTCTTTGATTTGTTCGGATTTATTTTTGAAGTAACTTGAAATGTTGAAAATGAGTTTCTTTTGCAATTGTTGAAAAACTTGGGAACAAAATGAGCACAGACTGCATAGTGTACATTAAGTTCAAATTTTATAGCGTTTAGCTCAAAAAGTAGTGGTTATTTTATACCAAAAGGTTTCTCTAACTATCCCAATCCGAATTCAGCCATCATGGCTTGCAGTATTAACTGTTTCTTCCATTGATGTTATGAGAATCGAAACCAGTTTCTCATTGGAGGAGTGTTTGAGCAGTGCTGCAATGAATCCTGATATCTGTTGTGATAGAAAATATATGGAAGACGTGAAGTCACAAGATGGATTAGCCTCTGGTTGTCAGAAACAATGACTGCAGATGGGATTCGAACCCATGCCCCCAACAACCAGAGACATGCAGTGGTTTTGAATTTGCGGTAGTCTTTCAACGCAGGACAGGCGTTAGACCACTCTGCCACCATAGATCTCTGTTAATACGAGCATGTTAACGAATAAGAATGTTCGCTGTTCATTTTGACTGACATCTGTAAGCGTTAAGCGACTGGAACTGTAGACGCGTAGCAATTTTACTCCGAGAAGAATGTAAGTTAACAAGCTCCCGCGCTGTCACTCACACAACGTGGGCATAGGATTTGAGAAAACTGTTTGGCGCTTGCTTGACTGGCTGCAGTTCAGAATGTTTCTACTTCAAAATGCTTCTGGCTAATTGGCTATTCCTGGCTAAACAAACAAAACTTAGATATGAAGCATAAAAAACGTATTTTAAATAAAATTTAGCATCTAGATTCAGTCAAATAATACCGTATGAAGATTAACAATTGTCAAGAATTTTGGGTTATGGTGCAGTTATTGACTAGTTTCACTTTGTTAATGTTTTTTGGATTAACACATTAGTAGAGTAACATTCCCATTATGGGCTTACTAAATTGGATTGAATAAAGTAACAACGATAATGCAAAGTTGCATAAGATGAAGCTAGCCTAGACCATAAACGCACAAACCTGTCAGTATCTCAGTAAAAATGACGATGTTGGGATTGTCAAGGGGATATCTCAAGCCTCTGTTTCTTAGGCAAACACGAGCTGTTTTTATGAGCAAAGTAGATGATGGATGGTGGGAGTTATGAGACAGGAACACCTCAAGAAGAATGCTTGCTATTTATTCAAAACTTCCGTATAAATCAAAGCAGCTGAGCTGAGCTAAGCAAGAGAGTTAAGCTTGGGAGGTGTTTGTGAAAAACGAGTAAGTTTTGTGTACAGTGAACCCTTGTTTGTTGCGGGGGTATACGTTCCAAAAGTAACCCGCAATAGGTGAAATCCGCAAAGTACTCAGCTTTATTTTTTACTGTTATTTTACAATGCAATGCTGTGCTGCAGAATGAAACAAAAAATAAAACCTCTTTTCACGCCCAAAATGTGTTTAAGAAATAAAAATATTAACGTTTTCTTACAGATAACTATAATAGTGTAAAGAACGGTGTTGTAAAACAATATTTTTTTATTGTAATGAATCAGAATTCACTGTAAAATCAGAATTCACTGTAAAAAAAGCACTGTAGAAATTTCCGCTAAACAGCGAAGCCGCGCTAAGTGGAGCGCGATGTAACGAGGGATCACTGTTATAAATCAGGTTTTTGCGATAAGTACAGTCGAAACTCTGTTGTTAGCTAGAACCAGACAAGAAGAGGATTTTCGTCATAATCATTGTGATGATGAGCTGAATAGTTGGATGCCAGGAAAGTCAGTTATATAAAATGAACAGTTTTTTTTGTTAATACAGTGTAGCAGTAACAATGTAGAGTAGTACATTGTACAAATGTACAAATATTACATTGCTCAATGCTCATTATTAAACCAAACTGGTTGCATTAATTGAGGTGTGTTGGTTTATTTCATGTATGTTTTATGTTTGTGTATCTTATATGTTTATTCTATGTATTGTGGTATTTTGGGCAAACTAAATCACTTATCAATCATTTGATTATCTACTTCAACCATTCTTAATTAATTTTGCCATACCAGCAAGAACTGAAAATATATTTGATGAATCAAAATACGGTAATAAATTAGCCAAAATTACAAAATGAAAAACAAACTTTACAGAATCCAAAAACGTTTTCTAGTTATTTTTGATTTTTTAGGTTTGTTTAGTTTTTCCTTTTGTCAAACATGCATTTAGTGATATTGAGTAGTGTTTTTATGAGGTAATTGAGTTTGCTATATAACTGGACTTAAGAGTTGGTAGATTTTAAGCTGTGGTATTTTCATAAACCTCATAATCAATGTTTCAGTCAATAGTTTGATATCTTTGAAGTTAATTTTAGTGGCAAAGCGCTGGCTTTCCAAAGTTCTGATATATTTCAAATTGAACTTTGCGAACTTGGGTGTTGGATTTGGCCTGATTTTTAAGTGTCTACGATACCTATTAAATCTTGCATGTTTTTTTTGGAAGAATTCTGACTTCCGTTTCAAACTTCAGCTTAAGACTCTTAAGCCAGATTGTTCTTTTTTTTTTGTGTGTGTGTTGTGACTTGTAATCAAGTGGAATTGCTACTTCTTTGCTGGGTGGATTGACAAGAGGCTACAATCAGTTGTTTTCGGCTGAGCATAAATAAATTTAAGTTATCACTGAAAACAAACAGCGTTTATTGATTAGGAGCGTTAGTGAACCCATGTGTTTATCGTACTAGGGTCATTCAATAAATAAGGTGAAATTTTCAGTATAAGGACTTATACTGTAATTCAGATGACATATTTTTTATATTTTTTTTCTTCTTATTCACGAGGATGAAATTTCTTTTGCGGATTAAAAAAAAGTTTAAGAGTTTTGGTAATAAGCAAAAAGGTCAAATAAAGAAGCATGCTCCAGGATTGAACAGCAGTCAGTTATCATATTTTTAATTGCAGAAAGGTGCAAAGCTGCGGAAATTCATTAAAGAATGTCAACTGTGTATGGTGCCACATGTTTCATAAAGAACAAACATAAAAAAAACAAACGCAGGAGACAAACATAAACAACAAACGCAAAAAAGACGTAAAGAACAAACGCAAGGGTCATTTGTCGAAAGGAGTTATTTTGCATCATGACAACGCAAGGCCTCACACAGCAACCCAAACGGTGCAGACCATCAACAACCTAGGCTTGGAACTGCTCCCTCATCTCCCCTACAGCCCAGACTTTGCCCCTTCAGACTTTTACCGGTTTGGTCCATTGAAAGAGTTCACGAGAGGCACAAAGTTTGAAAGTGATAATGAAGTCAAAAGTGTTGTAAGCGACTGGCTGAGACATCAGTCTAAAGATTTTTATGCTGAGGGAGACAGAAGCTAGTACAGAGATGGAAAAAGTGTGTGAAACTGATGAGAGACTATCTTGAAAAAAAATTAAGCTTCTATCTGAATTACAAATGCTTATACTGAAAAATTCACCTTATTTATTGAATGACCCTCGTATTAGTTTGATGCTAGTATCAGTGACTTTGGGCAATTTGGAAGCTCCAAAATTTTAATTGTAACTTTTGTACTTTTGCAGATGTATTAATTCAGTTCCTCCAATTACCAGCCCTTCCAAATCACCAAAGAACACTTCAACGAATGAAATAACTAAAACGTAGGCTGTTAGCTATTTTTTTAATCATCTTTGTGTCTATACGGCTTTACTTACAACCAAAATGATCGAAAAATAAGAATAAGTTGTATTGGCTAAAACAAATGCGATTGAATAGAAGTTGAATTGTCATCAAAAACCCGCGAAATTTATTCGAACTTCACCGCCTGATATGAACTAAAACTTGTTAGTGTTTTGCCGTCGAAATTTTTTGATGATGCTGTTTAGTTCACAAATTTTAATTGCACATCAGAGGTTCTTATTTTAACTGTTGTTTACGATAAAATTGTTGGTGTTATCTGACTTTTAGAATTAAACAATGCCTTGTTTTGCATTTAATACCTTTGCTCGTGTTTTTTTTAGATTGACTACCCTACCCAACACATCTGGAAATTCAGAAAAGAATCAAAGTAAGTATGATAGCGGTATTTTTATTATACTGTGTGGTTAGAATTTACTTTTAGAAGCGCATAGTTAAGGATAAGATCATCTTATTAATCATTATACTGTAATACAGATTGTGAATTCACCGTGTCAGAGTATTGTGTACTTAAAGCAAACAGGGGTTGAAATTAACTTCCAGGCATGTAAGGAATGGAGTTGGTAGATAATGTGGTGCTGAGGGTTGATTTATTTGTTAAAACCTTTGTGATGTGTATGACGTAATGCGCTATAATTACCTTGATAAAATTACAGGTTCACCAACCATCGTCATAGTAGTTTCAGTTGCTGCTCTAATTGCCGTTGGACTTGGTTTATACCTGTATTATCGCAGACAACAAGAAAAATGTCACAAAAATGTGAGTGTACTGTTTTTAAGTTGCTTTAAGCTGAGATATTGTTGTCATTTACATTCTACACCTCCATCAATAAGCTAATGTTCGAAGAAAATTTACAGTTACAATTACAATAATGTAACAAACCAGGCCAGGGTACTGGTATAATGTAGACTGCAGAGTGTGTTCATTTTAAGGAATCTAAGCTTAGTAAGGTGACCTGGTTTAATTATTTCGGCTGTCGCTAGCGTTTTGCCAGCTCATAACAAGTGGCTTTATCAGGGAATTGCTAAGCTTCTTATTTTTAGCTTAGAATAACTTGATGGGACCGGCCAGTGTGTGTTTGAAAAATGTTGGGACGGCTTTAATATTTGCACTCGATGGGTAAAATTAATAAGCTTCTGCAAATACTAGCTGTATCAGATTTTTTTCAACTTCCAACTTTGAACCAGCTTTGAAACCACTGAAAACCACTGAAGTAGATTTTCTCGAATTGTAAAATAGTTGTTGTTTTAAAAAGGCAACCAAATGCAAATTTATCTAGGGTACTTTTACAATTTTTATGTCCTCGGCCTTCTTCGTTGTTTTATCTCAACTTCATGGATTGTTTTCAGGGCGCTCAAGGCCGATGTGATCTAGAGCACTATCCAATTGAAGATTGTGAAGAACAAGGTACGCACGGTAGCTTTCTTCGTTTAAAACAATCAAGAGTTCAATGTATTTAGACAGTGATTTTTGATTTCGGCAATGTTATTTCCTTTATTTCCATTCATCTCGTCTCATCATTAATTTTGAGGAATCCAACCTAGATTGGTACAACGTATGCTTGTTGAACACCAACACATTTTTTAAAAGCACATTATTTTGAACATCAGTTTTGCAAAATATTGTCGATTGTTCTTATGTTGTACTCGGCATTTGATAGAAACTTTACTAAAAAGTAAACTCTATTGTGCTACAAAACCAGAAAACTTTTGGTTCTTTTGTAGTTGTTTAGATTGATTAGTGTACTGCCACAGTTATGCAAATCAAATCGAGAGTTCCTCAAAGAAACCAGCTAAAAGATGCCAATATTTTTTTAATGCAGTAGCAGTGAAACTTTGCATTCGTCAGGATTACAGCCATTTGTAGACTTAGATCTGTAGTCTTGACGAAAACAGCTCGTTTTATTTAAGAAACGAACATTTTATAGCTAGCTTCTCAAGTTGATCTTGTGTTTGCTGTTATCGATTTATGCGATTAGTTTGATGTAGGAAGTGTTTTGTGCACTGGGTTATGATTTTTTTGTCTGCAAATGCCTGATAGTGGAAGTGATAAACTTTTGCCTGTTAATGACGAATATCTCTTTCTTTTTGCTCAACATTACAAAACCTGGCGTACCCATCCCCCGAAAAAATCTTATGATTCGCTAAATAGTTATATTTAAATTACCCATTAAAACAGGACAAAAATAGCTTCGTACAGCATGTATAAACTTGATCAGTAAGTGACACTTTTAATCATACGAATTAAGTTTGTTAGTGAAGAGAAGTCGCACGTTTAAGGTAACTTTTTAAAAACTATACCCCTAGATGTTGTAATGTCTGACGATTAAAAAATTTTTTTTCATGATGCAGATTTCTCTTTTGGCTACCACGTTTGATCGCGCTATTTCATTTGCTGGTGTCAGTGCTTTTGGGCATGCTATGAAGAGTTGTGGCTAGTAAAAGGAGTCTTGGATCGTATATCAGTTTTGATTCCTTTTAGTAATGCTGATAGCTTAATCAAGCTTCTGCCCACAGAGTTACGGTTTACAGTAGATAGTTTGGTAGTGACTTTTTGTTTTGAAAAAACTGCAACATTTGGCGAAAAAATTTTTTTCTTACAGTGCTATTGCTGCCCCACTGGCAACAATTTAGTCCTTGGTAAAGTTCGAAAAACTAAAACACTCTTTAAAGCAAAAATTTGTCAGGGGACGCCCACCAAAATATAATTAGTCGCCAAAGCCCTTTTAACGACTATAGCCATAAACTAATATGTATGTTTAACTGCTTCGAGCTTTGTCACAAGTTAGGTCATTTCAAGTGCACTAATATTTTTTCAGATTTTTCCTTTTCTTCTTGGCTTTGTTATTTCATATGAGTAAACAATCCAAATTTAGTTGTTGTTTTTTTAGTTATTTAACGGTTATTGACCTAAATTTTTAGCAAATAACCGAAAAAAATTTAACCATTTTGGTCACAATGAACGATCCCGAAAATTACCTGCTCCCTTGCAATCGCGAAAATGAGCTCAAGATTTTTGAAATAAAAAATTCACTAAATCGAACATTTGACCTAAGAATCTGAGCGTAAAAATAAACCCAAGATTCCAATATCTGCCAACAATCTGCTTTTCAATAGGCATTTTGTACAAATCTTCAATGCACTCTTATCAAGAAAATTTTTTCTATTTATCCTATTTCATCTTTCAAAGTTTGTGCCTTTTGATTGGCACTAGTGTATAATCAATCTACCACAGCTTTGTATACAGCGGTTACATAATATTTTACAACGCTTCTGCAAAGAACAAATTTGATATGCAAATTATGCTTTAGCTTTACTAATAAATAGATAATAACTGTCCCGAAAATCGAACGAAAAGACTGAACAGCCAACATTCTGCCGTATTTTGCGGATGTTGTTCGCAGCAACCACAGTTTTGCTTTATCGTCGTGTCTCTTTCTACTAGATGTAATGCTGAAAGAGCAATCTCGAGAGAGTATATTAAACTTTTGGCTATTAATACGTAAATTATAGGCCCAGTAGTTCTAACTAAAAGTTTAATATACTTTGAACATTTTGTGTGCTGCTTGGTTTGCATGAAAAATTATTGTTAACACGAAAATTTCACTTCAGCTACATTGCCAAATATTAGTCTCCGCTATTTTTTAAAGCTTGGTTGTGATTGTTTGTGCTATACCATTAACTAGAGCATGTTACCAAGTGGGGCTCAGGAATTACAGTTGGAAAGCTGATCAACATTAAACTGAAAAAAAGTTCACTTGCCGGAAGCGAGACGAATTCTTGGGCAAAACATTTTTTTTCTCAAGCTTGTCAAGTTTGTCTGCATTTCTGCCAAACCAATCATAGCTTTAGCTTTTTAAAGGCGGTGTTTGCCCTGTCTCGACTCTCGACCCTTCTGGCTACGGTCCATTTTGTAATTATAAAAGTCTTTAAAAATTCAGCAGTGAAACTGCTTGAAAAAGCATGATGGATAATGTTAAAATATGCCAAAAATCTGGAAAATTTCAAAGTATTGGGTGCGCCAGCGTTTTTCGTTTCGGAATTAAATGTTAGTGTAGAAATACTTAGTATGTAAAAGTTTATTCATTGCAAACCCAGGAACTTTCGAAAGTGGAAAATTTTCATTTCAAAAGTTGAAAAATTCCTAATCCTATTGTACACGTTGTGTCTTAGGCTGATTTCAGCGATCACGCTTATTTCCAAGCGGATATACGCTTGTCATTTACCTGCATTCATTTTGCCTTTTTTTTAGTGTTTACATTATAAAAGATTTCAGGCGTATTTCCGCTCGTAGATACGCTTAATCGGTAAAAACCGCTTTAAAGTGAAAAAAGCTGGATCGAATCTCCGAGAAAAACTGAAGCTTTACGAAAAAACGCATGGTAACTTGCTTCTTTTTAGACGACGACGTTAACAATCCACAACCAAATCCTTTGGCTGGCGGTAGAACGTGAGTGCTGTGCAGTCATTTTTTCTAGGTTTTAATGAGTTACTGTTATTTTAGGAGTTTGATTTGTATTTATTATATGGTTTTTCACCTTCTGCTTCGAGCTTTGATATTTTATGCCCATGGTTTGATGGGGGTTTTTGTAGTTTTTAGATATTGGTTGCTTTTGAATCGCGCAAACCAACACTCCCAACAGTTGCTACTTAATTTAATGTGCTGGTAAGGTTGAAGATCAGTTAATGTGTATGAAATTTAATTTGCCAATAACTACATTCCAACACAATCACACGGCCTGTAGCAAGTAGAAAACACCTTTCTGAAGTTTTTTCGCAAGTTGTCATTTTAAAAAACTGCTGCTAGTTCTCATTTTTAGTACGAAAATTGCGGAAAATAAAAGGTATATAGGGAATTACTTTTAATGGAAAAGTCCGCTGCTAACTTGTCTTTTGCTTTTACTAATTTGTAGTTTTCCACCTGCTAACGATGGAGAAGATAAAAAAGATAAAGCCTTTCAAAACTTGGAGATGGAGCCGCTTTTACCGATGTAAGATGCGCGAGCAATTGATATCGATTATATCAAAATAATCTGCGAGTTTGCTGAAGAAATTAAGAAGGTGGTTGGATAATTCGCTTTATCCTCGGCTATCGAAAAAACGATGGTGGTGCTACTTTGGGACAGATTTATACCCTCTTAATGTTCCATGCTCTACTCTGGTTCGTTGACTTCACGTCCGAATTTGCTGCTTGTTCAAAGCCACCAAGTAGAGAACTTTGCCGAAAAGTTAAACCGAGATATTACGATCATGGTCTGTATGAAACGATGTTATGGCGGTTTAGCAGTTTAAATTCAATTGTTCTAGTTATTCAGATGAACTAGCCTATCTCTTTTCATAAACATTGTACAAATGTACAGTTGATAGAATTGGATGGCGGGGTTTGGGAACTTAGTGGCAGTGTTGGGCTGTATATTTTAGAGAAAATGTTAGATTTCGGCCAATCTTCATTGTGTTTGCTACCGTTGGGAATAGACTACATTTATTAATTTCTTAAATGAGTAGATTGCTATTTGGGGATTTGGCATTCTTGACCGATTTTTAATTTCAGACGTAGTTCTTTGGGAAACCTGGTAAAGATAATGTTTGACAATGGTTTCTGCATAATTTTATTAGGATATGAGATAATCATTTTTTAATAGTGATTTGTAGTCTGCTCTGTGCGCTGCTCACCGCTTAGGATGGCTGAACACCACAGTACATTTCTGGCTGACAGTGATATTATACTTCATGTAGAAGCTCCTTCGTTCAGAAAAAAACGCCTATTTTAAATGCAGGACATTATCGTGGCTTTTATTACATCCTGCTGGATTCGATTAATGTGTAGTTAACATCAATTACACCGGAGATATATTATAATACGAATATGTTACAACCAGTGACGTGCGGTAAGGCTTCTGGTCGGTGAGGCACAATTTTTTTTTACTGATGTGTTCGCAAAAAATTATTTAAGACAATAAATGACAAGTAAAGATTTTTTCTCATTCTATGACGTCATCATTAAGGCACGCCGCAAAATCAGATTTTAAGGCTTTGTTCGTTGTGCGTGATTTGCCTGAGAAAAAAAAAAGGCATGCTTTTAGTTCGTATGTTAAAATTTGCTTAGCTGAAGTGAGGCATTCGCATATTTGAAGCGATGCTCAATGGCACGCCGTAGAGATAGCAATTACACCAATTAGTTTGGGCGTTTTAATGCAAAAAACATAGCATGAAAGCAGTGAATACACTAAAAAAAGAAAATTTGATAAAAGTTGATGAAGTTTTTAATAAATATTTTGATTTGTGCGAAAACCTTTTTTTAAAATTATATACTTCATTTTTGTTTTTCTTATTACAATTCTACAGGTGAGTCACGACCTCACCTGCCTCCCCTGACCGCACGTCTCTGGTTACTACTTGCGTTGATGAAGGGCTTTTTCGCAATTCAAAACAGCGAAAATATTAAACCAAATTTATATAAAGGTTTATTCCCTGACGCTAATTTAAGCTTTGATTTTAGATTTTTTGATTGATTTTGTTCTTGTGAAGACAGATCACTTCAAAATAATTTAATCTTTTGAGAGCAAAAACTTCTGTGCTTGCACAATTGACTGTTTTTTTAACCATTCCATTTGGAAAAAGATAATTTTCAGGGTGAGCCACAAAAAGCAATGCACTTTTGATTAGCCATATTTTTCCCCTATTCCTGAAATTTTTTTTGCAAAATTTTTCCTCGGGTAAAGTACCACTAAAAAGTTCCTGCTGGTAGAGGTCTTTGCAAAATGCTTTTTTTTCCTCGAATCTCTAGTGATTAATAAAATGTTCGATTTAAGGCCCTCGCTACTGAATTACTCCTGCCACCCTAGCATCGAAATTGTCAATAACGCGCTCTAACATGTCTTCCAGAATTGTTTTTGATGCTCTCCTTCTGTTCCCACACAGTTGTCTCTTCCACTTTTGTGGGGTTCAACCACTATCTTCGGTTCTTATTTTTTTTGAAGATGATGAATGACAAACAGTCACGGTTAACTCGAGCGGTAGTTAACATGCTGAGGAGACGCTTCATTTCAGCCGTGCAGAAAAGAATGGCTGTTGGCATGATTACTGTTGTTTTCCAAAACAGGATGGGGCTCCTCCTCATTGTTCCAACCGTGTTTTCTCGAGTATTTAAAAAGTACTTTCTAAGGGACAAGTAAATTTCGAAAAGAACAAACGATCTATGGCCTCCGTATTCCCCAGATCTCAATCTCCTAGACTATTTTCTATGCGGTTGCTTAGAGACCAGGTTTACAAGGAAAATCATCCAACAATTCACTGACTTAAGGAGAACATCAAACGCGAAATCAATCGAATTCCGGCAGACATGTTGAAACGCGCTATTGACAATTTCAATGTTAGTGTGGCAGGAGTCTTTGAGCAGCTTGAATCGAATATTTTATCAATCATTAGGGATTTGTAAAAAAAAACTAAACGTTTTGCAAATGCCTCCTTTTGCTAAAACTTTTTGTAGTATCCTGACTTCCGAAAAAGTTTTGGAAGAAAATTTCATCAACTATGGGAAATATGGCTAATCAAAACTGCGCAATTTTTTTGTGGCCCTTCCTATATTCTTGAGAGGAAATAAAAAACAAACTTTTTCACAAGTTTCACTACTTAAAGCGTATCCACATAAACAACAGTCTTGTACATCTACTGTTTCAACGACTACTGCCTCTCCTGAATTATCCCTTATTCTGCTCAACTAGTTTAACTGATGACAGGTAATATTTCTCGAAGCTGTGCCAGGCTGCTATTTTGTGCATAGACGATTACAAGAAACATGTAGTGTAACTCGTGAGAATTGCTCATTTCAACTTTTTTTGAAATTTCAAAGCCAGCTTTGACGAATCGAAAAGCTACTCATTTTTTTTATGTAGTACCAGTCATCAGGTTTTTGCTTGAGTTTGACTAGAGCACTAGGGTTTTAAACTGGCCGTAGTGTTAACCAAGAGTATAATATGTTTATAGCGACGAGAATAACGACATGCCATTCATTGATGATTCCGGAAAAGATCTAAGTGGTAACGTAAAGGATCAACGCCGATATGTAAACGATGGTAAATTAGTAATACTTGATATTTTTTTGGAATTATTTTCTGTAGTTTAGAGGAATCTAAACAAGAACTCCGCAATGTTGATGCTTTGTTATGCGCAGCATTTAAGAGTAATGTTTTATTGGTTGCTTGAGAGGCTATTATGCAATGTGCATACTATGTGATGAAATTTTATTTCAAAAATCAAATCAATGATCAAAATATATGTTTAGCATAATAAAACGTGTTTCTGTCATTTTAAAAACAATCTACCCTTAATTTGTGCATTTTCGTGTTTGGATACGGCTATGGACTAACGTTATGTTTAGCTGTGCTAATACCATTGTTGCAGGCCGTCTGAGGTTTTTTTTTAGACAGCAGCAGTGATTAAATTTGTCGTGGCTAAAGGAAAATTTCTTTTAACATTCAGCGCCATGACATAGCCTTAAAATTATACTGAATTAAAATGCTATAAATGAGACTTGCTGTCTAGCTCCCGGTTCCAACAGTCAAGGTATGCAAGCTAAGAGGGATCAGTCTCCATCAGGGTTCAGCGGACGTTTACCGTACCCATAGCAACCATGCACTAAACGACCATAGTTTTATATTTGGCACCCTACTGCTTGTTAAATATTTAGTTTACGATTCTTTGACAGTTTACACGTGTGGTAAATTAAATGTGGGTGAACAAATTTTTATTTGCCTTGCCGCGCGAAAGCGACCTTCTCCATCAGGACAAATCATGCTTTGTAATGCAGTCAGGCACCGGTATTTAAAAGTGATATTTATTGCAGTGATGTTGCAAATGTATCACCATCACAATATTTTTTAAATTGTATTTGTTGTAACTAATTAAATTGGAATTTTTTTCCTCTAGTCATCGAGAATTTTGTCTGTTTTTGCGACCCCAATTCTGTCACTGATATACAAATCAATATTGCTGGTTAAAAGAACTTTTTAGGCTACGTTTTCAGTTGCGGTCTAGGCGTTGCGGAAGCGATCGCCTTAGCGTTAATTGAAAGAGTTTCGAGGGAGAACACTTGGCCTTACCACAAGATGATGGACATGGAGAATCTAGCGTTTAATGGTTCCGTGCAGAGTTTCAGCTCATTATACTCGTGCATAGTGGCTCTGGCTTATATCTAATCATTTTTGCGTATACTTTCAGTGTGTAATATTGTGTACCTAAACAGCCTTGTTCTTACATTTTTTTGTAATTTAAGGCGTTATTTTCATAAATTATTTGAATTCCCAGCTTGTGGTCATGACGTGTAGCCAGAAATTTACTTGGTACAGTTATAGGGCAGCGAGTAACTTGTTTAGTAAGTTAGTTGTTGTAGTATGAACGCACAAGTGCGCAATTATTCATGCCGACAATGGTAGTACTAAAGAGGTCGTTTTTCCAGGTGAAAGGGAAGCTCCTTTATCAAGCGAGTCGCCGAGGGATGACAGGTACCGGTAGGCTTTCATTTCGTGTCCTTGTATCTGTTTCGGCGAAAAAACAATTTTATACGATGTTTTATTTACGTAGTTCCCTTTCGAAAATAGTTCAAAACATTTTCTAACAAGTTTAGGTTGCCACTGCCGAACATAACTACAGTTTAAAAATAATAGCAAATATGCTAAACTATACGAATCTTGTTGCTGCTAAATTGGTTGATTGAAAATGTGCAAAATGTAGATGATTGCATGGTGGGACGGAAGGCCACCTCATAGAATTCTAGCGATGCTTTGGACATCTAAGGTGAGGATTTCGAGTTGGTTGGAGAATCAAAGTGAGGGTTGCCATTCCGGTTTAATTCCCACCAGTGTGAGAGTGAGCAAACTTTTTAATACATTGTTACACAGACAACCAGCAGCGCAGATCGACACTCATATCACTGGCCATTTTGCGTGACTTAGGGTATATGCGAATTCATCACCTTAACCCTGAAGCACAAGGACGCTGCTTACGTCGTTGTGGAATGTGGACCCATCACCTTTGCGGAAAACCTTGTTCCTATTTTTCAAGTAAGTTTGTTTGATGTTGCAGACCACACAATCAAAGGCAGAATGTTGATGCTTGTGGTGAAGGACCATGTTCATCAGGACTAGCGGACACGTCACATCCTAAAACAGCTGTAACTGAACAAAGAACCGTACCGCCCAGTCAACCGCATCAACTCCGAGCAACCGGTAAGCGATTATCGATGTATTTAAAAGTACAAGGCTTGACGATGGGTACATGAAAAAATGATTGTTCTTTGTTGGTTTTGGCTGTTCTAATTTGGCGGTTGAGTTGCAAGGAGAAATGGGATGCTACCAACTGCACGGTATGTCGAATCTCTCAACCTCACATCCTCAGGGGCAGTGGAGCATCACAGCATTAAGGTCCATTATCCCTTTCATACCCAAACCAATCAGTGCTTCCGATAACAATTTAACCCGATCTTTCAGTTTTCAACAGCACTGTGTTTTATTCTCTACGACGACACTACATTTCAGCAAAAATGCAAATCAGACTTTTTGTCGTGACCTCAATGATATACATATTCTTTTTACCGAACAATGGTCGAGTGCATAGAGCATCTGCTACTGAAACGGTAGACTCTGGTTCGTTTCCCGCTCCGGCCAAGCCAGTGACAATAGAAATAGGTATTCACAGCTTCTCTGCTTAACGTTCAGCTATAAAAGAATTGTGTGAAGCGTCCACCGTGTGTGGTAGACAGGTGGCAGTTTGACTCGAAGACTGAAAGGTCCCTTCGCTGTCACCGGTTCACCACAGCGGATAACTGTTTTTACCCGTTTGGAAAATATGCGTAGGGTGTCTTTTTCTTGGACCCAACGGCATATTGCCAGTTCGGCAATCGAACCGGAAACTTCCAGCCTTTCAAGCACCAACTCTATACTGAGCTGGTTTTTGCATATGCCAAGATGTAGTAGTGAAGGGCTTATTTGCCTGATTTTTTCCATTTTAAATGGTTTATATTGGAAATCAGCTGCTGGTGTTCATGCGGTAAATAATTCCACCATTAAAAAATTTTAAATTCAGATTTACATTTTTTTGTGTTTCTAGTCATTGGAACTGCCTAGTTGATGCTGTTGCGGTTTATCATTGTTTTTTTTAAAAAATCAAGTTTTTGTTTCTAGATTTGAAGCGAAGTGGTCCAGGTTTACCGAACGGTATAGCCGCCACCGATGACTTGGAAAACAGCGACAGGTATTTTTCCATTTGCTCTGCCAAGTAAAGCTTGTTTGGGGAGTCTTTCCTGAGGCATTCTGCTTTCATGGCCTAACCATTTAAGCTGAGATCTTTAAATTCGGCGAAGTAGCCGCCCGATATTCGGAGATGTTCGAATCTCAGAGCTACGCACTTCGTCAAAAATTTCAACTTCTCTGATTTTTCATAGAAACCTCATTTTGGTCGTTACAAAAACCATTGCGATGTTTAATTTACACAGTGAAACACTTTTACGAAGAAATAAATAATAACTTAAAAACACTTGGGCCTATTAACGCTGATCTAAGACTCTTGCATCAAATGTTGAGTTTACGTTTTTCTACAGGTTAGCGCAAAAAAAGTGTTAGTGCTATACCATTCTTGAAGCCGTTTTAATCGCTTGTTTAAACTTGCTTTTGTTTCAATTTATTTTATGTTGCAGACCCCAAAATCAGGGGCAGAATGTTGATGCTTGTGGCGAAGGACCGCGTTCACCAGAACTTGCTGACACGGCACAGCCATCATGCGCTGAAACAGCTGAAAGTAAGCAAAGAACCCGTAGAGAAGCTGCTGAAATGAATGGCAAACCGCTACGACCCCAAGTTTTAGGTAAGCAACCATCGGCACGATTTAAAAATGGCCAGTGCATTCAGCAATCCCAGAAACGCACGTCTTCACAATGATTGCTTTAAAAATGATTGTTTTACATTTGCTTTCCATTTTGTTCAGTCACGATTTCTGTACCTGCGCTTCCGGCAAAGAGGACAGAGATTAGAAGATACTAGGCGCACACTATGTGTTGTGTTACTGCTCAACCGCACAATATTGATTTGGATAAGAATCGAACCCGGTCTTACAGTCAGCAAGATTCCAGACATGGTCGCTAGATTTTTCCCTGTAAAGTGTGTGGAATATCGACCGAATAGCGAAAAACAGATTGGAGAATGAGAGTATTTAAGCAAAAAAATGTTTTCGAAATTGTGCCTGTAATATTAGCATTGGATTTAAAGTATACGAACTTTTATTGAAAACAATTTAAAAAACAATTTTAGCCTGTAGGCTAATACGCTTGTCAGCGCTGCGCCATTTTAAACAGGAATCACAGGCAGCAAGTAGAATCAGTGATCACATTTTTCAAAACATCTACTTGTGATAATTTTTTTGCAGAACGACAGCGAAATGATCCGGTCTTACAGAATGGGATAGAAACAACTTCTGACCGGGAAAGGTACGATTTTCACAAAGTTGGAATTACGGCGGGATTACGATTTCCTTATTAAAGCTTCTGTCGAGTTGTTTAATAGTAGTAAATTAGTGGATGACAGAGTTCATCAAACTGTATGATCCGCAAAAAAATGTTACTATTTTTGTTTTGCCCTTACAGATAACTAAGAATGTTAATGTATCTTATGAATATTTTGACCTCTGTGTAATGTTTGATTGATTCATAATTATACAGTGTTACGATGCTTGCATTAGCTCAGTGGTTCCCAAAGTGGGGACCGCGGATCTTATAGGGTCTGTGAAGCACTTTCAGAAGGTCTGCGAAAGAAAATTGGTATAGGCCTTACTTGAGCCATAGTTTAATGATTTGGTTCCGACTCCTGTGCGTTCAGGAGGTACGCAATCTAGGCTGGTGAGATTCATTTTTGTTTCCTATGCGTTCGTTTTGATCCCTCTACCCGAATCCCCTATGGTGTTACAGAGAGAAAAGTTCAGTTTAACGGCCGCTACTACTATAGGTAGCTACTCCTGTGGCCTAGCTAAAGCTACGTCTTTTTGTACCGGTGTTGGTAAAGGAGTAGGCTATGTACCTGTATATAGAATATGGATGTCAGTAACGACATGAGAGTTGCCCTGTTTAAAACTCACCCCAAATAGACAAATTGATTGCCGCGAATAAATACACCCATCCCATTAAACTCAGGAAATTACTGTATATTTTTGCTCTGTGGAGGCCTATTTTTCACTATACGGTACATTGATCTTGTGGTTGTGATTTATTTTTTTTTTTTTGTGGTTGTGACTAATCTTGTGGTTGTGACTGATTTTGTGGTTGTGACTGATTGTTCTTGATCTTGTGGTTGTGACTCGTTGATCTTGTGGTTGTGACTCATTGATTTGTGACTCATTGATCTTGTGGTTGTGACTGATTTTTTTTTAGGCTTGCAGAGAAGGCCTCCAAACATTTGAAAAAATGTAGGGGTCCGTTGTGAATTTTTTAAACAAAATGTTTGAGAACCACTGCCTTAGCTAGTCAAGTCGGTTAGGTTAGCTGTGAAACCGGTCGGTCACGCAGTAAAAATACTAAATGTGCTTCACATGACGCTGCTGCCCTTGGGAATTTCCCTGGTAATTTTCCAAAACTTTCTTCGTTTCGCGTTGCTATCGCAGCTCGTGGGTCTGAGTTGGTATATTAATTAAAATTTTATTTTTTAAAGGGACTTTTTTAGAACTTAGTTAGATAAGATACGTCTATGAAACCAATTTTTATGCAAGATTTTTGGACGATTTGTTGCGTGTTTTCCAGCCAAAATAAAAATGAGAAGTCTCTTAAAATAGCTCGAGTACCAAACCAATCGCTAAACAAAAATTTTGGATTTTGAGCGGTGAAGTTTTCTAAGGATGTGCTTTTAGGCTTTGGTATAAGAGTTTTATGAAATCTTGAAATTGAAACTTACTAAAGAATCCATTTCTAAAAATGTAAATTTTACGTTTAGGGGTTCTGACAACGATGAAACGGAAGATGGCGCTGCACCAAATGAAAATGACAGTCTAGTTAACGGAAGACACGGCTTACTAGTGAATGGAATGCCACTGTCCGACGCTGATTACGATAGAATTAGTAAGAAATTCAAATTAAAACCATTACGTCATAGTCTAAATCAGCCAAATAAGTTTATGTCGTCGATTAGATTTATTAACTCACAAAGTTCAAGCAATCCGCGCGTAATGTTGAGAACGTCTTATTTAAATCAAGCTGGGCCGAAACTTGAGCGGACATTTTTTTCTGCACGTTTCCAGACGTCACTCATCATCAACAACTATAATCTACCATTTAATTCAAGGCCGATCAAATTAGAACAAATACTCTAATTTACAGGTATGGTCCAGGGCCCAGGTTTTGCGTTGTCTAAACCACACAGACTCAAACGCCCTTTTTTGGGTGCTGTGGGTAACTTTTTTGGCAGGCTGGGCCATTACCACTGACAGACTGCTTGGCTCTAATAGGAAATAAGCGTAAAGTGTATTTTTCAAGGATGCAATTAGTAACATTAGTGACGGTTGGGAAGTATTCAAGCCTGCCGCCCTTGGCACGCCCGTGGTCGTCGGTCGCTTTTTGTCTGCGAACGTCTAAAAGCGTATCTGCATACAAATAAGTTACGTCATTTTTGATCGTAGTTGTTGCTTTTGTGTTTCGGTCGAGTGTTACGTACTGATAAAACGAAGTGAATTGTAACGTCACAATAGCATGCGATATGCTGGTTTTGCATGTTCTATTCCATAAAATCGCGGACTTCGTAATAGTAATAGAAGTCTATGTATGAAATCCTGTACTTTTGATTTCTGCGTGGAAGACTGGAGGTTTGTTAGGCAAGGTTAATGAGTGGTAGCATTTATCTTGATGCTTGATGTCAGACATCACAATGATTGTGTTGATGACATCAGTTGTAGTAGCTGGCCTGCTGGGCTTGCGTATTCATCAAAAGAGGTAGCAAATCGTCATTGTGAGGCTTTTCGATCGCTGTGCATAATTAAATAAGCTTCAAGTTTAATGAAACACTAACAAAATAAACTAAAAATCGCCAATTCGATAGTATTTGCATTGGTCTGTGACGTCGTGGCGGCGTATATCGAATATCAAAATCAGAACTTAGTTTGAATTAGTTCAAAAAATGCCATTACAAACAGTAGTGAAAAGCGAATCAAAGTACTAGAAACGTTGCTCACGTTATTATGATGTCGTAGTTGTTTTGTGACATATACTTTGCAAACCTTATGATATAGCTTTTTTTAACTTTAGTAATGTTTGCTCACTTTCAGCCGATTTTTTCTTTTGACTTAGGTCACGTCACTTGTATAAACTTGCTCCAATAGCAAACAATTTTTGGACCTGTTAACGAGGTATCATTACGTCACAAACAGATGCAAATACTTGTCAGATCATCAATTTTAAGCAAATTTTATTAATGCCATTTCATACAACAAGCTCTTTTTTTTTCGATATGAAAATTTCATTCAAAACCAAAACCAGTACTTTTTTGTAGAACCTGCATGGATCTCCTTTTTGGCATAGCTGTGACGTTATAGCTATTAAGTTTTAATGGGTTTCCTAATGCTATAACTTTGTTGTCCCTTTTAAAAACAGTACACATTACAGGCACATGCATTGCATATTTTACCTGTAATGCTTTTTTGAGCAGCTTATTGTGACGTTACAATTTTGCTGGGAAGGCGACCGATATATTTTTTTTTCAAAATACAGGTTTTACCAAGTTCTATTGTGTTCTGGCAAGTGCAGCGCGCTTGCTCAGCCTAAAAAACAGCAAAAATTGCATTTTGTGACATCGCAATGACGTCATTGGTGAAAGCATGACGTATTTTTTTATATCAGTGGATTCGACGACTGCAGTTGAATCTTTTGATTGCTAGTTGAGCCAGAAAAACTGATATTTTGACCCCATATGCGTCTAAGCCGAAAATTTACAGTTTGTCTCCAACTAGAATTAATTTGACCACTAAATGATAAGGCGAGTTGCTGGATTTGGTTCATAGGACTGAAAGACTATACTTTGCCGTGTAATGATCCACCCCATCGCCTTATCCACCTGATGAGCCGGTTTGCTCTTCGCTGTTCGTGTATTTATTGTCTACTTTTGAGGAAAATGTCTGATTGTCCATTCTTTCTTTGACCTGTCGAGTTGATTGTGGGCTTTCTGGACCTGGTTGAGTGTGCAGACAATGACATGGTGCCACAAATTACCACATTAACCACAGTTGGATGCCGTAATTGGTGGTGCATAATATTAGCAAGAGTTAAAACTTCTAGTTCCTGCTATTGGGCGATTTAAGGTGTCAGTCTTTTCGTTGACGGTCGGACTCAGATGCAAATATGTTTGGAAATATTGCAGCAGTGTTTTGGTGCAAAGTATGATTGATTAACTTTTCAAGAGTAATTGATTTTCACAGCATCTACAAATACTGCTTGATGCCAAAGCAGAGCTATTATCTAGGTGAGACTATTCAACATAAGCTATAATGTGCGATTATTGGTTTCATGTTTATCACACTCGTCAGGCACGTTAAGTCTCTTATTCGTGCCTGACGATTGTGTTAAACTTGAAACCTATTGTCGCACATTATAGCTCGTGTTAAATAGTTTCACCTAAATGGATTAAGTTTTCAATAATTTATATTTCTTGATCAATGTTTAGTGGCTGCGATCGAGGAAAAGCTGATCGACCCGCGAGATTCAACCCAGACTTTTAAAGCAGAAGATATGAACAAATTACTGAGGAAATTTGGACTTCCTCCTGAAAACACTGGAGGTAATACGAATGCAGCTTAACGTTGCGTGTATTTAAGGCTCGGGACTTTTAAACTTGCCAATAGAGCCAGTGAACAGAATTAATAAGACGTTTGCTGCTGAAGCGATAGACTCTGGTTTGATTCCTGGTCTGATCAGTAATTTTTGTCCATAAAAATTCGCACTTGCAGCTCCCTTTCGCTGTCTACTGGCCATGACAACGTGGGAATTATGTTCAGTTTTCAATGCTGTGTAGGTCGGTGCTCGGTTATATTTTCAATTTTTTAGATTTTATGGTCTGTGAATAATAAAGCTGGTCAAATGTAAACCAGAGATTAACCAGCGGACGCTAAGCATGGCAAGTCGTGCCGAACACTTGTGACGTAGTACTTCGTGAACGTTAATTTTTATTTGTTGAAATTGCTCAGTGATGTTTCCAGGGTTGCCTCATACTGCAAAAGCTCTGGATTTTTTTTCTGTCCTAGAAAGTCCTTGAGTTTTGTTTATTGGTGCCGGAAAATATTTGGAAGTTTTTTTTTTCGTGCTTTACCGGGACAGAATAGTGCAAATTCTTTTTTTCATAACATGTGGTACGTTATAAATTTATAATTGTACCAAAGGACTGCTATAATTTGCATAGTGAACTGTGAAGGTCGTTAAAAAAACTATTAAAATGCCAATAATTAGCACTTAGATGTACAGTATTTATAAATTATTAAATATAATCGGGAAGAGTGGATCGTAGACGTTAATTTATTGCAATGCGATTACTCTTTTACTGCTAGTAGCAAAAGTGCAGGTGGTAATAGCCCCATTGACTTTTGACCAATAGGCGAAATAAGCAAAATACGAAGTTTTCGCACCACTTCTTTGGCAGATTTTTGCAGTAATGCGGACCCCAAAGTAATTTAAAGCGACTTTCGTAGAGTTTAGGGGGAAGGGGTAATATTTGTTTCGACGAAAATCAGTAACAACTTACTAAAAATACCTAAATTAAGCAATCAGTTTGATCGCTTAATGCAAATTGTCTAACGTTATAAAAAAAAATTATAGGTAGGGGCTATTCAGTATTTAATTGAATTCATTCCCAATCCCCTTTCTCAAATTTAGCGTACTAACTAATTATTATTGACAACTATAAGTTTATTGACAACAAATTATTCTATATTGACAATAAAATAATATTCCATAGAAAAATGAGAAATCAAACCAAGAAAGTGATTGCTAAAGCAATGAAGACGGAAGCTGATATGGAAACGGAAGAATTACGTGAGAAACCGAACAAGATTTTCAAATTCGTAAAATTTTTGAAAAGGAATGAAAAAGATGTTAAGGAGGAAAATGGGTTAAGGGTAGAGATGGAAGAATTGGTTTCAGTCAAGAAGATCGATGTAAAATATGGAAGGAACATATGGAGAGAATTATGAATGAGGAAAATGCTTGGGACCACAAGGTGGACGCTGCTATGGTTGAAGGGCCAGTAGAGAAAGTTTCTCGCAAGAAAGTGAGAGAAGCGATCAGGAAAATGAAACAGGGAAAGGCTGCAGGGCTCTTTGAAGTAACAACGGAAATGATTGTTGCAGGCGGCAGAATTGCTGAGGAAGTGATGTTACAGCTTTGCCAACGAGTTTTGGATGGAAAGGGAATCCCGGATGAATGGAAAACCAGCGTTGTGGTGCCAATTTTAAGGGAAAAGGAGATGTGATGAACTGCGGTTTGTATAGAGGAGTGAAGTTGCTGGAACATGGCATGAAGATTATTGAAAGAGTGTTGGAGAGAAGAATACGAGCATTAGTTGATTTCGGTGAAGCACACTTTGGTTTCATGCCTGGAAGAGGGGAACAACGGATGCCTTATTCTTAGTACGAAGGTTGCAAGAAGAACATCAAGCGAAAGACAAAAGAATGTACATGTGTTTTGTTGATTTGGCAAAGGCATTTGACAGAGTACCAAGAAGAGTGATGGAATGGGCAATGAGAAACAAAGGTTTGCTTGAAATCCTGGTCAAGGCGGTGATGAGTCTTTATGAAGAAGCAGAAACGAAAGTTAGAGTTGGATCGGGTTTGTCGGAAGAGTTTTCTGTGAAAGTTGGTGTACACCTAGGATCTGTGTTGTCACCTTTGTTGCTTGCAATGGTGATAGTTAAAGTAACGGAAAATGCAAGGAAAGGCTGGATGAAGCAAATTCTTTATGCAGACGATTTGGTCCTAATGGGGGAAACTATGGAAGAATTGAGAGAGAACTTTGATGAATGGAGAGAGGCGTTTGAAAGCAAAGGGATGAGAGTCAATCTTGGAAAGACAAAGTTGATGGTGAGTGGGATGGAGGAAGAAGCGTTCCACAGTAAGATAGATCCTTGTGGCGTGTGTGGAACACGAGTTATGTCTAACTCGGTGTTATGCACAGCATGTGGTAAGTGGGTCCACGCAAGATGCACGGATAAGAAGAAAGTTTCAGTTTATGTGAACAAAAACTTTGTTTGTAAGAAATGTAGAAGCGTGGTGAAGAATTTCAAGGGATCATGCAAAATTGTGTGATGGTGTGAAAACTGTGAGCAAGTTCACTTATCTAGGTGACAAATTGAATGCAACTGGTGGATGCAAAACGGCGGTGACAGCTAGATCATGAATTGGCTGGATGAAGTTCAGAGAATGCAGCGAAATAATTAAAGGCAGAAGGTTTTCATTAAAGATGTAAGGAAAGATTTACAAAAGTTGTGTAAGATCAGCTACGTTGTACGGAAGTGAAGCATGGTGCTTGAGAGAAAAAGAGATGGCAATTTTGAGAAGAACAGAAAGAGCTATGATTCGAGCGATGTGTGATGTGAAGCTATTAGATCGAAGAAACAGCGAGGAGTTGATGGACATGTTGGGCATAAAGGAATCTTTAAATAGGATGGCTAAAGCAAGCAGTATACTGTACAGTGGTACGGTCATGTTTTGAGGAAAGAAGATGAAAATGTGATAGTGAAGACTTTGAAATTTGAAGTGAGTGGTAGTAGAGGAAGAGGAAGACCGAAACGAACGTGGAAAAAGCAACTAGAGAATGAGATGAAGAAAAATGGACTGGGGAAAGAGGATGCATGTGATCGAACGAAATGGCGAGGCGTGGTAAAGACAATGACCATACGAAATCCGGCCAACTCCGTCGACGGGGACAATACCGGATCCAACATGTGATATGATGATATGAACTATAAGTTCTTGTGTTATTTTTTCTCGTTTTGTTGTTTTAATTTAGTTTTTGTTTTTTTCTTCAGTTCTCTTGAACCACTGCAATGTTTTTGCATCTGGCCAAAATCATTCCACTTCACGAGAGTCCTGGATGCAACGCATAATTTGTTATAACCTGGTTTTATGTTTTTCATTACTATTTATTGCGCCCAAAGGCTATACAAGTTCCATATTAGTAGCCCCTCCTCCTAAATTATCTTTACCTGCATATTACACAGTATTAGATTAATACTTGTGAGTTTTTCATGCGATAGGATTTTATGATTTACTGACTAGAAATAAAGCTAGGACTGAAGATTTACTATTAGACATCGTCTACATAGCCCATTTACGCAACCAGTTTAGTTATACTTTTAGAGTGCTAATTTTTTGCCACATTTTGAAAGAATTAATTTTTACCGAAATTGGCTTAAAATTAAATTTTTGTTGCAAAAAAATACTTTGCAAGATTACCGAGCGCTGGAGGTTTTGCCGCCAGACCCCCGATGGCTTCTGCTGGCTGGAGCGGCGCCCCCATACCCCGACACAGCCCTCTCGTTTCAGATTTTGGCTATGCAGTAGTAGAGTAAATGCTTTACACCAAAATGTTTTTTCAATTACAAGTACAAAAAAGTAGGTGCACGTAGAGAAAATTAAATTTTAAGTCCAGTAAAAAGACCTTAAACAGTCCTGAAGAATGACCCAAAAACTCCAGGAATTTTGCAGTTTCTGCGGCAACCAATGTTTCAAATAATGTCTCTCAGTACTGACATTAAGGAGAGAATTTTTTTTTATCGAATTCAAAATTGTTCAGCCCCTGCTCAATTGCTTGGTATTTATGCCACGGCAATTTTAAACGTACGTAGTACAGAACAATACGTTTATTGATCTTGCAACTAAGGCTTTCGTATCCATACTGCATGGTTTTATGTAATTGTAATTACGTCTGTCTGTATTCACTAAATTGCCTTGTTCAGGAGACAGCGAAGGAAGTGAGTGATCGAGTGGATAGAGCGCCTGCTGCTGAAACGGCTGAAAAGTTTCCTCCGTTGTCACCTGGCCGAGCCAACTTGGCAGATAGACTGTGATTACAATTAGGACCTTTGCGGTCTTCGAGTCAAGCGGTCCACCTGTCTTTCACGCACGCAGTGGAGGCCTCCCTCTGTCTTTTTATTTCTAAACATCAAGTAGAAAAGCTGTTAATACCAATTTTTAGTCTTTGGTTTGACCCGACCGGTAATCGAACCCGAGTTTACCGTTTCAATCGCAGACACTCTATTAACTCGACCTTTGATTAGTTTTGTATATTCGCAGTGAACAATTCTGATTGTATCAAAAGCGGATTCCAACGTGCTAAGACGAAGCTCGGGCCGGACGGATTTAACCCCCAAACCATTTACGACAACCTGTTTGACATTGGCATGGTTTACCATGCCCAACTCTTCATCGAGCCAATCTGCGAGGAACACCATTATCTTTTAAAGAAGAAAAAAAAGAGAAAATCGACCACGACCTCCAATGCTGTGGACTCTAGTGAAGGCGGACAATTACAGCGTAGCGACGAGGCATCTTGAGCTCTCTGCGCCGATCAGCGAAATTGATCAGATCAAATTTGAACATGTCTTCTAGACAATTACCTTTTTTAGTATTCTCACACCACATTTTACCTTCGTAGCCAGTAAAATTTTGTGCAATCATTGCCAAGTTGGCGACAAAATATTGCGAATTCCTCAGACGCTTAACCAGGGTTTGCTGAGGGGGGGCTTGAACCCAAACTTACAATGTTTTTGAATAATGTCTTTATTGGACAGCGTGCTGAGCAAACTTAAGCGACTCAAGCTCATCACATGTGGAGGTCTGAGGCAGAGCTACTTTATAGTCATTTGAAAACTGTTTTGCTAGAATTTGAAAGTCATTTTAGGAATTAAGTTGCTATTCCCCTTAACCTACCCCCCATTACCTACAGTTTAAGTTCAAAGCACGTTTAAACGCTTGCATTGTTTGGTTGAATTTTCAAAGTGACTTGGGTAAGAGGGGGGCTAAAGTTTTTTTAGATCTCCCTAATTGCACCATTGGAATGCTCCATTTGACACCTTGGCCGCTTCATAGAAGAGATTGCTAAAACTTTTTGAAGTGTGATACAAATTTTCGAACCCCAAATTTCGCTGATCGGTTGATGTCAATGCTACCTGCTATGATGCGTCACGCTACCAAATAACTCATAGCATCGTCTTCAAGGCACATCGGTTGCAAATATCGTGTTTTGCCTAGGGTCATATGGTCGTGTAACGGCTCTACAAAATATTGCTCAGTTTTGGTGCAATTTCCTAAAGTTGCTGTTATCTCACATACATTAGTGGTTTTGTTCAAACGCCATGTAGAAAACGGACTCCATCTACGTACCATCCTTTTGTGAGTTACTTTGTCGCTCGGAAAGGGAGCTCTTGCTTCTTTGTGTATTTTTTGAGATTCAAAGTAGTGGTATAGGGGGTAGTACGTAGCATCTTTGAAGCGGTTCAAGTGGAGTGCCTTGCAGGATTTAATCAAACCATCCAATCCTTTAACAAAAAATCCTCAGATCTTTAAGTAGAAGTTTTAGCTGCCGGCTGGACTCGACAGTTGTTACGACTCAAAGTTCAATTTTCTACTTAGCAAGATGCTAATTTCGCCATCAAGCCTCAGTGCCTTTTCAAAATCTGTCAAAACTACGGCTCCTTTCTTCCTTATTACAGTATGTTCAGAACTGTGCAGCTTGCATGTAATGCCCTTCTTCTTCACTGCGATATGCCGCAACGAGATGCAACAGAGATCTATTAGTGTTCCTGTTTTTCAGAAAGTAGAATGATTGCTGTAAAGTAAATTATTACAGAAACTGCAACCTCTGCTTGTTTGTACTGTTGGCGTATGTTTGACTAGAGTACAACGCGATTCAGAAAGCGCTAGAAGCAGACTTATGATCAAATTTTGCTACGAGTTATGTAACTACAGTGCTGTTCATATTTCAGAGACACCCCTGTGATAATTGGTATGTTTGATGTTTGCCGCCAGTTTTTTGCTACCTATGTTGGTTAAAGGTGGGAAAGTTATATATCAATGTAAAGGGTATCTCTTCAGCATATCATCAGGAATACATTTTTGAAAAAAAAAGTTAAATTGGGCGGATGTTACCGCTTGAAACGCCACCTAGTGCTAGTTTTACAAAATTAACTTCTACCATGAATAACAATATTACAAATTATTTTCTCATTCAAACTGGCATTTTTAAAAAATAGTGTCGCTACTCATGCCCAATGTTATAATTTGGGATCATGCTACTATGTCGCTTTCGTTCGGTCATTGTGACGTCACAAATACATCAATTTTCCGTGAATTTAGTAGGGTCTTGAAATTATTGGGTCTTTAAGCCAAAAAAATGCTATTAATTAAATACTTTTACGTCCTAACGCCCCAAAGGGTAAGATTTATGCAAAAAAACTCTAGTTGTTTGTAAAACTCACTTTCTGCAAAGTTTAATGCAGGGTTGCCACATCGCAACCCTTATACACATCGTGGACCTTATTACTAGCTATCCAATTACGATTCAGAATGAATGTTTGTAGCCTTACTGAAAACATTAGTGATATGAGATATCACTTTAGTAACTCTTTTTCAAACGTGGGTGGCCTTGAAAAAGGCCGTTTATGTTGCGGAATACAAAACACACAAGTATCTTTAATATTTTGTTGGCCATCCTTTATTTTCAATCACCATCTTGCATCTTCGGGGGAGTGAATCTACAAGTTTTGTCAATTCTTCAGGAGAAATTACTCTAAACCAAGCTGCAATAACTTGTTCAATTAGCTCCCTCTTTGTTTTGGGTTTGTTTTTGGAAATAATGCAACTTATCCTGTACCACAAACTTTCAATTGGATTCAAGTCTGGTGATTGGGCCGGCCATTCCATTCTCTCCACCTGATGGGATTCATGCCACTTCTGGACCTTCTTAGCACGATGGCATGGCGCATTATCATCTTGAAAGATCCACTGATTGTCGGAAAATAACGAGCGGGCACTTGGTAACATTTTTCTTTCTAGCACATCAATATATTTTGTGCCATTCATCATACCAGACACTACCTCAAGCCTCCCGACACCATTTGCAGCCATGCATCCCCACACCATGATGGACTGTGGATGTTTGATGGTTGGAGAGATGCAATATGGGCGATATTGCTCTTTGGGCCGTCTCCTCACATAGTTGTTCCCAGCATGATTATTTACCGTAAAAGTGGACTCGTCACTAAACAATACCATATGCCATTTTTCCACAGGCCAGTGGACATGAGAGCGAGCCCACTCCAAACGGCGCTTTCTTTGTTTATCTGAGAGCAACAGCTTACATATAGCCTTGCAACCTCTAAGACCATTTTCTAAAAGCCTTCTTCTTACTGTTGGAGCAGATAATTTTGTACCAGTGCTTTCCCTTAGGTCCCTGGATAGTTCGCTGGATGTCAACTTCCTGTTTGACAATGAAAGCCTGACGAGAGTTCTGTCCGTTCTTGTGGTGGACTTACGAGTTCTCCCTGGCCGAGGTTTGCATTTCGACTCTCCTGTCTCCTTCCAGCGTTTCAACACACCTCTTACACCTGTTCGAGATAATCCACATTCCTTTGCAATAAACTTAATAGACTTTCCTTGCTTGTGGAGATAAATTATTATCCCTCTTTTCTCTGCACACATTGCTTTAAACCCCATGATGTCTGAAGAAAATGAGGATGATCCTCTTCTAACAGGGTCCGGAGAAACTGCTATGTTTATGACGTCACAATAGCACAACGGTGGCGTGATCGTGGTGTGACCACACATTATAACATTGGGCATGAGTAGCGACACTATTTTTTAAAAATGCCAGTTTGAATGAGAAAATAATTTGTAATATTGTTATTCATGGTAGAAGTTAATTTTGTAAAACTAGCACTAGGTGGCGTTTCAAGCGGTAACATCCGCCCAATTTAACTTTTTTTTTCAAAAATGTATTCCTGATGATATGCTGAAGAGATACCCTTTACATTGATATATAACTTTCCCACCTTTAACCAACATGGGTAGCAAAAAACTGGCGGCAAACATCAAACATGCCAATTTTCGCAGGGGTGTCTCTGAAATATGAACAGCACTGTAAATAGTAATGGCTTGTGCTTTATGTCTGATCAACTACGATTTAGTTTACACGTATATTTTTTATGGTTTAGACTTACCAGCTTTGTATGTTCAGCAAATTACGGGTTATCAATTTTTATCATGTTTTGAACTGTTCAATGACATGTGAAATGTACCCAATGGCAAAACTGCGAGTTTCGTGAAAATACGTAACTACCTCGTACTCGTTGTCATTAGTTTAATACTTTAAAACTTACTACTACTTCAAAACAATATTGCCGGTGTCGCAGTATTTTTTGCCAATGCCAATTTACTTTGAAAAAGATTATGGTTGTTTCTAGACGTTAAAAAATGACATTTGAGGTTTGTATTTTCATTTTTCACTGTCGTGCTCTTAATGCTTGCGGACCAATTAGAATGACACATTTATTTTGCATTGATTTGCAAACTTTAATTTCCGAATTTAGTGTTATGCAAATGAAATGAACAAAGCGTTAGTCAAAGTTTATGCTAGCTTTACTACTTAGAACAATCGCACCTGGTTTGCTGTTAAATGTATTTTTATCACTCGGGGCCAAGTAATTTTAAATTACAACTTTCGTCAATCCAGTGTTAACGCGAACTAATATGCACTCTAGGAAATTTTTTTCAATGTTGCAAATTACGCCGTCATAATTCAATATTACTCTTGCGCGTTAGCTGCTGTATTATGTCTTTTTGGAACACATTGGTCTCCAATTCCGTACGGACCATACTGCTTCCAGAATATTTCTACCATGAACTAGAAAATTAAATTACAATTTTTGTGTCATCTTTAGTCCAAATCAACTCTAGGCTTGTAAATTTCAATTTTTCGTCTTGTTAGAATTAGTAGTTTGCATGCACAGGAGGTCCAATCCAGTATGCTGGGTCGCTATTTATCGTTAGTACAAAATTGTTTGGCCAACCGTACAAACGGCCCATTTCTGTGGAGCCGTTGGTCGACACAGACTTTTGGTTGCTTGATGTGGTTGCCGCTGTATTAATGAGGGCAAAGTGAAAAAAAGGATTTGTCTAGATGGCTGCCTGTAGCTACGAAAATATCAAAAGCAGAAAAATTGAAACCACTGTCAAAATTTGAAGAGAAAACTGTATCTCGGGTCTTACGCCATACACATACTAAGAGATGGGTTGTTTCAATCCACCAAATAGGGTTAATGTATACTGATATTTTAGTGCTGCCCAATATACTTCAATTTGGTTTCTTACGAAAAGGTGTTTTCCAGGGCTATGCATATTAAATGGTTAGATAGAAGATCGGGGTCTTGTGCAGTGAAGTATATTTTGACTGGATAACATGCATTATGCAACTTAATTGATTAGAGCTGTTTTGGATGACTGCTATTACCCTATTCGCAAATGAGTGCCCTTAACTTTATTTTACTACGTACAATACTGTGACAGTAGTGTTTGTTTTTATCTGCTTTCTTTAATACATTACGTTGTTTGAAAGATTCGTGTATTTTGTTACGTCAAGAGTAATTGCCAAGAACGGTATGGTTTAAAATTCGGATTTTACTTGAGAGTACCGTGTACCGTCACCGACTACTGTGGGCCCATAGCCGATTTATCCAAACTCCGGGACTATCACGTCCGGATAAAAGTTTTCCGACATTTTATGTTTCAGCAAGTAACTTGAAGCAAAATTTACAAAACTCACGAGTTTTTGTGTACGCGAATGTTAGTTGATGTTCGGGAGTGGAATGAAAAAAATGCGAACAAAAAGGCTTAGAAACGAGAAAATGCTGATCTTTTAGTTTCGGTGCTTAAAATCGTGAGCTTACAAGCACATTCAGGCTTGCCCAAAGTGCGGCCCGCAACTGATCTCGAGATTTTTTTTCGATACTTCAAAACTTTTCACCAAAAAATTCGTTTTCTCAAATTTGTTGCGTTGGTTTTTTCGAGCAATATTTTTCGTAATCGTGAACGTGTTTTGGTTAATAACGCCATTAGGAGTAGATTACAAAGTAGCAAATTTGCGTTTCATCGGCCACTACGTAATCTACGGTGTAACTATTTTCGTTTCCTTTATGATATTTTCATCCCAGCGCAGTTGGCATTCCAAAGGGAAGGGTTGCAGCCATAGGCGTAGCCAGGATTTTTCATTGGGGGGGCCCAAACCACAAATCACACGCAATGACGTCATCAGAAATTTTCGAAAAAGTAATTTTTTGTGGTGCAAAGATATCGTAGAATGGAAGATCTGAAGCCGTAGCCTGAGGGCACTTTGCCAGGATTTTGGTAAAGGGAGAGGGCGAAAACTAATTGTTGAAAAGTGTAAAAGTCTAACTTGGAAGACGTGTTGAGTAAGCTAGTGTACTCAAACGTGTCAGAGACGGGAGTCTGGGGGCAGAGCCCCCAGCCGCCGATGGCTATGGGGGTCTGGGGGCAAAGCCCCCAGCCGCTGGGCGATTTTTGTAAGTTTTTGGAAAAAAAAAACTATTTAAATCCCATTGGATCACATTTCGCACGAGTTCAGAGCCATTTCAAAGAACTAGATTTTTAACATTTCAAAGCCAATTGAAAAAATTTAGTTGTTCAATCCTCTTTTTGCAATTAAATCCCCAAACACGCTTAGAATCTTGCATTATGGTGTAAAATTTTAATTGTAAGTGATTTGGTCTATAGGGGGAAGTAACGAACATTGCCTCCTGCAATACTTTAGCAGTGAATAATTAAGTTTATAATAACGTTAAACGAGGGCCTGGGGTGGCAACTTTTAGGTCAAAACTCTTAGATTTCTCACAGGTTTTGCATATAAATTGTTAAAAATTTGAATTAAGGGGCCCCTGGCCCGGGAACCTTAGTCGTCAGTCAGGGGCCCTTGGACTCCCTGGTTGCCAGTTAGAGGCCCCGTAGCCCCTTGCTTGTCAGTTAGGAGCCCAGGTCCCCTGGTTGTTAATTAGGGGCCCTGGGGCTCCCTGGTCGCGAGTTAGGAGCCCCGGGGCCCCCTGGTCGTCAGTTAGGGAAGCCAGGACCCCTTGGTTGTTGATCAGGGGCCATGGGGCCCCCTGGTCGTCAATTAGGAGGGCCCCGGGGCCCCTCGTTATCGGTTAGGGGGCTCCTGGCCCCCTGGTTGTTGGTTAGGAGCCCCCTGGTTGTTAGTTAGGGCCCTGGGGCTCCCTGGTTGTGAGTTAGGGGCCCCGGGCCCCCTGCTCGTCAGTTTGGCACTCCGGGGCCCCCTGGTTGTGGGTTAGGAGCCCTGGGGGCCCCTGGTTGTCGGTTAGGGGCCTGGGCCCCCCTGGTTGTCAGTTAAGGGGCCCCCTGGTTGTTGGTTAGAGTCCCTTGGTTGTTAGTTAGGGGCCCTAGGGCCCCTGGTTGTCAGTTATGGGCCCCCTGGTTTTCAGTTAGGGGTTCCCTGACCCCCTGGTTGTCGGTTAAGGATTCCAGGGCCCCCTAGTTGTTAGTAAGGGCCCCCTGGTTGTTAATTGGGGGCCCCATGACTCACTTGTTGTCATTAATATTATTGTTAATTACTGTTATGTGCGTAATTACTGAAAAAAAACTGCAACTAAACATCGCCAGGCTATGTTGTCATAACTTTTTGTCGTTAGTGGTATTTTGATTGGGGGGGGGGGGGGGGCCGGGCCCCTTGGCCCCCCCTGGCTACGCCTATGGTTGCAGCTGTACTTCCTAGCTCACCCAAGATGTGTTCAGTAGTGCAGCCATCGCGGAACGGGCGTTTTGGGGCTGCCGAGTAATTTAAAAGTTTTAGCCTAACGTACCAGCTTTTAAACGTGTTTTGGACCTGACGTATAAGTGGGAGGGAGGCGTGAATTAGATTAGCAATTTGATTCTTTGAAGTGTTCTAAAATGATGCAAAATTTAGTTTAAATGGCGTTGAAATGGCTATTTTTTTTATCAAATCGTAAAAATCGCTCAGCTGCAAGGGGCTTTACCCCCAGATGTCTTCCATGATGCATTTTAAGCATGCGGAAGTTTATTCAATACGTCTGGTGGTGGATACTGTACAAATTTTAGCGTAGAGATGTTAGCTTTTGGTTTAAGCTAGCTTCTTACTTAGCAAAATTTTGAATATGATGATGCTGTGTATTAAATAGGAATGTTTTGGCTGCGTAATTGGTGAGATAATGCAAAACTTGAATAAGCAGTATTTGGGACAGTGGCGCAACCAGGGGTTTAAACGTGGCTTCGCTCTCTTTAGCCAAGTCGCTTGAAACGTTTAATTCCAAAATGAAAGCGTTTAAATTTGTTTTGGACTTGAACTGTAAGTAAGGGAGGAGAAGGAACTAAAAAGGCTGGACAATTTAGTTCAAATGATTTCCGAACTTCAGAAATTTAGCTCTTTCAAATAGCTCTAAAAACAAGCAAAATATAATTCAGTCTTTGCCCCCAGACTCTATTTCACGATACGTTTGAGTTGCACCAGGTTGTTCAGCATGCCGCTTATATCACTAAAGTATTTTGATTTTTAGTTTAAGCCCCTTCCCCCTTGGCAGAACTTTGGTAACACGCCTGATTCGGGATAAGAATTAACTAAACATTTCAAGAGATTGTGCGTCCCGCTAAAGCTTAGAAAAAGTGTAATCCTCCCAAAAAAACTTTCGGGACATCTGGTTGAACCAAACTTGCAACTCACGATCAGTGGATAGAGCATCTGATACTGAAACTTTAGACTGTAGTTTAATTCCCGGTTGAGTCAAGCCAAAGATTATAAAAATTATTCAAATTTTCTGCGTGACTTTCATCTTTCAAAGGAACAGTCTGAAGCCTTCACCTGACACGTGAGCAGGTGGCAGCTTGACGCGAGACGAACGTAAGGTTCCATTCGCTGCCTGTTGGACAAGGTGACTTGATGAATAAAAATGTGCAATGAGTGATTGCGAATTGCACTCTGGTCAGGCGGTATGCTGGGCGTTTCGAATTTTTGTTTGAAATAAACTACTGGATACGCTGTCAGAAACAAACTACGTACCGGTCTTAACTATAAAAGATCGAGCCCGTCGTGGTCGATTACTGGAATTTTAGAAAGACTTCGCCTGGTACACAAATGATGTAAAACTTCACCGCTGGAGCCATTTGCTTTTTCATTGTCAAGATGCGTTTACACAGGACGCGAAGTGGAAGATGGCAACCTTTGCGAGTGGTCACTCACGTCACTTGCTCAACGATTCATCTAGAGTTTTGGCGGAGTGTTGGCAACCTCTCGTGAAGATTCGTACAGTTGCTTCAATTCGTGTGTTGTTGAATTAAAATTTGCGACAGAATTAAGCTGAACTTGATATGTAAAGACTTCATCTGGTTTTTTTCATCAAGTTGCTATTGATTGGAGACGGCGAAGAGACTTTGCGATCTTCGTGTCAAATAGCCACCTCCAGGGCCCGGATTGTTTTGCGGGGCATTTGGCACTATTGACTCTAGTGGAGATGAAATCTCGGAACCCAAAAAGTCTTATTCAGATTTTCGCAGCATTATCCTGCCAATTAAGCGTAAAAACCAAAAAAGAAAAAAAGGGCTTTGGCAGATTTTTGTTGCTATTACCAGTCAAGCACGAGGTCCCTGGGCCCTGCTGAGCCAAAGTACCTCATGTAAATCCAGCCCTGTTGGACACCTGCCCACTTGTTTATCGCGCACGATCGTACTTTAATGCTGAAGTCAAGCAAGAAGCTGCGAACATCCATTTTGTAGGCTTTTGTTTGATCCGCTCCGGAATCGAACCCACTTTGATCGCTTCAATACACTGCGTAGTTTTGTGGCCGCAAACAAAATGCTGACACGTGATCGTGAAACTACGTAAACTTTTTCGATTTTGTTGCGTTTTTGGCAAATATATGTAATTGGATAAGTGGGCAAAATCAGATTTAGTCTTCAGCACTTTTACACCGACTATGGACACTGTTGTGAGCTGTGGCGGAAGAGTGTTTAGCTTCTGTGCTCAAAAGTAAAAACTTGATCAATTTGTAACTGATAGATTTTTTACTAAACTAAATGAAATACCTGTACGAAAGGAAAACTGAAGTAATGTACAGTAAAAGAAGCTCAGAACACCGTGAAATTATGTACAAGAAAAGTGAGAAGTTAAAGTTTCAATAGGCGAACAACTTTAATCTTATATGTTAGCTTAAAATTTATTTGTGCAACGTTTCGCACGCGGCGGCTCCGGCCAGTATATTCGAACCAAATGATGAAGAGCACGCAAATTACGTTGTCATGAAAGGAGGCACAAATCGAAAAACAATGCAAAAAAAAATTATCTTCGAGGTACTTAATTGTAGTTTTAATGTGCTTCGTATTGTTTAGGTAGAGACTATTTTGACGAAAATTTCCAAGTTAAAAAGAACAAAACGAAAATGAGAATTATTCCTCCGCGATTTTTTCATTTGCTTCTTCAGGGGTTTAGTATTTGAATTGAAGGTGCATGTTAGGGTTAGGTTTTAGGTTCTTTTTAGAGTAGGGATTTGAGAGCGGGTTGGATGAGATTTGGATCAGAATTGATACAGTAAATAAAAATTTCAAGTAAAGTCGTCTCTTCCCATTATTCATAGCTATTTGAGTCGCTAATCGCCCGATCTTTTCCCTGAAATTTTGTTAACTGGCTAATTAGAATAATTCACCTAGATGCATTTCGAACCGCACACAGATAAAAGAGCAATAAACAAACAACAACAAACGCAAAAGCCAAAATGTTGCAATGGTTGAATGGGCCGCATTCATGTAAAGTTTTTCATTGTTAACCAAAATATGGAAAAAAGTCTGAAGTATCCTCATCAAATTTGGGATTTTTAAGTCTTGCCGTCTTCAAGGTATTGCAGTTTAAAGTTAACAATTTTCCCCTTATTTCATTGTTGTCATTTTGTCAACATTGTGATCAGAAGATTAAAATTTAAAAATATTGTAATATTGTGATTAGTATTTTCATTGTGCACGATGTAGAGTTTTTGCTATTTCCATTATGACCTGGTTAATTTGCGTTATGATGCCTTTCTACGTTTACGTTCATACCACATCCATATAATGAGGAATACAAGACGAAACTCGATTCCGAAACAATATGTCTAGGGCTGTAAATCAATGGTTTGGATTGTGCCTCTAAAACTTTGGATATTGTCTATCTAATATATAGTTTTTCAAAAATTTAAAACGTCGGACAAATTTTAGCTTCGACAGCTTCTATTGTACTAGTTCGACCCAACGACCAATATTACTTTGTTTTGCCAACAATGCTTTTACAAAAGACTGTAGTTAAAAACATGCAAATTGTTTGAAATTTTATTTTTGATTGGAAGCACTGGCAAAATTTCTGAGGGAAAAATCGTTTTCAAGGGGAAAGGTAATGAATTCATAAAGAAAGGTCTTAAAAGACTCAAATTTGGTGAAGATATGGTAGTCTGAAATTGTTGCTTAACTTTTTGAGAGAGAACCAAACGAGAAAACCCCCATTTGAATGTTCTTTTAAAGCTGTGTTCTAAATTTCTAATGCTTTAATTTGATCTGGACTGACTAATTGATAATTATTGAAACCACTTCTCCATTATCGAAAAGAGTTCCATAAAACAGTTGAATTAAGCGAAAAGCTTCCGTAGTTCTTTCTGGATCAATTTAAACAATCACTTTCGGTCCTTGTGGCTTTTTCCAGCGCGTCTCATAAGACGAATGGTCCTTAGACGAACCGATGTTGACTTCTTGTTCCATGTTTATCTCTAAACAATAAGCTATGGCTGAACAACAATACCAATAATTGTCAACTACGTTACATTGAAAATAAGCGGCAAAGATGCATCACTCCTGGATTTTGAACAAAGCTTGTTTCAAAGTTCCTGGTGAGAGCAGCTGGCATGAAAGCGGATAAACGTACGCAAAATTTTTTATGGTTCACAAACACACACTTCCTAATGTGATGTATCTTGAATGCAGCTGTCGGCCTAACCTATGTCAAAATTTGTTGAGTTGGATCGATTCTCAGCCAAATCTAATACTATTTGTCCACCTACTAGGGCCTGCGAGAGGGGGGTTCAGGGGGTACATCGTACCCGGGCTCGGGCCTAGGGGGGCCCGGGCTTATAAAAGGCTCGGAAGAGTTTAGGTTTCCGCGTTAAGTTTTGGTATCGCACCATAGCACCGTAATCAAACTTGCCTACAGCAAAAATATCAGTCAGCCTATTCGGTAGTAGTAATTGGTCGCTATTTTTGCTACACAGCCTTTAGGACATCCAATAGAGGCCAATTTGATTAAAAAAAGAGGAAAATGTATCAAAAATCATACCGGTACACTTGCATCGAAATTAACGTTTGGTTACATTTCTCTGACTTGAGAGCCCTAATACTGCGGTATAACAATGTACGAGGGCCCACATTTCCAGAGATCCAAAAGCATTTCAACCTCAGAGAGCTGAGTCAAAGTTGACATACTATACTACTATCATTAAGTAACTCACTCTATCTGTATGAGTTTAATAGATATTTGGGTTTGTGAAGTCTATGATTGCAGATGACTTCTGAAAACTTTTATCAGTAAAATTTTTGGATTTGCAGTATTAAAGTCATTATATTGTATAATATTGTGTCAATGTCATCATTCCCCCCTTTACATACTTTCTTTCATGTATATCACGTTTTCTGCTCGTCAATTTAAGCAAGTTTGGCGCTGGGATGTAGATCAAATGCTGTATTTTACCCTCGAGAAACATAAAAAGTGCTAAAGCTTTCGGGGCTCTGCTCCGGACCTCGCGGGGGAAGCTCACAGCGATCCCCCAGACCCCCTAGCTGAAACGAATTTTATGTCTAGTTGTGTTTTTCATAGGTCCTAACTGTATGTGAATATCGTTATCCCCTCACTTTTAAATGAAGATCTACAACCATAGGACAAAAAATGATTTAACGTCATGGGCCCCGATAAGACTTGGGGGGCCCAATAAGATTTGGGGCCCGGTATCGACCTTCGTACCCCCTGGAAATTTTTCTCTCTGAGGCCCTGCCACCTACTGTTACATTAATCCATCATTATCATTTCAAAAGCAATACACTGAAAGCACCCTGGATACCTATAAGCTTTTAACAAAATAATTTTCTTGCGCTCACAAAATTCGCACTACAGCGAGTTGTCGAAGTTCGATAATTAGGATTTTGCGTGAGCGCGTAGTACGTTTGCGTTTGTTCGCGATTTTTGGCAGATGAGGATTGATTTGTTCATAACTAGCAGACGGTTAAGCCTAGAAAGTTGAAATTTGGACTCAACATGAGAATTAATGGACGCGTCTAGTGTCCCAATTTTGGGATCCTAGGTCACGTGACCGTAAAATGGCACTAACAAAAACTTTAATAATGGCAATTTTTGATTTGAAACTTTATTGACTTGCCTATAACTCAAAAACCACTTGGCGTGTAAAACTGAAATTTGTACATAACTTGGGTGCTTATAAATGGTTTAAGCAAGCCGAGATTGGGAAAACCCGGTCTCGTGACTAAAATTTTATGAGCCAAAAATGGGCAGAAAGTGGACGATTTGAGCCAATATATCTCGGTAAATACCGATTTCGATGGAAAATGGTTAGTGAGTTTTAAGCACACTATCAACCGCCTTTCTTTTGTTTATGTTCGTTTACCCCAACCTGAATACTATTTTTCTTCTTTTTTTCATTTCTCTTTTTTTTCTTTGTTCTTCTCCGGCTATCTACTTTTAAACCGCTAATCGCACTGTATTCAAAGTTTGAGCGATTGAAGATATCAGGGAGAACTAGATTTGGGGGTGACTGAAATTACGGGTGCCAGGTTGGGGGATCCCCCTTAATCGGGTCTTCCAAAATTTTGAACTTTTACACCGTTGGAGCTAAATGAATCAAAATTTCAAAATAGGTAGATATTAAAATAAACTAAACCTAAAAAAAATTGGGGGTGCCATGATGAGGGTTCCTCCCCAAACGGGCTCTCCAAAATTCAAACTTTTTGATCTTTCAAGCTAGACACATGAAATTTCTAAGGTAAGTAAATAACTGAGATGAGTCGAGGACACAACCTTTTAGGCCAAGGCCAAGGACTTGAAAAAAATCCAAGGCCAAGGACCGACTTTTCCAGGACAGACCCTCTCGAGACCAAGGACAGAAATGGTCCAGGCCAAGGCAAGGACACAATTTTTCTAAATTATGGTCGGAAAATTTTCCATAATTTTTAAGCGCAAAAGTCTTTAAAATATTGCTTTTTGTTAAGTTTTTGATGATAATTTGAAAACAGTAATTTCTAAAAATAATGAATGTCATTTTGAAGTTTTACACGTTAGAAGCAAAGTTAATTGCTTTCCGTAGCGGTATCGTGGTAATAAAACAATTAAGGCCATAACTAGTGCATTGGAAAGGGGAATAACTAATGACTATCAACTCTTAATGCGGGAATGGTAAATTTTAAGATCCTAATTTCATCAGTTAAGACCGGGTGCAAACGTCCACTGATTATGGATCACCACTTTTTCAGATCTCAATACAAATCATATTGTTTGGTCACACAGTTTTGTTTCACGGAAATTTTTAAGTTTTATCATAGTTTTTAGATATTGCATAGCGACTAAGATATTATTATCTAAAAGTATTACAAAATATGGCAAATTAATGAGGTACCGTACTTGCTAGCTCAAGTCTTTGGAAGCAATAAGTTTTGGGGGCGAGGGCAAAGTTCCCATGCCTCCTTTGAACAATTTAGTAATTTTTTTTTCTTACGAAAAATAGCAATTTTTGTAATATTACACAATTAGATTTTCAAAACAATTTGAAAAAGAAAATACCGCTAAAGTTAAGTCGGAAAAACAAGTTAGATTCCCCACAGTTTCCCAATCCTAATTTTAAGCCAATCTTTTCTTTACCTTTCAACGCATGTGATGTCTCTCCAAAGTCTCGCATCTAATGCCTATTAATGAATGAGCGCATACGTTTCGGCCGCCAAAAGATACTTCGTAAAATTTAAATCAGTTATTTAACTGCAAAAAGTAACCAGAGAATTCCACCAGCCCCCCAATTGAAATGCGATTAAAGGTAAAAAGGATGACAAGAGAGCCTATTGTTTATTCAATTTCACTTTCTTTTAGGAGTTTTGCGCACAACAGTAATTAACAATAATATTAATGTTGACGAACAGGAGACCCGCCCCCTCTCAATTCAAATTTTTGTCAATCAATTTAAATGTATGATCCCGGAGAAATTCAAGGTTTTCGTCCTAAAAATTGCAACCTCTGGCCTTCATCTAACCTTTTTATAAACTTAATGCAAAAACATGATTAGTAACCATCTATTATGCCAACTTCAAGTAACAATCCACCTCCACCTCGCCTGTTTTTACAAGACAAAATAATAAAAAAATAGCAAAGGGAAATCTTTATTGAACAAATTATTAAATTTGAATCTAGAGACCGCGGGCCCTCTTGTCTTACTTGTAATCCTAAAACTGGTTATTTCTGACGTAACAAAACAAAGATCTCCCACGCAAATCTTTTAGTTAATTGTTACTTACTGCTAAAAATATTGCTGAGGGTAATGTACCTTGCTTCCCTTCACCTGGACCAAGTCAATTACAATATTATCCAAAAACATGCTAGGTTTTAAACGTGAACTGTAAGCAAAGGGAAGACTTAACAATTTAATTTTTTCAATTGGCTTTCAAACCTTTTTTAAATGGCTCTAAAAACGTGCAAAATGTGATCCAAATGGCATTAAAATAGATATTTTTTCCAAAAACAATTATATAAATTTTCAAACAATCACTCGTAGCCTTCGGCGGCTGGGGGCCCCGTCTCCAGACCCCCGTCTGTGATACGTTTGAGTTACATTAGTTTCTTCTCCACGCCTCCACAATTTAACTCATATTTTGAAAACACTAAATTTTGATTGAAGTCCTCTCCCTTTAGCAACATCCTGTTCACGCACCAACCTAGGACCCAGGCTTCTGACCTTCCATTCTAAGGTACTTTTCTTCCATAAAAAGTACCTCCTTTAGAAAATTGATGATGACGTCATATTGCATGTGATTTGCGGATTGGGCCCTCCCCGATCAAAATTCTTGGCTACGCCTGTTTCAGAACTCAAAAATTTTTTTAATAATTGGTTATTTTCCTTTTCAACCAATCAAAAACCAATGCTGTCCTCGAGCCGAGGACAGAACATTTTCGAGGACCTGTAAGATTCGAGGCCAAAGTCTCGTACTTCAAAATGTGTCCTCGACGCCAAGGACGTCCTCAAGGATTCCACCTCTGGTAAATAAATATAAAGGAAAGATAAAATTTGACAAAATTTGGGGGTACCGAAATGGGGATCCCCAAAATGGGGCCGCCAAAATTCAAACTTTTTAACTATTGGATATTCAAATCTATTGGATAAGTTAATATGAATCAAAGATTAAAAATACCAAATTTGGTTAGCCACATTAAGTAGATCCTGCCAAATCGGCCCCTTAAAAGTTTTAAATCTTTATTACAAAACATTCCAGCTAGACATATCAAATTTTAAGAGTACAGGTAGGCTAATATAAGAAAAACAAAACATGCCAAACTTGACAATGCCATGTTGGACAATAAGCCCATAAATGGATCTTCAAACTATAAAATAAATTCTCACAATGAATTGGTGTCACAGAAAAGTGGAAGAGCCAAACTTATGGGATTACTCCAGCTTTTAAGACCTTGAATTACTTGAGCTTAATGGCTTTGATAGATTTAAGCTGAATGGGTGAGTTTTTTACGAAACTATCACTTGTTACATTGAAAAAATCCTCTACTTCCTCTTCAAAGTTTTTGATCAATTTTATTAAGAAAGGTTTCGTGCTGGATTACACTACGTAACAAAATTAAAAAAAAAGTTTGTTTGGCTAATTATTTTAGGTGTGTCTGAATAATTTTTTTTGCGCTGATTCCAAAAATGCTATCAGTTTTTTTCTATCATTGATCGTTTTAAAGATACAACAATTTCCGTTTTTTCATGATTTTCCGTTAACTGTAGATTTTTTATGCAGTTATGCTTGCTGTGATCTGACTCTGTCAGCATGATCATGTCGTAAATTGGTGTTTTATTTACTTTGTGAGAGTGATGAGCATATTGGAGTGCGAAATCTCACTGACAAAAGTGCTTTTATTGCTTATCAGTCCTCAGTTTTGTTTTATTTCAGCCTATAGAATTCAGAATAGTCGGATTAGAAATCTATGTTCAGTGTTTGCAGAGAGAAGATCCGCGTTGTAGTCAGGAACCTAACAGCCAGCCATGTATGTCAACAGCCTACTCAGTAGCAGCGTTTTCTACCCTCTATGATTACATTTTATGGAGCAAAGTCTTGTGTTAATCTTAATTGAGTTCATCGTTTGAATAGTGTCATAAAAATGGCTAGTAGACAGTGCAAAACTTTATCAGATTGCTTTTTATCACATCCTACAGAAAGAGGCACTTGGAGATTTCTGTCTACTTTGATGGGCAAGCAAAAATTGGGGGGGGGACAAGAAAAATTGTTGAGTGGGCAAAGTAACGTGCTTAGACATGAAATTATGTAAAAAATGACGTTCAACTGATATTAATTATTTGAGGGGGGACAAAATAAAATTTTGGCAGGGAGGTTGCTCCCCCTGCTCCCCATGGCTACGTCTCTGACTCAATGGCGGTTTTTTATTGACAGTTTTACCAAAAGTCTTTAAGAGGTGTTATTTCACAATGGCAAGATATACCCATCAATCCCATTTGCTTATTCACTGCAGATGAAAGAAGACTATGAAAGTGTCAAACAACTGCTCACTAAAATCGATTATGCACAGTTTAAGTGATATGTTTGTGGTGACTTAAAATGCTAGGATTTTTGCTGGGTCTGCAGGGTGGATACACAAAACACTCTTGTTTTTTGTAATTGTGGAATAGTAAAGCTGATGGTGAGCACTTCGAGAAAATTCCTTGGCCGACACGTAAAGAACTAACACTAGGAATTTATAATCTCATCAAACAGCTTTTTGTAAGCAGGGAAAATGTTTAACTGCCACCACTTCATATCAAATTAGGTCTAGTAAAACAGTTTGTCAAAGCTTTCGATTTTGAAGAAGTTTTTCAAGAAACCCGTTGAATATTTCCCAGGCCATTAGAGGCCAAAATAAAAGGCAAAATATTTGTTGGTCTCTAGATAAACACATTGTTAAAGTCTAAAACCTTGGAAGAAAAAATTAATGAAACAGAAAAGGAAGCGTGGCAAGCATTTTGAGGTGAGGTTGATGGATTTTTGAGAAATAAAAAGGATCCAAATTACAAAGACTTAGTGGAAAAGCTTATCAAAAGTTACCAAAGCAAGGGTTGTCGCATGTCTGTAAAACTTCACTTTTTATGCTCTAATCAGATTTTTTTTAAGGAAATCTTGGTGACATCAGTGAGGAGCATGGTGAGAGATTTCACCAGGAAATTGAGCGAATGGAAAGACAATATAAAGGCCGCTGGGACAGTGCAATGATGGTAGAATACATTTGATTTTTGATATGTCAAAATAAGAGTAGTCATAAAAGAACAGTTCGCTCAACACTGCATTTTTGAATGACTTTTTAATTTTTGAAAAAAACTGTGTTATGTTAATCTTCAAGTCTTCTTCTTTATGAACCGTTCTTAAACTGACTTTTGCGTTCACTATGTATTGAATGGAATCCTTGTATGCAGTTACAATCTACTGCAAGATAGAACACAATCTGCTAGATACAGCTAGGTCGGATGAAACAAAAACTGTGAATACATCAAAAAGTAACGATGATACAAAAAAACTAACCGGATTTTTGAACTCAGCGCTCAAAAATACATAAAGGGGCACTGCAAAAAAATAGCCAAACAAAAATTGTGTTACGTAATGTAATGGATGTATTACAATATGCTGTACAATATCCATTATGTTGACCGTTGGGTCGCACTGATAAATAGCGCTCTTAGAATAAAAATAGTTTTAAAATGCGTGCCTATTTCTGGCCGTGATTAATGTTAAGTTTAGCTGATGTAATGAAGTCGCTGGAATTTTAAAAATCGCTCTATGTTGGAGCAGAAAGACGAGACGATGTGAAAGGCTTTGACAAAAAAACCAGAGCTGAGATAAAATGAAAGATTTTTTTTACAAGACGTTTCGACTTAAACTAAAGTCATTATCAACCTGTCTGAATAAGATTGATAATGACTTCAGTTTAAGTCGAAACGTCTCGTAAATAGAATGTTTCATTTTATCTTGGCTCTGGCTTTTCTGTCAAAGCTCTACGTTATTTCATAATAAAGTGAAAAACTTTTTACTGTTTTGTTGCGAGGATCTCCTTTCACTGTACATCTAAGCTAATTCTCGGATTGCTGTTCTACATGCTAATTTAAACTGATAGTCCAAAGACCACACAGCAATCAGCGAGAATAAATTGACACATATATATTTCGCCTATAAAGGCATCTTCAGTGTCTAAAAAGCAGATAAACTTTTTAAGTAATAAATTGCATTAATACTGTAAAATTCTAATCACGCTGTATAAATTTGTCAGAAAATCCAACTAAACCTGGAGCAGGATAAAAACAACCTGTTCTGGCAATTCCAAAATTGGAACTGTTTACAGTTGTAAAATGTACGAATATGACTGAAAATGAATAAATATGAGATAAAAATGCTGTACTGTTATAAAACAAAAAGCTATACGTAAGAGAAAAAATTATCACAAGTATCCGTATTGTCAGACTATCAAAAAAAGCAAGCAGAAAAAAGTAAAATCAAGTAAAACTTAATACAGTAACAAATAAAAAAAAAAAAATAATAATGGAAACATTGAAAAATTGAAACCAATACTCAAAAAAACGAAGAATCCCAAACTAGGGGAAAAGAATTGATTTAAACTCTGGGAGAAATCATTTTTTTAACATTGATGCTAGCTCCAAGTAATGCAGCCCATTTGTCTTCGCATTGATCTAAATGGAGTACTGACGGTTGTTCTGCAAAGGTAACAGTGAAACATTCAGAAAGTTCAGGTTTTTCAATCAAAATCAATGGGTGACACAAATTATAATGCTTCAGTAAAGCCGCTTTGTCTCCTTTAGCCGAAATATCAAAAGTTTTCCATGAGTTTCTGTGAGCAGTCCAACGAACGGAAAACCGGTTTTTGGTTTGTCCAACATATTGCTCATGACATATACAACAGGTAGCAACATACACACCATAATTTGTACACGATAACCTTTGACGAAGACTGAAATTTCCTCGTTTACTCTGAATTTGCCTTGCAGTAGCAACCATGAAACTTTTATGCCTGCCATGCTTGCCACAAAGGGAGCAGTGTCCGCAAGGTTGAGAAATACCTTGTGTTTGGTTGTTACTCTGATGAAAAGCTAGCTTTCTATAGTTGGTTAAAAACACTCCAAGCGTGGGTGGCCGTTTGTAAGTGATGCTAGCGGCTGGTTGCAATTCTTTCTCTTTTCGTGAAAGTCGAAGTGATTGAGGGTAGGAAGTGGCCCATGTTAATCGCTCTGTATTGCTCGATGATTCTGGTCTTAAATTTGTAGGTCCAAAGCGAGATGTCCAGGTTTTGGCCAAATCAATCATGTATGTTGTCATTTTTTCGTCAAACCCGGAAACTATGCATTTCTTTTGCAGGCGCTCAAGGCTTTCCAAATAATCCTGATCTCTCTCATTTAATCTTCGCATTCTTATTGACTCTCCGTACACAATAGAGCGAAAAACATGCGGCGGATGGTGTAAAGCGCCATTCAAAAAACATCGATATGTCGCCGTAGGTTTTTGAAAATCTTTGGTGACAAAACCAATCCTCGCTGTGTCACCCATTTTATAATTTGTGTCACCCATTGATTTTGATTGAAAAACCTGAACTTTCTGAATGTTTCACTGTTACCTTTGCAGAACAACCGTCAGTACTCCATTTAGATCAATGCGAAGACAAATGGGCTGCATTACTTGGAGCTAGCATCAATGTTAAAAAAATGATTTCTCCCAGAGTTTAAATCAATTCTTTTCCCCTAGTTTGGGATTCTTCGTTTTTTTGAGTATTGGTTTCAATTTTTCAATGTTTCCATTATTATTATTATTTTTTTATTTGTTACTGTATTAAGTTTTACTTGATTTTACTTTTTTCTGCTTGCTTTTTTTGATAGTCTGACAATACGGATACTTGTGATAATTTTTTCTATTACGTATAGCTCTTTGTTTTATAACTGTACAGCATTTTTATCTCATATTTATTCATTTTCAGTCATATTCGTACATTTTACAACTGTAAACAGTTCCAATTTTGGAATTGCCAGAGCAGGTTGTTTTTATCCTGCTCCAGGTTTAGTTGGATTTTCTGACAAATTTATACAGCGTGATTAGAATTTTACAGTATTAATGCAATTTATTACTTAAAAAGTTTATCTGCTTTTTAGACACTGAAGATGCCTTTATAGGCGAAATATATATGTGTCAATTTATTCTCGCTGATTGCTGTGTGGTCTTTGGACTATCAGTTTAAAGTGAAAAACTGTTAGGAACTTCAAATGGCTTTTTGATTGACATTACTTTATTATTTAAATAACTTTTTGAGACCTTTAAACTTTGAGAGCGATTAAGCTCAGAAGTTGTTAAAATGAACTAAAACCAGCGTAATGTGCAAAAGAAGTAGATACTTTTTTGGTAAATAGTTGTTTGACTTTGAACATTACACCTAGGGTTCTGGAAAGCATAGAGTTGAGTAAATTGTTACAAGATTTCAATGTGAAGTCATCGTAAAGTTAGACTCTGTAATATCGCTCCTAAAGTTATAAGAATTAGATTTTTTCTTTTCACTTTAAATTTATAAGAATTTGATTTTTTCTTTTTTTGTTTCTAAATTTTGCTTGTGTTGGTATCTTTTTCCATGCTAATTGCTAAGGCAGGCATTGTTTTGATTTAGTTCTTCAATTTTGAAAAAAAACTAGTAGAACTGTTCATACATGTGCTTATTTACAATTCTTCTTCAAAAAAGTATTGCAGTGGGTTAGTTGAGGAAGTAGATTTGATATTTAGGGTATCGTGTGTCAAATTTCTAGTCAAGATAATGTAATTTATAAAATCCAAAAATCATTTCGCCATTTTTATATCAAAAAGTTTTGTTAGGAGCAAAAGATTACTGTCAAAATATTTGTTTTAATGAAGATTTTGTTTGTAACAGCAATTTTAACCATTGCGCTGCGCTGCTTTGTGAAAATTCAATTTAACAAACTCCTTAAAAGTTGAAACGAGAACTTAACAGAGTCGTAAAATTTTGATTGACATTTTAGAGATACCTTTTTCTAGACATTTAAATTTTGAAAGCCGTTAACCACAATCCTGATCAAGTTAATGCAACACCATGAAATTCGAAAGCAGTGTATTTCAGATCCGACTATCAACAACCATAAACACGCTTAACGCAATTGGGGAATTCTTTAGTTCAGTAAAGTTAGATACTTTCGCGAAATCCCCGGATATCGCTTGCGATGACGTATTCTAGTTTTGATGCTACAAAAGTCCCATCTCCATCCGCTGTTAGGCATGTTTACTGCCAGTAGTGGGTGGCTTAAAACTTCATTTAAATTTTTCGTTATGTTCGCTGTGTTACGACGAATCGTATAACGAGTTTGTGGAGCCCATCTCCGCGTCATTGCGCCCGAGCAACATAACTTCTTTTGAAGAATTGTTGCAGCGGTGGCGAGCCGTTGGCAACTCTGTGTCCTGTTTGACCAGCCCAAGATTTGAACCTCAGACCTACCGTTCAGAGACGAACGCGTTACCGCTCGACAACTTCGATTTTTTAAATCAATAGTATTTGCACCGGTGATAAACAAGCAGTGCAAAACTGGCTACAGCATTCCGAAACACGTTTTACTTCGATACAACCTCGATGAGTGCCTTTTGCAAATTGGTAAATCAAACTGAACTTAGTCTCTGATCATCACGAAAGCACAGTCTATCGGAATGTAGTTCGTCCCGCATGGGACCCACCGCCTCAAAAAATCCGTTCAAGACGCAGAGAAAAGAGTAAGTTTGACAGGATTTGCAAATTAACGTTGGTTTATATTTCAAAACGTTTTTATGCTCAACTTGCGCACGTAACTGCAGACTCCAGACGCGTAACCAGCATTTTGCTACGAAGAAGGCTTGAACAAAAGTTAAATATTTTTGTACCAAGCAGGAGCTTTATATTGCTATTGTTACGTACAAAAAAGTCGACCCCCTTGCCAAAATTGTAATGTCTTAATTTAGGGCGTGTCTAGCAAACCGGCATGGCTGAAACGTATCACAAACAGGAGTTTGGGGGCGCGGTTTTAGTGATTTTTTGGGAAAAATAACCATTTAACACCGTTTTAAACACATTTCACACGTTTTCAGAGCCATTTAAAACTTCACGACTAGAATTCAGAAGCCAGTTGAAGAATTCAATTGCCCAGCCCCTTCAGCTTCCTTTTACTAACAATTCAAGTCCAAACAACGTCTTAACGGTTGCATTTTGAAGTTAAATTTTGTCATTAACTTGTCTTGGGCGAAATGATAAAGGCATCTTAGCCTCCCTTTTCCTTAATTGGGCCACAGAATCACTGGACAGTAGCCTATTTACTTTTTGCTGATGCGACTTCGGGACGAGCTTGAAAGTGTTCACAATTGTTGGTCCTCGATCCAGAGCAAGTGCTGCCGCCTCCTCCTCTGCAATATAGAGCTGCGTGAACTTCTGTTGCAATGCGGAAACTGGAAGAAATGAGAATCATGCAGGAATTTTTCAAAGAAAGGAAGAAGAAAATCTGACTTCGTACATCATTTAAGAGTTTTGATGACGTCACAATTTGAAGCTACTTGGCGCAAAGCTATGAGTGATTTTTGCATTTAAAAAGCGGTAATGGAACTTTTGAACAGGTTTGAGCAAAATTTTGAACTTCACTACACTAAACATTTAAATTTTGTGCAGACAAAAACTTTTTAGCCTTTTTTCCAGAAAAAAAAAAAAATAAATAAATAAATAAAAAAAAGGAACATTTGTGATTCAACGGATAAGGGAGGAGGGGGTGTAGAAACCTTTCCACCACAGGACATTAAAATGTTTTAATTTTCGTAAAAAATTTATTAAAACCAAAGCTCGAAAATGGCCGATTTATCTCAACCAAAAAAACAAGTCTTCAGTGTTTCGCAACCAACTAGGAAGAGAAAAATTTCTAACCCACCCAAGATGTTTAAATTTTTGCATAAACGATCAAGGTAAATTTTTTTCTCCAATTTCAGAATATCAGATCAGTTACTGAACAGTAGGACCCATAAGTAACTTTAATTAACCAGTCCGACTCCGTACCTCAAACAAGGATTAGTAACAATATTCAAAACCTCCAAAACAATGTCTTTAGGGCCAGGTCTACCTACATTGGGCGTAAAATTGCGAGCGTGCGAACGTATCCTTAGTTTATTTTAGCGAACTGGCAACTTGCACGCTGTAAGGCGGTACGCCGAGCGTTCCGAATTTCTGTTTGAAATAAACTAGAAATACGCTCGTACATTCACGATTTTACGCACAATGCAGACCAAATCTTAGCTTGCTACTTACTTTTCTTTTTTAGTCTTCAAACCGCCGACTTTATTTTTATCAGCCGAAATTACATTGAACCACAAAATCTCAAAAAGTAAAATCAACAAAAGAATCTTACAGCGATACATTCCCAATATCTCTTCTTACTAAACAGTGGACAACATAAAAATTGCAATAAATTCTTTGTGCAGTTTAGCTGCTGCAATTCCTAGATCTATTTCGCCTGCGATTTACTTTGCTTTACCTATACTGTGTACTGTATCTATCCATGTTATATATTGATAGAATGTTAAGCATTCTAAATAGAGTGTTGACTAAACTTTATGGTTGATGAAGTCTGCGTTTTGGTTGACTGAAATTGCAGAAAAGGATGAATTCGATGCTAAATAATACAGTACGTGATACTAATATCATACCAATCAGGAAGTAACTTTTAAAGTACAATAAACGGGCGACTTTTAGCTGCAGAATCGACATTTTGCCTTTTTTCTTTCTCAAATCGCGGTGGTCACGATTCACGTGAGATTTTGTCTGCGCGATATCGCCAGACAGGCAGACACGCCCCCAAAAAAATCAAATCGCAGCAGTCACTCACACGGGAGAGATTTTAACGCGATGCTCGCATACGATTGCAACTCGCAGAAGTCACACGTTGAGACTGCGTGCCAGTGATTCTCGTAAAAACGAGTCGGCGAAAGGGTCGCTATCGCACTGGTTCACTCACACGGTGCGAGATAGTTTCAAAGTGTCGCTTGCTGGGTTTGAATTTGCAAAAGCTAACTGCATCATATGCACTTCAAATGCGCACGCTTCGTAATTTTGAAAAGAAAATGTATGAAGCCTACGCAAACGTAAAACGAAATAGAGTGAATACAATTGAGCAGCTAATGTGGTTAAAACTTGCAATGAAAATACAATGTGAAAGATCAAGCACCAAGGGCGGCGTGCTGCTCGTGCAGAATGTGTGATACGTAAACGCTTGAAATTACTCAAAAAAGCTGACTTATTCTGTATCATTCTGAGTTGGCTTGGATGGAGCAAAGTCAAGCGCGCATTAATGCTCATAATTCATTATAAAATTCTGTCATTTACCTTTTTGGTCTTGGTTTTTCTCTGCCGCAACCCATCTCTGACTATGTTTTTTGTTTGGTCATACATAATATTCGGTGGTATAAAATAATAAAATTTATCAACGTTTTGTGCAGTTAATTCTAAAAATGCTTTTGAAATTATTTTTTTTCCAAGTATATGTGACTGACAAGTTCATATTGTTTATTTCCCTAATAGTGCACAAGTATTTTGTATTTTATAGTAGATCTGTGCTGTCATAATACGAAATGCTAATTGTTAAATTTATTTTTGTCTTTGTAAGTTTACTTTTTGGTTCTTCTGCAATGATACCAGGCGCCTTCCGTCGCTACAGAAGTACTGTCTCTTTTTTAATTAAACCAACAATCAAAAAATCCCTGTAGCATTTATATAAGCAGGGGCGTCGCCAGCTTAGCGAGATCGGGGGGCAAAGCTGAAAACCGGGGGGGGGGGGGGGGGGGCAAAGTTTTGACGGTAAAATATTGCAGTATTTTAAGAGTTAAGTAGATTGTTTGTGAGGCGGGGTTGTAAATTTCGTTTCGCCGTTGAGTAATAGAGCTATTTGGCGTTGATTAAGTTCATAGAACCATTTTCAGCTTTATTTTACAAACTAATTACTTAGGTTGCAATGAAACGATTTCTAAACCGTATATTTATTTAATGCCTATCTGACGTGCATGATTTTCTTTGTCTTTTACATAAGAACAGCATGGGATCACATCGGTTATTATACCACATTGTTTAAAGCAAGACACAAACTTGCAACAAAAATTTTAGGCATATTCTATGGCTATCGCGTTGGTAAACATATAGAATTAATCTAAATAATAAAAGTTAAAAACTGTGCATGAAAAACTACCTAGAATGATTTTTGAATAAATGCAGAAAGCAGACTGTCTCTGACATATTGAAATGTTGGCAAAGCCGCTTACTCAACAATTGCTGAAAAAATAGCGTAAAATCTTTTCATTTAACTAAACATGATCACAGCTAGCATAACGGCTAGAAACGACTGACGACAGGAAACTCCAGAAAAAATATAAGCAAAACTTAATATCGGTACCTCTATGATGAATACTGTAGCTAATAATGTACAATTGTGTATTACAAGCCAAAGAAGAAAAATGAACAGTTTAGCATTTATTCTTGAATGCCTATTCTGTATCTGCATTGCCTATAACTTCATTAAGACAGGAAAGTGCCGATCCAGGAGGTGGCATCCCCCAAAAGAATTTCTGCTGCATCCCTCCCAATAGTTCGCATCGGTACGGTGTGTAACTTTGGTGTTACAACTTGCGATGTTACTAAACGATGCATTTTATTCTCGAAAAAACGTCGAAAAAGCTAAAGATTTCGGACCCCGCTGGGGAGCTCACAGCGCCCCCCCAGATTCCCTAGCTGGCTTTGAGGCTGTCTCACCATAACTTTTGTGTTTGAAAATTCTTAATTGCCACCAGCACTCCTTCCAAACCTTAGTAAACGTTTCTGCGCACTTTCCCTATGCCCCCCCGCTGGCGACGCGCCTGTATCACTGTTTCTTGTGAAAGAATAAAGAAAGAAAGAAAGAAAGAAAAAAAAAGGTAGTGACTGTTTCACCGAAAATTATCAACTTAAAGAGAATAATACAAAAATGAGAAATATTCATGCGTGCTTTTTTTATTTGCTTTTTTAGGGGTTAAGATTAGGTTTGAGTTAGGGTTTGAGTTAGAGTTCGATTTGGGAATAGTTTTAGAGTTAAGCATTTGAGTTTGGATTAGATTTGAGTCAGAATTAATAAAAACGGAAATAAAAATTTCCGGTGAAATAAAGCCTTCCTTTAAATAATACGTGTTTTCATGTAATTTTGTTATGGAGCTACTAAACCAGAGCTGTTACAAAGCACCAATATTCACAATAATAAAATAAGCAGCGCATGCATTTGCTAAACGCTAAGCAATCATAGTAAGTATAGTGCGGAGGATGAATTATTATGAACAATACGTCAGTGACTTCAGGTCAAAACTCACTACTAGCGTTATTCAAATAAAAAAAACGCCATAAAACCACTTAAAATTGAGAACAGGATTTCTTTAGAAACAGCATTTTGATGAAAATAACGTTTAATTACAAAATGCTGTGCAGTAGGTGTAATTTTTCTCCACTTAACTGTGGTTATTTCAACCACAAGAAATGCCGGTAGGCTACTTGCTATCTCAGGTCAGAAAAGAAAGCATACGCTAAAACGTTTTTAGCCGACAAAAACCAGTGGATGGTACTTGTGCATACAAGGTGCTGAACCCAACCAGTGAGCATAGGATGTGAGCCAACACTAAGGCTCCAGAGTTTTGCTGGAGCACCTACTGTCAACAGTGTTACGGAGGGCTTCTGTAACAAGCACCTCCATTTCCAAAATATATTGTACAAATGCCATTATTGTGAATTTATTGTCTTAGCTATTCATTGTCTTAGCCAGGCGCGTAGCCAGAAATTCGCAATGGGGGGGCTGTTTTAGGGGTCTGGGGGCGGAGCCCCCAGCTGCCGGAGGCTGGGTGTTTGGGGGCAACGCCTCCACCCGCCGAAGGCACGGGGGTCTGGGGACGGAGCCCCCAGCGCTCGAAAATTTTGCATTTTTTTGCAAAAATAACTTAATTTTAGAGCTATTTTAGTAAAAAATAATGCTTTTAAAACGTGGCATAGAAATTGGCAGCGCAACATGATTCAACTGGTTGCATTAATGGACTACATGGAAAGTGGCTAATGATAACATTGCAGCACTCTTGTTCACATGCTGGTAAACCATAAAATCCTATTATTCAGTAAAACTCACGCGGAGTAATCTATTTCGTCTATATTTTTATAACGAAAAATAATTGGGGGGAGGGGGCTAATGGAAAGATATTTGAGAGAAGTGATTGGTAATTAACTAACACCGAATAGCCCCCCTCTCCTTATTCCTGAGTTTACAATATATTTGTTGATAAAACTTATGTTTGGCGTTTTTACACCAGCGATCAAATTTGAGTTTTTGTTTTTGGGCATTTTTAAAAGTTTTTATTGATTTGTGACTTTATTTTTGACAATTAGCCCCCCCCCCTCTGAATACATGTTTCAAAAGATGCTTTAAACGACTTTTTAGTCAATTCCAGCGCAAAAAACAGTCTCAAAAGAGCTAAAAACGTGGTATTTTTCTTATTCTGCATTTTGGTTGACAGGCCAAAGGGGGGGGGGGGGCTATAACCCCCCGCCCCCCCTGGCTACGCTACTGTTCTTAGCTATTCTAGAGTTTTCATATTTTTAACTATTGTTTTTGCTCTGTCAAAATATTAGCAATGACAAAATTGATTACACTTTTTTATACCAGAAAAATTTTGTAAGAACACGAGTCTCATTTTTGCTCGAAATTTAATAACAATTTAAGAACAACACCAGTCTCAGCAACAAAAAATAATATCAAAAACAACCGAAAAATAATAAATTCCAAATCAAAAAAGCAACTAAATTCTGTACTGATTCAAAACAATAAAGCTTGGGTGGTTTTCTCTGGTATTTGCGAGCAAAATTGCAACAATTTTGAGACTATAAAGTGCTACTGCGCACTGTACAGTTAAAAAAAAACTTTTTGGCTCTCGTTCAAACGAAAATTAGAGCTCGCTTTTTCGCTTTCCGCAATTTTACGATGCTGCAAAAGCAGCTAAAAAGGCGTTTACAAGCAGACAGAGCATTAGGAATTAACAAACATGGTCGCCATAATTGACATCAATGCTTTCAAAATTTAAGAATCAATTAAAAGCAATTGAGGCTCAACATTGGCAAAAAACGAAGAACAGACAGCCTCAAATCAAAATTTACTGGTTATTATAAAACAAGTCTACTTACGGTATTATAGAAGTAGAATACAATTAAGGTACTGTTACCTGTGGTTAATTTATCATACATTTTATAAAGGGTTAAAGTCCTGCTTGATTTGACTTCACAGTTATCAGCTCATGACTGCCGTATCTGCAGTAACCACTGCCAGGATGAACAAGAAAATTATTACTTCTGCGTTTCAAACTACATGAAGTAAATTTAGCATTGAAATCACAATTAATTAGGGTAAAAGTACTGCTGACTATTTTGTACTATAAACACCACATTTTATGAAGTAAATTTAAAATAATTGCATCCAGCGACTCGCAAAGCATTATGCATTGCGCTATGCCGGGGCAACTCGTAAATTGCATACGATTTGCTGTTTACACGAGCGCGCCTTTGCTTGCCCTGGGACTCTCGAGACGTTGAAATCGACCTCGTGTAAGTGATCACAGGCGAGAACGATTCTTGCATCGAGTCGCGCAAAATATAATCGGCATCGCAAATCGCAGGTGTTACTTACACGGCAGCGATTCTTGCCAAACGCGATCGCTGCAAGCGAGTCTCGCCTCGTGTGAGGAACCACTTTGCGAGAGAGATTTTCACGCATAAAAAAATCTTCAAATCGAGTTGCAAAAAAGTCGCCCGTGTAAATGCGGCTTTAAAAACCAAGCAGGCCCGGTGCCAGGATAGCATAACGGGGGGGGGGGGGGGGGGCAGAAATAAATTTTGGGGGGGCACGGGGGCACGAGAAATTTATCCCAGTCTGGATCAAATGAACAAGGCGAGGAGCAAAGATTCAAAGGGATTTTCTGGCCGAAATTCAAGCGGTTTTTCCGGCCGAAAACAGGTGATCTCCATAAAAAAAAGGTCTCCATCCCAAAAACGTCATGAAATTCGTTGTCAATCCACAAAAAACACCAATTTGGGCCTCGATTTGCACTCCAATAGCCCCAATCCTGTTAATTTCTTCGGGCACAGTCCTCGCTTTGGAGGGCACAATTTTCGTTTGGGGGGGCACAAGCAGTCACTTGGGGGGGCACGGCCTTGGTATGCCCTCCGTGGCGCTGGGTCTGAAACCAACTATAACAGGCTGTTTTGGCTTGAGTTTGCATAACTGTTAATGTGATCGGTCATAATCAAGGAATGAAAAGACTCGTTTTGGGATGAGACAAATATTCATAGTTTTCGTGCAAATTGTAGCGCCGTTCTGCTTCTTTTTATCTTGGTAAAGTTTTTGTCACGAATAATAATTTTGAGTGCCTGAGATATGATTATTTGCTGTATTTTAACATGTACGCGACTGATTTACTACTTTTGCAGCTTTTTTGATTTAGAATATTCGAGATATTCTGGATAATTCCTTTCTAGTACATTCTACTATTTTCTGCAGTTATCGATGTTTGGGTTGTTTACGATTTTAAATTGCTATATTTAGACTTGAAGTTGTGATGTCATAATTAGGTCAAAATCTGTTATCGTAAGCTCGTGTATTTTTTTCTAGTGTGACATATCAAGAATTTTTCTGGGATATTCGATAGCTTTTGTCGTAGTATAAATAGGCGGGTCGTTTTTCATTCTTCATTCTAAATTCTAAAAGTGGATGATATTTAGGTATTAGTTTCGTAGGCAGTTAAGCTGAGTTTGTGTATCTGGTGTTGGCTCGTATAGCCGTTTAGTAAGAGGTGTGAGTGGAGCGATTTTGCTCAGTTAGTTGGTTTGTGTTTCAATCTTAAATAGAAGTTTTAATTTAAGATTGGTTGCTGCTTTCTGAGATTCAAGAAGCTAAAGGAACTGTCAACTGCCATTTTCGATTCGTCGATTAACATCTCAGTCGTTCTCTAGTTTCAGCTGACGTGGGCAATTCTAGGGATTAAAGATTGTACTGCAACCAAGTATCAACGATCGCGACAGTTTTGAACCCTTGGTTTTTCATTTGTTGTATTTATACTCAACACCAGGCTCATTATCTTCATTTATCTCTTGATTCAAAAAGGCCATAAGGAAATTATCTAAAATTTGCAGACGTTGAAACTTGACAAATCCGGTTGTGTTGTAAGTACTTGCTTGTTTATTGTTTAATGACGTAAGAAAAGTTTGATTATTCGTTTTTAATCTTTCCGTTGCATGCAAATTTTTGGAGTTTGCAAGCCGAGACTTTGCGGTGTCGACCCACATTTCAGTTAAGTGTCTGCAGTGAGCAGAGGCTATTTTTTGTTTTCTGTGACCAAAGGGGAACCGGTAAGAAGAAAATTTAGACTGAAGTCAAGTTATCGCTGCCTTTGCAGCAAGTTTGGAAAACATTTTTAAATACAGCAAAGCATTGAGCTGTCGCTCAGGTGCCCGTGCTCATACTTTGGATATTATTTAACCGGCTTTCTCCACCCCAGTATTTCTTTTTCGACCCCCAGTTAGAGCTGGAGTTGAATTTCTGATTTATGCAAAGTCTCAGGTTCCAAACCAACATCGGGTTTTTACAACCAAATTATCAATTATTGTTTACGTGCTACGTCTGCAACGCAAAATCATCGGTAAGTGAAATGTACAATACTTGTGTGAATTCCTGTTATAAATTATGTCGATGAGATAATGAGTTATGTGCTAAGATTATTATTTTATTTTTGTTACAGCGTTACAGTTTATTTGTTTTGCAATACTAAACAACTTTTCAACTTTAATTTTTTCGTAAATAATTTGTTGTGTTTTTTGAGTTACTTAGCGTTTGTTTTTTCTAGATACGCCGACCACTAACAATAAAGATATACTTTGAATCAAGTCGCGTGTTACGAATTCCGTACCTAGCAGACGTAGATTTAAACCGAATCCGTAACAAAAAGCTTTTCTAAAAAAACTTTGTATTTTTAACACGTTTTGTGCAATGTCTTAACAGTTGCAATATTGTAAGCTATTAATTTTTGTTGCTTCGAGCCCACTACTGTTTTTATTCACTTTATAATACTGCAGTGACAAAACAACTATCTCACTTACATAAAGTTTCTTGAAAGTAAAAATTGAAGGATCAAGGATGGTGAGTTGTAAGGAGATTGTACTACCGACAAAGCATGAGATATCTGAGTGAAATTTTGTCGACAAAGACCATTATCGGAGGTGGAGTCCTCGAGGACACATTTTGAAGTCCTTGGCCTGGCCTCGAAGCCTCATGTCCTCGAAAATTGCCCTGTTCTCGGCTCGAGGACAGCACTATTTTTGCACCATTGAAATCTCGTTGGAAAACGCCAGAAACCTCGCGAAAAATTTGCGAAGACCTTTTTCGTTTTCCGCAATTAAAGATCGCTATAAAAAATTTTTTTATCATCATTAATGGGCAGCGGTGCAAGCAATTCTGCTAGCGTTAAGTAAAGTCGATCTACACATTGCGTAGGCCTCATTTGGGCCCATTGCAAGTGTAGCTGCTATGTTATTGTTGTTTTGTGTGGTTACTGGTCGAACTCAGAAAGCATTCCAGCTTCCTTTAAGTACGTGGCCAGTTTGTTAATGTTACATTTCGTTAACACATCGCGAACAGTGGTTTTGGTGATTCCAAAATATTTAACACGAATATATTGGTAAAGCCTGCAATTGGCTACATGATGATTTGGTGTTTCATCCTTTAGGCTACATTTTGGACACAAAGAAGACTCAGCACGACCTGTATTTTTTTTGTGTCGCTGTAGATTGCAATGCCCAGTTAAAACTTGCACTCATCTATTTAATTGAGGCCTCTTAAGGTTAAGGAGACGTATTGTTAGTCGAGAAGACGTCCAACCTACAGACTCCTTCATCCTCAAGCAGTCCTTCCTTTCATTCCACATAGATTTCCATCTATCTGTGGACCAGTCCTTAACCCTGCTAACACAGCTGGCATGCGGGACTGTAGTATAAGGTTCAGGGCCATGTATTTTTGATTTAGATCCTGATTTGGCTACATAGTCTGCCACTTTGTTACCATGCACCACTGCATGTCCAGGAATCCAGGCAATACTGACGTGGTTTTCTTACCTAGCTGGTTTAGGTTTCTAATGAGTTGAACTCTGTAATTGATGTTACAGTGCACTTTATGAGTGCTTTGATAGCTGCTTGACTATCAACAATTGAGCATTTTTTCCACAAGCAGATTCTTTGCCACTTCTGAAATAGCTAAGACTTCTGCTTGGAACACAGTGCTGTAAATTCCAAGGAGGAAAAATGCTTGGTTTGGGGAGTTGTTTGGGTATTCGGCATAAAAACCCGCATCTTCTCTCCCATCTAGTTTCGATCCATTGGTGTAAACCTTGATAGTGTTCTGATTTAGAACGCTTTTAGATCTGACAGCATTTTTTTTATCAATAATTTGGCATTCGAAATTTCTCTCGAATACGCCTTTGTTTTCTTTATTCGGTCACCTGGCAGTTGCAGCAGAGGTAAGAATCTTCTAGCCTCATTGCAAACATCAGCATTGCTTTCCGTTTTCCCAAAGGAACCAACTCGGTTGACATGCCAGAGCCCACTAACAGTGATTCTGTATGACCCTCGCACTGCCTCAGCCAATAGAAATTCTTCAACGGGAGTTATGTTGTGCAATATTTCCAGAGCACCAGTAGAGGTGTCAGGAAAAGCTGATGAAATCATCAGGCAAGCAAGTCTCTGCACCATTGTGAGTTTCCTCACTAGATACTTTTTGTAGAGACAGCCAGCCTGGACACATTTGCATACGACATGATTGGACGTATCATAACTGCTGTGTATATCCATTTTATCATAGATAGTTTTATTCCACACGTTGACCCTAACTTTGTCTACGTTGCAGTAATGCTTTAATTGCTTTGCGGGTAATTCGGGTAATATGTGGTTTCCAAGTTAGCTTGCTGTGCAGAGTAACACGTAGCAGCCTTGCTTTCTTGGAAGGTTCAAGTTTTGAACCATTCAGTGACAAGGAACCCAAATCTGGAACCCTTTTGTGAGTGAACAGTACAATTTTAGTTTTTTTGCTGCTAAACTGTAGCTCTTGTTTCGACGCCTAATTTGCAGCAATAATTATTGCTTTCTGGGCCATACCCAGGCGCGTAGCCAGGATTTGGAAAAGGGGGGGGGGGCTATTTTGAAAGAGTGAGAAGTGTGCAAACGACCTTGATTCGAATTTTCATTGATCTTGAACCAGTTTCAGACGGTTTGTCAGAAAACTGAGACGAAATGTCTCGGAAAGCTCGGAAATTCAAAGGTTTTTTCCTCCCAAAATTAGGTGATCTCCAAAAAAAAAAAAAAAAAGGTCTTCACCAAAATTGAGGCTGATTTTTCGTCCAAATTCGCAAATTCAGACGTTTGAGGGAGGGCTGTTTTCGTACGGGGGGGCTATTTGCCATTTTTCACAGAAAATCGGCCTCAAAAGCACAAAAAACATGCGATTTTGCATACTTCACAAGCCAATGGGGGGGGGGGGCTCGAGCCCCCCCCGCCCCCATCTGGCTACGCTATTGGCCATACCTGTGATCAAAGCATACCAGCACCAGTGACCAACACTGCTAGATCATCGGCATAGACTTGAACATAAAAACCCCTGCTACGTAACTCTAGCACTAGCAAAAATTTTTTTGAAGACTTTTTTTTCTTCAGATTGCTTGAAAAAAATTTTTTGAGAACACTTGCGCCTGTGTCCTTGGTCTCGAGCATTCCTGTCTTTGGCCTCGAGAGGGTCTGTCCTCGGAAGGGCTGTCCTTGGCCTCGGATTTTTTGTGTCCTTGGCTTCGAGCCTTATGTTCTCGACTCCACCTCTGACCATTATCACCAATTGATGGGCTGTAAAAATAAACTGAATTAAAAATGAGTGTAATTGATAACTTACAAGCCTTTTTTGTACGTAGTTAAGCCCGGCCTATACTGAGCGTAAAATCGTCAGCGCACGAACGTATTTGTAGTTCATTTTAAACGTTTGTGTTAAACAAGTGCTCCCGCCGCCCGGCGCGCCGCCTAACCGGCGCACAAGCTGCTGATTGGTTAAAATAAGGTGCAAAGTATACGCTCGTACGCTCATCATATTACGCCCAATGTAGCCAGGGTGTTAGATCTTACTAAAAAGCACTCACAAGTGATAAAAATAATAGTTATCATTGCGAAGTTTCGCGCTAGAGAGACTTCAAAGGGAAATGTTGCTCTGAGTAAGCCATAATGGATAATAGGACAACCAGAAACCATCGTTTGTCTAGTAACAACTTCTTGTCATTGACATTACAAAAACAACTTTAAAAAATAACTATGTTAAGCGGTAATTAGCTGCACTGCAAAATTAAAGCAATAAATCATTGCACCATTACTAACAGAGTACCGAATTATTTTTCACATTTGGTAGAATTGGCATGTCGCTTTCTGGGGCAGATTTCAGTTATTAGTGAAAAGGAAAAAAAAAAAAAACATACAAAAAGAAAGAAAGTTCTGGTTAGGACTTGAGTTTGTTTTTTTGCTAACGTTAGTTTTACCGCAAAAATAAAATTCAGTTTCAGAGTCTGGCTTAATTAGTGATTAGTGTGTAGTTGAGTTTATGCCTTTGTTGTGTTTGTGCCTTTGAAATGCTAGACCGATGTTTTTTGAGTACGTCAATAAATAAATAATTAAATCAATAAACAACTAGATCAAATTTTGTAATGAAATGAAATTTGCCAAAACTTTTTTTTTTTTGCATGAACCACACAATTATTTACAATCCAAACCAAAACGGAGATTAGTCACGCTAATAAGCTTGACTTAAGTAAGTAAATTTTTGGGAGTCTTATCTTTGCTACCCGAACAAAGAAGTTACTGACGCGTAGCGCGTAGGTCAATAATCCAGATCTTTGCCTCTCCTTTAATCCATGACTTTACGGCTTTACTATTCCTTTATTTGGGACTGACTTCAGTCCCTGCTATATTCGTTGTATTTGTCATTGTGGGTATCTTCAAGCGATAATCGCAAGTCGGTTGAGCTCGGTCTCATCAAAATTCGAGGTGATTCTTTGACAATGTGCCACTCAATTCGTTCAAACACTCAGTAGGAAAATGAGATGCAATTCAAATTCATAACAATGTCATTTTTTCTACGCATAAATAGGCAGTTGATGAATAGTATCGCGTTCGACTTCAGAACTAGAGGTCATGAGTTCGATTCCCTGCAAACCAAATCAGACGCATTGGTATTAATGGCTCGTCGCTGCAGCACCATTTCTTTGATGCGATCTTGTTTATTTAGGTTGCGATGACGTGTGGATGGCCCCGCCAACTCGTCACATGCTTCGACGTAATACAGCGAGTATATTAAAGATTTAATTCGATCCTTTCAACATGTTCACTGTTGAGGCATTTTTTTTTTTTTTGGCATGGCATGGATTATTATCTGTTGTACAGAGTAGTAGGCCTACAACTATTGAACAAATTAGTACACAAATGGTTGGACTTCTTTTCAAAGAACTCTGAAAGCATGAAAGAGTTTTAAGTTCAGAAAAGTTATCAGTCCTAAAATTGATTCAAAATGCTGGGAATTTCCTGGCCAAAATTTCAATATTCCCAAAGGTTTTACATGGATGCCACTTATTCCATGCTGAAGTATATATAATGGTACTTAAAGCACTAAATTGCTTGTAGCGTAAAGTTTATTCGTTAGTCATTTACCTTTAGAGTGTTTCTTTTGTCAAGCAAAATTCGACGTACCGTTTGGATTAAACACATTTACACAATGCTTTTATAGGCCTATTAATAAACAGCGTTTTCGAGGACGAAATTAAAAAAATGATCTTAAAAGCATCAGAGTTACATCCTTTAAATGTAAGCCTCTAGCTTTGGTTGTCACATTAACACGATACCTTTTATGCGACCACGAAACGATTATTTACGCATGGAACTTCTGTTTTCCCATTCTTACCAAACAATTTGTGTTGGCGATATTAAACTTTGTCACAATTAATTTACGTAATTATTTTTGTAATTCGTTTGGGCCAGAAGAGACTGTACTCGAAGTTTTATTTAATTTCTCAAATTCGTATTTGACACAATTCATATCGGATACATTTTGATACTCAAGGTTTTGAGGATGAACATTTGCTCTCACCGCAAAAACGAAACAAAAATATATTGTCATAGTTTAACGTTTTCCTCGACAAGCATGCAGTGTGGATCAAAACTTCAAGCATCACAATAATGCAAACTGCTAAAGTATTTATTGATGTTACGCTACATCGCGCACGAAGTGTGAAGCGGATTGAAAGCAAATTTTGCTTCAAAAATCAATAAAAATTGAAAACAGCACATTATTTCGCAGTAAACCATCTTGCGATGATGACGTCACAAAAATCCTCCCATCAACTTTGGCTGTTGCTGGCTCCCTACAAAAAGACAAATAGATCATTTCATTGCTGCTGTACTAAGCTACATAAACCCATTACCGTCCTTAGATCATGTTTCTTTTTATGTTTTTCATATTTTTGTCGGCCAGAAAACAGCGAAACGACTTTCGATCTTTGAATCAAGCTGCTACCTGCCTCCTAGTCCACCGCAAAAGATGGAAGTTTTGCACGGTTGAACGTCAAATAGGTTTATCTGCAGGGATGCGAATTTGGGAATACTAGTTTTCACTTTTTGGTTTGGTATGACAGAACGATGAATAGTTAAAAATAGTAAAGAAGACGAGTTTATTTCAAAGAATGACAGTTGTATAACCAAAAATTATAAAAATTGGTCTTCAGAGCTTCCCTGCTTGACTTTCAGCATTAAAAAGGACAGTGTGATGCCTCAGCCGTGTGTGGTAGACAGGTGGGCGGGGGGTAGCTGGACTCGAAGACCGAAAGGCCCATCCGCTGTACCCTGGCAAGGGCAATTTGTGAATAAAATGTAAAAAAAATACAAACTATCAAAATTTTTTGAGGTCTCAAGCAAAAAAATTCTACAAGCGTATGGGACAAGCTGGCGTCTCTTCAACTTATGAGTGTAACAAGAAGTCTTCTCGTCCGTTGCGCGTTGCTTTGTCAGTAAATAACCGATAGTTTTTATCAGATCCCCCCCAAAAAAATATTGTGTAATGTAAGTTATTCTAGAAAAAAGCCGCTCTCTCACCTCCTTTCTTCCAACAAGAAATAATGCATCCGTGTGAGCTAAACAAACGCTAATTGTTAGAAAACAACAACAATACTGAAGTTGCGATAGGCGTTTTCTCGTGCTGATGGTATGGACGAGGTCTTAATTCAAAACTGCAAATGAAACTCGGTTTTTGCTGATGAGTCCCAGTAGAGCGGTACATGTTTTTGAATGTTTCTTTTTCAACTGTTTGTTACGATCTACTACAAGATGTCTTGTTTAGCACAACATGTATAGTGCAAGCCCACCCTGATCAAAGAAACGAAAGACAAAAGAAACCGCTGAGAAACTTCTGCAATTCATTATTATTTTAACTGGCTAAATTCATCATTATTTTAACTGACTAATGGCGGCGACCAGGGGCGTATTTAGGGGGGAGGGTCATGGTGCCATGGCCCCCCCCTTTGGGTCGCCAGGATAGTAGAATTCGCATAGAATTATATGCAAAAGTGCGACACGGCCCCTCCCTTTGTTACTTAGGCAGAAAGTTTGAGCACATAAACGGACAGAATCTAGGTAAAGACTTTTTTTTTTTGTCTAAAAACCGGACTAGATTTGAGTGAAGACCTTTTTTTTCTGGTGTGCTTTGAACGTTTGTTTCAAGCTCGCAGCCAAGTTTGGGCAGAAAATTGGACCAAATTTGATTGAAGACCTTTTTTTTTGCTCTTCACCCAATTTTGGGCAGAAAATCAGGCTGATTTTGGGTGAAACAATTTACTTAAACGTTCCAATCATTATGCTCCGAAATTTACATTCTGATCTTTGTTCTTCTCAAATTTTCTGAAGTTCCTGCCCCCCCCCCCCTTTTTAAAATCCTGCGTACGCTGCAGGCTGCGACGTAGCCAGTTGACAGAGCGTCGATCAGGTTAGTGATCGAAAGGATTCTGTTTCTCGGTTCCATTTTCGAAGTGGTACAGCATTTTACGCTTATTTTCCAATAGGACCAAGCAGTGTACCGTTGTGGTGGCCTAGCCTGACAAAAGACTTGCAAACAGAACCTTAAAAAGTGCTCTTCGTTGGTGTCGTTGGCAGGGCCGCAACTAAGGGGGGGCAGGAGAAGCGGCGCCCCCCCAAACAAAATTTTCGCCTCTCAAACTGCTCAGCATGCCCCCAAACTACCCTTACTCTTGCGGCATTTTCAAAATGGTGGCGTTTTTTATATATTTTCTTTTGGAGATCAACAGAGAACTCGGAGAAAATTAGACCGAGTTGGCGCGATGAACTTTTTTTTGAGATCAACAGAAAACTAGAAGATAATTAGACCAATTCGGTGCGATAACCTTCTTTTTTTTGAGATCAACCAAACCAAAACTTTTGGCCCCCCCAGAAACAAATTTTGCCCCCCGTAAAACAGCGTTCTAGTTGCGGGAATGGTGGTTGGACAGACGCAAAGAGCCCAATTTGCTTAAATGAGAACTGCAAATATTTGATCTGCAGTAAGATAGTAAAACTAATAGCTTACATTTTAAACTTTATGCGCTGCTACTTTCACGTTAAGTTTTTTTATTAGGTTCAATAAAATTTGTAAATTTTGTGGCTTGCAAGCTTTCTGTTTAGGTTCTATTCCTGGAAAGGAAAAACGGGGCACATTACGAATAAAAACTTTTAAAAAATATAACAAAAAAAAGGTGCTTGACCGCGGGCACAAAAACTTTTGCTAACCACTTATATACTGTATCTCGTTCTATCACAGTGCATTTGCTTACCTTTCAATCAAAAAAATCAAAAAGATCACGACGACCATGAGGAGAATCAGCTTTGTTCTGGAATCCATTTTCACTTGAATAAGATAATGCAATTTACACAACACACTACACGCTACTTATCGTCCTAAACAAATACTTGTAGATTAATCGGAAATATAGCGCATGGGATATACTCGTATACTGCACAAAAAACTGATGAACCCTAAAAAGACTTTTAGCAGAGATAGAACGACTGTTCCACAAAAGCAACAGATTCGTTCCACAAAAGCAACAGATTCTGGTTTGATTCCAGATAAAGTCAAACTGAATGATTGGGACTCACAGTTTCCAGCTCCATGGTCATCGTTAAAAAGGGACAATATGAAGCCTCCACCGAGCTGCTAGTCTCGAAGACCGAAAAGCTCCTTCGCTGTCCCCTGGCCAAGGAAACGTGGTGAGTGAAAGCGCGAGATTGTTACTTGTATAACAATTGCATTGTCGACCTCTGTAAAGTTATCTGCACATTCTGCAGGGGTGAACAAAGCGCAATTTATGAACGCAAAGCGCAACTTTCGAAATCGCCGCAATCGCAAAAGTTGCGTTGCGCTTTGAATTTTTATTTTGAAACATTGCGAAAGCTGCATTGCGGACGAATGTCTTTTAAATTTTGTTGCGGATTAATTGCCATGTGTTTTCAATTTTTTTCCCGAAGCCCAATAAACCGTGGCCACCGATTAATCGGTTTGGAATTTGCCAAGTAAAACATATTTTGCTCAGAGTTCGTAAATGCAATAATCAGATATTTCTTGAAGATCATAGTTTTGTGTAACAAAGCACCAAAAGGTTTTTTTGTCAGCTTTCCACCAGCAGTTTGAAAATTAACCCATCTGAAGTTGAAAATTAGCCCATAACTAACTTATACACTATATCTACAGTATAAGGCATCACTACGAAAGGTAAATTCACCATGAAAGTAGGTTGACAGATATTTTCACTGCATAAATTAAAGTTCTGTCCTGTAACAACAAGAGTAAACTAAAAACAAAGGCAGTATTACATCTGCACAAAACTTAGTTCAGCAACATTTGCTAACTACTGCATTCTTGTGTTAACTCATACATTCAATATTTTGCGTGCATGCTGATGCAAGCAAAGATGATAGACGTTCTTGTTGCAAGCGATTTCACACAACACCACAATGAAGGTGATGTAATTAATCGAAAACTTTTACACAATCATGGTTTCACAATTTTTGGCGGTTCTGCTAAACTCTAATCATTTCAGTGTAATTCTAATTATTTTTAAAACTATCGCACACTGCCAATCATGTTGTATTTTTAGTCGTTGTTAAGGTCTCATACTAATATGAAATGGCTTACCCTGCAAATAATTTATACGCTGGTACTAATCAAGTTAGTAGCTGACAGTAATTGGGGAATTTCTTGACATACCAACCACTAAACCACATTGCTAAACACGGTAAACGTTAACAACATGCAGTATTTCTTAACCTTCTTAACCTAATACTATATGCTGAGTAAAAACACTTGGTACTGACTATTTCACCGAAAATTTTCAAGTTAAAGAGAATAAAACGAAAAAAAGAAATATTCATCCGCGCTTTTTTCATTTGCTTTTTTAGGGGTTAAGATTAGGGTTTAAGTTAGGGTTTGGGTTCGATTTGGGGATAGTTTTAGAGTAAGTATTGGAGTTTGGGTTGGATTTGAGTCAGAAATTATAAAAAACTAGATAAAAATTTCCGGTGAAATAAAGCCTTCACTTTGCTAAACTCAGTAGCGTACGCAAGATTTTGAAAGGGGGGGAGGGGCCAGGAACAACAAAAAATTTGAGAAGAACAAAGGTTGGAATGAACATTGTTTCACTTCAATTTAGTCCGATTTTTCGCCAACATAAGGTGAAGACAAAAAAAAAGGTCTTCACTCACATTTAGTCCAATTTTTTTGGGTGCGGGCCAAAAACAAAGGTCTTCGCCTACCATTTGTGTGCTCAAAGCTTTTGGCCAACTTACAAAGGGTGCATTCCGCAATTTTGCATGCTAATCTATGCTAATCATACTATCCTGGCGACCCAAAGGGGAGCCATAGCCCAATGCCCCCCCAAATACGCCCCTGGCTAAACTGCTACTCTATTACTGCAACGCTTCTAACCGCGTGCTACAAACCAATGCAAATCCAGGCGATTTTGCACTTTAGTCAGCGAACAAAACAAACAGCGCAGAAACGTAGGACAATCAATCGGACTACGGTTGATGACGTCACAAGTCACGCGTGAGGCCTAGTTGTTTCGGTGGCCACGAATAAACATGCCTCAATTTTTTACCCCCCCCACCACGGGGCCAACACCTCATTCGTTACAAGCAGTGAAAGTCCAATAACCCCTCAGGTTTTGGAGCATAACGGTCGGAGTTTCTGCTTAATCTAAGAACAAAAACGATTGCCAGAATAGAACTAAGCATATCAATTTATTAAACGCGTTTCGCGTTAACTTGAAGCATCATCAGTAGAATGAATTTACTAAGTAAGAAGCACGAATTTATATACAATAGCCACCCATTGATTCAGGTGGCCACGGCACAGCTGAAATTTTGTCATATTGTCGAATAAAAGAGTGACTGGTCATAGGCTTAAAACACACAAGAAAACACAGCCGAATAGCGACGTCAGCTATTTCGGCTGTGTTTTCTTGTGTGTTTAAACCTATGACCAGTCTTTTATTCGACAATATGACAAAATTTCAGCTGTGCCGTGGCCACCTGAATCAATGAGTGGCTATTGTTTATAAATTCGTGCTTCTTACTTATTAAATTCATTCTACTGATGATGCTTCAAGTTATAGCGAAACGCGTTTAATAAATTGATATGCTTAGTTCTATTCTGGTAATCGCTTTTGTTCCCTCAGGTTTTGTTTTTTAATAAATAAAAACGAAGAACGGTCAGAAACGCTAATACAAAACTCTCAAGAAGTTTCTATGATTTGGAACGTTTATTTCAGAGAAAAATATTTTTGTTGGGCAGTTAGTTATTCGATACATACAGCATTAACCGCAAATTGACAAAACTTCAAAAAATTTTTTTTAAATCTTTTGATATTAAAATTGTTAGGCTACTGTAGCCCTCGCTCTGCCCTGGCTTTACGACATCGTTAGCTACGTTGCTGAAAGCAATACTTATATTTCTGTCAATGAGCAAATTGTTGACGTTGTTCCATTCGTTCCAAAATAACTCTTGTTATCCTTTGAGGAATAAACCCAATTTTTTCGCTTGGCTGCTCAGCCAAAACAAGAATTTATCTATTCAAGAAATGCGTCACTCAAGTAGAAGATATAAAGTATGGGTGCGCAAAAACCACTGGATCATCTTTACGATGCTTGTAGTATACTTTTCACTAAATACAAATCATATTCCAGAGAAAGTGGTCTGGTTAAGCGGCTTGTAACCTTTTTTTAAACTTTAGTTGTCCTTATCTTTTTGGCATCTTAACCTTATTTATATCGAATTATCTAATTTGATAGCAGAAACGAGAAAATACTAGTAAATGCATAATTCATTCTGCTAGGAACTTTGCACGTTATCAAGTGTTGTTTTAGTATTTCTGCTCATTAGACTAACCGCTACACTTTAATTTTATTGTTTTTTTTTTCAAAAACATTTAATTTTTTGAAATGAAACTCTTGTCATTTAATAAACTTTCACAGTTTCACTGCTGTTTATTGCAATTTCTGCCCACTGTTCTTTTAGTAGAAAGACGAACACTTCCTAAAATTTTGAGCAAAGCTACAGCAACGATACCGCTTGAAATGATTGCTTTCAGAAGAATTTGACAGCTGCATTAAGCAGCGTGATTTCCTTCATTAAAATAAGTAACTTGCGTTTTCCTGAACTCAGGTTCAGACTTAACCACCGCGAAGGGATTGCCGTTCCGTAAAAAAGTCTAAAACGTAAAACAATTAAAAACGAGGTTCTCCCTTGAAAAAGGTGAATTTTAGGAAAAGATCTTTGTTTCCGAGCAGGGCACAGACAATTAAAGCGCTGTCCTCCATTGCAATTTTCGCAACTGGTTCATAGCGCCGGTGCCGGATTGGCTTTTTGCGTTTTATTCAGCCGCAGTGGCGCAAATCTTTGTTGAGCATTGGGGGGATAATTTGCAATTTTACCCCAATTTTGACCTATTTTCAGCATTGGGGGGGATGAACCTCGACCAAGACTTTTTTCAGGTGAGCAAATTAAGTGCAAACCAAAAAAGAAAAAGTTCTTCACCAGAAACGGATCACTTTTTTTCCCCAAATTCAAGTACAGACCTGCGCTCAGATGCACACCAGAGTCATATTTTTGGAGGGGATACAAGTGAAGACCATACTCAAATTGTTAGGGGGGGATACAGTCAAATTATTGGGGGGATATACCCCCCCCCCCCGGGTTTCGGCACCCCTGATCAACCGTGAAAGATTAATTAGCATTGAAATATAAAAGTCGTATCAGCAAAGCAAGTCATGATTTGCCCAGACGGAGCAAAACCAAACAACCTAGTTTTAATTTTTTTCCACCGGCAAACCGGTAACATGACTAAAACAAAGCTTAACTGACCAGTCGCTAGGTTTGAAGAATGGCACGAATGGTGTTTCATCTTACTGATCAAAGCTGCTGTGCACTGTTTTAATCAGCCACCAAAATAATTCAATTAGGGTCCCAAAGCTTGGTGGCATAATTATCAAAGATGTTACAAAGGCCAAAGGGGTTTATTTTATCTTTATTGTGTGATGCTACTTCTAGCTCTCTTTAATCCTGTGGATCTGCGTTTATAGGGTTATCAGACCAAAACTCAACCTGTTTTTAGCAAAAAAAAATTTTTTTTGAAAGCCGCAAACGATCTTGAAAAATGTTTAAAAAACTGAATCTCCCTCAACTTCAAGAACCAGATAAAAATATTGATACAATTGAGGCGGGAGCTCAGTTGTCACGTCATCAAGTGGCTTAATTTCAAAAAAGCTAAGAAACCAAGAGAAGTAAAAAAAACTAAAAAATTTCGCTTATGTTGCTTAAGTTTTTAGCTTTTTTTGAAAAGCAAAACAAAAAATCTCGGGTGACAAAGAGCAACATGCCATTTGTCAACATTTCACTCACAAAAGCGACGGCTGCCAGTTTATAGGTTACGCTACGCAGTTTTAGGCAGTACTTAAATTGTAGATGGGACGCGGGGAGACGCGCCCCCCATCGAGAGTTAGCGTCCCACCATTGAAATTTTAGACGTCCATCCATCAAGATTTGAGCGCTGGATGATCAGACGAAAAAAAGCCAGCCACAATGGGAAATCCAACAAATTGTGGCCGAATGTAGTCCCAAACTGCGGTAAAGACTTTTTTTTTTTTGGTCTTCACTATAATTTCGGGAAAAACACACTTCAATCTTCGGCGAAGACCTTTTTTTTCTTTTTTTTTTGGTCTGCATTCAATTGCGGGGACGGAATTGCATAATCTCCAGTGAAGTTTGGTGAAGGCTGCAAAAGCGTCCCCCCATGCAAAATTTTACAATTTAAGTACTGGTTTTAGGTTAGTATCACTGCTATAGCATCTTAAAACACTCTTCACTGACCCCACAAAGCAGTCGGCTTTGAAATCAACTCGACGCGTGAAGTAAAGCTTTATCAGTCGTTATAGTCACCATCGTGAAAGGCCTGCAGATGCCATTCAACAAGACGTACTGTACCCAAGCGCGCAAACAGGATTTTACTAAGGGAAGGTTGGACTCAAAAATAAAATTAAAAAAAAACAAATTGATATTAAATAATGCGCTGAGAAAACTGGTGCAACTAAGCGTATCACAGCACAGCGAAGCCACCCCAGCCTCCGGAGGCCAAGGAAGCTCCCCCTGTTTGGCAAATTTTGTAATTTTTCGGAAATAATAGCCATTTTAACGCCATTTAGATGACATTTCGCTCGTTTTTAGAGCTATTTAAAACAACTAAATCGCTAAAATTGGAAGTTATTTGCAAGAAATAAATGACCCAGCCCTTTCAGCCCCCACTTAGTTACAGGTGAAGTCCAAAACACAAAAAAACGCTTGTATGTTGAGATTAAATTTTCTAAGTGACTTGGCTAAGTGGGGGTGGGGGGTAAAACCCCCTCAACCACACATGGTTTTGCCACTGACTGTACAACACTCAACAGAGGCAATAAGCAGTTCGAATATGTAGCAGGCATGTTCGTTTTAACAATGAGCAGTGTTGCATTCATTCATTTTTAATTTTTAAATTCAAATTTGATCTAACCCTGGCTATGAGCCATTTTGGGAGTGAAGACAATTATCATAAGCTGTACGATTTCTTTTTGGTTGGCGAAATAAGATTGCGGTCTCGGGTACGCGTTCGAATCCCATTCGTAGCATTTTTTGTGCTCAGAACTTAGTTCATTTAAGTATCTTCGTGTTAAATGTTACCGATCCCTATAACCTTAATAAAGGAATGAAACTCGAAGTGAGAAAAAATCAAAAAACCCTGACCCGGTTAATAAATACTAATGCTTTGTGACAAATTTTCAACATAAATAAATCTAGCAAAAGCGTGCATGATTATGACTGTGATTGTTTCATTTTATTCACCAAGTTGCTTTGGCCAGGAGACAGCCAAAGGCTTCACACTGTCCTTTTTTATTGCTGTACGTCAAGCAGAGAAAAAGTGAATACCAATTTTTACAGTTTTTCGTTTGACTCGACCGGAGATCGAACCCGAGTTCACCGTTTCGGTAGCAGACGCTCTATCCACTCAAACACTAATCGGTAAAATAGACAATCAAATTGTGAACGACATTTTGGAGTCAAGCGTGGAATCGGGATTACGACCTTGATGAGATTACGTTATCGAAATTTCCGAAATCTGTTTGTTTTCAGCGGTAGATACGGTGTATTGAGACGAAAAAATATTTTGAAACAGATCACTGAGCAAACACTTAATTCAGTTGAATTCAAGTTCTACCTATTGCATGATTGATTTTATCTACATGATAATATAACTTTGACTTTTGATTTTTATCTCTTTCTTTGTTCATCTGCACGCATGTCTATAATGTCTGTCTGATGCCCTTAAAAACGAAAGGTGACTTCCAAATTTGACGAAAACTTATTCTCATATTCAAACTTGTTTGACTAGACCCACTCTTTGCAAAAGCGAACTTATTTTGATCTATAGTTTGTCCAAAATTTCTCAACCACAAAGTATCTTGAATGTTTTTAAAAAAACAAGGTAGCATATGACTTAAATATTACTGAGCTCGTTGTTACGTAACGAGATCTGTACGGCAAACTTTATTTTACTAGGAATTTTACACTGTAATTTCGCTTTAAGCTTGCATGGTGCGTTAAGTTCACATTGTTTACTTCATCTCAATTTTATGTAAAATCAAAAACAGAAACTTTTGTCCTCAGCAGCAAAATTATATTGTCATTAACTGAACCAACCGCGACTTGTCACAGAACGTGGCTAAAATATAATTTGAACTCAAAAAATGAGCCTACAAAGCATAAAATAACCCATTAAAGCTTCGCTGCAAATGCCTTCAACCGAAAATCTACAGTATAGTACTAATTCAAATCGTTAGTTTTTGGCTTAGATATATATTTTTTTAAACCGCTAATTGGCGCAAAAGAATGACAGCGACACGCCACGAAATACCTTCGGCAAGTTTTACAGTATATTTCACGAGCAAATTTGCTCTAAAGTGTTTATTAAACCTGACTTGCAACCTAAATTCCAATTTGTGCTGAAAACTAATTTCTTCTAAAAACTATAAACTATTGTAACAAGCACTGTTTTGTACTGTCGGCTTCAGCAGCAAATTTCGGAACTGCGAAGCTGCGATGATCTTTTTTTGAGAGGGAGGGTTTTTGGGGGTTTTTGTAATTTTTTGGAAATTAAAATAAAAGCTGTGGAGTTTGTGGGAGTATTTGGGATGTTTTTGAGAACTACAGACACCTTTCACACATCCAGCTGCTCTGAGCACAGTAATTAGGAAATCTATCGTTGCCACTTGCCAGCGCTTAGATGATCTGTCCACAAAAGTGGTTGAGATAAATCGCAATCAATCGTTTCAACCTCTTGGAGTTCATGGACCGTCACGAATTTTATTGTTGTGGTTCTTTACCCACTGATAAATTTGCTGAACTCTTGCGCAAAAGAAAATCTTTGCATCGATAAGTGTCCAGAGGAATGAGAATTTTCTTACAATTAACTCAAAACGAGCATTGATTTAAAAAATACCGAAAGATGATCTGGGAGAATCAACAACAGGGAATCGATCCCATGACCTTACGTTCTCGAGCCCGACTCCTTAGTCGTTGTAGTGTTGTAGGTTTATTAAGCATGAATTTTTAGTATCCGATGACGTCAAAAGCCAACGTGTGCTTTCGTACCACGTACTGACGCAGCTGGGAAATGGTAGATAGAGCAGAGCAGGCGCGTAGTCAGAAATTCGCAATGGGGGAGCTGTTTTGGGGGATCAGCCGCCGGAGGCACGGGGGTCTGGGGGCGGAGCCCCCAGGGCTCGGAAATTTTGCGTTTTTTTGCAAAAATAACTAAATTTTAGGGCTATTTTGATAAAAAAATTATGCTTTCAAAACGTGGCTTTGAAATTGGCAGTGCAAACATGATTAAACTGGTTTCATAAATGGGCTATTTGGGAGGTAGCGAATGGTAAAATTGTAGTTCTCTTATTTAGATGCTGGTAAATTATAAAATCGAATTGTTCAACAAAACTCACTCGAAGTAATTTATTTTGTTTACAGTTTATAGACATAAGTAATCGGGGGGGGGGGGGGGGGGGCTAATGAAAAGAGATTTGAGAGAAGTGATTGGTAATTAACTTATACGGAATAGCCCCCCCCCCCTATTCCTTAGTTTATAGTACGTTTGTTGATGACGCCTATGTTTAGCATTTTTACACTTGCGATCAAATTTGATTGCGTATTTTTGACCATTTTTCGAAGTTTTTATTTATTTGTTGGTTCTATTTTTGAAAGTTAGCCCCCCCCCTTTGATTATATGTTTCAAAAAATGTTTTAAATCACTATTTAGTCCACTCCAGTGCATAAAACAGTCTCAAAAGTGCTAAAACATTGTGTTTTTCTCATTTTGCATTTTGGTCGACATACCAATGGGTTATAGCCCCTCGCCCCCCCCACTGGCTACGCTACTGGTGCAGAGTGCGACACCTAGCAGAGGATCATTGAGAGGTTTTAACTCTCGTACTTAACAAGCATGCAGTAGTACACTGTCTGTTGCTTTGGTCAAGAGACCGCTCAAAGTCTGTTATATCGGCCTTCGAGTCAAGCAGAAGTAGCCTGCTACACAGTAGCGTAGCCAGGGGGGGCGGGGGGGCTCGAGCCCCCCCCCCATTGGCTTGTGAAGTATGCAAAATCGCATGTTTTTTGTGCTTTTGAGGCCAATTTTCTGAGAAAAATGGAAAATAGCCCCCCCATTCGAAAACAGCCCCCCCTCAAACGACTGATTTTGCGAAATTGGACGAAAAATCAGTCTCAATATCTCTTTTTTTTTGGAGATCACCTGATTTTGGGCGGAAAAAACCTTTGAATTTCGGATTTCGGCCAAAAAATCACTCTCAATTTTGGTGAAGACCTTTTTTTTTTTTTTTTTTTTTTTTTTGGAGACCACCTAATTTTGGGCGGAAAAAAGCTTTGAATTTCCGAGCTTTCCGCGAAATTTCGTCTCAATTTTCGGACAAACCGTCTGAAACTGCTTCTAGATCAATGAAAATTCCAGTCAAGGTCGTTTGCACACTTCTCACTCTTTCAAAATAGCCTTCCCCTTTTCCAAATCCTGGCTACGCGCCTGCTGCTACATAAATACTCTAGCAACTTCACCAACAGTTTTATTTTTGGAAAGTTGTGAGGTGCCTTACCGATTTAATTTTGTGGTTTGACCTAACTGGGAATCGAACCTAGACCCAGCGATTTAATAGCAGATGCATTCATCCAGTGGTGGTAATTCACCGGTTATTGCAAACCAGCTGCTAAATTTAAGAAACCAGTGGGTAAAAATTGCTTGCAATGATTCCTAAGGTTAGAGAATCAGTTATAGACCCGATTGCTGTAAAATTTGAATAGCACTACTGAGGCACTGACACTATCTGCTTGGCGACCGTTAGGTTAAGGATAAACTGTTTCAAAAAGTTTTATCAGTTTTGTTTTTGAGGAGCTTTAATATTTATTTCTAGTCTTATTACAGTAGTGTTTACAAAAGCAATATCAGATATAGAGAACGGGTTTTATGCCGAGCAAAATGTCTATCAAAATAACGTCAACACAAATGTAATCAAGAAAGTTGATAGATCGAAAAGATTGTGTTGAAACCGACATAGCATGGAGTCGAACCCAGCTTAAATGTTTAGGACGAACGCGCAAACGGCACGTAGAACTGCTGAAGTTTTGCGATGACGAAGCAAAATTTTGGCAAATCAACTCCTTGGGAAATTTATAAATAGAGTTAATGTGCGGGCTGTTGATAGATGTTTGTTTCAAGTTGGCTGTAGATCACAAATTCATTTCAAAACAGATCAGAAAAATCACAAAATAATCGAGACAAGAAATAAACAAAAATATTGGCTCCAATTTGTTGCCAAAAATAGTCAGTCTATCAGACCAGGCGAAACGTAGCACTGCAACACCACTGCTGCAGTTGAAAAGATCTTGCGGTTAAAAAAGACTAAATGGTTTGGTAAGTAGAATGCCTGGTAGCCTACTATACCAAAAGACTCCGATTCGACTCCCGGTCGGGCTTACAAAGCACATTAAAACTAGATATTTATTATAGCCTATAGTGTAACATAATTCAATAAAGACAGCGTGGCCGAATGGGTAAAGGCGTCGTTTTTACGACGACTCTGATCGCAGGATGATGAGTTCAACCCACACCCTGGTCACGTTGTTGCGTCCTTGGATAAGACGCTTTACGATAATTATCTCTGCTTGGTGGCTTCGAACAAGCAGCAAATTTACGTGGGAAGAAGTTAAAACGTCAACAGGAAAGCTTGGAAAATGGTCAACTCCTAAGCGGGTGCGGATTCGTCCAAAGTATAGCGCACCGTCGCTTTCTCGTGATAGGAGGATAAAGATGCACCAATCAATCAATCAAGACAGAGTGAAGTTTTCACTCCTAGTGGTAGACATGTGGACACTGGGCAGGGGGCAGCTTGACATGTGAGCACTGGGCAGGTGGCAGCTTGACTCGGAAGACTATCTGAATTGGTTGATAGTAAGAAGTTTTTGTGGAGCGATTTTGCTCAGTGAGAGTGGTGTGTGTTTCAATCTTAAATAGAAGTTTTAATTTAAGATTGGTGTGTTGCTTTCTGAGATTCAAGAAGCTAAAGAAACTATCAACTGCCATTTTCGACCCGTCAATTGACATCTTAGTCGTTCTCTAGTTTCAGTCGACGTGGACGATTCTAGGGATTAAAGGTTGTACTCAAGCCAAGTATCAACGATCGCGACAAAGAGTAGGTTATAACAATGCTTACATGATTTTGTTCTATCTTCCTCGGCGCACAAGTATGTCTATCACGTTGGTCCAAAATAATGTGCCTACTTTTCATGCTTTGATCAGAAAGCACATAGCGAATTTCATACTTCGATGTATTAACTCCTGCAACGTGTGGTTGTCTGCGCTGGTGAGATCAAGTGACTTTAGGTCCGGTTCATACAATAATCATTTTACAAACTTGCACCAGAATACCTAGTTTTGACCATATACTGATAACGCAAGAACAAACAATTGGATTCTATCTTGCTTAAAGCTTTGTGTGTGTTTGGGTGTGATTAGTGAGTAGTTGTGTTTATGCCTTTGTGTTGCTGGACCGATATTTTTTGAATCCGTCAATAAATAAATTATTATTATTGTGATCGGTCATTATCGAGAATGAAAAGACTCGTTTTGGGATGAGACAAATATGCATAGTTTTCGTACAAACATTTGGTCAAATAATGAAAGCACAGCCGTAAAGAGTGTTTCACTCTTGTACGAGTTACAACGAAAAGCTTTTCTAAAAAAACTTTGTATTTTTAATAAGTTTTGCGCAATGTCTTAACAGTTGCAACATTGTGGGCTAATAATTTTCGTTGCTTTGAGCCCACTGCTATTTTTTATTCACTTTATAATACTGTAGTGACAAAACAATTATCTCAGTTACATAAAGTTTCTTGAAAGTCAAAATTGAAGGATCAAGGATGATGACTTGTAAGGAGATTGTACTATCTACAAAGCATGAGATGTCTGAGTGAAATTCTGTCGACATAGACCATTATCACCAATTGATGGGCAGTAAAAATAAACTGAATTAAAAATGAGTTAATTGATAACATACAAGCCTTTTTTGCACGTAGTTAAGCCTTACCTATACTGAGTGAAAAATCGTCAGGGCACGAACGTATTTGTGGTTTATTTTAAACGTTTGTTTTAAACAAGTGCTCCCGCCGCCCGGCGTACCGCCTAACCAGTGCACAAGCTGCTGATTGGTTGAAATAAGGCTCAAAAATACGCTCGTACGCTCATCATATTACGCCCAATGAAGCAGGGTGTTAGATCTTACTAAAGAGCACCCACAAGTGATAAAAAATAATAGTTATCATAGCGTAATTTCGCGCTAGAGAGACTTCAAAGGGAAATGTTGCTCTGAGTAAGCCATAATGGACATAGGCCAACCTGAAACCATCGTTTGTCTAGTAGTAGTTTCATGTCATTGACACTACAAAAACAACGTTAAAAAATAACTGTGTGAAGTGGTAATTTATTCGGCTTTACGAGAGTCCTGGATGCAAAGTAGAAGTTGTTATTACCCGGTCTTATGTTTTTCATTACTGTTTATTGCGTCCAAAGGCAATACGATTTTTTTTTATTAGTCCCTCCTCCAAAATTATCTTTACCTGTAAAATACATAATATTAGATAATTACTAGTGAGTTTTTCATGTGATAGGATTTTATGATTTACTGGTTGGAAATAAAGCTAGGACTGAAGATTTACCATTAGACATCGCCTACATAACCCATTTATGCAACCAATTTGGTTATATTTTTAGAGTGCGAATTTTTTTTGCTACATTTTAAAAGCATTAATTTTTGCTGAAATAGGCTTAAAATTAAATTATTGTTACAAAAAAATAATTGCAAGATTACCAGGCGCGGGAGGTTTTTCCACCAGACCCCCGATGGCTTCCGGTGGCTGGGGCAACGCCCCCATGCCCCGACACACAGCTTTCTCATTTCAGATTTTGGCTATGCACTAGTAGAGCAAATGCTTTACACCAAAATGTTTTTTCAATAACAAGTCCAAAAAAGTAGGTGCACGAAAAAGTAATGAAGAAAATTTGATTTTAAGTCCAGCGAAAAGACCTTAAACAGTCCGGAAGAATGACCCAAAAAGACCAGAAATTTAATTTTGCAGTTTCTGTGGCAACCAGTGTTTCAAATAATGTCACTCAGTACCGACGTTGTGGAGAGAAATATCTTTTTTTTTTCAGCAAATTCAAAATCGTTCAGCCCCTGTTTAATTGCTCGGTATAATTTATGTCATGGCAATTTTAAACGTACGTAGTACAGAACAAGACGTTTATTGATCTTGCAACTAAGGCTTTCGTGTTCAACTATTCATACTGCTTTGTTTTTACATAATTGTAATTGCAACCTGTATTCACTAAATTGTCTTGTTCAGGAGACAGCGAAGGAAATCAGTGGTCGAGTGGATAGAGCGCCTGCTGCTGAAACGGTTGAAAAGTTTCCTCCGTTGCCACCTGGCCAAGCCAACTCGGCAGATAAACTGTGATTACAATTAGGACCTTTGCGGTCTTCGAGTCAAGTTGCCACCTGTCTTTCACGCACGCAGTGGAGGCCTCCCACTGTCTTTTTATTTCTAAACATCAAGCAGAAAAGTTGTTAATACCAATTTTTAGTCTTTGGTTTGACCCGACCCGTAATTGAACCCGTGTCTACCGTTTCAATCGCAGACACTCTATCACTCGACCATCGATTAGTTTTGTATATTCGCAGTGAGCAATTCTGATTGCATCAAAAGCGGATTCCAGCGTGCTACGATGAAGCTCATACAGGGCGGGTTCAACCCCCAAACCATTTACGATAACCTATTTGATGTTGGCACGGTTTACCATGCCCAACTCTTCATCGAGTCAATTTGCGAGGAACACAATCATCTTTTAAAAAAGAAAAAAAAAGAGAAAATCGACCACGACCTCCAATGTTGTAGACTCTAGCGAAGCCGGACAATCACAGAGTAGCAACGAGGCATCTTGAGCTCTCTGCGCCTATCAGCGACATTGATCAGATCAAATTTGAGCATGTTTTCTAGACAATTACCTTTTTTAGTATCCTCACACGACATTTTACCATCGTAGCCAGTGAAATTTTGTGCAATCATTGCCAAGTTGGCGACAAAATATTGCGAATTCTTCAGACGCTTAACCAGGGTTTGCTGAAGGGGGCTTGAACCCAAACTTAAAATGTTTTTGAATAATGTCTTCATTGGACAGCGTGCTGAGCAAACCTATGCAACTCAAGCTCATCACATGTGGGAGTCTGAGGCAGAGCTGCTTTATAGTCATTTGAAAACTGTTTTGCTAGGATTTGAAAGCCACTTGAGGAATTAAGTTGCTCTTCCCCTTAACCTACCCCCCATTACCTACAGTTTAAGTTCAAAACACGTTTAAACGCATTGTTTGTTTGAATTTCAAAGTGACTTGGGTAAGAGGGGGGCTAAATTTTTTTTAGATCTCCCTAATTGCACCATTGGAATGCTCCATTTGACACCTGGGCCGCTTCATCGAAGAGATCGCTAAAACTTTTTGAAGTGTGATATAAATTTTCGAACCCCAAATTTCGCTGATCGGTTGATGTTGTCAATGCTACCTGCTACGATGCGTCACGCTACCAAATAACTCATAGCATCGTCTTCAAGACACATCGGTTGCAGTATCGTGTTTTGCTTAGGGTGAGTGGGTCGTGTAGCGGCTCTACAAAATATTGCTCAGTTTTGGTGCGATTTCCTAAAGTTGCTGTTATCTCACATACATTAGTGGTTTTGTTCAAACGCCATGTAGAAAACGGACTCCATCTACTTACCATCCTTTTGTGAGTTACTTTGTCGCTCGGATAGGGAGCTCTTGCTTCTTTGTTTATTTTTTGAGATTCAAAGTAGTGGTATAGGGGGTAGTACCATAGGCATAGCCAGGATTTTTGATTGGGTGTGGCCCAAACCGCAAATCACATGCAATGACGTCATCAGAAACTTCGAAACAGGAATTTTTTGTGGGAGCAAAGATATCGTAGAATGGAAGATCAAAAGCCGTAGCCTGGTGTTGGCATGTAACTAGGAACTCGTTCAAAGGGGAGGACTTAAATCAAAAGTTAAAATCTGAAAATGTCTAAATTGGCAGACGTGTTGAGTAAAGAAGTGTACTGTACTTCAAACGTATCATTGACGGGGGTCTGGGGGCGGAGCCCCCAGCCGCTGGAGGCTGTTGGGTTCTGGGGGTGAAGTTCCCAGCCGCTGGGCGATTTTTTGTAGTTTTTTGGAAACAAAAGCTGTTTTAACGCCAATGGATCACATTTCGCACGTATTCAGAGCCATTTGAAGGTACTACATTTTTAACATTTGAAATCAAGTGAAAAAGTTAAGTTGTTCAGTCCTTCTTTTGCTTGCTATTTAAGTCCAAACCACGTTTAAAATCTTGCATTTTGGGGTTAAATTTTGTACGTGATTTGGCCCACGTAGGGGAAAGTAAAGTACAATGCCTCCTGCAATATTCTAGCAGGAAATAACAATCCAGTCGAAAATTTTCCTTAGAGATCATTGTTTTGTCATGAAAACAACCAGTTATAGGATTACATATCCGGCCAGGGGGCCCAGGCCCTCTCAATTCAAAATTTTGTTCAATGAGCATTCCCTTTACTGTAGCTAATTTTTTTCAAAAGTATATTGTTGCATAAAAACTGGCGAGGTGGAGGTCAATTGTTACTGAAAAATGTACAATAGATAGTTTCGCCTGCAAATCATGTTATTGCCCAGGCCGGATTTACATTGTGTTGGGCCCCTGGTACTTTGTGATTTTCCAATATTTTCCTGGCAAATACAAGTGAAGACCAAAAAAATTCTTATGTGAGCGCGGGGCCCCTGGCACAGTGCCATGTGTTAAATCCGTCCCTAGTAATTGCATTACGTTCATAAAAAGGTTAGATGAGGGCCTCAGTTAGCAACTTTTAGGATAAAACCCTTAATTTCACTTGGGTTATACGATTAAATTGGTTGGCAAACATTACATTGTGGAGTCTCCGACCCCCTGAATCAATATTATTGTTAGGGGGGGCATTTAAATTGGGGACCATTTAAATATCATTGTAGGGAGCCCATTTAAACTGGTCGGCAAAAATTAAATTGAGGGGCCTGGGTCCCCTGGATCAATATTATTGTAGGGGGCCCATTTAAATTGGTTGGCAAAAATTAAATTGAAGGTTCCCGGGCCCTCTAGATCAATATTATTGTTGGGGGCCCATTTAAATTGGTTGGCAAAAATTAAATTGAAGGTTCCCGGGCCCCCTAGATCAATATTATTGTTGGGGGCCCATTTAAATTGGGGGCCATTTAAACATTATTGTAAGGGGCTCATTTTAATTGGTTGGCAAAAGTTAAATTGAGGTGGGGCCCGGGCCCCCTGGATCAATATTATTGTAGTGGGGCCATTTAAATATTATTGTAGGGGCCCATTTGAGTTGGTTGGCCAAAATTAAACTGAGGCGGGGCCCGGCCCCCTGGATCAATATTATTGTTAATTACTGTTGTACGCAAAGATGCTAAAAGAAACTGAAGAAACAATAATCTTTTTTTGTGACGTTTGTATCATCGGTAGCATTTCAATTTGGGGGGGGGGGGGGGCCGGGCCCCCTGGGCCCCTCCTTTGGCTACGCCTATGGGTAGTGCATAGCATCTTTGAAGCGGTTCAAGTGGAGTGCCTTGCGGGATTTAATCAAACCATCCAATCCTTTAACAAAAAATCCTCAGATCTTCAAGTAGAATTTTTAGCTGCCGGCTGGACTCGATAGGAGTTACGACTCAAAGTTCAATTCCCTACTTAGCAAGATGCTAATTTCGCCATCATGCCTCAGTGCCTTTTCAAAATCTGTCAAAACTTTTGGGCTCCTTTCTTCCTTATTACAGTACGTTCAGAACTGTGCAGCTTGCATGTAATGCCCTTCTTCACTGCGATATGCCGCATCGAGATGCAACAGAGATCTATTAGTGTTCCTGTTTTTCAGAAAGTAGAATGATTGCTGTAAAGTAAATTATTACAGAAACTGCAACCTCTGCTTGTTTGAACTGTTGGCGTATGTTTGACTAGAGTACAATGCGATTTAGAAAGCGCTAGAAGCAGACATGATCAAATTTTGCTGCGAGTTATGTAACTAAATAGTAATGGCTTGTGCTTTATATCTAATCAACTACGATTTAGTGTATACATATATTTTTTATGGTTTAGGCTTACTAGCTTTGTATGTTCAGCAAATTACCCGTCATCAATTTTTATCATGTTTTGAACTGTTCAATGACATGTGAAATGTTCACAATGGCAAAAGTACAAAATTTCGTGAAAATACGAAACTACCTCGTACAATTTGTCATTATTTTAGTACTTCAAAACTTACTGCTACTTTAAAACAGTATTGCCGGTGTCGCAGTATTTTTTGCCAATGTCAATTTACTTTGAAAAAATTTATGGATGTTTCTAGACGTTAAAAAATGACATTTGAGGTCTGTATTTTCATTTTTCACTGTCGTGCTCCTAATGCATGCGGACCAATTGGTATGACACATTTATTTTGCATGGATTTGCAAACTTTGATTTCCGAATTTAGTGTTATGCGAATGAAATGAACAAAGCGTTAGTCAAAGTCCATGCTAGCTTTACTATTTGAACAATCCCTCCTGGTTTGCTGTTAAATGTATTTTTATCACTCGGGCCAAGTAATTTTAAATTATAACTTTCGTCAATCCAGTGTTTACGCGAACTAATATGCACGCTAGGAAATTTTTTTCAATGTTGCAAATTACACCGTCATAATTCAATATTACTCTTGTACGTTAGCTGCTGTATTATGTCTCCTTGGAACGCATTGGTCTCCAATCCCGTACGGACCATCTTGCTTCCAGAATATTTCTACCTTGAACTAGAAAGGTAAATTACAATTTTGTTGTCACCTTTAGTCCAAATCAACTCTAGGCTTGTAAATTTCAATTTTTCGTCTCGTTAGAATCAGTAGTTTGCACAGGAGGTCCAATCCAGTATGCTGGGTCGCTATTTATCGTTAGTATAAAAATATTTGGCCAACTCTACGAACGGCCCATTTCTGTGGAACCGTTGGTCGACACAGACTTTTGGTTGCTAAATGTGGTTGCCGCTGTATTTCGGGGGCAAACTGAAAAAAAAGATTTGCCCAGATGGCTGCCTGTAGCTGGGAAAATATTAAAAGCAGAAAAATTGAAACCACTGTCAAAATTTGAAGAGAAAACTATATCTCGGGTCTTAAGCCATACACATACTAAGAGATTGGTTGTTTCAATCAACCAAATAGGGTTAATGTATACTGATATTTTAGTGCTGCCCAATATACTTCAATTTGGTTTCTTACGAAAAGGTGTTTTCCAGGGCTACGCATATTAAATGGTTAGATAGAAGATCGGGGCCTTGTGCAGTGAAGTATATTTTGACTGGATAACATGCATTATGCAACTTAATTGATTAGAGCTATTTTGGATGAATGCTATTACCCTATTCGCAAATGAGTGCTCTTAACTTTATTTTACTACGTACAATACTGTGGCAGTAGTGTTTGTTTTTATCTGCTTTCTTTAATACATTACGTTGTTTGAAAGATTCGTGTATTTTGTTACGTCAAGAGTAATTGCCAAGAACGGTATGGTTTAAAATTCGGATTTTACTTGAGAGTACCGTGTACCGTCACCGACTACTGTGGGCCCATAGCCGATTTATCCAAACTCCGGGACCATCACGTCCGGATAAAATTTTTCCGACATTTTATGTTTCAGCAAGTAACTTGAAGCAAAATTTACAAAACTCACGAGTTTTTGTGTACGCGAATGTTAGTTGATGTTCGGGTGTGGAAAGAAAAAAATGCGAACGAAAAGGCTTAGAGACGAGAAAATGCTGATCTTTTAGTTTCGATGCTTAAAATCGTGAGCTTACAAGCACACTCAGGCCTGCCCAAAGTGCGGCCCCGCAACTGATCTCGAGATTTTGTTTCGATACTTCCAAACTTTTCACCAAAAAATTCGTTTTCTCAAATTTGTTGCGTTGGTTTTTTCGAGCAATATTTTTCGTAATCGTGAACGTGTTTTGGTTAATAACGCCATTAGGAGTAGATTACAAAGTAGCAAATTTGCGTTTCATCGGCCACTATGTAATCTACGGTGTAACTATTTTCGTTTCCTTTATGATATTTTCATCCCGGCGCAGTTTGCATTTCAAAGCGAAGGGTTGCACTATACTTCCTAGCTCACCCGAGATGTGTTCAGTAGTGCAGCCATCGGGGAACGGACGTTTTGGGGCTGCCGAGTAATTTATAAGTTTTAGCCTAACGCACCAGCTTTTAAACGTGTTTTGGACCTGACGTATAAGTGGGAGGGAGGCGTGAATTAGATTAGCAATTTGATTCTTTGAAGTGTTCTAAAATGATGCAGAATTTAGTTTAAATGGCGTTGAAATGGCTATTTTTTTTTTATCAAATCGTAAAAATTGCTCAGCTGCAAGGGGCTTTACCCCCAGATGTCTTCCATGATGCATTTTAAACATGCCGTTGTTTATTCAATACGTCTGGTGGTGGATACTGTACAAATTTTGGCGTAGAGATGTTAGCTTTTGGTTTATGCTAGCTTCTTAGCAAAATTCTGAATATGATGATGCTGTGTATTAAATAGGATTGTTTTGGCTGCGTAATTGGTGAGATAATGCAAAACTTGAATAAGCAGTATTTGGGACAGTAGCGCAACCAGGGGTTTAAACGTGGCTTCGCTCTCTTTAGCCAAGTCGCTTGAAATGTTTAATTCCAAAATGAAAGCGTTTAAATTTGTTTTGGACTTGAACTGTAAGTAAGGGAGGAGGAGGAACTAAAAAGGCTGGACAATTTAGTTCAAATGATTTTCGAACTTCAGAAATTTAGCTCTTTCAAATAGCTATAAAAACGAGCAAAATATAATTCAGTCTTTGCCCCCAGACCCTATTTTACGATACGTTTGAGTTGCAGCAGGTTGTTCAGCATCACTAAAGTATTTTGATTTTTAGTTTAAGCCCCTTCCCCCTTGGCAGAACTTTGGTAACACGCCTGATTCGGGATAAAAATTAACTAAACCTTTCAAAAGATTGTGCGTCCCGCTAAAGCTTAGAAAAAGTGTAATCCTCCCAAAAAAACTTTCGGGACATCTGGTTGAACCAAACTTGCAACTCACGATCAGTGGATAGAGCATCTGATACTGAAACTTTAGACTGTAGTTTAATTCCCGGTTGAGTCAAGCCAAAGACCATAAAAATTATTCAAATTTTCTGCGTGACTTTCATCTTTCAAAGGAACAGTCTGAAGCCTTCACCTGACACGTGAGCAGGTGGCAGCTTGACGCGAGACGAACGTAAGGTTCCATTCGCTGCCTGTTGGACAAGGTGACTTGATGAATAAAAATGTGCAATGAGTGATTGCGAATTGCACTCTGGTCAGGCGGTATGCTGGGCGTTTCGAATTTTTGTTTGAAATAAACTACTGGATACGCTGTCAGAAACAAACTACGTACCGGTCTTAACTATAAAAGATCGAGCCCGTCGTGGTCGATTACTGGAATTTTAGAAAGACTTCGCCTGGTACACAAATGATGTAAAACTTCACAGCTGGAGCCATTTGCTTTTTCATTGTTAAGATGCGTTTACACAGGACGCGAAGCGGAAGATGGTAACCTTTGCGAGTGGTCACTCACGTCACTTGCTCAACCATTCATCAAGAGTTTTGGCTGAATGTTGGCAACCTCTCGTGAAGATTCGTACAGTTGCTTCAATTCGTGTGTTGTTGAATTAAAATTTGCGACAGAATTAAGCTGAACTTGATATGTAAAGACTTCATCTGGTTTTTTTCATCAAGTTGCAATGGATTGGAGACGGCGAAGAGACTTTGCGATCTTCGTGTCAAATAGCCACCTCCAGGGCCCGGATTGTTTTGCGGGGCATTTGGCACTTTTGACTCTAGTGGAGATGAAATCTCTGAACCCAAAAAGTCTTATTCAGATTTTCGTAGCATTATCCTGCCAATTAAACGTAAAAACCAAAAAAGAAAAAAAGGGCTTTGGCAGATTTTTGTTGCTATTACCAGTCAGGCACGAGGTCCCTGGGCACTGCTGAGCCAAAGTGCCACATGTAAATCCAGCCCTGTTGGACACCTGCCCACTTGTTTATCGCGCACGGTCGTACTTTAATGCTGAAGTCAAGCAGGAAGCTGCGAACATTCATTTTGTAGGTTTTTGTTTGATCCGCTCCGGAATCGAACCCACTTTGATCGCTTCAATACACTGCGTAATTTTGTGGCCGCAAACAAAATGTTGACACGTGATCGTGAAACTACGTAAACTTTTTCGGTTTTTCCAGTGTCTCATTTTCATCTTGTGTTAAACCAGCTTCATTGCGTTTTCGTTCGTAATAAAAGGAGGACTTGTACTTATGGTACAGAGTCATTAACTTCGATTTGAATTCAATTCTTTCATCGTTATTTAGGCTGGGTCTTACTTGTTGATAAAGGTCTTCGAATTCTGTTTGAATACCGATGTAGTTAAATTTGGAGGGAAAAATGCCAAATTTTAGTCCCCTGTTGAGAAGTTTGTATTCCTTTTGGCAAATATATGTAATTGGATAAGTGGGCAAAATCAGATTTAGTCTTCAGCACTTTTACACCGACTGTGGACACTGTTGTGAGCTGTGGCGGAAGAGAGTTTAGCTTCTGTGGTTTTCAACTGCTCAAAAGTAAAAACTTGATCAATTTGTAACTGATAGATTTTTAACTAAACTAAATGAAATACCTGTACGAAAGGAAAACTGAAGTAATGTACAGTAAAAGAAGCTCAGAACACTGTGAAATTATGTACAAGAAAAGTGAGAAGTTAAAGTTTCAATAGGCGAACAACTTTAATCTTATATGTTAGCTTAAAATTTTATTGTGCAACGTTTTGCTCGCGGCGGCTCCGGCCAGTATATTCGAACCAAATGATGAAGAGCACGCAAATTACGTTTTCATGAAAGAAGGCACAAACCGAAAAACAATGCAAAAAAAAATTATCTTCGAGATACTTAATTGTAGTTTTAATGTGCTTCGTATTGTTTAGGGAGAGACTATTTTGACGAAAATTTCCAAGTTAAAAAGAACAAAACGAAAATGAGAATTATTCCACCGCGATTTTTTCATTTGCTTCTTCAGGGGTTTACTATTTGAATTGGAGATTTATGTTAGGGTTAGATTTTAGGTTCTTTTTAGAGTGGGGATTTGAGAGCGGGTTGGATGAGATTTGGATCAGAATTGATACAGTAAATAAAAATTTCAAGTAAAGTCGTCTCTTTCCATTATTCATAGCTGTTTGAGTCGCTAATCGCCCGATCTTTTCCCCTGAAATTTTGTTAACTGGCTAATTAGAATAATTCACCTAGATGCATTTCGAACCGCACACAGATAAAAGAGCAGTAAACAAACAACAACAAACGCAAAAGCCAAAATGTTGCAGTGGTTGAATGGGCTGCATTTATGTAAAGTTTTTCATTGTTAACCAAAATATGGAAAAAAGTCTGAAGTATCCTCACCAAATTTGGGATTTTTAAGGCTTGCCGCCTTCAAGGTATTGCAGTTTAAAGTTAACAATTTTCCCCTTATTTCATTGTTGTCATTTTGTCAACATTGTGATCAGAAGATTAAAATTTAAAAATATTGTAATATTGTGATTAGTATTTTCATTGTGCACGATGTAGAGTTTTTGCTAATTCCATTATGACCTGGTTAATTTGCATTATGATGCCTTTTTACGTTTATGTTTATACCACATCCATATAATGAGGAATACAAGACGAAACTCGATTCCGAAACAATATGTCTAGGGCTGTTAATCAATGGTTTGATTGTGACTCTAAAACTTTGGATATTGTCTATCTAATATATAGTTTTTCAAAAATTTAAAACGTCGGACAAATTTTAGCTTCGACAGCTTCTATTGTACTAGTTCGACCCAACGACCAATATTACTTTGTTTTGCCAACAACGCTTTTACAAAAGACTGTAGCTAAAAACATGCAAATTGTTTGAAATTTTATTTTTGTTCGGAAGCACTGGCAAAATTTCTGAGGGAAAAATCGTTTTCAAGGGGAAAGGTAATGGATTCAAAAAGAAAGATCTTAAAAGACTCAAATATGGTGAAGATATGGTAGTCTGAAATTGTTGCTTAACGTTTTGAGAGAGAACCAAAGAAGAAAACCCCCATTTAAATGTTCTTTTAAAGCTGTGTTCTAAATTTCTAATGCTTTAATTTGATCTGGACTGACTAATTGATAATTATTGAAACCCCTTCTCCATTATGGAAAAGAGTTCCATAAAACAGTGGAATTAAGCGAAAAGTTTCCGTTATTCTTTCTGGATCAATTTAAACAATCACTTTCGGTCCTTGTGGCTTTTTCCAGCGCGTCTCATAAGACGAATGGTCCTTAGACGAACCGATGTTGACTTCTTGTTCCATGTTTATCTCTAAACAATAAGGTATGGCTGAACAACAATACCAATAATTGTCAACTACGTTACATTGAAAATAAGCGGCAAAGATGCATCACTCCTGGATTTTGAACAAAGCTTGTTTCAAAGTTCCTGGTGAGAGCAGCTGGCATGAAAGTGGATAAACGTAAGCAAAATTTTTTTATGGTTCACAAACACACACTTCCTAATGTGATGTATCTTGAATGCAGCTGTCGGCCTAACCTATGTCAAAATTTGTTGAGTTGGATCGATTATCAGCCAAATCTGATACTATTTGTCCACCTACCAGGGCCTGCGAGAGGGGGGTTCAGGGGGTACATCGTACCCGGGCTCGGGCCAAGGGGGGCCCGGGCTTATAAGGGGCTCAGAAGAGTTCAGGTTTCCGCGTTAAGTTTTGGTATCGCACCATAGCACCGTAATCAAACTTGCCTACAGCAAAAATAGCAGTCAGCCTATTCGGTACTAGTAATTGGTCGCTATTTTTGCTACACAGCCTTTAGGACATCCAATAGAGGCCGATTTGATTAAAAAAAGAGGAAAATGTATCAAAAATCATACCGGTATACTTGCATCGAAATTAACGTTTGGTTACATTTCTCTGACTTGAGAGCCCTAATACTGCGGTATAACAATGTACGAATTAGGCCCGCATTTCCAAAGATCCAAAGGCATTTCAACCTCAGAGAGCGGAGTCAAAGTTGACATACTATACTACTATCATTAAGTAACTCACTCTATCTGTATGAGTTTAATAGATATTTGGGTTTGTGAAGTCTATGATTGCAGATGACTTCTGAAAACTTTTATCAGTAAAATTTTTGGATTTGCAGTATTAAAGTCATTATATTGTATAATATTGTGTCAATGTCATCATCCTCCCCTGTTCATACTTTCTTTCACGTATATCACGTTTTCTGCTCGTCAATTTAAGCAAGTTTGGCGCTGGGATGTAGATCAAATGCTGTATTTTACCTTCGAGAAACATAAAAAGTGCTAAAGCTTTCGGGGCTCTGCCCCGGACCTCGCGGGGGAAGCTCACAGCGATCCCCCAGACCCCCTAGCTGGATTTAAACGAATTTTATGTCTAGTTGTGTTTTTCATAGGTCCTAACTGTATGAGAATATCGCTATCCCCTCACTTTTAAATGAAGATCTACAACCATCGGACAAAAAATGATTTAACGTCATGGGCCCCGATAAGACTTGGGGGGCCCAATAAGATTTGGGGCCCGGTATCGACCTTCGTACCCCCCGAAATTTTTCTCTCTGAGGCCCTGCCACCTACTGTTACATTAATCCATCATTATCATTTCACAAGCAATACACTGAAAGCACCCTGGATACCTATAAACTTTTAACAAAATAATTTTCTTGCGCTTACAAAATTCGCAACACATCGAGTTGTCGAAGTTCGATAATTAGGATTTTGCGTGAGCGCGTAGTACGTTTGCGTTTGTTCGCGATTTTTGGCAGATGAGGATTGATTTGTTTAAAACTAGCAGACGGTTAAGCCTAGAAAGTTAAAATTTGGACTCAACATGAGAATTAATGGAAGCGTTTTGTGTGCCAATTTTGGGGATCCTAGGTCACGTGATCGTGAAATGGCACTAACAAAAACTTTAAAAGTGGCAATTTTTGGTTTGAAACTTTATTGACTTGACTATAACTCAAAAACCACTTGGCGTGTAAACCTGAAATTTGTACACAACGTGGGTGCTTATAAATGGTTTAAACAAACCGAGATTGGGGGCGCCCGGTCTAGTGACTAAAATTTTACAAGCCAAAAATGGGCAGAAAGTGGACGATTTTGAACCGATATATCTCGGTAAATACTGATTTTGACGGAAAATGGTTTGTGAGTTTTGAGCACACTATCCACCGCCTTTCTTTTGGTTATGTTCGTTTACCCCAACTTGAATACTATTTTTCTTCTTTTTTTCATTTTTCTTTATTCTTCTGCGGCTATCTACTTTTAAACCGCTCAACGCACTGTATCTAAAGTTTGAGCGATTGAAGATATCAGGGAGAACTAGATTTGGGTGTGACTGAAATTGGGGGTGCCAGGTTGGGGATCCCCCTTAATCGGGTCTTCCAAAATTTTGAACTTTTAAACCGTTGGAGCTAAATGAATCAAAATTTCAAAATAGGTAGATATTAAAAATAAACTAAACCTAAAAAAAATTGGGGGTGCCATGATGAGGGTTCCCCCCCAAACGGGCCCTCCAAAATTCAAACTTTTTTATCTTTCAAGCTAGACACATGAAATTTTCAAGGTAAGTAAATAACTGAGATGAGTCGAGGACACAACCTTCGAGGCAGAGGCCAAGGACTTGAAAAAAATCCAAGGCCAAGAACCGACTTTTCGAGGACAGACCCTCTCGAGACCAAGGACAGGAATGGTCCAGGCCAAGGCCAACAACCAAGGACACAATTTTTCTAAATTATGGTCGGAAAATTTTCCATAATTTTTAAGCGCAAAAAGCTTTAAAATATTGCCTTTTGTTAAGTTTTTGATGATAATTCGAAAATAGTAATTTCTAAAAATAATGAATGTCATTTTGAAGTTTTACACGTTAGCAGCAAAGTTAATTGCTTTCTGTAGCGGTATCGTGGTAATAAAACAATCAAGGCCATAACTAGTGAATTGGAAAGGGAAATAACTAATGACTATCAACTCTTAATGTGGAAATGGTCAATTTTAAGGTCCTAATTTCATCAGTTACGACCGGGTGCAAACGTCCACTGATTATGGATCTCCACTTTTTCAGATCTCAATGCAAATCATATTGTTTGGTCACACATTTTTGTTTCACGGAAATTTTTAAGTTTTATCATAGTTTTTAGATATTGCATAGCGACTAAGATATTATTATCTAAAAGTATTACAAAATACGGCAAATTAATGACGTACCGTACTTGCAAGCTCAAGTCTTCGGAAACAATGAGTTTTGGGGGCGAGGGCAAAGTTCCCATGCCTCCTTTGAACAATTATAGTAATTTTTTTTTCTTAAGAAAAATAGCAATTTTTGTAATATTACACAATTAGATTTTCAAAACAATTTGAAAAAGAAAATACCGCTAAAGTTAAGTCAGAAAAACAAGTTAGATTCCCCACAGTTTCCCAATCCTAATTTTAAGCCAATCTTTTCTTTGCGTTTCAATGCATGTGATATCTCTCCAGAGTCTCGCATCTAATGCCAATTAATGAATGAGCGCATACGTTTCGGCCGCCAAAAGATACTTCGTAAAATTTAAATCAGTCATTTAACTGCAAAAAGTAATCAGAGAATTCCACCAGCCCCCCAATTGAAATGCGATTAAAGGTAAAAAGGATGACAAGAAAGCCTTTTGTTTATTCAATTTCACTTTCTTTTAGGAGTTTTGCGCACAACAGTAATTAGCAATAATATTAATGTTGACGAACAGGAGACCCGCCCTCTCTCAATTCAAATTTTTGTCAATCAATTTAAATGTATGATCCCGGAGAAATTCAAGGTTTTCGTCCTAAAACTTGCAACCTCTGGCCTTCATCTAACCTTTTTATAAACTTAATTCAAAAACATGATTAGTAACCATCTATTATGCCAACTTCAAGTAACAATCCACCTCCACCTTGCCCGTTTTTACAAGACAAACTAGCAAAAAAGTAGCAAAAAGAAATCTTTATTGAACAAATTATTAAATTTGAATCTAGAGACCGCGGGCTCTCTTGTCGTACTTGTAATCCTAAAACTGGTTATTTCTGTAACAAAACAAAGATCTCCCACGCAAATCTTTTAGTGAATTGTTACTTACTGCTAAAAATATTGCTGAGGGTAATGTACCTAGCTTCCCTTCACCTGGACCAAGTCAATTACAATATTATCCAAAAACATGCTAGGTTTTAAGCGTGAACTGTAAGCAAAGGGAAGACTTAACAATTTAATTTTTTCAATTGGCTTTCAAATCTTTTTTAAATGGCTCTAAAAACGTGCAAAATGTGATCCAAATGGCATTAAAATAGCTATTTTTTCCAAAAAAATTTTATAAATTTTCAAACAATCACTCGTAGCCTTCTGCAGCTGGGGGCCCCGTCTCCAGACCCCCGTCTGTGATACGTTTGAGTTACATTAGTTTCTTCTCCACACCTCCACAATTTAACTCATATTTTGAAAACACTAAATTTTGATTGAAGTCCTCTCCCTTTAGCAACATCCTGTTTACGCACCAACCTAGGACCCAGGTTTCTGACCTTCCATTCTAAGGTACTTTTCTTCCATAAAAAGTATCTCCTTTAGAAAATTGATGATGACGTCATATTGCATGTGATTTGCGGATTGGGCCCTCCCCGATCAAAATTCTTGGCTACGCCTGTTTCAGAACTCAAAATTTTTTTATATAATTGGTTATTTTTCTTTTCAACCAATCAAAAAGCAATGCTGTTCTCGAGCCGAGGACAGAACATTTTCGAGGACCTGTAGGATTCGAGGCCAAAGTCTCGTACTTCAAAATGTGTCCTCGACGCCAAGGACGTCCTCAAGGATTCCACCTCTGGTAAATAAATATAAAGGAAAGATAAAATTTGACAAAATTTGGGGGTACCGAAACGGGGATCCCCAAAATGGGGCCGCCAAAATTCAAACTTTTTAACTATTGGATATTCAAACCTATTGGATAAGTTAATATGAATCAAAGATTAAAAATACCAAATTTGGTTAGCCACATTAAGTAGATCCTGCCAAATGGGCCCCTTAAAAGTTTTAAATCTTTATTACAAAACATTCCAGCTAGACATATCAAATTTTAAGAGTACAGGTAGGCTAATATAAGAAAAACAAAACATGCCAAACTTGACAATGCCATGTTGGACAATAAGCCCATAAATGGATTTTCAAACTATAAAATAAATTCTCACAATGAATTGGTGTCACAGAAAAGTGGAAGAGCCAAACTTATGGGATTACTCCAGCTTTTAAGACCTTGAATTACTTGAGCTTAATGGCTTTGATAGATTTAAGCTGGATGGCCGAGTTTTTTACTAAACTATCACTTGTTACATTGAAAAAATCCTCTACTTCCTCTTCAAAGTTTTTGATCAATTTTATTAAGAAAGGTTTCGTGCTGGATAACGCTACGTAACAAAATTTTAAAAAAAGTTTGTTTGGCTAATTATTGTAGGTGTGTCTGTATAATTTTTTTTGCGCTGATTCCAAAAATGCTATCAGTTTTTTTCTATCATCGATCGTTTTAAAGATACAACAATTTCCGTTTTTTCATGATTTTCCGTTAACTGTAGATTTTTTTATGCAGTTATGCTGGCTGTGATCTTACTCTGCCAGCATGATCATGTCGTAAATTGGTGTTTTATTTACTTTGTGAGAGTGATGAGCATATTGGAGTGCGAAATCTCACTGACAAAAGTGCTTTTATTGCTTATCAGTCCTCAGTTTTGTTTTATTTCAGCCTATAGAATTCAGAATAGTCGGATTAGAAATCTATGTTCAGTGTTTGCAGAGAGAAGATCCGCGTTGTAGTCAGGAACCTAACAGCCAGCCATGTATGTCAACAGCCTACTCAGTAGCAGCGTTTTCTACCCTCTATGATTACATTTTATGGAGTAAAGTCTTGTGTTAATCTTAATTGAGTTCATCGTTTGAATAGTGTCATAAAAATGGCTAGTAGACAGTGCAAAACTTTATCAGATTGCTTTTTATCACATCCTACAGAAAGAGGCACTTGGAGATTTCTGTCTACTTTGACGGGCAAGCAAAAATTGGGGAAGGGGGCAAGAAAAATTGTTGAGGGGGCAAAGTAACGTGTTTAGACATGAAATTATGTAAAAAATGACGTTCAACTGATATTAATTATTTGAGGGGGGGACAAAGTAAAATTTTGGCAGGGCGGTTGCTACCCCTGCTCCCCCCCGGCTACGTCTCTGACTCAATGGCGGCTTTTTATTGACAGTTTTACCAAAAGTCTTAAAGAGGTGTTATTTCACAATGGCAAGATATACCCATCAATCCCATTTGCTTATTCACTGCAGATGAAAGAAGACTATGAAAGTGTCAAACAACTGCTCACTAAAATCGATTATGCTCAGTTTAAGTGATACGTTTGTGGTGACTTAAAATGCTAGGATTTTTGCTGGGTCTGCAGGGTGGATACACAAAACACTCTTGTTTTTTGTGCTTGTGGAATAGTAAAGCTGATGGTGAGCACTTCGAGAAAATTCATTGGCCGACACGTAAAGAACTAACACTAGGCATTTATAATGTCATCAAACAGCCTTTTGTAAGCAGGGAAAATGTTTAACTGCCACCACTTCATATCAAATTAGGTCTAGTAAAACAGTTTGTCAAAGCTTTCGATTTTGAAGAAGTTTTTCAAGAAATCCGTTGAATGTTTTCCAGGCCATTAGAGGCCAAAATAAAAGGCAAAATATTTGTTGGTCTCTAGATAAACACATTGTTAAAGTCTAAAACCTTGGAAGAAAAAATTAATGAAACAGAAAAGGAAGCGTGGCAAGCATTTTGAGGTGAGGTTGATGGATTTTTGAGAAATAAAAAGGATCCAAATTACAAAGACTTAGTGGAAAAGCTTATCAAAAGTTACCAAAGCAAGGGTTGTCGCATGTCTGTAAAACTTCACTTTTTATGCTCTCATCAGATTTTTTTAAGGAAATCTTGGTGACATCAGTGAGGAGCATGGTGAGAGATTTCACCAGGAAATTGAGCGAATGGAAAGACAATATAAAGGCCGCTGGGGCAGTGCAATGATGGTAGAATATATTTGGTCTTTGATATGTCAAAATAAGAGAAGTCATAAAAGAACAGTGCGCTCAACACTGCATTTTTGAATGACTCTTTAATTTTTGAAAAAAACTGTGTTACGTTAATCTTCAAGTCTTCTTCTTTATAAACCGTTCTTAAACTGACTTTTGCGTTCACTATGTATTGAATGGAATCCTTATATGCAGTTACATTCTACTGCAAGATAGAACACAATCTGCTAGATACAGCTAGGTCGGATGAAACAAAAACTGTGAATACCTCAAAAAGTAACGATGATACAAAAAAACTAACCGGATTTTTGAACTCAGCGCTCAAAAATACATAAAGGGGCACTGCAAAAAAATAGCCAAACAAAAATTGTGTTACGTAGTGTAATGGATGTATTACAATATGCTGAACAATATCCATTATGTTGACCGTTGGGTCGCACTGCTAAATAACGCTCTCAGAATAAACATAGTTTTAAAATGCGTGTCTATTTCTGGCCGTGATTATAATGTTAAGTTTAGCTGATGTAATGAAGTCGCTGGAATTTTAAAAATCGCTCTATGTTGGAGCAGAAAGACGAGACGATGTGAAAAGCTTTGACAAAAAAACCAGAGCTGAGATAAAATGAAAGATTCTTTTTACGAGACGTTTCGACCTAAACTAAAGTCATTATCAACCTGTTTGAATAAGATTGATAATGACTTTAGTTTAAGTCGAAACGTCTCGTAAATAGAATGTTTCATTTTATCTTGGCTCTGGCTTTTCTGTCAAAGCTCTATGTTATTTCATAAAGTGAAAAACTGTTAGGAACTTGCTAGCCTGTTAGGAACTTCAAATGGCTTTTTGATTGACATTACTTTATTATTTAAATAACTTTTTGCGACCTTTAAACTTTGAGAGCGATTAAGCTCAGAAGTTATTAAAATGAACTAAAAACAGCGTAATGTGCAAAAGAAGTAGATACTTTTTTGGTAAATAGTTGTTTGACTTTGAACATTACACCTAGGGTTCTGGAAAGCATAGGGTTGAGTAAATTGTTACAAGTTTTTAATGTGAAGTCATCGTAAAGTTAGACTCAGTAATATCGCTCCTAAATTTATAAGAATTTGATTTTTTCTTTTCACTCTAAATTTATAAGAATTTGATTTTTTCTTTTTTTTGTTTCTAAATTTTGATTGTGTTGGTATCTTTTTCCATGCTAATTGCTAAGGCAGGCATTGTTTTGATTTAGTTCTTCAATTTTGAAAAAAAACTAGTAGAACTGTTCATACATGTGCTTATTTACAATTCTTCTTAAAAAAAATATTGCAGTGGGTTAGTTGAGGAAGTAGATTTGATATTTAGGGTATCGTGTGTTAAATTTCTAGTCCAGATAATGTAATTTATAAAATCCAAAAATCATTTTGCCATTTTTATATCAAAAAGGTTTGTTAGGAGCAAAAGATTACTGTCAAAATATTTGTTTTAACGAAGGTTTTGTTTGTAACAGCAATTTTAACCATTGCGCTGCGCTGCTTTGTGAAAATTCAATTTAACAAACTTCTTAAAAGTTGAAACGAGAACTTAACAGAGTTGTAAAATTTTGATTGACATTTTAGAGATACCTTTTTTCTAGACATTTAAATTTTGAAAGCCGTTAACCACAATCCTGATCAAGTTAATGCAACACCATGAAATTCGAAAGCAGTGTATTTCAGATCCGACTATCAACAACCATAAACACGCTTAACGCAATTGTGAAGTTCTTTAGTTCAGTAAAGTTAGATACTTTCGCGATATCCCCGGATATCGCTTGCGATGACATATTCTAGTTTTGATGCTACAAAAGTCCCATCTCCATCCGCTGTTAGGCATGTTTACTGCCAGTAGTGGGTGGCTTAAAACTTCATTTAAATTTTTCGTTATGTTCGCTGTATTATGACGAAGCGTATAACGAGTTTGTGGGGCCCATCTCCGCGTCATTGCGCCCGAGCAACATAACTTCTTTTGAAGAATTGTTGCAGCGGTGGCGAGCCGTTGGCAACTCTGTGTCCTGTTTGACCAGCCCAAGATTTGAACCTCAGACCTACCGTTCAGAGACGAACGCGTTACCGCTCGACAACTTCGATTTTTTAAATCAATAGTATTTGCACCGGTGATAAACAAGCAGTGCAAAACTGGCTACAGCATTCCGAAACACGTTTTACTTCGATACAACCTCGATGAGTGCCTTTTGCAAATTGGTAAATCAAACTGAACTTAGTCTCTGATCATCACGAAACCAAAGTCTATCGGAATGTAGTTCGTCCCGCATGGGACCCACCGCCTCAAAAAATCCGTTCAAGACGCAGAGAAAAGAGTAAGTTTGACAGGATTTGCAAATTAACGTTGGTTTATATTTCAAAACGTTTTTATGCTCAACTTACGCACGTAACTGCAGACTACAGACGCGTAACCAGCATTTTGCTACGAAGAAGGCTTGAACAAAAGTTAAATATTTTTGTACCAAGCAGGAGCTTTATATTGCTATTGTTACGTACAAAAAAGTCGACCTCCTTGCCAAAATTGTAATGTCTTAATTTAGGGCGTGTCTAGCAAACCGGCATGGCTGAAACGTATCACAAACAGGAGTTTGGGGGCGCGGTTTTAGTGATTATTTGGGAAAAATAACCATTTAACACCGTTTTAAACACATTTCACACGTTTTCAGAGCCATTTAAAACTTAACGACTAGATTTCAGAAGCCAGTTGAAGAATTCAATTGCCCAGCCCCTTCAGCTTCCTTTTACTAACAATTCAAGTCAAAACAACGTCTTAACAGTTGCATTTTGGAGTTAAATTTTGTCATTAACTTGTCTTGGGCGAAATGATTAAGGCATCTTAGCCTCCCTTTTCCTTAATTGGGCCACAGAATCACTGGACAGTAGCCTATTTACTTTTTGCTGATGCGACTTCGGGACGAGCTTGAAAGTGTTCACAATTGTTGGTCCTCGATCCAGAGCAAGTGCTGCCGCCTCCTCCTCTGCAATATAGAGCTGCGTGAACTTCTGTTGCAATGCGGAAACGGGAAGAAATGAGAATCATGCAGGAATTTTTCAAAGAAAGGAAGAAGAAAATCTGACTTCGTACATCATTTATGAGTTTTGATGACGTCACAATTTGAAGCTACTTGGCGCAAAGCTATGAGTGATTTTTGCATTTAAAAAGCGGTAATGGAACTTTTGAACACGTTTGAGCAAAATTTCGAACTTCACTACACTAAACATTTAAATTTTGTGCAGACGAAAACTTTTTAGCCTTTTTTCCAAAAAAAAAAAAATAAATAAATAAAAAAAAGGAACATTTGTGGTTCAACGGATAAGGGAGGAGGGGGTGTAGAAACCTTTCCACCACAGGACATTAGAATGTTTTAATTTTCGTAAAAAGTTATTAAAACCAGAGCTCGAAAATGGCGGATTTATCTCGACCAAAAAGAAGTCCTCAGTGTTTCGCAACCAATTAGGAAGAGAAAAATTTCTAACCCACCCAAGATGTTTAAATTTTTACATAAACGATCAAGGAAAATTTTTTTCTCCAATTTCAGAATATCGGATCAGTTACCGAACAGTAGGACCCATAAGTAACTTTAACTAGCCAGTCCGACTCCGTACCTCAAACAAGGATTAGTAACAATATTCAAAACCTCCAAAACAATGTCTTTAGGGCCAGGTCTACCTACATTGGGCGTAAAATTGCGAGCGTGCGAACGTATCCTTAGTTTATTTTAGCGAACTGGCAACTTGCACGCTGTAAGGCGGTACGCCGAGCGTTCCGAATTTCTGTTTGAAATAAACTAGAAATACGCTCGTACATTCACGATTTTACGCACAATGCAGACCAAATCTTAACTTGCTACTTACTTTTCTTTTTTAGTCTTCAAACCGCCGACTTTATTTTTATCAGCCGAAATTACATTGAACCACAAAATCTCAAAAAGTAAAATCAACAAAAGAATCTTACAGCGATACATTCCCAATATCTCTTCTTACTAAACAGTGGACAACATAAAAATTGCAATAAATTCTTCGTGCAGTTTAGCTACTGCAATTCCTAGATCTATTTCGCCTGCGATTTACTTTGCTTTACCTATACTGTGTAGTGTGTACTGTATCTATCCATGTTATATATTGATAGAATGTTAAGCATTCTAAATAGAGTGTTGACTAAACTTTATGGTTGATGAAGTTTGCGTTTTGGTTGACTGAAATTGCAGAATAGGATGAATTCGATGCTAAATAATACAGTACGTGATACTAATATCATACCAATCAGGAAGTAACTTTTAAAGTACAATAAACGGGCGACTTTTAGCTGCAGAATCGACATTTTGCCTTTTTTCTTTCTCAAATCGCGGTGGTCACGATTCACGTGAGATTTTGTCTGCGCGATATCGCCAGACAGGCAGACACGCCCCCAAAAAAATCAAATCGCAGCAGTCACTCACACGGGAGAGATTTTAACGCGATGCGCGCATACGATTGCAACTCGCAGAAGTCACACGTTGAGACTGCGTGCCAGTGATTCTCGTAAAAACGAGTCGGCGGAAGGGTCGCTATCGCACTGGTTCACTCACACGGTGCGAGATCGTTTCAAAGCGTCGCTTGCTGGGTTTGAATTTGCAAAAGCTAACTGCATCAAATGCACTTCAAATGCGCACGCTTCGTAATTTTGAAAAGAAAATGTATGAAGCCAACGCAAACGTAAAACGAAATAGAGTGAATACAATTGAGCAGCTAATGTGGTTAAAACTTGCAATGAAAATACAATGTGAAAGATCAAGCACCAAGGGCGGCGTGCTGCTCGTGCAGGATGTGTGATACGTAAACGCTTGAAATTACTCAAAAAAGCTGACTTATTCTGTATCATTCTGAGTTGGCTTGGATGGAGCAAAGTCAAGCGCGCATTAATGCTCATAATTCATTATAAAATTCTGTCATTTACCTTTTTGGTCTTGGTTTTTCTCTGCCGCAACCCATCTCTGACTATGTTTTTTGGTTGGTCATACATAATATTCGGTGGTATAAAATAATAAAATTTATCAACGTTTTGTGCAGTTAATTCTAAAAATGCTTTTGAAATTTTTTTTTTTTTATGTGTGACTGACAAATTCATATTGTTTATTTCCTTAATAGTGCACAAGTATTTTGTATTTTATGGTAGATCTGTGCTGTCATATTATACGAAATGCTAATTGTTAAATTTATTTTTGTCTTTGTAAGTTTACTTTTTGGTTCTTCTGCAATGATACCAGGCGCCTTCCGTCGCTACAGAAGTACAGAACTGTCTCTTTTTTAATTAAACCAACAATCAAAAAATCCCTGTAGCATTTATGTAAGCAGGGGCGTCGCCAGCTTAGCGAGATCGGGGGGCAAAGCTGAAAACCGGTGGGGGGGGGCAAAGTTTTGACGGTAAGTTATTGCAGTATTTTAAGAGTTAAGTAGATTGTTTGTGTGGCGGGGTTGTAAATTTCGTTTCGCCTTTGAGTAATAGAGCTATTTGGCGTTGATTAAGTTCATAGAACCATTTTCAGCTTTATTTTACAAACTAATTACTTAGGTTGCAATGAAACGATTTCTAAACCGTATATTTATTTAATGCCTATCTGACGTGCATGATTTTCTTTGTCTTTTACATAAGAACAGCATGGGATCACATCGGTTATTATACCACATTGTTTAAAGCAAGACACAAACTTGCAACAAAAATTTTAGGCATATTCTATGGCTATCGCGTTGGTAAACATATAGAATTAATCTAAATAATAAAAGTTAAAAACTGTGCATGAAAAACTACCTAGAATGATTTTTGCATAAATGCAGAAAGCAGACTGTCTATGACATATTGAAACATTGGCAAAGCCGCTTACTCAACAATTGCTGAAAAAATAGCGTAAAATCTTTTCATTTAACTAAACATGATCACAGCTAGCATAACGGCTAGAAACGACTGACGACAGGAAACTCCAGAAAAAATATAAGCAAAATTTAATATCGGTACCTCTATGATGAATACTGTAGCTAATAATGTACAATTGTGTATTACAAGCCAAAGAAGAAAAATGAACAATTTAGCATTTATACTTGAATGCCTATTCTGTATCTGCATTGCCTATAACTTCATTAAGACAGGAAAGTGCCGATCCAGGAGGTGGCATCCCCAAAAGAATTTCTGCTGCATCCCTCCCAATAGTTCGCATCGGTACGGTGTGTAACTTTGGTGTTACAACTTGCGATGTTACTAAACGATGCATTTTATTCTCGAAAAAACGTCGAAAAAGCTAAAGATTTCGGACCCCGCTGGGGAGCTCACAGCGCCCCCCCAGATTCCCTAGCTGGCTTTGAGGCTGTCTCACCATAACTTTTGTGTTTGGAAATTCTTAATTGCCACCAGCACTCCTTCCAAACCTTAGTAAACGTTTCTGCGCACTTTCCCTATGCCCCCCCGCTGGCGACGCGCCTGTATATAAGGTAGTGACTGTTTCACCGAAAATTATCAAGTTAAAGAGAATCATACAAAAATGAGAAATATTCATGCGTGCTTTTTTTATTTGCTTTTTTAGGGGTTAAGATTAGGTTTGAGTTAGGGTTTGGGTTAGAGTTCGATTTGGGGATAGTTTTAGAGTTAAGCATTTGAGTTTGGATTAGATTTGAGTCAGAATTAATAAAAACGGAGATAAAAATTTCCGGTGAAATAAAGCCTTCCTTTATATAATACGTGTTTTCATGTAATTTTGTTATGGAGCTACTAAACCAGAGCTGTTACAAAGCACCAATATTCACAATAATAAAATAAGCAGCGTATGCATTTGCTAAACGCTAAGCAATCATAGTAAGTATAGTGCGGATGATGAATTATTATGAACAATACGTCAGTGACTTCAGGTCAAAACTCACTACTAGCGTTATTCAAATGAAAAAACGCCATAAAACCACTCAAAATTGAGAACAGGATTTCTTTAGAAACAGCATTTTGATGAAAATAACGTTTAATTACAAAATGCTGTGCAGTAGGTGTAATTTTTCTCCACTTAACTGTGGTTATTTCAACCACAAGAAATGCCGGTAGGCTACTTGCTATCTCAGGTCAGAAAAGAAAGCATACGCTAAAACGTTTTTAGCCGACAAAAACCAGTGGATGGTACTTGTGTATACAAGGTGCTGAACCCAACCAGTGAGCATAGGATGTGAGCCAACACTAAGGCTCCAGAGTTTTGCTGGAGCACCTACTGTCAACAGTGTTACGGAGGGCTTCTGTAACAAGCACCTCCATTTCCAAAATATACTGTACAAATGCCATTATTGTGAATTTATTGTCTTAGCTATTCATTGTCTTAGCCAGGCGCGTAGCCAGAAATTCGCAATGGGGGGGCTGTTTTAGGGGTCTGGGGGCGGAGCCCCCAGCCGCCGGAGGCCAACGGGGGTCTGGGGGCGAAGCCCTCAGCTGCCGGAGGCTGGGTGTTTGGGGGCAACGCCTCCAGCCGCCGAAGGCACGGGGGTCTGGGGACGGAGCCCCCAGCGCTAAAAAATTTTGCATTTTTTTGCAAAAATAACTTAATTTTAGAGCTATTTTAGTAAAAAATAATGTTTTTAAAACGTGGCATAGAAATTGGCAGCGCAACATGATTCAACTGGTTGCATTAATGACTATATGGAAAGTGGCTAATGATAACATTGCAGCACTCTTGTTCACATGCTGGTAAACCATAAAATCCTATTATTCAGTAAAACTCACGCGGAGTAATCTATTTCGTCTATATTTTTATAACGAAAAATAATTGGGGGGAGGGGGGCTAATGGAAAGATATTTGAGAGAAGTGATTGGTAATTAAATAACACCGAATAGCCCCCCTCTCGTTATTCCTGAGTTTACAATATATTTGTTGATAAAACTTATGTTTGGCGTTTTTACACTAGCGATCAAATTTGAGTTTTTGTTTTTGGGCATTTTTAAAAGTTTTTATTGATTTGTGACTTTAATTTTTGACAATTAGCCCCCCCCCTCTGAATACATGTTTCAAAAGATGCTTTAAACGACCTCTTAGTCAATTCCAGCGCAAAAAACAGTCTCAAAAGAGCTAAAAACGTGGTATTTTTCTTATTCTGCATTTTGGTTGACAGGCCAAAGGGGGGGGGGGGGGCTATAACCCCCCGCCCCCCCCTGGCTACGCTACTGTTCTTAGCTATTCTAGAGTTTTCATATTTTTAACTATTGTTTTTGCTCTGTCAAAATATTAGCAATGACAAAATTGATTACACTTTTTTATACCAGAAAAATTTTGTAAGAACACGAGTCTCATTTTTGCTCGAAATTTAATAACAATTTAAGAACAACACCAGTCTCAGCAACAAAAAATAATATCAAAAACAACCGAAAAATAATAAATTCCAAATCAAAAAAGCAACTAAATTCTGTACTGATTCAAAACAATAAAGCTTGGGTTGTTTTCTCTGGTATTTGCGAGCAAAATTGCAACAATTTTGAGACTATAAAGTGCTACTGCGCACTGTACAGTTAAAAAAAAACTTTTTGGCTCTCGTTCAAACGAAAATTAGAGCTCGCTTTTTCGCTTTCCGCAATTTTACGATGCTGCAAAAGCAGCTAAAAAGGCGTTTACAAGCAGACAGAGCATTAGGAATTAACAAATATGGTCGCCATAATTGACATCAATGCTTTCAAAATTTAAGAACCAATTAAAAGCAATTGAGGCTCAACATTGGCAAAAAACGAAGAACAGACAGCCTCAAATCAAAATTTACTGGTTATTATAAAACAAGTCTACTTACGGTGTTATAGAAGTAGAATACAATTAAGGTACTGTTACCTGTGGTTAATTTATCATACATTTTATAAAGGGTTAAAGTCCTGCTTGATTTGACTTCGCAGTTATCAACTCATGACTGCCGTATCTGCAGTAACCACTGCCAGGATGAACAAGAAAATTATTACTTCTGCGTTTCAAACTACATGAAGTAAATTTAGCATTGAAATCACAATTAATTAGGGTAAAAGCACTGCTGACTATTTTGTACTATAAACACCACATTTTATGAAGTAAATTTAGAATAATCGCATCCAGCGACTCGCAAAGCCCGGCAACTCGTAAATTGCATACGATTTGCTGTTTACACGAGCGCGCCTTTGCTTGCCCTGGGATTCTCGAGACGTTGAAATCGACCTCGTGTAAGTGATCACAGGCGAGAACGATTCTTGCATCGAGTCGCGCAAAATATAATCGGCATCGCAAATCGCAGGTGTTACTTACACGGCAGCGATTCTTGCCAAACGCGATCGCTGCAAGCGAGTCTCGCCTCGTGTGAGGAACCACTTTGCGAGAGAGATTTTCACGCATAAAAAATCTTCAAATCGAGTTGCAAAAAAGTCGCCCCTGTAAATGCGGCTTTAAAAACCAAGCAGGCCCGGCGCCAGGATAGCATAACGGGGGGGGGGGGCAGAAATAAATTTTGGGGGGGCACGGGGGCACGAGAAATTTATCCCAGTCTGGATCAAATGAACAAGGCGAGGAGCAAAGATTCAAAGGGATTTTCTGGCCGAAATTCAAGCGGTTTTTCCGGTCGAAAACAGGTGATTTCCATAAAAAAAGGTCTCCATCCCAAAAACGTCATGAAATCCGTTGTCAATCCACAAAAAACACCAATTTGGGCCTTGATTTGCACTCCAATAGCCCCAATCCTGTTAATTTCTTCAGGCACAGTCCTCGCTTTGGAGGGCACAATTTTCGTTTGGGGGGGCACAAGCAGTCACTTAGGGGGGCACGGCCTTGGTATGCCCTCCGTGGCGCTGGGTCTGAAACCAACTATAACAGGCTGTTTTGGCTTGAGTTTGCATAACTGTTAATGTGATCGGTCATAATCAAGGAATGAAAAGACTCGTTTTGGGATGAGACAAATATTCATAGTTTTCGTGCAAATTGTAGCGCCGTTCTGCTTCTTTTTATCTTGGTAAAGTTTTTGTCACAAATAATAATTTTGAGTGCCTAAGATATGATTATTTGCTGTATTTTAACATGTGCACGACTGATTTACTACTTTTGCAGCTTTTTTGATTTAGAATATTCGAGATATTCTGGATAATTCCTTTCTAGTACATTCTACTATTTTCTGCAGTCATCGATGTTTGGGTTGTTTATGATTTTAAATTGCTATATTTAGACTTGAAGTTGTGATGTCATAATTAGGTCAAAATCTGTTATCGTAAGCTCGTGTATTTTTTTCTATTGTAACATATCAAGGATTTTTCTGGGATATTCGATAGCTTTTGTCGTAGTCTAAATAGGCGGGTCGTTTTTCATTCTTCATTCTAATATTCTAATATTCTAAAAGTGGATGATATTTAGGTATTAGTTTCATAGGCAGTTAAGCTGAGTTTGTGTATCTGGTGTTGGCTCGTATTGCCGTTTAGTACGAGGTGTGAGTGGAGCGATTTTGCTCAGTTAGTTGGTTTGTGTTTCAATCTTAAATAGAAGTTTTAATTTAAGATTGGTTGCTGCTTTCTGAGATTCAAGAAGCTAAAGGAACTGTCAACTGCCATTTTCGATTCGTCGATTAACATCTCAGTCGTTCTCTAGTTTCAGCTGACGTGGGCAATTCTAGGGATTAAAGATTGTACTCCAGCCAAGTATCAACGATCGCGACAGTTTTGAACCCTTGGTTTTTCATTTGTTGTATTTATACTCAACACCAGGCTCATTATCTTCATTTATCTCTTGATTCAAAAAGGCCATAAGGAAATTATCTAAAATTTGCAGACGTTGAAACTTGACAAATCCGGTTGTGTTGTAAGTACTTGTTTGTTTATTGTTTGATGACGTAAGAAAAGTTTGATTATTCGTTTTTAATCTTTCCGTTGCATGCAAATTTTTGGAGTTTGCAAGCCGAGACTTTGCGGTGTCGACCCACATTTCAGTTAAGTGTCTGCAGTGAGCAGAGGCTATTTTTTGTTTTCTGTGACCAAAGGGGAACCGATAAGAAGAAAATTTAGACTGAAGTCAAGTTATCGCTGCCTTTGCAGCAAGTTTGGAAAACATTTTTAAATACAGCAAAGCATTGAGCTGTCGCTCAGGTGCCCGTGCTCATACTTTGGATATTATTTAACCGGCTTTCTCCACCCCAGTATTTCTTTTTCGACCCCCAGTTAGAGCTGGAGTTGAATTTCTGATTTATGCAAAGTCTCAGGTTCCAAACCAACATCGGGTTTTTACAACCAAATTTTCAATTATTGTTTACGTGCTACGTCTGCAACGCAAAATCATCGGTAAGTGAAATGTACAATACTTGTGTGAATTCCTGTTATAAATTATGTCGATGAGATAATGAGTTATGTGCTAAGATTATTATTTTATTTTTGTTACAGCGTTACAGTTTATTTGTTTTGTAATACTAAACAACTTTTCAACTTTAATTTTTTCGTAAATAATTTGTTGTGTTTTTTGAGTTACTTAACGTTTGTTTTTTCTAGATACGCCGACCACTGACAATAAAGATATACTTTGAATCAAGTCGCGTGTTACGAATTCCGTACCTAGCAGACGTAGATTTAAACCGAATCCGTAACAAAAAGCTTTTCTAAAAGAACTTTGTATTTTTAACACGTTTTGTGCAATGTTTTAACAGTTGCAATATTGTAAGCTATTAATTTTCGTTGCTTCGAGCCCACTACTGTTTTTATTCACTTTATAATACTGCAGTGACAAAACAACTATCTCACTTACATAAAGTTTCTTGAAAGTAAAAATTGAAGGATCAAGGATGGTGAGTTGTAAGGAGATTGTACTACCTACAAAGCATGAGATATCTGAGTGAAATTTTGTCGACAAAGACCATTATCGGAGGTGGAGTCCTCGAGGACACATTTTGAAGTCCTTGGCCTGGCCTCGAAGCCTCATGTCCTCGAAAATTGCCCTGTTCTCGGCTCGAGGACAGCACTATTTTTGCACCATTGAAATCTCGTTGGAAAACGCCAGAAACCTCGCGAAAAATTTGCGAAGACCTTTTTCGTTTTCCGCAATTAAAGATCGCTATAAAAAATTTTTTTATCATCATTAATGGGCAGCGGTGCAAGCAATTCTGCTAGCGTTAAGTAAAGTCGATCTACACATTGCGTAGGCCTCATTTGGGCCCATTGCAAGTGTAGCTGCTATGTTATTGTTGTTTTGTTTGGTTACTGGTCGAACTCAGAAAGCATTCCAGCTTCCTTTAAGTACGTGGCCAGTTTATTAATGTTACATTTCGTAAACACATCGTAAACAGTGGTTTTGGTGATTCCAAAATATTTAACACGAATATATTGGTAAAGCCTGCAATTGGCTACATGATGATTTGGTGTTTCATCCTTTAGACTACATTTTGGACACAAAGAAGACTCAGCACGACCTGTAGTTTTTTTTGTGTCGCTGTAGATTGCAATGCCCAGTTAAAACCTGCACTCATCTATTTAATTGAGGCCTCTTAAGAAGACGTATTGTTAGTCGAGAAGACGTCCAACCTTCAGAATCCTTCATCCTCAAGCAGTCCTTCCGTTCATTCCACATAGATTTCCATCTATCTGTGGACCAGTCCTTAACCCTGCTAACACAGCTGGCATACGGGACTGTAGTCAAAGGTTCAGGGCCATGTATTTTTGATTTAGATCCTGATTTGGCTACATAGTCTGCCACTTTGTTACCATGCACCACTGCATGTCCAGGAATCCAGGCAATACTGACGTGGTTTTCTTACCTAGCTGGTTTAGGTTTCTAATGAGTTGAACTCTGTAATTGATGTTACAGTGCACTTTATGAGTGCTTTGATAGCTGCTTGACTATCAACAAGTACAACAATACTTTGATTGAGCATTTTTTCCACAAGCAGATTCTTTGCCACTTCTGAAATAGCTAAGACTTCTGCTTGGAACACAGTGCTGTAAATTCCAAGGAGGAAAAATGCTTGGTTTGGGGAGTTGTTTGGGTATTTGGCATAAAAACCCGCATCTACTCTCCCATCTAGTTTCGATCCATCGGTGTAAACCTTGATAGTGTTCTGATTTAGAACGCTTTTAGATCTGACAGCATTTTTTTATCAATAATTTGGCATTCGAAATTTCTCTCGAATACGCCTTTGTTTTCTTTATTCGGTCACCTGGCAGTTGCAGCAGAGGTAAGAATCTTCTAGCCTCATTGCAAACATCAGCATTGCTTTCCGTTTTCCCAAAGGAACCAACTCGGTTGACATGCCAGAGCCCACTAACAGTGATTCTGTATGACCCTCGCACTGCCTCAGCCAATAAAAATTCTTCAACGGGAGTTATGTTGTGCAATATTTCCAGAGCACCAGTAGGGGTGTCAGGAAAAGCTGATGAAATCATCAGGCAAGCAAGTCTCTGCACCATTGCGAGTTTCCTCACTAGATACTTTTTGTAGAGACAGCCAGCCTGGACACATTTGCATACGACATGATTGTACGTATCATAACTGCTGTGTATATCCATTTTATCATTGATAGTTTTAATCCACACGTTGACACTAACTTTGTCTACGTTGCAGTAATGCTTTAATTGCTTTGCGGGTAATTCGGGTAATAAGTGGATTCCAAGTTAGCTTGCTGTGCAGAGTAACACGTAGCAGCCTTGCTTTCTTGGAAGGTTCAAGTTTTGAACCATTCAGTGACAAGGAACCCAAATCTGGAACCCTTTTGTGAGTGAACAGTACAATTTTAGTTTTTTTGCTGCTAAACTGTAGCTCTTGTTTCGACGCCCAATTTGCAGCAATAATTATTGTTTTCTGGGCCATACCTGTGATCAAAGCATACCAGCACCAGTGACCAACACCGCTAGATCATCGCCATAGACTTGAACATAAAAACCCCTGCTACGTAACTCTAGCACTAGCAAAAATTTTTTTGAAGACCTTTTTTTCCTTCAGATTGCCTGAAAAAAATTTTTTGAGAACACTTGCGCCTGTGTCCTTGGTCCTTGGTCTCGAGCATTCCTGTCTTTGGCCTCGAGAGGGTCTGTCCTCGGAAGGGCTGTCCTTGGCCTCGGATTTTTTGTGTCCTTGGCCTTGGCTTCGAGCCTTATGTTCTCGACTCCACCTCTGACCGTTATCACCAATTGATGGGCTGTAAAAATGAACTGAATTAAAAATGAGTGTAATTGATAACTTACAAGCCTTTTTTGTACGTAGTTAAGCCCGGCCTATACTGAGCGTAAAATCGTCAGCGCACGAACGTATTTGTAGTTCATTTTAAACGTTTGTGTTAAACAAGTGCTCCCGCCGCCCGGCGCGCCGCCTAACCGGCGCACAAGCTGCTGATTGGTTAAAATAAGGTGCAAAGTATACGCTCGTACGCTCATCATATTACGCCCAATGTAGCCAGGGTGTTAGATCTTACTAAAAAGCACCCACAAGCGATAAAAATAATAGTTATCATTGCGAAATTTCGCGCTAGAGAGACTTCAAAGGGAAATGTTGCTCTGAGTAAGCCATAATGGATAATAGGACAACCTGAAACCATCGTTTGTCTAGTAACAACTTCTTGTCATTGACACTACAAAAACAACTTTAAAAAATAACTGTGTGAAGCGGTAATTAGCTGCACTGCAAAATAAAAGCAATAAATCATTGCACCATTACTAACAGAGTACCGAATTATTTTTCACGTTTGGTAGAATTGGCATGTCGCTTTCTGGGGCAGATTTCAGTTATTTGTGAAAAGGAAAAAAAAAAAACATACAAAAAGAAAGAAAGTTCTGGTTAGGACTTGAGTTTGTTTTTTTGCTAACGTTAGTTTTACCGCAAAAATAAAATTCAGTTTCAGAGTCTGGCTTAATTAGTGATTAGTGTGTAGTTGAGTTTATGCCTTTGCTGTGTTTGTGCCTTTGAAATGCTAGACCGATGTTTTTTGAGTACGTCAATAAATAAATAATTAAATCAATAAACAACTAGATCAAATTTTGTAATGAAATGAAATTTGCCAAAACTTAATTTTTTTTTTGCATGAACCACACAATTATTTACAATCCAAACCAAAACGGAGATTAGTCACGCTAATAAGCTTGACTTGAGTAAGTAAATTTTTGGAAGTCTTATCTTTGCTACCCGAACAAAGAAGTTACTGACGCGTAGCGCGTAGGTCAATAATCCACATCTTTGCTTCTCCTTTAATCCATGACTTTACGGCTTTACTATTCCTTTATTTGGGACTGACTTCAGTCCCTGCTATATTTGTTGTATTTGTCATTGCGAGTTTCTTCCAGCGATAATCGCAAGTCGGTTGAGCTCGGTCTCATCAAAATTCGAGGTGATTCTTTGACAATGTGCCACTCAATTCCCTCAAACACTCAGTAGGAAAATGAGATGCAATTCAAATTCATAATAATGTCATTTTTTCTACGCATAAATTGGCAGTTGATGAATAGTATCGCGTTCGACTTCAGAACTAGAGGTCATGAGTTCGATTCCCTGCAAACCAAATCAGACGCATTGGTATTAATGGCTCGTCGCTGCAGCACCATTTCTTTGATGCGATCTTGTTTATTTAGGTTGCGATGACGTGTGGATGGCCCCGCCAACTCGTCACATGCTTCGACGTAATACATCGAGTATATTAAAGATTTAATTCGATCCTTTCAACATGTTCACTGTTGAGGCAATTTTTTTTGGCATGGCATGGATTATTATCTGTTGTACAGAGTAGTAGACCTACAACTATTGAACAAATTAGTACACAAATGGTTGGACTTCTTTTCAAAGACCTCTGAAAGCACGAAAGAGTTTTAAGTTCAGAAAAGTTATCAGTCCTAAAATTGATTCAAAATGCTGGGAATTTCCTGGCCAAAATTTCAATATTCCCAAAGGTTTTACATGGATGCCACTTATTCCATGCTGAAGTATATATAATGGTACTTAAAGCACTAAATTGCTTGTAGCGTAAAGTTTATTCGTTAGTCATTTACCTGTAGAGTGTTTCTTTTGTCAAGCAAAATTAGACGTACCGTTTGGATTAAACACGTTTACACAATGCTTTTATAGGCCTATTAATAAACAGCGTTTTCGAGGACGAAATTAAAAAAATGATCTTAAAAGCATCAGAGTAACATCCTTTAAATATAAGCCTCTAGCTTTGGTTGTCACATTAACACGATACCTTTTTTACGACCACGAAACGATTATTTACGCATGGAACTTCTGTTTTCTCATTCTTACCAAACAATTTGTGTTGGCGATATTAGACTTTGTCACAATTAATTTACGTAATTATTTTTGCAATTCGTTTGGGCCAGAAGAGACTGTACTCGAAATTTTATTTAATTTCTCAAATTCGTATTTGACACAATTTATATCGGATACATTTTGATACTCAAGGTTTTGAGGATGAACATTTGCTCTCACCGCAAAAACGAAACAAAAATATATTGTCATAGTTTAACGTTTTCCTCGACAAGCATGCAGTGTGGATCAAAACTTCAAGCATCACAATAATGCAAACTGCTAAAGTATTTATTGATGTTACGCTACATCGCGCACGAAGTGTGAAGCGAATTGAAAGCAAATTTTGCTTCAAAAATCAATAAAAATTGAAAACAGCACATTATTTTGCAGTAAACCATTTTGCGATGATGACGTCACAAAAATCCTCCCATCAACTTTGGCTGTTGCTGGCTCCCTACAAAAAGACAAATAGATCATTTCATTGCTGCTGTACTAAGCTACATAAACCCATTACCGTCCTTAGATCATGTTTCTGTTTATGTTTTTCATTTTTTTGTCGGCCAGAAAACAGCGAAACGACTTTCGATCTTCGAATCAAGCTGCTACCTGCCTCCTAGTCCACCGCACAAGATGGAAGTTTTGCACGATTGAACATCAAATAGGTCTATCAGTAGGGAAGCGAATTTGGGAATACTAGTTTTCTCTTTTTGGTTTGGTATGACAGAACGATGAATAGTTAAAAATAGTAAAGAAGACGAGTTTATTTTAAAGAATGACAGTTGTATAACCAAAAATTATAAAAATTGGTCTTCACAGCTTCCCTGCTTGACTTTCAGCATTAAAAGGGACAGTGTGAAGCCTCAGCCGTGTGTGGTAGACAGATGGGCAGGGGGTAGCTGGACTCGAAGACCAAAAGGCCCATCCGCTGTACCCTGGCAAGGGAAATTTGTGAATAACATGCAAATAAAAATACAATCTATCAAAATTTTTTGAGGTCCAAACAAAAAAATTCTACAAGCGTATGGGGCAAGCTGGCGTCTCTTCAACTTATGAGTGTAACAAGAAGTCTTCTCGTCCGTTGCGCGTTACTTTGTCAGTAAATAACCGATAGTTTTTATCAGATCCAAAAAAAAAAAAAATTGTGTAATGTAAGTTATTCTAGAAAAAAGCCGCTCTCTCACCTCCTTTCTTCCAACAAGAAATAATGCATCCGTGTGAGCTAAAGAAACGCTAATTGTTAGAAAACAACAACAATACTGAAGTTGCGATAGGCGTTTTCTCGTGCTGATAGTATGACGAGGTCTTAATTCAAAACTTCAAATGAAACTCGGTTCTTGCTGATGAGTACCAGTAGAGCGGTACATGTTTTTGAATGTTTCTTTTTCAACTGTTTGTTACGATCTACTACAAGATGTCTTGTTTAGCACAACATGTATAGTGCAAGCCCACCCTGATCAAAGAAACGAAAGACAAAAGAAACCGCTGAGAAACTTCAGCAATTCATCATTATTTTAACTGGCTAAATTCTTTATTATTTTAACTGACTAATGGCGACGACCAGGGGCGTATTTAGGGGGGGGCATGGTGCCATGGCCCCCCCTTTTGGGTCGCCAGGATAGTAGAATTCGCATAGAATTATATGCAAAAGTGCGACACAGCCCCTCCCTTTGTTACTTACGCAGAAAGTTTGAGCACATAAACGGACAGAATCTGGGTGAAGACTTTTTTTTTGGCCAAAAACCGGATTAGATTTGAGTGAAGACCTTTTTTTTGGTGTGCTTTGAACGTTAGTTTCAGGCTCGCAGCCAAGTTTAGGCAGAAAATAGGACCAAATTTGATTGAAGACATTTTTTTTTTTGCTCTTCACCCAATTTTGGGCAGAAAATCAGGCTGATTTTGGGTGAAACAATTTACATTCTGATCTTTGTTCTTCTCAAATTTTCTGAAGTTCCTGCCCCCCCCCCCCTTTTTTAAATCCTGCGTACGCTACTGGCTGCGACGTAGCCAGTTGATAGAGCATCGATCAGGTTAGTGATCGAAAAGATTGTGTTTCTCGGTTCCATTTTCGAAGTGGTACAGCACTTTAGGCTTATTTTCTATTAGGACCAAGCAGTGTACCGCTGTGGTGGCCTAGCCTGACGAAAGACTTGCAAACAGAACCTTAAAAAATGCTCTTCGTTGGTGTCGTTGGCAGGGCCGCAACTAAGGGGGGGGGGGGGGGGCAGGAAGAGCGGCGCCCCCCCAAACAAAATTTTCGCCTCTCAAACTTCTCAGCATGCACCCCAAACTCTCCTTACTCTTGCGGCATTTTCAAAATGGTGGCGTTTTTTATGTATTTTTTTTTGGAGATCAACAGAGAACTTGGAGAAAATTACCAAGTTGGTGCGATGAACTTTTTTTTGAGATCAACAGAAAACTAAAAGATAATTAGACCAATTCGGTGCGATAACCTTCTTTTTTTTGAGATCAACCAAACCAAAACTTTTGGCCCCCCTAGAAAGAAATTTTGCCCCCCGTAGAACAGCGTTCTAGTTGCGGGAATGGTGGTTGGACAGACGCAAAGAGCCCAGTTTGATTGAATGAGAACTGCAAATATTTGATCTGGAGTAAGAAATTAAAACTAATAGTTTACATTTTAAACTTTATGCGCTGCTACTTTCACGTTAAGTTTTTTATTAGGTTCAATAAAATTTGTTAATTTTGTGGCTCGCAAGCTTTCTGTTTAAGGTTCTATTCCTGAAAAGGAAAAACGGGGCACATTACGAATAAAAACTTTTAAAAAATGTAACAAAAAAAAGGTGCTTGACCGCGGGCACAAAAACTTTTGCCAACCATTTATATACAGGGGGGTGCAAAAGTAGGTATACAGTATTGTTGTTTCTTTGTTTGACCACTGTATACCTAAAAGTAGGTATACAGTATTGTTGTTTCTTTGTTTGACCACTGTATACCTACTTTTGCACCCCCCCGGTATTGTATCTCGCTCTATCACAGCGCATTTGCTTACCTTTCAATCAAAAAAATCAAAAAGATCACGACGATCATGAGGAGAATCAGCTTTGTTCTGGGATCCATTTTCACTTGAACAAGATAATGCAATTTACACAACACGCTGCACGCTACTTATCGTCCTAAACAAATACTTGCAGTTTAAGCGGAAATATAGCGCATGGGATATCCTCGTATACTGCACAAAAAACTGATGAACCCTAAAAAGACTTTTAGCAGAGATAGAACGACTGTTCCACAAAAGCAACAGATTCGTTCCACAAAAGCAACAGATTCTGGTTTGATTCCAGATAGAGTCAAAATGAATGATTGGGACTCACTGTTTCCAGCTCCATGGTCAGCGTCAAAAAGGGACATTAAGAAGCCTCCACCGAGCAGCTAGTCTCGAAGACCGAAAAGCTTCTTCGCTGCCCCTGGCCAAGGATACGTGGTGAGTGAAAGCGCGAGATTGTTACTTGTATAACAATTGCATTGTCAAACTCTGTAAAGTAATCTGCACATTCTGCAGGGGTGAGCAAAGCGCAATTTATGAACGCAAAGCGCAACTTTCGAAATCTCCGCAATCGCAGAAGTTGCGTTGCGCTTTGAATTTTTATTCTGAAACATTGCGAAAGCTGCATTGCGGACGAATGTCTTTTAAATTTTGTTGCGGATTAATTGCCATCTGTTTTCAATTTTTTTCCCGAAGCCCAATAAACCGTGGCCACCGATTAATCGGTTTGGAATTTGCCAAGTAAAACATATTTTGCTCAGAGTTCGTAAATGCAATAATCAGATATTTTTTGAAGATCATAGTTTTGTATAACAAAGCACCAAAAGTTATTTTTTGTCAGCTTTCCACCAGCAGTTTGAAAATTAACCCATTTGAAGTTGAAAATTAGCCCATAACTAACTTATACACTATATCTATAAGGCATCACTACGAAAGGTAAATTCACCGTGAAAGTACCTGTAGGTTGACAGATATTTTCACTGCATAAATTAAAGTTCTGTCCTGTTACAACAAGAGTAAACTGAAAACAAAGGCAGTATTACATCTGCACAAAACTTAGTTCAGCAACATTTGCTAACTACTGCATTCTTGTGTTAACTCATACATTCAATATTTTGCGTGCATGCTGATGCAAGCAAAGATGATAGACGTTCTTGTTGCAAGCGATTTCACACAACTTTACAATGAAGGTGGTGTAATTAATCGAAAACTTTTACACAATCATGGTTTCACAATTTTTGGCGGTTCTGCTAAACTCTAATCATTTCAGTGTAATTCTAATTATTTTTAAAACTATCGCACGCTGCCAATCATGTTGTATTTTTAGTCGTTGTTAAGGTCCCATACTAATATGAAATGGCTTACCCTGCAAATAATTTATACGCTGGTACTAATCAAGCTAGTTGTTGACAATAATTGGGGAATTTCTTGACATACCAACCACTAAACCACATTGCTAAACACGGCAAACGTTAACAACATGCAGTATTTCTTAACCTTCTTAACCTAATACTATATGCTGAGTAAAAACACTTGGTACTGACTATTTCACCGAAAATTTTCAAGTTAAAGAGAATAAAACGAAAAAAAGAAATATTCATCCGCGCTTTTTTCATTTGCTTTTTTAGGGGTTAAGATTAGGGTTCAAGTTAGGGTTTGGGTTAGGGTTCGATTTGGGGATAGTTTTAGAGTAAGTATTGGAGTTTGGGTTGGATTTGAGTCAGAAATTATAAAAAACTAGATAAAAATTTCCGGTGAAATAAAGCCTTCACTTTGCTAAACTCAGTAGCGTACGCAAGATTTTGAAAAGGGGGGAGGGGCCAGGAACAACAAAAAATTTGAGAAGAACAAAGGTTGGAATGAACATTGTTTCACTTCAATTTAGTCCGATTTTTCGCCAACATAAGGTGAAGACAAAAAAAAAGGTCTTCACTCACATTTAGTCCAATTTTTTTGGGTGCGGGCCAAAAACAAAGGTCTTCGTCTACCATTTGTGTGCTCAAAGCTTTTGGCCAACTTACAAAGGGGGCATTCCGCAATTTTGCATGCTAATCTATGCTAATCATACTATCCTGGCGACCCAAAGGGGGGCCATAGCCCAATGCCCCCCCCCCCAAATACGCCCCTGGCTAAACTGCTACTCTATTACTGCAACGCTTCTAACCGCGTGCTACAAACCAATGCAAATCCAGGCGATTTTGCACTTTAGTCAGCGAACAAAACAAACAGCGCAGAAACGTGGGACAATCAATCGGACTACTGTTGATGACGTCACGAGTCACGCGTGAGGCCTAGTTGTTTCGGTGGCCACGAATAAACACGCCTCAATTTTTTACCCCCCCCACCACGGGGCCAACACCTCATTCGTTACAAGCAGTGAAAGTCCAATAACCCCTCAGGTTTTGGAGCATAACGGTCGGAGTTTCTGCTTAATCTAAGAACAAAAACGATTGCCAGAATAGAACTAAGCATATCAATTTATTAAACGCGTTTCGCGTTAACTTGAAGCATCATCAGTAGAATGAATTTACTAAGTAAGAAGCACGAATTTATATACAATAGCCACCCATTGATTCAGGTGGCCACGGCACAGCTGAAATTTTGTCATATTGTCGAATAAAAGAGTGACTGGTCATAGGCTTAAAACACACAAGAAAACACAGCCGAAATAGCGACGTCAGCTATTTCGGCTGTGTTTTCTTGTGTGTTTAAACCTATGACCAGTCTTTTATTCGACAATATGACAAAATTTCAGCTGTGCCGTGGCCGCCTGAATCAATGAGTGGCTATTGTTTATAAATTCGTGCTTCTTACTTATTAAATTCATTCTACTGATGATGCTTCAAGTTACAGCGATACGCGTTTAATAAATTGAAATGCTTAGTTCTATTCTGGTAATCGCTTTTGTTCCCTCAGGTTTTGTTTTTTAATAAGTAAAAACGAAGAACGGTCAGAAACTATTTGAGTGTTATATTGTCATATCTATTTGAGTGAGGTATGATGGATGGCGATGGTTTGGGGTCGGTTTTGTCGTGGGTGGGTTGATTTTGCAGAGGGTTGGCTTTTGTTTTGGCTGGCTGAGCGTTATTTGCCATTCAATCTTATTCTCTCATTGGTGTAACAAAAAATTTGCAGTTTTATTGTTATTAGTGCTAACATTTTTCTATTTATGTATATTTCCTTTTCTTACAACTTTTCTCCTTAGATTGCTTGTAGTTTTAAAGTGTATCTTTCATAATAATCGGTAGATTATAATAATTTTTTTTTTTTGCATACCACTGAGCACTACACACATTCCAGAAATAAAATTTTGGCGTCTAAGATTTTTTTTTTTTTAAAGTACTGTACCTCAAACAAGTCTTATTAATTTTGAATTTACAACTTCAAGTCGGCAGCACTGTATAGTGTTTTTTTTTGTTTCCTTTATGTGTTGTGTTATTTATTTTCATTTTTTCAAATTAAGTTTACCGCCATAAGTGTAGAAGTATTGCCATAAAGGTGCAGTTGACCTAGATGACCTGGTGGTCTTTTCGCTGTGTCCTTCCTGCGTATTTTTGCGTATGGTTAAATAAACTTGAAACTGAAATTGAAACTGAAACTGAAACGCTAATAAAAAACTCTCAAGAAGTTTCTATGATTTGGAACGTTTATTTCAGAGAAAAATGTTTTTGTTGGGCAGTTAGTTATTCGATACATACAGCATTAACCGCAAATTGACAAAACTTCAAAAAATTTTTTTAAAAATCTTTTGATATTAAAATTGTTAGGCTACTGTAGCCCTCGCTCTGCCCTGGCTTTACGACATCGTTAGCTACGTTGCTGAAAGCAGTACTTATATTTCTGTCAATGAGCAAATTGTTGGCGTTGTTCCATTCGTTCCAAAATAACTCTTGTTATCCTTTGAGGAATAAACCCAATTTTTTCGCTTGGCTGCTCAGCCAAAACAAGAATTTATCTATAAGAAATGCGTCACTCAAGTAGAAGATATAAAGTATGGGTGCGCAAAAACCACTGGATCATCTTTACGATGCTTGTATTATACTTTTCACACTAAGAGCAATATTTTAGTTGAAAAGACAAAACTAAATACAAATCATATTCCAGAGAAAGTGGGCTGGTTAAGCGGCTTGTAATCTTTTTTTAAACTTTAGTTGTCCTTATCTTTTTGGCATCTTAACCTTATTTATATCGAATTATCTAATTTGATAACAGAAACGAGAAAATACTAGTAAATGCATAATTCATTCTGCTAGGAACTTTGCACGTTATCAAGAGTTGTTTTAGTATTTCTGCTCATTAGACTAACCGCTACACTTTAATTTTATTGTTTTTTTTTTCAAAAACATTTAATTTTTTGAAATGAAACTCTTGTCATTTAATTAACTTTCACAGTTTCACTGCTGTTTATTGCAATTTCTGCCCATTGTTCTTTTAGTAGAAAGACGAACGCTTCCTAAAATTTTGAGCAAAGCTACAGCAACGATACCGCTTGAAATGATTGCTTTCAGAAGAATTTGACAGCTGCATTAAGCAGCGTGATTTCCTTCATTAAAATAAGTAACTTGCGTTTTCCTGAACTCAGGTTCAGACTTAACCACCGCGAAGGGATCGACGTTCCGTAAAAAAGTCTAAAACGTAAAACAATTAAAAACGAAGTTCTCCCTTGAAAAAGGTGAATTTTAGGAAAAGATCTTTGTTTCCGAGCAGGGCACAGACAATTAAAGCGCTGTCCTCCATTGCAATTTTCGCAACTGGTTCATAGCGCCGGTGCCGGATTGGCTTTTTGCGTTTTATTCAGCCACATTGGTGCAAATCTTTGTTGAGCATTGGGTGGGATAATTTGCAATTTTACCCCAATTTTGATCTATTTTCAGCATTGGGGGGGATGAACCTCGACCAAGACTTTTTTCAGGTGAGCAAATTAAGTGCAAACCAAAAAAAAAAAAGAAAAAGTTCTTCACCAGAAACGGATCACTTTTTTTCCCCAAATTCAAGTACAGACCTGCGCTCAGATGCACACCAGAGTCATATTTTTGGAGGGGATACAAGTGAAGACCATACTCAAATTGTTAGGGGGGGATACAGTCAAATTATTGGGGGGATATACCCCCCCCCGGGTTTCGGCACCCCTGATCAACCGTGAAAGATTAATTAGCATTGAAATATAAAAGTCGTATCAGCAAAGCAAGTCATGATTTGCTCAGACGGAGCAAAACCAAACAACCTAGTTTTAATTTTTTTCCACCGGCAAACCGGTAACATGACTAAAACAAAGCTTAACTGACCAGTCGCTAGGTTTGAAGAATGGCACGAATGGTGTTTCATCTTATTGATCAAAGCTGCTGTGCACTGTTTTAATCAGCCACCAAAATAATTCAATTAGGGTCCCAAAGCTTGGTGGCATAATTATCAAAGATGTTACAAAGGCCAAAGGGGTTTATTTTATCTTTATTGTGTGATGCTACTTCTAGCTCTCTTTAATCCTGTAGATCTGCGTTTATGGGGTTATCAGACCAAAACTGAACCTGTTTTTAGCAAAAAAAATTTTTTTTTGAAAGCCGCAAAAGATCTTGAAAAATGTTTAAAAAACTGAATCTCCCTCAACTTCAAGAACCAGATAAAAATATTGATACAATTGAGGCGGGAGCTCAGTTGTCACGTCATCAAATGGCTTAATTTCAAAAAAGCTAAGAAACCAAGAGAAGTAAAAAAAACTAAAAAATTTCGCTTATGTTGCTTAAGTTTTTAGCTTTTTTTGAAAAGCAAAACAAAAAATCTCGGGTGACAAAGAGCAACATGCCATTTGTCAACAATTCACTCACAAAAGCGACGGCTGCCAGTTTATAGGTTACGCAACACAGTTTTAGGCAGTACTTAAATTGTAGATGGGACGCGGGTAGACGCGTCCCCCCATCGAGAGTTAGCGTCCCACCATTGAAATTTTAGACGTCCATCCATCAAGATTTAAGCGCTGGATGATCAGACGAAAAAAAGCCAGCCACAATGGGAAATCCAACAAATTGCGGCCGAATGTAGTCCCAAACTTCGGTAAAGACTTTTTTTTTTTTTTTTGGTCTTCACTATAATTTCGGGAAAAACACACTTCAATCTTCGGCGAAGACCTTTTTTTTTCCTTTTTTTTTTGGTCTGCATTCAATTGCGGGGACGGAATTGCATAATCTCCAGTGAAGTTTGGTGAAGGCTGCAAAAGCGTCCCCCCATGCAAAATTTTACAATTTAAGTACTGGTTTTAGGTTAGTATCACTGCTATAGCATCTTAAAACACTCTTCACTGACCCCATAAAGCAGTCGGCTTTGAAATCAACTCGACGAGTGAAGTAAAGCTTTATCAGTCGTTATAGTCACCATCGTGAAAGGCTTGCAGATGCCATTCAACAAGACGTACTGTACCTAAGCGCGCAAACAGAATTTTACTAAGGGAAGGTTGGACTCAAAAATAAAATTAAAAAAAAAAACAAATTGATATTAAATAATGCGCTGAGAAAACTGGTGCAACTAAGCGTATCACAGCACAGCGAAGCCACCCCAGCTTCCGGAGGCCAAGGAAGCTCCCCCTGTTTGGCAAATTTTGTAATTTTTCGGAAATAATAGCCATTTTAACGCCATTTAGATGACATTTCGCTCGTTTTTAGAGCTATTTAAAACAACTAAATCGCTAAAATTGGAAGTTATTTGCAAGAAATAAATGACCCAGCCCTTTCAGCCCCCACTTAGTTACAGGTGAAGTCCAAAACACAAAAAAACGCTTGTATGTTGAGATTAAATTTTCTAAGTGACTTGGCTAAGTGGGGGTGGGGGGTAAAACCCCCTCAACCACACATGGTTTTGCCACTGACTGTACAACACTCAATAGAGGCAATAAGCAGTTCGAATATGTAGCAGGCATGTTCGTTTTAACAATGAGCAGTGTTGCATTCATTCATTTTTAATTTTTAAATTCAAATTTGATCTAACCCTGGCTATGAGCCATTTTGGGACTGAAGACAATTATCATAAGCTGTACGATTTCTTTTTGGTTGGCGAAATAAGTTTGCGGTCTCGGGTACGCGTTCGAATCCCATTCGTAGCATTTTTTGTGCTCAGAATTTAGTTCATTTAAGTATCTTCGTGTTAAATGTTACCGATCCCTATAATCTTAATAAAGGAATGAAACTCGAAGTGAGAAAAAATCAAAAAACCCTGACCCGGTTAATAAATACTAATGCTTTGTGACAAATTTTCAACATAAATAAATCTAGCAAAAGCGTGCATGATTATGACTGTGATTGTTTCATTTTATTCACCAAGTTGCTTTGGCCAGGAGACAGCCAAAGGCTTCACACTGTCCTTTTTTATTGCTGTACGTCAAGCAGAGAAAAAGTGAATACCAATTTTTACAATTTTTCGTTTGACTCGACCGGAGATCGAACCCGAGTTCACCGTTTCGGTAGCAGACGCTCTATCCACTCAAACACTAATCGGTAAAATAGGCAATCAAATTTTGAACGACATTTTGGAGTCAAGCGTGGAATCGGGATTACTACCTTGATGAGATTACGTTATCGAAATTTCTGAAATCTGTTTGTTTTCAGCGGTAGATACGGTGTATTGAGACGAAAAAATATTTTGAAACAGATCACTGAGCAAACACTTAATTCAGTTGAATTCAACTTCTACCCATTGCATGATTGATTTTATCTATATGATAATATAACTTTGACTTTTGATTTTTATCTCTTTCTTTGTTCATCTGCACGCATGTCTATAATGTCTATCTGATGCCCTTAAAAACGAAAGGTGACTTCCAAATTTGACGAAAACTTATTCTCATATTCAAACTTGTTTGACTAGACCCACTCTTTGCAAAAGCGAACTTATTTTGATCTATAGTTTGTCCAAAATTTCTCAACCACAAAGTATCTTGAATGTTTTTAAAAAAACAAGGTAGCATATGACTTAAATATTACTGAGCTCGTTGTTACGTAACGAGATCTGTACGGCAAACTTTATTCTACTAGGAATTTTACACTGTAATTTCGCTTTAAGCTTGCATGGTGCGTTAAGTTCACATTGTTTACTTCATCTCAATTTTATGTAAAATCAAAAACAGAAACTTTTGTCCTCAGCAGCAAAATTATATTGTCATTAACTGAACCAACCGCGACTTGTCACAGAACGTGGCTAAAATATAATTTGATCTCAAAAAATGAGCCTACAAAGCATAAAATAACCCATTAAAGCTTCGCTGCAAATGCCTTCAACCGAAAATCTACAGCATAGTACTAATTCAAATCGTTAGTTTTTGGCTTTGATATGTATTTTTTTAAACCGCTAATTGGCGCAAAAGAATGACAGCGACACGCCACGAAATACCTTCGGCAAGTTTTACAGTATATTTCACGAGCAAATTTGCTCTAAAGTGTTTATTAAACCTGACTTGCAACCCTAATTCTAATTTGTGCTAAAAACTAATTTCTTCTAAAAACTATAAACTATTGTAACAAGCACTGTTTTGTACTGTCGGCTTCAGCAGCAAATTTCGGAACTGCGAAGCTGCGATGATCTTTTTTTGAGAGGGAGGGTTTTTGGGGGGTTTAGTAATTTTTTGGAAATTAAAATAAAAGCTGTGGAGTTTGTGGGAGTAGTTGGGATGTTTTTGAGCACTACAGACACCTGTCACACATCCAGCTGCTCTGAGCACAGTAATTAGGAAATCTATCGTTGCCACTTGCCAGCGCTTAGATGATCTGTCCACAAAAGTGGTTGAGATAAATCGCAATCAATCGTTTCAACCTCTTGGAGTTCATGGACCGTCACAAATTTTATTGTTGTGGTTCTTTACCCACTGATAAATTTGCTGAGCTCTTGCGCAAAAGAAAATCTTTGCATCGATAAGTGTCCAGAGGAATGAGGATTTTCTTACAATTAACTCAAAACGAGCATTGATTTAAGAAATACCGAAAGATGATCTGGGAGAATCAACAACAGGGAATCGATCCCATGACCTTACGTTCTCGAGCCCGACTCCTTAGTCGTTGTAGTGTTGTAGGTTTATTAAGCATGAATTTTTAGTATCCGATGACGTCAAAAGCCAACGTGTGCTTTCGTACAACGTACTGACGCAGCTGGGAAATGGTGGATAGTGCAGAGCTGGCACGTAGTCAGAAATTCGCAATGGGGGAGCTGTTTTGGGCCGGAGGCACGGGGGTCTGGGGGCGGAGCCCCCAGGCCTCGAAAATTTTGCGTTTTTTTGCAAAAATAACTAAATTTTAGGGCTATTTTGATAAAAAAATTATGCTTTCAAAACGTGGCTTTGAAATTGGCAGTGCAAACATGATTAAACTGGTTTCATAAATGGGCTATTTGGGAGGTAGCGAATGGTAAAATTGCAGCTCTCTTATTTAGATGCTGGTAAATTATAAAATCGAATAGTTCAACAAAACTCACACGAATTAATCTATTTTGTTTACAGTTTATAGACAAAAGTAATCGGGGGGGGGGCTAATGAAAAGAGATTTGAGAGAAGTGATTGGTAATTAACTTATACGGAATAGCCCCCCCCCCCCTATTCCTTAGTTTATAGTACGTTTGTTGATGACACCTATGTTTAGCATTTTTACACTTGCGATCAAATTTGATTGCGTATTTTTGACCATTTTTCGAAGTTTTTATTTATTTGTTGGTTCTATTTTTGAAAATTAGCCCCCCCCCCCCTTTGATTATATGTTTCAAAAAATGTTTTAAATCACTATTTAGTCCACTTCAGTGCATAAAACAGTCTCAAAAGTGCTAAAAACATAGTGTTTTTCTCATTTTGCATTTTGGTCGACATACCAATGGGGGGGCTATAGCCCCTCGCCCCCCCCACTGGCTACGCTACCGGTGCAGAGTGCGACACCTAGCAGAGGATCATTGAGAGGTTTTAACTCTCGTACTTAACAAGCATGCAGTAGTACACTGTCTGTTGCTTTGGTCAAGAGACCGCTCAAAGTCTGTTATATCGGCCTTCGAGTCAAGCAGAAGTAGCCTGCTACATAAATACTCTAGCAACTTCACCAACAGTTTTATTTTTGGAAAGTTGTGAGGTGCCTTACCGATTTAAGTTTTTGGTTTGACCTAACTGGGAATCGAACCTAGACCCAGCGATTTAATAGCAGATGCATTCATCCAGTGGTGGTAATTCACCGGTTATTGCAAACCAGCTGCTAAATTTGAGAAACCAGTGGGTAAAAATTGCTTGCAATAGTTCCTAAGGTTGGAGAATCAGTTATAGACCCGATTGCTGTAAAATTTGAATAGCACTACTGAGGCAGTGACACTATCTGCTTGGCGACCGTTAGGTTAAGGATAAGCTGTTTCAAAAACTTTTATCAGTTTTGTTTTTGAGGAGCTTTAATATTTATTTCTAGTCTTATTACAGTAGTGTTTACAAGAGCAATATCAGATATAGAGAACGGGTTTTATGCCGAGCAAAATGTCTATCAAAACAACGTCAACACAAATGTAATCAAGAAAGTTGATAGATCGAAAAGATCGTGTTGAAACCGACGTAGCATGGAGTCGAACCCAGCTTAAATGTTTAGGACGAACGCGCAAACGGCACGTAGAACTGCTGAAGTTTTGCGATGACGAAGCAAAATTTTGGCAAATCAACTCCTTGGGAAATTTATAAATAGAGTTAATGTGCGGGCTGTTGATAGATGTTTGTTTCAAGTTGGCTGTAGATCACAAATTCATTTCAAAACAGATCAGGAAAATCACAAAATATTCGAGACAAGAAATAAACAAAAATATTGGCTCCAATTTGTTGCCAAAAATAGTCAGTCAGTCAGACCAGGCGAAACGTAGCACTGCAACACCACTGCTACAGTTGAAAAGATCTTGCGGTTAAAAAAGACTAAATGGTTTGGTAAGTAGAATGCCTGGTAGCCCACTATACCAAAAGACTCCGATTCGATTCTCGGTCGGGCTTACAAAGCACATTAAAACTAGATATTTATTATAGCCTATAGTGTAACATAATTCAATAAAGACAGCGTGGCCGAATGGGTAAAGGCGTCGTTTTTACGACGACTCTGATCGCAGGATTATGAGTTCAACCCACACCCTGGTCACGTTGTTGCGTCCTTGGATAAGACGCTTTACGATAATTATCTCTGCTTGGTGGCTTCGAACAAACAGCAAATTTACGTGGGAAGAAGTCAAAACGTCAACAGGAAACCTTGGAAAATGGTCAACTCCTAAGCGGGTGCGGATTTGTCCAAAGTATAGCGCACCGTCGCTTTCTCGTGATAGGAGGATAAAGATGCACCAATCAATCAATCAATCAATCAATCAATCAAGACAGAGTGAAGTTTTCACTCCTAGTGGTAGACATGTGGACACTGGGCAGGTGGCAGCTTGACATGTGGACACTGGGCAGGTGGCAGCTTGACATGTGGACACTGGGCAGGTGGCAGCTTGACATGTGAGCACTGGGCAGGTGGCAGCTTGACTCGGAAGACTAGCTGAATTGATCGATAGTAAGAAGTTTTAGTGGAGCGATTTTGCTCAGTGAGAGTGGTGTGTATTTCAATCTTAAATAGAAGTTTTAATTTAAGATTGGTGTGTTGCTTTCTGAGATTCAAGAAGCTAAAGAAACTATCAACTGCCATTTTCGACCCGTCAATTGACATCTTAGTCGTTCTCTAGTTTCAGTCGACGTGGACGATTCTAGGGATTAAAGGTTGTACTCAAGCCAAGTATCAACGATCGCGACAAAGAGTAGGTTATAACAATGCTTGCATGATTTTGTTCAATCTTCCTCGGCGCATAAGTATGTCTACCACGTTGGTCCAAAATAATGTGCCTACTTTTCATGCTTTGATCAGAAAGCACATAGCAAATTCCATACTTCGATGTATTAACTCCTGCAACGTGTGGTTGTCTGCGCTGGTAAGATCAAGTGACTTTAGGTCCGGTTCATACTATAATCATTTTACAAACTTGCACCAGAATACCTAGTTTTGACCATATACTGATAACGCAAGAACAAACGATTGGATTCTATCTTTCTTAAAGCTTTGTGTGTTTGGGTATGATTAGGGTGTAGTTGTGTTTATGCCTTTGTGTTGCTGGACCGATATTTTTTGAATCCGTCAATAAATAAATTATTATTATTGTGATCGGTCATTATCGAGAATGAAAAGACTCGTTTTGGGATGAGACAAATATTCATAGTTTTCGTACAAACATTTGCTCAAATAATAAAAGCACAGCCGTAAAGAGTGTTTCACTCTTGCACGAGTTACAACGAAAAGCTTTTTTAAAAAAACTTTGTATTTTTAATAAGTTTTGCGCAATGTCTTAACAGTTGCAACATTGTGGGCTAATAATTTTCGTTGCTTTGAGCCCACTGCCATTTTTATTCACTTTATAATACTGTAGTGACAAAACAATTATCTCAGTTACGCAAAGTTTCTTGAAAGTAAAAATTGAAGGATCAAGGATGATGACTTGTAAGGAGATTGTACTATCTACAAAGCATGAGATGTCTGAGTGAAATTCTGTGGAGTGTGGAATCAAGATTACAACCTCGATGAGATCACGCTATCAAAATTGCCGAAATCTGTTCGTTTTCAGCGGTACATATGGTATACCGAGACGAAAAATATTTTGAAACAGATCACTGTACAAACACTTAATTCAGTTGAATTCAACTTCTACCCATTGCATGATTGATTTTGTTAAGTAATAGATTAACTTTACTTATAATTTTTACCTCTTTCTTTGTTCATCTGCATGCATGTCTATAATGTCTATCTGATGCCCTTAAAAACGAAAGGTGACTTCCAAATTTGACGAAAACTTATTTTCATATTCAAACTTGTTTGACTAGACCCTCTCTTTGCAAAAGCAAAGTTTTTTAACCTATATTTTATCCAAAACTTTTCAACCGCAGGGTACCTTGAATGTTATTAGAAAAACCAAGGTAGCATATGACTTAAATATTTCTGAGCTCGGTGTTACGTTACGAGGTCTATACGGCAAACCTTATTTTATCAGGAATTTTAAACAGTAATTTCGCTTTAAGCGTGCATGGCGCGTTGAGTTCACAATGTTAACTTTATCTCAATTTTATGTAAACTCAAAAACAGAAACTTTTGTCCACAGAGACAAAATTATATTATTATGTCATATATTGAACCGACCGCGACTTGTCACAGAACGTGGCTAAAGTATAATTTAAACCCAAAAAATGAGCCTACAAAGCATAAAATAACCCATTAAAGCCTCGCTGCAAATGCCTTCTACCGAAAATCTACAGTATAGTACTAATAAAAATCGTTAGTTTTTGGCTTTGATATGTATATATTTTTAAAGCGCTAATTAGCGCAAAAGAATCACAGCGACACGCCACGAAATGCATTAGTAGGCAAGTTTTACAGTTTATTTCACACGAAAATTTGCTCTCAAGTTTTTATTGAACCTTACTTGAAACCCTAATTCCAATTTGTGCTAAAAGCTAATTTCTTCGAAAAACTAAACTACTGTTAACAAGCACTGTTTTGTACTGTCGGCATTCAGCAGCAAATTTCAGAACTGGGAAGCTGCGATGATCTTTTTTGGGGGGAGGGTTTTTGGGGGGTTTTGTAAATTTTTGAAAGTTAAAAAAGCTGTGGAGTTTATGGGAGTAGTTGGGATGTTTTTGAGCACTGCAGACACCTGTCACACATCCAGCTGCTCTGAGCATTGTAATTAGGAAATCTATCGTTTCCACTTGCCAGCGCTTAGATGATCTGTCCACAAAAGTGGTTGAGATAAATTGCAATCAATCATTTCAACCTCTTGCACTTCATGGACCGTCACGAATTTATCGTTGTGGTTCTTTACCCACTGATAAATTTGCTGAGCTCTTGCGCAAAAGAAAATCTTTGCATCGATAAGTGTCCAGAGGAATGAGGATTTTCTTACGATTAACTCAAAACGAGCATTGATTTAAGAAATACCGAAAGATGGTCTGGCAGAATCAACAACAGGGAATCGATCCCATGACCTTACGTTCTCTAGCCCGACTCCTTAGTCGTTGTGGTGTTGTAGGTTTATTAAGCATGAATTTTTAATATCCGATGGCGTCATAAGCCAACGTGGGCTTTCGTACAACGCTTTGACGCAGCTGCGAAATGGTGGACAGTGCAAAGTGCGACACCTAGCATGGATCAATGAGAGGTTTTAACTCTCGTACTTAACAAGCATGCAGTAGTACACTGTCTGTTGCTTTGGTCAAGAGACCACTCAGAGCCTGTCATATCGGTCTTCGAGTCAAGCAGAAGTAGCCTGCTGCTTAGGTACTGTAGCAACTTCACCAACAGTTTTATTTTTGGAAAGTTGTGAGGTGCCTTACCGATTTAAGTTTTTGGTTTGACCTAACTGGGAATTGAGCCAAGACCCAGCAATTCAATAGCAGATGCATTCATCCAGTGGTGCTAATTCATCGGTTATTGCAAACCAGCTGCTAAATTTAAGAAACCAGTTGGTAAAAATTGCTTGCAATGGTTCCTAAGGTTAGAAAATCCGTTGTAGACCCAATTGCTGTAAAATTTGAATAGCACTACTGAGACACTGACACTATCTGCTTGGCGACCGTTAGGTTAAGGATAAACTGTTTCAAAAACTTTTATCAGTTTTGTTTTTGAGGAGCTTTAATATTTATTTCTGGTCTTATTACAGTAGTGTTTACAAAAGCAATATCAGATATAGTTAGTCTGCGAGTTTTATGCCGAGCAAAATGTCTATCAAAACAATGTCAACACAAATGTAATCAAGAAAGTTGATAGATCGAAAAGATCGTCTTGAAAACGACATAGCATGGAGTCGAACCTAGCTTAAATGTTTAGAGCAAACGCCCAAACGGCGCGTAGAACTGCCGAAGTTTTACGATGACGAAGTAAAATTTTGGCAAATCAACTCCCTGGAAAATTTGTAAACAAAGTTAATGTGCGGGCTGTTGACAGATGTTTGTTTCAAGCTGGCTCTAGATCACAAATTCATTTCAAAACAGATCAGGAAAATCACAAAATAGCCGAGACAAGAGATAAACAAAGATATTGGCTCCAGTCTGTTGCCAAAGATAGTCAGTCAGTCAGTCAGACCAGGCGAAACGTAGCACTACAACATTATTGCTGCAGTTGAAAAGATCTTGAGGTTAAAAAAGACTAAATAGTTTGTTAGGTAGAATGCCTGGTACTATACCAATAGACTTCGATTCGATTCCCGGTCGGGCCTACAAAACACAACTAGATGCTTATTATAGCCTATAGTGTAACATAATTTAATAAAGACTGTGTGAAGTTTTTACGCCTTGTGGTAGACAAGTGGACACTGGGCAGGTGGCAGCTTCACATGTGGGCACTGGGCAGGTGGCAGCTTGACTCGGAAGACTGCGAGGTTCCTTTGTTGTCAACAGCAAATGCGGTATTTAAGTTGTGCTTGTAATAGCAAACACATTAACATTAGTAGCCCTATAAAACTCGCAGCTAATGTTTGCATGAAGTTATGGTATTGACGGGGAAAAAACAACAATTAGCCATTGACGTTGTGGCAGTTGTGGTTGTGATTACTAATCACATCTTTACTGACCAAGTTGCCTCGGCCAGGAGACAACGAAAAAAACTTTCGGTCTTCTAGTCAAGCTGCCACCTGCCCACCTGTCTACCACACACGGCGGAGGCTTTACATTGTCCCTTTTTAATGCTGAACGTCAAGCAGGGAAGCTGTGAAAGCCAATTTTTATAGTATTTGGTTTGAACCGACCAGGAATCGAACCCTAGTCTACCATTTCGATAGCAGACGTTCTATCCAATCGACAATAGAACGATTTGATTCATGCAGTCCGGTATTCCACACAAACTTAGCTTTGGCCCAAGCTCTACTTTGAGAATGATGACAAATTCTTATCAGGACATTGTTAGCTAAGTCTGCGAAAGACAGAACATAGCCCCGAGCGTTGAAAATGCTGATTATGAGTCATAAAACTTCTTGGCTAAAGTAGCGATCATAAGCGAAATCATAAAATGATAGCTTATGGAAAAATATAAGCCAAAGTGAAAAGACAGATCTTAATTAGTTACAGCTAAGCTGCCGATGCAAGTCAATATAGGCAGCCTTACGAAATAAACTAGAGAACCAGAACCGACTTTGTTAGAAATTTAATTTGCTTACTGCTTATAGAAATTTAAAAATGCGATTTTTGAGCAGGAATTTGTGCCTTGGAAATGGGTTGTGCTGGGAACGTCTGGCACCTATAAAAGCTCGCCAGGGTGAGCCAAGGCCGTGTCGTAAAAATTGTGAGATGTCGGGTTCGAAGCTCGGCTCCGCTGAACAAATTCTAGTTGAGCAAAATAACCTGCTGAGTAAACTTTCTCAGTTTCTTTTTGTTCGACCAAACTTCTATCCTGAACACTTATCACAACTCTAGCGTTATATAATGAAGACCACTGGCGCAATTAGGGGGAGGGGGCGGGCTAAAAGTGCTAAAGATCTTCTTTTGCCAACTCACTTAGGCAATTAAACACGAAGTAAGGGGAAAAAGGGGCCAAGTAATTTTATTTTATCACATAGCTTCCGTTAGTTCTTTGAAATAGCTCTGAAAATGTACGAAATAACAATTATCTAAATTGCGTAAAAATGGCTTTTTTTCAGTTAATCACAAAAGTTTCCCAGCGGCTGGAGGCTTTGCTTTAAGATTTCGTCTGTGATGCGCTTGGAGGTGTAGTGCAGCTCTTTGCTCAGCACGCCACCCTTTGGGCACATTTTTGGACCCAGATAAAATTTAGCTTTAGGTCAAAGCCTCATCCTTAGCAAAATTGTGGTTGCGCGCCTGGTAAAGGCATTAATATTACTTCATAAACTGAGTAAATTTGTCTTGGTTTGTCGAAAAAACTTGTCGCCAAACTTTATTTTTCAACTTAATCCGGTTAAATGTAAACTTATTTTAGTACATGCAGTAAGCTAACGGTTATATTATGAGAACTAATTTTCTTCTATGTTGGCCAATCACATAGTGTTACTCCCTCTCAGAATTGTAAACGGGCCGGCTAGTTCAGGCAGGCCCGAACCCGAAAATAGTAGCTCGAACCCTGCTTGAACCCGAAAATTAATTTGAAGCCAAATCATGCCCGAAAAAAAAACGAAAGTTACGTTAGGTCTAAAAAATTGAGCAATGTTGCCAAGTTATTTTGATTCTACTTTTGTGCACCTAAGACAAAAAGCACGTCTCAGGCCCGAAATTTTTGTCATCTTTAGGACCGAACCCGACCCGAAGAGCCCGGTCCGGCTTACAACTCTGCTGCCTCAAAAGCGGGAGGTCCGAGGTTTGATTTCCAGGCCTGTTAAATTAAACACAGGGTTGGAGACGTTTCCCCTTTGTTGCTTTGAAATCCCTGGATCCACTCCTGCTACTGCAACATCATTCCGCCAAGCTCTGTTGCATGTAGGGTGAACGTTTTGTAAAACCAACCAATCAAATTTATTTCGCTGGATCAATCAACAACCGTTGGCTGAAAGCAGCGAAAGATCGTGCGGTCATCTAAGTCAGCAGTACCTGTATGAGCAACATTAACAATAATAAGTAATAACTTCATTATAAAAATATCACAAATATAAATATCATAGAAATACCGTAAAACAAAAATAACGTAACTAACTTGTTACCAGAGGTGGAGTCGAGAACACAAGACTCGAGGCCAAGGCCAAGGACACAAAAAAAATCTGAGGTTAAGAACAGATCTTCTGAGGACAGACCCTCTCGAGGCCGAGGACAGAAATGTTTAAGGCCAAGGCCAAGGACCAAAGACACAGGCGTAAGTGTTCTCCAAAAAAAAAATTTTTTTTTCAGGTGATCTCCAAAAAAATAAAAAAGGTCTTCAAAAATTTTTTTTAGGCGATCTCCAAAGGAGGAAAATAAAAAAGGTCTTCGCAAATTTTCCGAAAAAATTTCGGCGTTTTCCAACAAAATTTTAACAGTTCAAAAAATAGTGCTATCCTCTAGCCGAGGACAGGGCAATTTTTGAGGACTTAAGGCTTCGAGGCCAAGGACTTGATCTTCAAAACCAAGACCAAGGACTTTAAAATGTGTGAGGCCAAGACGTCCTCCAGTACTCCACCTCTGCTTGTTACACGCTTCGGAGGTAGTAAAGAGTTAATAAGTGGCCATTCAACCTGAAGATAATCTTCTTAGCCAGTGAGGCCACTTGACAGTCTCCCGTAATATCTACTGTGTTAAAGAAGTTTTTTCAAGTACAAGCCTTAGCAACAAACAATTTAGTACAATTGCTCGAACGGTGACTCTTTCGTCTCTGGAGCGTTCGGTTTGAGGTTTATTTCTTGGATCGGTCAAAGCGCTGACACAGTGTTGCCAAAGGCTGGCTACCGCTGCAACATTTATTTGAAAGGAGCTGTGTTACCTAGCCGGCACATAGGTGCGGAGATGCAGTCCACAAACTCGTAAAACGCTTAGGCGCAATACAGCAGGTATAATGTGTTTTTGATTTGGTGTTTAGACTTATATTACTGCAATAATGAGTGCATGCTTAGTCATACTGTTCTGCGGCATCTCTCTCGGTTATCTTCTCCACCTGATCGGGTTATTTTCTCCATACTGGCAAGTCGGAGACCAGGAAGATACGATCAATGACAACATACAACGGGTGAGTCTCCGCGTTAATGGTGTAAAATATCGTAGATTCTAAAGTTGAATAGAGCGTGAAGTATAGGTTTTGCTTGCAAAAGATTGCCGGATTCGCTAACTCAGATTTAGTTTGGCTATTATCTTTAGATTCTTTTCAAACAACATTTTTTAGTAGCCTTCCGGTGCTATCTCAGCCCGCGAGCTCGAAATTAATTTTTGTGAAATAATGTCCAACCTTTACAGTTGTCGCTGAAACAGTCACATGCTTAGATAGGATTATAGCATTGTTTTATAATAGTTCAATTATGATGTCACAATTTAAAATTTTCATTTGCATAGTCATGATTTTCGAATACTTTTAATCATATTTTGCACATTAATGCAAACTGCAATAAATCGTGCAACCGCTGCAACGCCCAAAACTTTCTGCTGCCGAGCGCTCATTTCTTTTATTTTTCCGCTCACGAGCTTTAAGAAAGGTTAAACGTATCAAAAAAGTGACGTCACAATAGGAATAAGAATTGAGCTCAAAATAGCGTCAATATCTCGAAGGCGGACTAAAATGATGAACGAAGTGCTGAACAGCATCCTTCAATATTCTGGTCTCTCTTGTTTGATACCTACGTTCTTCTAAAATTTTTCTAAAATTGAAAAAGCAAACTGTTTCATTTTTACCCTGACCTTGTTGTTCAGCATTCTGGGATCTGGATTTCATGCATTACGCAACTGACAGGCAACTCCGGTTGTGACGACTTTAACCGATCGATTCTCGGCCTACCTATTCATTTGATAGTGGGTGAGTGAAGGTGGTAAATTTTTTATTAAACGAATTAGTTTACGAGTGCACACCAAAGAGAAATTGAACTAATTTCAAGTAGAATACTTTATGTATAAATCCAAACATTGTTACAATTAAGAGACGTAATTTTTGACTAAAGCCGGAATCTTTTTTGGAAAGAATAGTAGGCGATTTGCTGATGCTAAGCATCGAGCATAACGAGATTGAAGTGGAGTCCAAAAGCTCGCTTCATCTTTATCTGTTTCTGATTTGCTCATACGCAATTCTTTAAACCCGCTCATGTTGAAATGCGTTGTATTTTACAACAATCACGGGTGGCATGAACTTAGCTCATCTCCCCACCCTGTCACTTTCTTGCGCCCTTGGATAGAAAGTGCTACATGGCAATTATCTCTGCTTGGCGGCTTCAAATTAGCCGCAAACATGAAGAACCTGCAAAATTCATATGCTTTTATAGTCCCTGGTCGAGTTAAACCAAAGATAATAAAATGCGATATCATAACCTTTCTAGGATGCACACTATGTAAATCTTCCTCCATGTGTGTCAGACGAATGGGCAAGTGGCAGTTTGGTTGGGAAGCAGGTCCGTAGCCAGATAACCGTGTTCAGGCGACGCTGAGAGCAGTTTAGATGGAACTCAAACTTAATTATAACTGTCATTTGCAACTACACAGCAATGCTGAGTGACAATTTTCCAAGCAGCGCTCAAACATTTCTAGCCGAGACGGAACCCTACCTGGTTCTCTTCTGGTTACGCCCTGCTCAAAAGACCGCCTGCTCTTTTACTGTTTCCAGGCCAGGGTAACTCATGGTTTATTGAAGATGTAATCAAAAACTTACCAAAAAATAATGAAAAAAGTCTTACAGCAGTGAACTAGTAAAATGTAAAATGGTTGTTTTCTTTTCTTCAAGCTCTGATTTTGTTTTAGGCCGCCTGGTTGGAGTTTTCGCCGCCATATTGGGATTGGTCGGACTCATCACCCTCATTTGCGGCTGTGATTGTTGCACTAAAATTCCATCACGAACAAAGGTTTGCAACAAACATTTCTATGACTTAACTATTAAATTTAGATTAATTTTTGTTACAGAACCAAGAAAGTTTGTGATTCACTGTAACGCAGGAGAAAAACAGTAGTTAATACAATGCGTTTGCTAAGCCCGCGTGTTGCAAGAGCCGAGTTGAGATCGAGTCCGACTTGAGTGCGGATTTAATATGGAAAGATAAGTGACTTTATTTGTATTTAAATTTTCAAAGTAGAACTTTTAACTAGCTAAGTCCGCCTTTAAAGCTTTAGATTGTTTTTAGTAGATTAAATTGCCATATGTTAAAGCCAGTCTCAAGTTGGCTCTTGCAACATCGGCCTACAACTCATCATTATGACGAATGCAGCTGGAGTTGTGTGGAATAACTTGACCGAAAATTGAATTCGAAACATGGTAATCTGCAAGAGTTAATGGTCACAAAGATCAATATCTTGCGAGTTTTATATGCCTTAGCTAAGACCGTAAGCTTGAGTACGAAGCTCCGTTCATCCTGATGAGCCCCAGTAAAACGAGCCGAATGTTGAATCGACTTCCTTTTAAATTCTTAGTTGTAGTTCGCTACAAAACGACTTACCAGCACAACTGACTTAATAATTTCATTGTTATTATGTTTAATCAACCGCATTTTGTTTTTAGAAAATCCTAAATCTCACAGGAGGCTGTCTCTCAATCGCTTCCGGCATAGGATTAATCGCAGCCATGGGCTTTTACGCTCACACGGTTTTGCAAAATTATTATTTCGGGTCGGATCCATTCGGTCGAAGGCGCAGTGGATTCAACAGGTTGGTTTTCGTGTTTTTCTTTGTTTGAAATTTTGATTGAAGACAATAAACCTTTATCCGAGGTCGAGGCTTCGGTTCTCTCTGTTGTAGCCGATTGCGCATGTTCATGTTGTGAAAGCAGCATTATCTCACGTGCAAAATTTTAGCAGCTTTGACCCCATTGAAATAGAATCCAATTTTTGCTCAAAATCAGCCTCGACGTCACTATGATGACGTCATCAACCCAGCATTACCCAGATGCTAAATTTAGCGTTACTGATGATCGTCGGTTGAGTTAAAAGAGACAGGGAAGAATTTTTGCATCCCTCTTTGTGTAAAATGTGTTAAACACTTAACTCGCGTAAAACTAAAATGCATAGGATCGCTCTTCAATGATTTATGCTTTAAATTTACAGTTACAATGATATGTATTACGTCAGTAGTCACGCGCATACGTTTTTGTTGCAGAGACGTTTTCGGTTGGAGTTTGTTTGTGGGTTGGGTCGGTGGAGCCATCCAAGTGGTTGGTGGGTTTCTGGTGGAGATTTACACATACTGCTGCTATCACAATTACGACGAAGACAATCAGCCTGGCTTCACTTATGACAGCAATGGGGCAAGAAATTACGCATACCGACCGGAACAACCCGCTCCGCTGTATGGGAAAGAGTATGTGTAACACTTGGAACCAATGTGAACAGTATTTCGCTTAAGTGTGTAATGAGCTGGCAGGCCTCCTCAGCGACACTACGCCTTGGTTAAACAGCTTCTCATGAGGAGAAGCGGATGCGGTGGTGACTGGTGCGTCCATGACAACAATTAATAATAACGCTTATTCCACGAACACTAATCTGGCGCTTTTTAGTTTTTCCCCTCCATAAAAAATAATGATAAGAGCAGCGAAACTGATTAAAAAAAAGAAACTATAGTCATACAAAATGGGTAATTGCTCTTCAGTTTTGCGTTTTGTATCTTTACATTTTTGTGTGCTCCGTATTTTTTAATCTGTAGTAGCTTATTGCATTATGGCTGCCGCAACTCGTTTATCACAGTCTGCAAATTTATGATAATTTTCACTGTTATTTATTTCGTTATAATTGATATACATGTATTTGATGTAAACAAGCTTCAGCATTATTTTGTCGAATAAGGTTTATGACGTTCAGACTGACAATCGAACTCAGACCTTCAATTTTTTATCCAACATTAGAGCCCACGTGCTTGTAACGTAATCATGTTCTTTAATGTAATGTGAGAAAGAAAGTTTTTGTGCAACTACGAGACAGCCCAAAGTCCAAATCGTGTAACTATAGCAACCATAACCATATTTCCTATTGTTTAGCTAACTGTTGTCGCAAAGCTGTTTTAGAGTTAATAAAATGCATTTACTCACTGTTTGGGAACATTGAAGATAAAAAGTCACAAGCTGGATCAGCCTACGGTTTCAAAAAAAAAAAATTCTATGGGTTGAATTCGAGCTCATGCCCTCAACAACCAGAGGCACAGTGGTTTTCAAATCGTGACAGTCCTCCAACTCTAGACAGATCAGTGACAAAAGCGTGAGCTTGGGGATCTACATTTCTACTTTTGGAAGTTCGTTTCAATTCGCAACTCTGTAAACATTTTAAAGGGAAAACGCTTCACCTTTAAACTATATGATATTTTAAAGTATAAAGACATATAATAAGTTCTAACTTGGTTCAAATTGTTTTCAGAAGATTTCAAATCTGGTTTGCATATACAATAACAAGCCTCGATGACCTTTTCGACCTACTACTCTTGTTCATTTAATCTTTAAAATATCCAGCACGTAATTTTGAAAAGAGTTTTGCTGTAAGGCGTAAGCTATTAATAATAAATTACGTTTATTTCTGAGTTATTACGTGTTTTTTTCTCGTAGGCATTGAAAATTTGAAAATCCACACAACAGTATTTGAACATCACCGTTTTTAGTCATGAGCTTAAAAGTGCTACCATTTTCGTTTGCGACACTAAAAATAATACCTTAAAACATAGCTGAGGGCCATATGGCAAAATGCTGATCGCATGTTTCGTAAGCAAATTGAATTCTCCTTTCGACGTCACCAAAATTTTCATGAGTCGGCGCTGGCTGTCAAAATTCTTCTTTGACACAACAAATGATCAACAATCTTTCTAGATTTGGGGGCCAAACGAAACGTTGCAGCATGCAGGGGTGTCGAAACCCGGGGGTGGGTGGGGGGATATATTCCCCCAATAGTTTGACTGCATCCCCCCAATAATTTGACTATGGTCTGCATTTCAGCGCTGGATGATCTTTGTACTTTTTCTTTTCTGATCTTCACTTGATTTCGGGGACAAAAACTCTTCAAGGTTTGGTGAAGACCTCTTTTTTTTGGTGTTCACTAGCGTGTTGAACGTTTGTTATCACATTTGACACATGTGAAATAAACAGTCGTCGAGCTTCATCCCCCCAATGTTCAAAATAGGGATAAATTGGAGTAAAATTGCAAATTATCCCCCCCCAATGCTCAACACAAATTGGGACTCTTGGCAGCATGCATATGAATCTTATCACGAGTTCGAGCTTGATCCCGAGTACGACTTAAGTGGGATCTTAAAAGTGCTGATAAAACATAAACAACAAATTCTTTCTACACTTAACCGGAGTTAAGGTCCTAAGAAGAGCAAAGAATCGAACTCGCAATCCTGAAACTCGCAGTCCAATTCTTTGCCTGCTTGGGGCTGCACCACACACCGAAGTCATTGCTCAAATCCTCAGCGCTGATGATGCGTGGTAAATAGGAGGAGATGTTTTTAAATTAATTTCCACTTCGAAGATTCAGGTAATCAGCAAATTTACCTGAAGACGTTAAAAATTAGTCCGAGAACTTCAAAAGTTCGTACTGGTGACAGTATATATAGCTAAAAATCAGAAAAAACTTAAACAAAAGTGGATTAGTTTTTTAATTTTTTTATGATCAAGCTAATATCACAGAACAGGAAATGTAAGACTTTGGTTTCTGCCAATGATTTTTGATTTGTGCAAAGCGAAATGGGTTTCTAAATTAAATTTGATTTATATTTAACCGATAGTGGTTGAGTGGATAGAGTGTCTGCAACTACAATGATCAACTTGGGTTCGATTCCCTGTCACGTCAAACTAAAGACCAGAAAAAATTGGTATTCGCAGCTTCTCTGCTCGACGTTCGGCATAAACAGTGACAGTGTGAAGCTTCCACCGTGTGTGGTAAACAGTGGCAGCGTAACTCGAAGACTGAAACTCCCTACACTGTCTCTTAGCCAAGGCAAGCTCGTAAACAAATGGTAATTAGAATTATATAAATTGGGTTGGCGGGTTTGTGTATATCGCATTGGATTTATGCAAATTAAGTACAGTATAATATGATATTCAAATGAATTTAGTGATTCCTTATAAGGTTGAAGCTTGGTTTATATCTGACATAAAAAAAGATATGCACAAACTCCACAACCTTACAATCTCTTTCTACGCAAATTTAAACGTAAGAGCTCTCTTATTCTTCGCTAAAAAGACCGAGGCAAAAATTCGTCAAAGCGCTATACTTTCTACAATTGCATAGGTATATATATATAGTATGTGTAAAATTTATTCTCTAAGTATCTGAAAACTAACAAAATTCTGCTCATAGCGAATGGTATGAGTTAAAAAATGTGGTAGTCAATCAACTCAAATCTTAAAAACATTAAAAATTGACGACAAAGATTACGTTGCTGTAATAATGGGCAGCAATATATCGTTGTGGACGTAAAACCACACATGAAAAATTGAAACGTCAACTACATTTGACGTGGCGGAAAAAAATTCAAAAACTTTTCAGCTATGAAATCGAAAAAAATGGACAAAAATTTAACTTAAATCAAATTTTAAGTTTTTGTCAAATTTTGAAATTTTGCCTATTTAAAAATTGGCTTAAATTTATTTTCATTTTTGGCCAAAGTTTGACATTTTGCTCCAAAATTGACTTTAATCGAATTTCAATTTCTTGCCAAATTTGGCATTTTGCGCATGGTTATAGTCAACATTTTATAAAAAAATGACAAAAAATTAACTAAACTAGAATTTTAGCTTTTTGACAAATTTTGAAATTTTGCCCTGGTAAAAATTGGCTCAAATCGATTTTCATTCTTGGTCAAAATTTGACATTTTGTTCATGTTTAACCTTGATATTTTATCACAAATTGAAAAAAATTGACTTGACTTAAATTTCAGGTGAAGCCAATTTTTTGTCAATTATTTGACAAAATGTTAAGACTAACCATGCCAAACTTTGGAAAAATTTTTAGTAAATTTTGAATTAAGTTTTTAATAAATATTTTAATTTTTAAATAAATTTTAAGACTAACCACAGCCAAAATGTCAAATTTTGGCAAAAAATTGAAATTCAAGTTTAGAAAATTTTTCCTATATTTTTGATAGAATGTAAAAGCTAACAATGCCAAATTTTGGCAAAATGTTAAACTAAATTTCCTAATAATTTTTAAATGAATGTTTTAATTTTAAAATTTTTTTAAAAATTTCAAGGCTAACCACAGGAAAAATGTAAAATTTTGGCAAAAATTGAGATTAGATTCGAGTAGATTTTTTGTCTATTTTTGATAAAATTCAAGGCTACTACCATGGGCAAAATGTCAAATTTTGGCAAGAAATTGAAAAGTCTAGATAAGTCAAATTTTTGTCATTTTTGATAAAATGTCAAAGCTAACCATGGTTGGCCTTAAATTTTTATTAAAAATGACAAAAATTTGACTTAACTTGAATTTTCCACTTTTGGCCAAAAGTTGACATTTTGCCCATGGTTAGCCTTGAAATTTATTTAAAAATTAAAAAATTTATTCAAATTTTTTTTGGAAATTTAGTTAAAAATTTTACCAAAATTTGACATGGCTAGCCTTGACATTTTATCAAAAGGTGACAAAAATTGACTTACCGGTAACTTGAATTTCAATTTTTTGCCAAAATTTTGTAAATTTTCCTGCGGCCTTGCTGTTTTATTAAAAATTGACGAAAAATTGACTTACTTATATTTAAACATTTTTTGCCAAAATTTGACATTTTACCCATGACATTTTATCAAAAATTGACCAAAAATTTACTTTGCTCAATTTTTCAATTTTTTTGCCAAAATTTGGCATTTTGTTAAAGATTGCCTTAACATTTTATCTGTCAGAAAATGAGGCCTTGACATTTTATCAAAAGTTGACAAATAAATTACTTAACTTGAACTTCAATTTTTTGCCAAAATTTGTGACATTTTATTGACAAAAAATCGACTTAACTCGAAATTCAAGTTTTTGCCAAAATTTGACAATTTACCGATGATTATTGACATTTTATCAAAAATTGATGAAAAATAATGAGTTAACTTGAATTTTAACTTTTTGCCAAGATTTGATCTTTTGCCCATAGTTTAGCCTTGACATTTTGTCAAATATTGACGAAAAATCAACTTAACTCAAATTTCAATTTTCGGCAAAAATTTGACATTTTGCCAAAAAATTTGTAAAGTTGAGAAAAATTGACTTAAATGGATTTTGAATTTTTTGCAAAATTTTGTGAATTTGCCCAAAGTTAATCTTGCCAAAATTTCCAAAACTGACAAAAATCTACTTTTGACTTTTTTTGCAATACTTTAAAGTTGGTATAGTATTGTTCGTTTTTCTGAAGTACTGTTCGTCAAGGTTTTATGCAGAAATTTGGTGAGTCCGAATGCAAACGGAAGCGCTCATGTCTTTTGTGGTGGCCATTCTGTTTTTATATGTTTTGCCGTTTGTTTTTCAGTCGGCATTCAAAAGCCGATTCTTTTTACCACGCTATCGTTTGTTCGAGCGGAATGTGAACGCTTAACGCCGATCTGGAGTCTAATCTACCAGACCATGGGTGCCGTAAGTTCCGGAACGTCGGAAGAGCAAGTGGGGGTAGCTTTTTCAAGAGGCACTTTCAATACTGCACGTAAAAACTGGTACAGTCATTAACACCAACAATGCTCTCCAATACTGTCAAACTATTAAACACTTCAACAACGCCAAAGTACTGAGGACGTCGCATAAACACTAAAAAATAACGACAAACGATTTATCAATTAAGTAAGGGCAGGTTCGGCCGCCGGAGGCCATTGGGGTTTTGGAGGCGACGCCCCCAACCGCTGGAGGCACGGCGGTCTGGAGGCAGAGCCCCCAGCACTCGGAGATTTTGCAAGTTTTTTGTAAACAAAATTAACTTTAGAACTATTTTAGCAAAAAGCAATGATTTTAAAACGTGGCTAAGGAATTAGCTGTGCAAAAACATGATTAAACTGAATGTATAAATAGGCTATGAATGTGGTTGGTAATCGTAAAATTTCAGCATTTTAATAAAAAATCGTAAGATTTGACCTAATTTGTTTGCATTTACAAACAAACAAAAAAAAAAGAAGATGTTTAACTCACCCCCACCGAGTATTTTACTGTTAAGTCTGGACAAGAAATGGATCTTGCTCCGGTTATTGCAATGAATTTAATGTTTTAGAAGGTTTTCTTATATTTCTCCTGTTTGCGTAGAGGAGGTCCGGATCCCTTGAATTCGCCGCTGGTAACGCCAGGGTCGATCGTTACAACTAGGGCTACAAACAAAGTTAGAAACTTGAATGTCTTAAGAATAATGCTTAGGCTTACAGACATAGGATTCTTGAGTTCTGAATTTGAAATTTTGTTGCACCAGATCTCCCCAGGATCAATTTAAACTGACCGAACTAAACCAGATGTCACAAGCTAACCAAATGTATTCCGCAAGATTATTCATTTATTTAAAGTTATTTAGAAATCATTTAACACAAGCGATTTGTTAGGTAGTGACTATTTTACTAAAAATTTTCAAACTAGAGAGAATAAAATAGAAATGAGAAATATTCTTCCGAGCTTTTTTTATTTGTTTTTTTTAAGGATTAAGATTAAGGTTTGAGGTAGTGTTTGGGTTAGGGTTAGGTTTGGGGTTAGTTTCAGAGTAAGAATTTGAATTGGGTTAAATTTGTGTTAGAAGTAAGAAAAAACTAGACAAAAATTTCCGGTTAAATAGTTTCTTCCAATTGTTTTTTATTGATTGTAAAGAACTTTATAGCGCCACTTAGTGAATAGTAGTTGTTTATAATAAAAAAATTTTTTTTCGTAAATTAAAAATTGTAATGTATTTTTGGATCGACAAAAAGTTTTTTTACGTTTTATTTGTAGAAAGAGCTCTTTTGGTTCACAAAACTGTAAACTTTAATCAGCAAAATATTTCTTGTAGCTCCAGTACTCTTTTGCGTCGTCAGTTTAGTCGGGTAGTACTGCCTCCCCTTGCCCCTCCTGGTAAAAGGGCAAGGGGGGCAGCTGAAACCCTGCCTCCCGCGTTCCGGCACCAAAAGAGTTCTTGGAAGATGGATTTCTTCGGGCGGGACATTAATGTCGATAATGAACTGATTGAGGCAGGTGCTGAAATTTTCGAAAAATCGTTTGCGTTTTAAGTGATAAATATGGTTTAGAGGTTTGATATGTCATTTATTGTTTATGTTTTGTATCTGCACCGGTAATATCCATTACTTAATTTTTCGTAGGTATTTTCATTTGTGCTACTACCTCATATCAAACCCGGAATTGCATTTCTTAACGGTTTCGAACCTGTGCAATTATTCGAAATCATAACACGGAGCAGCGTTCTGCTAGAAAATGAGGCATAAAACCGTTTTGGATAATTTATCAGCTTGTGTTTCAATCATTCTTGTGTGTGGATCAGGCTCTGTATTTTGTTGTTTTTCTGTTTTCTTCATGAATGTAGACCACTCTTGTTATGGGCTGTGTTTGCGCCGTCAGACACGTCGAACCCGAAAGTTAAGCTGCCAGGTTCATGCGCTTGTTCGTGTCTACCGCAGATTCTATAATGCAGTACACACACAAATTCGGATGAAAAGGAACTGCATGTAGTTTGTGTACAAAACGTATAAAAACAGAAAACTTGACAAGAAACTGAGGTAAAAGAGGACTGCAGAAGGCAATTGTATTAGATTAGATTGGCGTTGGATCTATCCTTCTTGGCCCAGCCTTTCCAGAGATGTTCTACTTCAAACACGACGTATAGGCTTTTCTAATCATAACTTTTTATTTCTAACCCTGACCTTGGTAATTTTGGCGACGCAATCTTAGCGCTATCCTAAGGCAACGCCACAATTAAGCTGATGGCACAAAGACCTTTTAACCTACACATAGGTTAATATAGACCTCTGTGTTCTAGGCTACTCCATTGAAACGTTTGAGTAATCAACAAAAAGGAAATGATTATGGAGGCCCCTAAACCATGTTTAAACAAAAACATATCTAAAACGGCTGGGTCAAGAAGGACGGAGTCAACACCAATCTAATCTAATACAATTAACTAATTTTAGTTACCCCCATTGAATTTGCTTTCAGCCCTCCTTTAACCGACATTGTGCATTCCCAATACAAATATACAAACTTACAATCAAAATAAAACTTGAAGCCTCCTTCCACCCAAAACAGTACATGTGATGATGAAATACTATTGAAGCATTGCTTTGACCACAGCCTTCATTTTTGTGACTTGGAATCAGTTTGTGCCCTACAGTATTTACGCTGTTGTCTTGATTACGGCACTCTTCTTAATTCAACGTGTGACTTCTGAAGATCAAGCAACAACATTGAAGAAAAAATTCAAATGTTTAACTGAAACTCAAATGCAAAAAAGCTTCGAAGACTGACAAATAAACGAATGTAGAGTCGTCCAAACGAAGAGCACCACTATGGCTTCTTCGCAACTGGGTAAAAACGCAACAGTTACAGTGTTTGGAAATCTTCAAATAAAGTCCGATTTTTTGCCGCAAGTTTTCGTGCAAACATCAAACGTATTCTTGACCAGAATTTGCCAATTTTTTAGGCGTTTTGTAGGAGTATGCGCTTGTTCTGTACTCCTCGTAGCTTTCAGTTGGCCCACATACAGTGCACAAGATGAGAATCGAACCCAAGAGCAGCAGCATTCCTCCAATCCAGCCCAGAAAAAGACTGGCTCCAAAAACGTATCTGAAATAGCATTGTTTTTAAACGTAATGTAGCTTCAATATTTTTAACTTGTGAGATACTTCAGCTGATTATCCCGAGTTTGGGTGTAACGTCTGTATGGTTTCAGCAGGCCTTTACGTTTCAGTGCTTTGCTATAGCAGGCATGCTTTTTTGTATCTAGAAACGAAAATAAAGGCAGTACTTTCCACAAACTTGATGAATAAAACGCATAATGTAAAATACAAGCGAAAGACTGGTCAAAAATGTTAAACCTCAAAGACCCCTGCTTCGGCAGACATCTATAAAATTCCAAATGCGATATTCAACAAATAAATGAATTAAAAACGATCAACTCCAACAGAAATCAGAAGCAAACAAGTCCCATCACTCACCTCGTAACCCTAGCAGTCGGATTGTTGAGCATTTGCAAAGAAGTGATTTCGTGTTCGATCCTCACGTCGTTCGCGAACCACGAGACAGGCCCTATAATGAGAGCAGCCCCCATCAAAGCGAATATTCCGGCAAGAATGCGGATTCGACGCTGAAGCAAGTTACTCCGAGTAAAAAAACAAGCCGCAATAGTATTTCAAATTTGCAGCCAGTCAAACCCTGGCTACGATTTGCTGCGATGAACCGGGTGTAGGCATTTTGACGGTGACCAAATCAATATAGAACTAATCGCCCATTCTCCGTAATGCTATAACGCATCTCTCAAAACAGACGAGATAACGGTGAATTATTTGCATCAAGATTGAAAACAACAGTTTGATCTTCGCAAAGCAGCTTGGTTTTCTAGATCACCTACGAATTTATTTTTTTGGTTTTTACCTACAGCACAGATTAAATTTGCGACGGTTTATATTGACGACATAAAGTAGCAGCCATTCAAACTTAACGGCCCCCTCGTGCGACAACGGAAAAATAAAAAAAAATGCTTGCGCTGAACGCCACTGATTTATGGAAACTACAGAGTCAAATTAACACAATCATTGTGATCAGAAAAGATAATAGCTTCCCAACCCCAAAACACAAAAGGTCTGAAGCAAATTTCTTCAGTTATCGGTTTAAAATATTTCACTAGTCATGACTCTTCAGGAGGGCTGGAATTATAACATGCAATCAGTTCTACCTTTGTTGACCTGTCTCCGCCACAAGGGAGCGATTCCATCCCAAATGCCATGATGAGGATCGCCATGACGGCAAACGCAATGGATGATACCGACATGCCTCGGGCTAAAAACAGAAGTTGAAAGAAATCAGCAGTGGTCGAATGCATAAAACATCTGCTACCAAAACGATAGACTCCAGGGCGGGTCAAACCAAGACTATAAAAGTTGGTATTCACAGCTTTCTCGCTTGACGCTTAGCATTAAAGAGGAATTAAGAGTGTGAAGCCTCCATCGTGTGTGGCAGACAAGTAAGCAGGAGGCAGATAGACTCGAAGACCGAAAGGTCCCATTTACAGTCAGCTGACCAAGGCGACTTGGTGAATGAAGACGTCGTTACAATTACAATAGCGGTTAAAACAAGCTTAATTCGACAAGTAATGTTAAAGAAAGAAGAAGCAAGACTATTTTGAAACTTTACTTCTACTTTACAGTAGACGTTTTGGTCAATAACTTGAATAATTTTCAATCTTATTTAGTTAGAATTTAATTCAAATTTTATACCCATTTGATTTCTATTATCATATTGATTTCTATTTGAACATTATTCTATCTTAAACCTAAGAAGAATATTGTGTTTGCAGTACTTAGAACTAGACTAACATTGCCATTAGTAAAAAAAAATTGTTTTACTATTACAATAATACTAAATGTAGGGTTGCTCTATGTCCAGTTTCGCTGAAAGAGTCCGGTGTTCGAGGCCTTGTTCCGGTGTCCCGCCCGGTTAAACAATTTTCCAGAAATTTGTAACTTAATTTCATTGTAAGTTTTTCTGAGGTGAAGATTGGTTTTTGGCTTTCGTCTTAAATCTGCAAAAAAAATAATGAGGCGAAGACCTTTTTTGGTATTTATACCATAAACTCGGGAAAAATAACCGTTTTCTGATTCTGTCCCGATTTTTCAGTTAAAAATGTTGCTCCAAAACGGGCTGAGCGGCATATGATTGACTTGCCTCGGCTACAGTTTTGATCGCAGCGTGCAGTACCTGCTTGCAAGGAAGCTGGCAAACCGAGGAAAAATCTGTTGAAGTCGTCGCAATCCCAGTTTCCAGTTGCTATGGTGATGCAGCGCACCCACAATCCTTCGTGCTGTTAAAATATATAAAACAACTTACCTGGTATTCATTTACTGAGAGCAAAACCGTTCATTAAAAAAAAAATTCTGTATTATACTCGCTTTTCCGAAGCGTGTAACGAGTTGGCGGGGCCTTTCTCCGCGTCATTGCTCCAGGGCAACTCAGTTCCGTTATGGAAAAAATGTCGCAACGGTGAGGAGTCGTTGGCAACATTGTGGCCAGTTTAACCGGCCCGAGGCTTGAACTTCAAACTTACCGCCCCCGAAGCGAATGCGTTACCACTCGACCAATTGGACGGTGCAAACAACAAGCGTTTGTTGAGCCTACACAAACTACGAACTACTTAATATAAATCGCTTTCTTCACGAGTAAAAACCACTCTCTGTATCCGTTTTGAGCCAACATCAACAACTTTTTAGGTTTCACAAAATTCGGCAAGTATTTTGTCAGTTTGACCCACCACCACGTGTATACACTACACTTGTACCCAAAGCAGGAAATAAACGGTAAATATCTTTTCTAAAAGCAAAAACCTATAGACACCTGTCGATCGCTAGTAACGATAATTGGACATCCCGGCAGTCTGATATGCAGCACAAAGATTCATTTCTGAACGAATTCTGGGGAAAAAACTCCACCGTAATTAATTTTGAAACTGTTAGGTTATAAATTTCAAATTTTTGGTTTGGATTTGGATTATAATAAAGAAACTTTATGCAATCTTCAAGTTGATAGAAATTTATTTGCTGTTAGAAGTTTTTACTTGAAAAATTGTGTCTCGAACTGTGTCCTCAGGATCGTTGGTTTTCCAGTATGGCAGAGCCACGCAGCAAATGACAAGAACGTTGCCAAGTAGCAGTAATATCACAGAGCATATCTCCAACCCAGACATCCTTCTACAATCATAAACTAGTAAAATTAGTCATAATCTTAACAAATAAATATTAATTCATAAGCAGTTGCCGTTTTCCTTCCTGGTCCTTTCAAAAACCCTAACCAAAGCTTACAGAGCAGCAAAGTTTTGATTTCAAGCAACATTATTGAAGTTTAAACGTTTTCGTCAAGTTTTAACTTTTAATATCACCCTCTCCAAGAAATAAAAAAGCGACTTATACTACAACTTTGTTGCTGTGACAACACGTATGTTTCATAACAGCCCGTACATATAGGAACTGCGTCTAAGCTAGCAAAATGACTATTTTTCATCGAATGATACAGCAGCAAAGCCGAGCTCTACTACTGCTGGCGAACCCAGATTCGATTTCGCGTCGGGTTAAACCAAATTTTATTATACAACTGATAGGTCTGCTTGATATTTATTACCACATTTTTAATTTTGAACTGGCGGCGCTGACTCACAAAGACTATCGAACAAGGTTCATTTTTTGGTTTACTGGTAAAAAACAAGAAAATTTTTTAAAGAAAAACCACGATTTTGCAAAAATAAAGTAAAACAATTACGAAGAATATTACAAATTTTTATTGCACATTGCTACTTTTCAAAAACTTTATTTTTCTATAAATCTTGTCTTATAAATTTTGAACTGCTTCTGCATCAATTACTCCGACCACACGTCATGACGTCACCAAGATAATTAAAAATTGATTAAAATCATTGCTGTTCGTTATAAAAATTTCATGAATCAACTGAGATTAAACGTCTCAAAATCACAATTTTGTCCTCTTAGTTTGAAATTTAGCTGCTTTGAACTAGAACTACAACTTAAAATATCGTGTTTTCTTTGAATTTGTCGAATACTCAGCAATTAAGCAATTGTAGTTAATTTTATTGCATTATTTTAATCTTAATTGGGCAAAACATTTCAGCTTTTGTTTTAAAAGAACGAACATGAAGTCAAACAAAGACAGAAGAAATTTTGGCCAAAGAATTCACAAGCAATTGATTAACCCGCTACGACAAAGAATCGAACTCCGTACCAGTGAGTTGTAATATGGTTCTTTACCGATGCACTACCACCATCTTGCTATTTAATCCGATCGTATTTTGATTTCTAAGCTAAATCCAATACGGCCCATTATGCAGCACCGGTATTGAAAAGATAAAGATAAATTAATTGAACTAATTTCTCCTTTTATGTGTATAGAAGCTAGCAATGTAAATAAAAAAAACGAATCTTGTTTTTTTTAAAAAAACAACGTTTTTTTGCTTGTTTTTTTTTTGGTTTCAAAAAAACATTGTTTTTTGTTTTATTTTGATTTTTTTAATTTTAATTGTTATTTTTAAATAATATCGGATTGTTGTTTTGTAACACTCTTCAGCTAGCCTGTTCTGAAAACCATCAAAGTCTTTAATTAGTTGAAAGCTTGAAAAAAGATATCAAATAAAATATTTCCTGATACTCGATGTATTATGCCGAAGCGTATAATACAGCAAGTAAAAGGAAATGTTTGATTTGAAGTCTTTTCGGTTTAACCAACTGTGCAAATCAACGGAAAAATAACATCAATCAAAAGTCACAATAGTTCTTAAACAGTATATTTTTGGCTATATCCAAACTCTTATTAGCTCGACCACAAGCTATAGGCTACTCGTCCATCAACGCTACTAATGGTTAGTCATACTCAAATGATCCCAAAAATATAATTATTTGGTATACAATTAGCTTGCACTATTTTTATTATTGGCAATCTAAACCGACGAGTTAATTCCAAACTTCTCTAATATCAACCACTAAATCATGGGATTACTTAGGATCAAAAACTAGCATGTTCTACTTCTGTTGAAGGCTGACGAAAAAACTAATCATTAAAACTTAGGAAAAATCTGCGGGAAAAGATAACTACAGAGCTTCCAATTTAAATAGATGTTCCAAATTTTAAATTTGCAAAGGTAATACAACGTGTAGACACTGACGCTAAATTTTAAATGCTCAATTAAAAATTTTAAGTCAAATAGAAATGGAAAGAACCCACCGTTCAGATTGCCAGTAGCGTCGCTACGGGGAGGCGGGGGGCGGCTTGCCCCGGGTCTCACCATTTTGGGGTGACACCGTTTTATGATACCAATTGCACAAAAAAGAAAACAATAATATGTTTAATATCATTGGAAATGTTCAGCGCACTGGAATGGACTGAAAAATGATTTAAAGCATCTTTTGAAACGTTTATTTAGAAGAGGGGCTGTAATTTGTCAAAAAATATAACTCACAAATCAGTAAAAAGTTTGAAAAATTGCCGAACTAACAATGAAATTTGATTGCTAGCTGAAGCATGTTGAATATAGGTTTCATGAAAAAAAATATATATATAAGCTCCGGAATAAGGGAGGGGTGGCTATTCAAGATTAGTTAATTACCAACCACTTCGACTCAGATATAGTTCCATTAGCCTTTTCCAACCAATTATTTTTCTTTATTAAATATGACGAAACGGATTATTCATTGTGAGCTTCATTCAACTTTAAGATTTTATGATTTACGGTACCAGCGTGTAAATAAGATAACTGAAATTTTACCATTAGCCACCTCCCACATAGCCATTGCCCATTTATGCAACTAGTTTAATCATATTTTTACATTGCTAATTTCTATGCCACATTTCAAAAGCATTAATTTTTATCAAAATAAGCCTAAAATTAACCTTTTTTTTCCAAAAAAGTACAAAATTTTCATGCGCTGGGGGCTCCGCCTTCAAACCCCAGTAACAGTCTCCCCCCATTGCAGATTTCTGGCTATGCGCCTGAGTTAGGTTTTTGCTAATTTCTATGCCTCCAGAGTTCTCCCTGATGCCACGTTTTCAAAGCATTAATTTTTATCAAAATAAGCCTAAAATTAAGTTATTTTTGTAAAAAAAGATAATTTTTTGAGTGTTGAGGGCTCTGCCCCCAGACCCCCAATGGCCTCTTGCGGAGCTTCCAGCCAGTACTTAAATTGTAAAATTTTGCATGGGGGGACGCTTTTGCAGCCTTGACCAAACGCATTTGGCATGCGAAAGTACTTTAGTGAAGATTACGTAATTCCGTCGCCGAAATTGAATGAACACCAAAAAAAAGGTCTTCGCCGGAAATTGAAGTGTTTTTTTTTTGACAAAATTAGGTGAAGAATCATGCCTTTTTCGTCTGATCATCCAGCGCTCAAATCTCGATGGGGGGACGCTAACTCTCGATGGGGGGACGCGTCCCCCCGCGTCCCCCCTACAATTTAAGTACTGCTTCCAGCCCTCAAAACACAGCCTCTCCCTTATTGCAGGTTTCTGGTTACGCGCCTGATACTAAACCTGAGCTGCCACGGTGCTGCTCATACTTCCAAGTAGTAGAATATTACAATAGAAGTTATTGAGCTAGCCAAATAACAAATGCTGTCTGCAGTAATGAAGCAGTACCGCTATCTTTAAAATATAACCTTTTTCAGCCTGCAATAAATTATAAAGGGCGACACCACAAAATTCCGCCCCGCGTGTCACCATCCTTAGCCAGGACACTGCGGATTGGTGTGAAATAAACCAGTCAGTGAGTAAGAAACTAGCAGAGTTACCACTTTCACCATAGCTACCAAAACTTCCGCATTTCATTCTCTGAGCAAGCAATTGCTAGGTCTATGTTGCTCAAAAGAAGCAAAGTTCCTAACCAAAACTTGAAAAAAAAAAACATTTAAGTCTTCTCAATCATCTAAAAACTACACCACACATAGATATAAAAAAAAACAAATATAAGACTTCCGGAAAAAAAAACAAAAAAACGTTTTTTTACAGCACTAATCGAAGTCGAAAGCACAAGAAATCAATTACAAAAAGCGTTTTTTCATCTCTCCTTCTGTCTAGTTACTTTTTTTATAACTGGTACTGGGCAAATTATTATATATTTGCAGCCAGGTTGCAAATCCAACTAAGGCAGCTTTCATTTGTACAGTATTATACTTGTCAACTAACGGCTGGGTTAACTGAGATAAAAAAATTATCATCAAAACCTTCCACCAAAATTTGGAGTGAAATAAATGCAGCGCAGGTATATGAAGAAACTCGGACTTCAACTGCCGTGTAGTATGCAATAATGGCCTGTTAGTGTTAAGTATTGCTATTAGCTGCAGTTGACGTAGATGACCGCATGATCTTTTCACTGATTCCTGCCTGCGTACTTTTAACGTCTGGTAAAATAACTTGACTTTGTCAATAACGCTGGAGAAAAATTTGTGAATTTCGCTATTTTGCTTCAATAACAGCAGTCAGCCGTCGTTTTATCTGCTACTGCTACCGTACCAAAATTCTATTTAATCGGTTTTGACTCAGTCTGACCTGAATAATTCAGAATTTCAACCTCGATCCATATCCACTATTGCAAAAATGTGATCCTTCGTGACGTAACTGGCCTGAATCATATTGTTTTTCTTTTGTTTGCGTGAGGTTTAGAATGTGAAGACGTCCAATTAATTAAAACAGCAGACTTACATTTGTAAGCAAAACATTCCCGTTTTAGCTGAAAAGGAGTCCATCAGTTAAACAAACATCTGACCAAGCACTAGATGTTCCAGCCTTCATCGGTTATTGAGCTGGAAAGTACTGGAAAAACAGCTTTCAGAAGGGGATAATTTTAGGTGTCAAACAAAACGTGTCCACTAAACTTTGATTTAACACAATAAATTCTTTACCATTTTTAATAAATTAGCTCAAGATTCTCCCAAAGTCCATTTTTTCTTTCTTTTTATATATTATACAACAAACGGTAAATTTGGCAGGAAGCTTTAAAACCTAAACCTCGAGTTCACCAAGGTTGTTTTTGTACAAGACTAAGTAAGCAAGTGGAATTACCGGAAATTTCAGCATGTGGAAAGGAATCAGTGTGATCAGAATTATAATTTTTTAAATTCTTTTTGCATAATTGCAATAGAATACTAGTATAATGTAAATGATTAATTTATTGACAGACACAAAAAACAGCGGTCCAGCAGCACAATACACACTAATACACACAAAACACATAAAAGCCAAAGCAAGGTATAGAGTCCTTTACTCCAACCATGGACTTCTTAATACTAGGAGTCCATGCTCCAATTTTATCAATATACTCGTATTCTAATTCAATAATTAAAAAAAAGTATTTTGCCTACCCATAGAAACTTGGCTAAGGATCCGAACAAAATATATCTAACTTTAGCAGAACTTTTGATAAATAGGCTTTCCACAAGAATATAGATCTTCAAGGACAGGGGTCGGCAACCTTTTAAAATATGCGGGCCACATACGGCGACAGCAAAATCCAGCGGGCTGCCATGCAGTGGCGTCGCAAGGGGGGGCGGCCCGCCCCGGGTGTCACCATTTTGGGGTGACACCGTATTAACAAGCGAAACCATATCCCCACCGGTTTGTGGAGTACATCTTTTTTCCGTCCTCATTTGGACCGAAAACCAACCAATTTAGCGGCGAAAACCTTTTTTTTTGTTTTGGACTTCACATATTTCTGGGCCGAAAACCCACTAATTTGACGGCAATGATCTTTTTTTTTTGGTCTTCACCTATTTTTTGGACCGAAAAGGGGTAGCACCACAAAATCTCGCCCCGGGTGTCACCTTCCCTAGCAACGCCACTGCCGCCATGAGTTAGAGGCAATATTCGGCGAAAATATCAGCGCAGACCGAAAAAAAGTCTTAAGAATACTCTTCATTTCCGGTTTGCAAATGTCACGTGTAGGTTTAAAAGAACGTACAGTACCGCGGGCCGGATCTAACGGGATTTGGAAGGTCGCGGACCAGATGAAATTCCTTGACGGGCCGTAGGTTGTCCACCCTTGTTTTCGGATATACCCGACAAAAAAACTTTTTTATATCCGTTTTTATCAAATCAAATCAAAATCTTTCGTTATACTCGCTGGATTACGCCGAAGCGTGTAACGAGTTGGCGGGGCCCATCTCCGCGTCATTGCGCCCGGGCAACACAGCTCCTTTCGAAGAAATGTCGCAGCGGTGGCGAGCCGTTGGCAACACTGTGTCCGATTTGACCGGCCCGAGATTTGAACCTCAGACCTCCCGCTCCAGAGACGAACGCGTTACCGTATAATAATTTGAATGATTTTGTCTGGTACCAAAATTTTATGGATGCAAAAATAGGTTTGTTCTTGCTAGAAGACAATGGGAACGATAACAAAAAACAATAATGCATGTTTGGCGTTCATTTTTCTGATTGCTTATAACTGACGTAGGAAAAGGGCAAAGATCAAGTGGAAAATGCAAAGCGCTGGTATATTTACCGAAATCAACTAGTCAAATTTGACGCATTAGACCAGAACTAGCCTTGCTACTACATCAAGTTTATAAAGCGAATTAATTATGAAGTCACTGAAATTTATTATCTACGTATTTGCGGGATTAGCTCTATTTCTATTGCTTTCAAATGCGGAACGATCGAAAGTACAAACGTACCACAAATACAAAACTGTCATGAAAACACGAGACCGAGTTCAGTTCAGCAAAATTCGTCTGAATCAAGAAAACAAAAAATCAGCAATTATAGAAACCAGCGCCTGTCCGAAGAAATGCGTTTGTTCCAACAATGGGCTAGTGAATTGTAGCAGGTGATGTTGTGCCACAAAAAAAAAGCCACAAAAGATGCACGTTTGTTGATTGATTCATTCTGAAAAAACTGCATTTTAAAATGTATATAGTGTAAAGTGTATTGTTGGAAGTGATATAATAACAATTAATTTAGAAATTTCTAATCTCTGTGATTGTTGTACTCTACATGGACTACTGGAACTAAACAGCTCTGGTTTTACATCATTGGGTAATGGAAATCTCGTTGTTGTGGTTGCTGATGACACTTGTCACGTAATTAATGAAATTAATCTTGACAAACTGAAAGCTAAAACGAATAAGTTGCTGCTTAGTACTGCACAGTGGTCATCGCCTTATAAACTCACAATTAATTTTTCAAAATGCAAAGCAATGATTATTGCTCCTAAATTTAGATCACCTTCATGTACTATTCCAATTTTAATTAATGACATTACTATACCGATAGTCGATTCCTTCCGATACCTTGGCGTAATACTGGATAATAAACTGACTTTTTCTGACCATCAAATGTAGCGAAAAAAGTATCTCGGTCAGTTGGCATCATTTCTAAATTAAGACATTATGCTCCGACCTCAGTTTTACTTAAACTATACTATGCTATCATCCTCACCTGTTGTATGGTATTATAGTATGGGGATCAACCTATAAATCATACTTGCAAAAACTTGTATCCTTACAAAATAAAGGTTTAAGAATAATTACTAATAATTTCACATTCCATCAACCCTTCGTAAGTGTGTCTTTGTTATACAAGCAAAATAAAATACTTAAATTATCAGATATCTATACTTATGAAGTCGCAATATTCATGCATAAATTTTGCAATAAGAAACTTCCCATTACTTTTTCGAAGGACTGTAAAACGGATACAGTACACAAATTAAGAACTAGTCAAAATTTAGCTTGTAAGTTTGCTATTCCGCGATACAGCACATCTCGACTGCAACGTTCTATAAAATACAGCGGAATTAAGATCTGGAACTCAATTTCGTCTGAAACTAAAAATAGTTCCTTTAAAGTATTCAAGAAAAAGAACAAACAATGTTCACTTGTGCTTTATTAAAGATTACTTTCATGCAATAAGATTTCCAAATTCACTCATTTAGTGTACTTTTTTTTTTCTGGTACTACCATTCTTACACTTAAATCAATATACCCGGCCTTAGAATTTGTAACATGTTTTTTGCCTGTAACTCTGATAGTATATTTTTGCCAATTTTTTTTCTTTTTTTTAACTTGCTTTTCAACTGCAGTACCGGTAGTTTTTTTTTTGCTTTTGCTCTTTTGTATTTTTTTTTTTTTAATGCTTACTGCTTTGCTTAGTAGTGCTCTGTTATTTGTATTTTATGGCATTGTGGAAGCCTTCTCTTTTAGGGTGACTGCTTGACTTGAAGACCCTAATCCGGTCACTTCGCAGCATCCTAGTTGTCTTTTTGAATATTTTACGTTGTGTGTTTTATTGATTATTGATGTGAGCAACAAAACAAAAATGAATCGTTCTAGCATATGCAATCATTCATCCTTCTCTCACCGGATGACGTCACACGCTAACTATTAGACGATCAGCACACTTTCCATTTCGATAACTATTTTGTGCTCTGAGAAATCCGCACCGGCTTAGGAGTTTCCAGTGATCCAATGTTCCTGTGGGTTTCTTTGAATTCCTGTTCACTGAATTTGCTGCTTGTTCAAGTTCAAGTTCGATTTATTATTTGTCGCTACAAGATACAATAAATGACACACTACATAAAAGTAGTTTACAAAAGTAAAACAAATAAAAAAAACTTTTCACGACCGGAGACTGGAAGGGACCTGTTACGATCATCTAGTCAAACAGCCCCCGATTATGCACCTTTTTGCTCATAAGAGCTTCAGGTCTACGAGAATGTGAAGTTATTGCTTTGAGAGAGATGAGATGAGACAATTCTAGTAAAAATTCTAGTTAAATGTTCGAAGCCACCAAGCAGAGATCATAGTAAAGGGTTTTGTCCAAAGACACAACAATATGACCAGGGTAGGGTTGAACCCAGATCATGCGATCAGGGTCGTCGTAAAAACGACGTCTTTGCCGGGTTTTCCTCTCAACCAAGCTGCCGACTATTAAAGATAAGATCATTATATTATTTCGGTGCAGACTGCTGGTGTCTATTTCTGCTATAATGTCTTCGGTATTTGTGTTTTTTACACATCATTACATTTTTAGGCTCGGCTTTACTGCTGTTCCGTCACTTCCAGCGAACGCCACTTCTTTGGATCTTTCCGGAAATGACATCACATATCTCCCTGACAACTCGTTCTCTTACCCAAACCTTCAAAATGTGGACCTCAGCGGAAACCACCTGAACGACAAGAGTTTTACCACAAAGGTAAAACTGGTGCTCGAGGACATGACATTAATTAATTTCTCAAGAACAAAACGGCGCAGTTTACGTTCGAGAATCGAACGTGAGTCAGCAACTTACAAGTAACTGTAGCTTGTCAGTGCTTGCTGCAGTCGCGTTAATAAAGGCTTCTGCGACGGAAAGAAAATTTCATTGATCCGTAATGCGCTTTTTTGCAAGGAAAATAAGGGGTAGGACCAAAAAGGTTTTTGCTACTTCACATTACATTAAATGGGGATGAATTTGGACCTCCAAACCACTACCTTGATGAATACTATTTTGTATCTTTGACGCTGTACCGTTAGTACTGCAGTTCCACTTTAATAAAATAATGTATTTCTAGTATACGCCAGTATCCTCGTCGCTAAAAGTTTGGAACATATTACTTTTTAGACATTTTTTGGAACAAAAGTACTGACGAAACTGGACTTGGGTTTCAACGCTTTTACGTCAGTGCCAAGTCATTTACCGAAAGAGATCGAAACTTTGTGGTTTTACAATTCAAACGTAAGTCATTGCGATTTTGTTACTCTATTTCTTACTTCAAACCAAACCCATATACCCTCTGAATTTTCGCCAAAGCGTGTAATGAGTTCCACGTCATTATGCCTGATCTATACAAATGTCGCAACGGTGGCGGACAATTGACAACCATTATGCAATTTGACTAGGTCAGGAATTGAGTCTTGAACCTCTTGTTCCAGAAGCAAATGTGCAAACCACTTGACCAACTGCTGGTTGATTTAGGGTGATTATTTGCCATTGATTAATATGCTTGAAACTGGATATGCCAGGGGCGTATAAGAGAAAGGTTGGGGTGCCGGGGACGATAGCTCCCCTTCCCCGGAATACAAGGATAGCAAGCAAATAACAGTTTTATTGTACTTACTTGAATTACAACTTGCAAATCAAAAGTTTTGTCAACCTTGCAGATCTTTTTTGGTTTTCATCAGAAGTAGACAGGTCGTTTTTTGTTATTTTCTTTTACACCTTTGGTTGGAAACCTCCCAACTGAACAAACCCCCAGCTACGAACCAGTCAAAATCAACACGAATAAAGCCCATTTGCTTTATGATCAATAAAACCTTAACCGATCTAAATTTCTTTTTATTTTTTGTCTTGTGATTTTCTACAACTCTTATATATTCTTTTAGATTAAAGATATAACATCGCAATTGCTGACTCCTTACGCTAACTTAACCTATCTCGACTTGTCTCAAAATAGAATTTCAGCTGTCCCGACAAACCTCAACGACTTCTTTCCAAGACTCAACCATTTCGACGTTTCGTTCAACCACATTTCAACAATCTACAATGCAACGTTTAATAGTAAGAAAAAACACGTGCACTGTGCTTATTTGAGACTGACGCAGCCTTAAGCACTTGGTCGTTGGATAACAAACCAAAACGTTTATGGTTCGATTCTCTGCATTTGCTGTAAATCTCGCTGTGATAAGTGAAAAATTCCTCTGTTAAAATTGTATTGTGCTCGTTTCTCACTTTACGTTAATTATTTGTTTACATAAAAGTAAGCAAAAGTTCAAAGGTTTACAATATTATAACCAACAAGCTGTTGAAAATGATACCGATGCTAGTTTCTGCGAGAATAATGGTTCAGAGTTTCAAGCATTTGCCATGGCAATAAAGTGGGTTTGATTCTCAATCTGATCAAATAAAAAATTAAAAATGCAGTAGTTCCTGCTTATTTTGTTCACGATCGATCGCTAAACCGCCAGTTGATCTAGTACTAACGCATTAGTCTCCGGCAGGTCTAAGGTTCAAATCTAGGGCCGGTCAAACGTGACGCAGAGTTGCCAACGGCTCGCCAGCGCTACAACATTTTTCGAACGGAGCTACGTTGGCCGGGTAAAATGACGGAGATGGGCCTCGCAAACTCGTTACACGCTTCCGCGTAATCCAGCAAGTATGATGAAAGATTTGATTCGTTCACGATCGATGGTTGTTCAGTATACAAAACTTTTATGAATGGGTTTTGTAATGCTCTTATAAATAAGTTACTATAAAAGTTTTATATCTGGTTGCAAAAAAAGCACATGTAAATGCACCAAGTTATAAACATTCGAATTTATGGTTTTGGTTACATTTTTTGTTTAGATACAATTTATTTGCAATATATCAGTCTTCGCTTCAACAAGCTAACAGAAGTTCCAACAAAATTCCCACCCTTCTTGCGGAACCTTGACCTTGTTGGGAACCCTATCACCCAAATACTCCCGAACACCTTCATTTATCTTCCTGAGGTAAAATGGCCATAGACGTCTATTATTTTTCATGGTTGACCAAAATGTTGGTGTAAGCCGAAAATGCATTCTCACCAAATTTGAACTTTCTACGTCTTGCAGATTTCAAGGTATTTCAGTTCAATATCAGCGATTTTCCGTTAACTTTAGAGTTGTCATTCCGTCAGCATTTTGAAAGACGATTGACTTTTGGAAACTCGCTTACATTTATTTGAAGAGCAGCTATAATTTTACAGTTACAAACCTTTACTTTGCCTTAGAATAACTCTGCCGCAAAACACCTATTGAGAGTCACAAACATGCAGTAACTTTTTGAAAATTTGTTTCTAATTCGTAACTCTGCCAAAATTTCTATGGGGAAAAAGCCTTTCTATAAGGGAAAATCTGTTGTAATCTGTTATATCTCGGAACAGAAGGTCGTGGAAAACTCAAATTTGGTGAAGTTAGTCTTCGGATCTGTCAATATTTTTTGAGAGAAAACCGAGCAAAAAAATTTCCGACCTGAATGTCTTTTAAAGGGTCGTATTACAAGAGCAAACTCAATTTCGACTTAAGCTAATATCTAAAATGCTGATACAAATGATATGAGTGATTCTAACAAAGAGTATAAAGTTAAGTTAGTTAAAAGTGTCCACGAAGCTTTTGGATAAAAAATCACTTCTCGAATTATTTTTTAGCCACTCTTTAAATTTTCTTCAAGTCAGACTTAAGTGCGTGCTTGTAATAGGATTGAAAATTTTGACCGATTTTTATTATAACACTTGTGCAATTTACACTTGGCGTGAAATACTGAGGTCATCAGCTTATTCTTTGTTTCTTCAACTACATGTAGATTGTATCCTGATGAGCTAGCAGGTCATACTTGCGTTGTTGTCGACTAAAAGCAGCAAAAAACACGGGGTATGCTAACGACTTTCTACCATGGGTGAACCAGACCTCGGAATTAAGTCAGCTACACGTAAAATTTATTTAATCTTAATATTAAATTGCATTGTTAGTGATATGTTTTACCACAACCATAGAATACTATTACAAATGTACAACCGCATGCGCAAAACTGCTACTCAAAAATACTTCAAAAATGTAATAGTAGCTGAAATTTCACACGAAGTGACTATTTTACCAATAATTTCAACTTTAAAAAGAGTAAAAAATGAGAAATATTCATGCACGTATTTTTTTTCATTTTTAAGGGTCAAGATTAAGGTTTGAGAGGGTTTGTGTTAGTTCTAAAATCTGAAGTAAGCGATTAAACGTATTTTTTTCAGTTGGAAACCTTATCAATGTGGGAGAGTTCTTTAACCACCATCCACGATTACGCTTTCAGTGGGTTGGACCACGTAACCATTCTTGACCTCATGGAATGTCACGTAACCTCTCCTATCACCAATTACACTTTCCACGGGCTGAATAACGTAGAAACCATTGACATCAGCCTCAGCAACATCAGCGTAATGGAACGGGCAGCGCTGAGGGGGTTGAACAAATTGCAGGTTTGTATTGTGCGGTGTTTTTAAAAAGCAATTGAACTCACTTATGACGTGTCACCCTGGCCGAATTGCAGCGTCTCAGTTTAGTTGATGGAGCGCGGAGCTAATGACCGAATGTTGTTGTACTTACGTATGTTATGTTCTTGGTAAAGATACTTATAACCTGTCAAAGCAAGCGGTCTATATCCAATGTGGTGGCCCATTCTGGCAAAATGCTTTAAAAAACAAATCCAAGAATGAGTGCTTTGCGATGGTGTTGTTAGATGATGTTCATAGCATAACCTAATTCAGAAGCAAGAAAAAACGAATTTTTTTGTTTTTGGATTTAAACTGAAAACTTAATAAATTTTATCATTAGCAAGTTTATATTATGTATGCGTAGGCTTTTAGCATTTTTGAATGGCTTACTTCTTTCTTCTATGCTGTCATTTTTTACGACGAATTTAAGTTATTTTTATCATTACCCTATATTTAGACATTGTGGCTTAACGATAACCCCTTCAAAACTCTGGATCCTCAAGTATTTAATCACAATACTATTCCTTCAATTTCGGAAATTTATTTGTGGGGCAATAGTTGGAATTGTGACTGCAAGTTGAAATGGCTTAAAGAAATGCAAGAAGAAAGGTTACTCTACAAAACAGATGTTTAATTTTCTTTCAGTCTTTTAGCAGTGAAGTACTCAATTTCATCTCCATTTTTGGTGTGAAACTAGACTGGGGGCACTTACTCTCTGCATTTTTTGTTTTTATAATTTCAGATTTAAAATAAAAAGGTTGCCATAGTGTGCCCAGCCAAAAAGGGAATAACGCATTATTTTATAAGAACAATTATGTAAGATTAACACGAGGCTCAATTTTGCACAAAATTTAAGAAAAGTCAGCCTAACTTAAAATTCACTGGTTCTTATAATGGAAAAGAGTGCAACGATGCATGCTACAAATAACGCTAAAAGTTTGTTTTCTCGACTGTTAATTACTTCAGAGATATTAGAATTTTCCAATTTAAAGATATTTCAATAACTTAGTTATAGTCTTTATCGGTACAGACTCTAATATTTTACAAGTTCAAAAAATTAATACTTTTAGCTCGGTCATTCAAGACCCACGTCTAATGACGTGTGCAGAACCTACGTCACTGAAGGGGAAAACATGGGACAACTTGCATTCAAGCCAATTCGTTTGTTAAGTTACAATTGTTGGTCTATCAATTTGCAATAAACAATAAATTAATGAGTATCCTTCTCCACTATTTGTTAAAAGTTACGCGTTTCAAAAAATTTTTTAAGCATTGGGGAAGATGATGTCATTGCAGGAAAAATAAATGCAAATATATTCCGAGCAGGAGGATCGGAAATTTCAATCTTGATATGAGAGACTTTTTTAAACATCTTGAAATTGTATTAAAACAGGCCACTTGGAAGGAAATTGCGACGCTGAGTAGGTTACTTTTCAACTACGAAATGCATTTTTACTGCGTTTTGATTTTTGGTTCTCGATTCAATAAATCTATTGCTGTGAAACTGACTTTAGCGAAGTCGCCTGAATTTTGCATTGCACTCTTAATCCTTTGTTGAGATATACGGAAGCCAGTACTTTTGCTGAGGACTTGCATCATAATGCATATTTGTGCGTTTCGATGGTTGCGGCAAACAAAAGAAATAACAAACAAATGTAACCCACAGACGCAGCTATGTAAAAGAGCCGTGCGGATAGAGCTATTAAGCTGACTCCATGTAACCTGTAGCATTTTATCCGTACACTTTTTTGGCGTCGTGTTTTTTGGTTTGCAATTCCGTAATCCTTTTTCGAGAGTGACCGAGAAATGAGGTCAGAAATGTGAACAAGCCATGCAATTCAGCATAAGTTTTCAGCAAAAAATTTTGAATAAATTTATTCCTGGTGCAACAAGACTAGTACTAACAGTAAAACGCACCATGAAAAAGCACCCCAACAATTGAAACATCATTTAAAAATGGCTTCTTTATGTACAAATACGTCATCTCTGCATTATGACTTAATAATGTTCAAATACTACAAAATCATGAATCTAATACACGTCATCAAGGTCGGGCTGCAGACATGGGTCACCGCACACGTCCTGCGAAAGCTGTTTTGCGAAGTTCTCATCCAGGTCTATGTAGCCCTGCTCCGCAATCGCGACTCGTTCCCAATCGCCGGCAATTGTTCGCAGTTCGGCGAAATCGAGGTTGCGATCGATCGGCATCACTCCTACCGCGAACGTCTGAACAGAAACGCGCGCTTTATTGAAGTAGAAGGAGAAGTACAGTAATTACCTCGTTTCTCGGAAAGAAACTTTTCGTTTTCGAGTCGAGCTGCCTCCTGCCTCACTGTCCCTTTTAATGCTTAAAAGGGACAGTTTGAATCCTCTATTGCAGGGGTCTGCAACTTTTTCGTCCCGTGGGCCACATCCAGACCCAGCAAGGTTCCAGCGGACCAAAAAACAAGGTCTTCGCCTGAAAATTAGGCATTTTACAGTGATTTAATGGCGATGACCAAAGAAAAGGTCTTCGCCTGAAAATTAGACATTTCACAGCCGATTTAATGGTGGTAACCAAAGGAAACAACATTTCGACGGGGTTGTTGGTGAATTTGAATCATACAAAAGGTCACGGGCAGGATGAGCATAAAAGTACCCGGGCCGGATGAAATTGCTTGGCGGGCTGGATTCGGCCTGCGGGCCGTAGATTGCCGACCCTTGCTCTATTGTGTGTGGCAGACAAATGGGCAAGTATCAGCTTGACTTGAAGACCGAAAGGTCCTTTTAAAGAAATGAGGTAATTACTATACTTTTAAAGAAAATGAACGTCAAGCATGATTGGTATGAACACCAACAACAAATCTACGGCTGGACTTAATTTAGAGTTGTAAGTCGGCCCGGGCTTTTCGGTTCGGGTTGGGGGCTAAAAGTGACAAAAATTTCGGGTTTAATTCGGGCCTGAGACGTGCTTTTTGTCTTAGGTGCACAAAGATATACTCAAAATAACTTGGCAACGTTGCTAAATTTTTTAGACCTAACTAAATTTCGGATTTTTTCAGACATGATTTGGGCTTCAAATTAGTTTTTGGGTTTGGGCCTTAACTAGTCGGCCCGTTTACAAGTCTGACTCAACTTATCGAATGAAATCTCAGCCTAACACTGTAGTAGCAGATACTTTCTCTTTAACAAGAGTTAAACTGGTTGTTGAAATGATTGGTTATAATCACTGTCTAAAATGAAAAGAACCATCTAGACTGCTACCTGCGAGATATTTTTGGAAAAGGGGAGTTTAATCTCTTTCCAAGGGTGCCCAATTAGACCACGCAATGGCGGCACCGCTTTGAGCTCGAATATTTGGCGAAAACAAGACAGTGCAGACCAACAAATCAGTGTGCAAATCAGTCAGTGTGCAAAAAGGTTTTCTCGGACTGCGGTCGAGCCACAAACCAACTTTAGAACGGGTACGGAAAAGCGCTAGCCGTTTTGGCAACAAATTTTTCATTGGTTGCAAGGCAATTGGGGGGGGGGGCCTGGCTACCCCCCTGGCTACGCCTATGATGACTACTTCGTGGTTGGAGGAATCCGCACCTGCTCAGGAGTTTCCAGTGATCCGATGTTCCTGTGAATTTCTTCGAATTCTTACCCACTGAATTTGCTGCTTGTTCGAAGGCACAAGCAGAGATAATCATCGTAAAGCGTTTTATCCAAGGACGCATTAACGTGCGCAGGGTATGGGTTGAACCCGGATCATGCGATCAGGATCGTTGTAAAACAACGCCTTTACCCTCTCGGCCACGCCGCCCCCTTTTGAGCCAATATGGTCAAAATACAAGTTACGTAAAAAGCAGAAAAAACAAGTAAAGGTCTTTAGCACTTGCTCGGTAAATTTGCTCCAAAGACAGTTAAAATCATTTGCACATAATTAGAAAACTCCCGCTGGCCGGACTTTGTTGACACTCCTGGTCTAAAGCTTAGATTTGGCTCACTCTGTCTGGTATATTGTTGCTATGAAGGTTTTTATTTTGAAAGGTGCTAGTGAAAGCCGTCATTATTGAATTTTGTTGATGAAAATGAAGCATTCCTTCTGACAACTCTTTGTTCCACCAAGTGCTGAAAGTCATTCCAAAGATAATTACAAATCTTTGGAAAATATTCAAAAAGCGTTGACGACATTGCTTAACGTATTTGCGATAAATTTGAACTCTAGTGCTCAGCTACTGATTACAGTACATTGGAAAATATATTCCAAACAGGTGACTAATATTCAAACACTTGAATATTCAAACAATGGAAATACCTTAATGCCTTTGCTTCTTAGTTTCTGTGCAGGGATTGTGACGTCATCGAGCGACTTTCCGTCTGTAACGACGATAATCACAGCTTGAGCCCCTTTGCGTCTCCCCCTCCCCATAGAGAGCATTACCTCCCCGGCGTACGTCAACGCCTTCCCGGTGTTGGTTCCTATGAAAGGCATTTTTAACTAAGAAACTATTCTTCACAGAAAAGAAGTAATTTTAAAAGAAAAAGATAACAGTTGGGCGAACATGTTGAACCTCACCCAAAGCTTTAAAAACTGATATTGACAGCTTCACTGCTTGACGTTCAGCGTAAAAGATACAGCGTAAAGCCTCCACCGTATGTGGTAGACAGACGGCAGCTTCACTCAAAGACCGAAAGTTCTACGCGCTGTCTGTTGGCTAAGCCAACACGGTGAATAACGATCCACTTATAAATAGATTTATCGCTAACGTGTTTCAGAATACAGTTCTGGATCAGGGTAAGAGTCAAGATCAGATACTAAAGTTATTTCTAACGAGAAATGTTTCAGCAAAAAACTTTTTTATTCAAAAGAAATTTAGGGCTTTTTCCTTATCTTTTTTTTTTGAAATTGAAGTGCCACGCCTCACGAGACTCCGTCACTCCTCTTCTGATGTCAACAAAATGAGCTCACGTCGGAAAATGCCACTACTGCTATGAACTTTCACAAAACAGTTTCAACCATTTTGAGCTTGTCCAAGCAGCACAGTTCGATTATAGTATAATTATGCTCGTCTATGAACTTAAAAACTAAGCATAGAAACAACATGACCATTCAACGCTCTTGAATATTTTTTCAACCTAGCGAACTACGGAGTCTGAAAAATCTTTGGATAAGATTTTACTAGAACTTGAGATTTATATTATGAAGTAACGTTTTGATACACAATAATAAGTTGATGAATTTTAAAGAGCAGAAAAAAAAGGCTTTGTATTACATCAATCAATCATTCAATTAGTTAAAATTTTAATACCACGCTTTATATTTTGTAGTTTTTTTTCACAAAAATAATTATTAAATAACCCCACCTGTTCCGTCATACGGAATTTTTTCGATAGCTTGGAGAAGCATCGGAGGCTCGAAACCGCTGTCAAACCGAATCTCACTCTGGCTATCAATTCGGGAATTATAACGAAACAATGCAAAGTTAAGGACGCTCAAATCGTAGAGGCTGAAAGTGAAAAACAAATTATTTCACAGGAACAACTTAATGTAGCATTAAAAAAAGCGATTCGCAAGTTTATGACTTTAAAGAATTAGGGCAAGAAGAGAAACTAGCATTAGAAAAAACTATCACCGAACCATGATGGAAAAATTATGAAACAAAAGTTTTCTACAAAAGCATGATGGATTAGTATATTCATTACACATAAATTGAAATATGATGGTCAATAATCACACAAAACAAGAGTCATTCATTTATTTTCTCAGAACAGACATAAATTCAAAAAGAACTCAAGCAATTATTTTCAAAACAAGCATTTACACGCACTTGCGAAATTGCAACGGCAGAGGGTCGAACCATCGCATTACGAGTTTAACTCCGATTCTTAACTGATGCATTATTGTTATATTGTTTTATTATTTGATTATTTCAACATCACCATTTCGCGACCGTATTACTTTGCAAATGATTTGACAAATTCGAGGGTGATTTTCCAGCTGTCAACCCCAACTGATGAGGACGAATCCAGAACCATGACGAGGTCGAAGACAGCGTGAGGGGGACAGGGCTCTGAAAAAATTGTAGATTTCAAAACTTTCAAAAATAAACAACATGTAGTTTTACACTAAAGTTTGTAACGAATTGGCTAATCTTATTTCAACGTCAATGCGCCTATGGGCAATACATCTCTTTTTGAAGGAATGCTGCAGCGATGGCGAGCTGTTGTAACACTGCTTCCGATTTAACCGGTCGGGAAATCTTTCCTGAGAGCAACGCGTTATCCTTCGACCAACAGGTCAGGGTGAAAATTTGTCTAATGAAAAAATTATTATTGCGGACGCAGAGGAAATGAGTTGGGCTACTGAGGTTGAGAGTTTGGTTCCCTTTGCTCCTTCTGCACTTTCGTAAACATACGTTTAATCGCATAAAAAGTTTTGTGCTAATTCATAATTTATGTTGCTTTAATTAAAATGTTCATGTCTTCGAAGCAGCTTTTCGTCTGACACTTGTCAAGACGAATCGTCAGAATGGAGAACGCAGTCAATCCCGCCCCTTGCCGACAAAAAGAATTCGTGTACAGTTTAAAGATTGTACACTAATGGTGCTCTCTCATTGGTCTTTTTCCAATCAATCACGTCTCGGATTTTTCCTATAAACAGCCTCTCCTTTTCTGCGCTCTTCATTCCGATGATTTTTTTGACAAATGTCAGACAAAAAGCTGCTTTGAAGACATAAACATTTTAATTAAAGCTATTCTCAAGTTCTGTACCACCAATCAGCTTCTAGCTTTACGTTCTTGCGGCATTTTAAAAAGTCTTTATCCATATCAAATATATGCCTGGTGGATAGAAAGTCTGCTACTGAAACAGTAGATTTTAGATTGGGTTTCAATTTCCAGCCGGGACAAACTAATTACGTTTAAATTGGCATTCACGCTTTCCCTGGTTGACTTTCAGCTATAAAAAAAAGTCTTCGTAACGCCTCTAACTTGCGTGGAAGCTGATAAACAGGTGGGCAATGGTGGCAGCTTGACTCCAAAGCCGAAAGGTCCCTGATTTACTGTCTCCAGCCCAAAGAAACTACCTAGCTAAAAGAACGTGATAGCCCGTTATACACCTGTACCGTTTATTCACTTTTGGGTTCATAAAATTTAGAGTTTGTGTACAAAATCATAAAAATTATAAGCTTATAAAATTTGTTAAAGAAACAAGATACTGTAATTGGTACACTACACATAACTCCACAGCAAAAGGAAATAATTCAAAGCAATTATAACTGCAAATTTCTTTCAATTAAAACATTTTGTGCAGTTGCTATAGTCACAGCTTCTCAGCGGCTGAGCTGACAGAGCGGGGTTGCGGCTTAAACTTTTCTACCTCGTCCGTAACGTTAACGCATGAGGGGAAACAAAATTTAAAGATTCAACAGAAAAAAAAAAAATTCAAGATAATAAAGTTTCAAACTTTTACTAATTTATCAAAAAGTTTGGTCCGTATTTTTCTATGACCGGCTCGTTGTGCGTTGAAAACCGTAACTGGTTTCGTATCGGTTTTTGATCGTGTTTTCCTCCCGTGCTTCAACCGCCGTGGTTTTGTCAAAATTGTAACCTGATGATCAATCTTTGACAACATTCGCCGATCCTAATAACTCTTAGAAAATCCTGTCACTTGAAGCAGCTGTCGAATTATGTTACAAAGTAGAAACATTGTGCTAAGGAGCCTTTTTGTGAATTCAAAATGCGTTTTGAGTTTTGATGCAAATTTATAATATTTTGCTCGAATTAAATAGTTGCAAAACAGTATGCTCGCTATTCAGTGAGCCTAAAATTTTTGAGATTTTAAGTTGAAGGTCAGATACGGTAACTAGATCGAGTTTTTCAATTTCAAGGGAACATTTTCATGAGAAGCAAAAATCACTTATATTAGTTTTTTTACTATTTTCAACAGAGCTCATTCATGAAAGCCTATTTTTAACTTTTATTTAGAACTCAGTGAATAATTTAGTGGAGCCAGACTCCGACCGAAATTGCCTTAAATACGACTTGACTTGAACCCGAATCCGACTTGAGGAAACCCAAGTTCGACTTGAGCGAACTCGAATTTGATTTGAGTTAAACTCGAGTATGAAGTGAGTAAAACCAGATTCCGACTTTGCGTGAAGTTTAAAGTGCAAATAAAACCTAAAACCAATACTGACAAGACTTTACAGATCTGAAAGTTTAACGTGAGGACTTAATTTTTCATTAGCTGTTTAAGTTTTCAAACAAGCAAGCATGGACTTAATCTTCAACACGCATTCCTAACTCAGCCCTAAATTTTTCATGTTAGAGTTCGGAAAAAAACTTTCGAGTTAAAGTTTGAGCAACATGCTCAATTCTCAAGTTTGAGTTTGCATTTCCAACATTTTATTTTAGTAGAAGATTTGATGTCATTTTAGCCTCAGCAGTGCATCTTTTGTTGCTTTTGCACAAACGTTCAGGTTCTAAACAAAATAATTATTACTACACGATAGGTTGGTAAGTTGCAAAATTTTCAGTGTAGCTGCTATATGAATACAAAGCAAATTGGGACACGGTTTGATTGCTGTTTAGTCCAGAAGCCACGGGAGCGGTTATATTTAGATAAATCTGCCGTCTCAAGTTTTTGGCGATCCAGGTTTTCCTCCTGCTTGTTTGAAGTCCCTAAGCAGAGATGATTGCTGCTAAGCGCCTTAATATTGAGGCAACAACGTGACCAGTAAGATGATAGTTAATCGCAGACCTTAAAGCAAAGGGTGCCGTAAAAAAGGCTCTTTAGCCTGCGCAACCATGCTGCCAGATTATTGTTTTTAACACTGTAAATGGTAAATTTGTAGAATGTTTTGTGAGTACCGGTCAGACATTTTGAGGACTTTTCGGCATTTGCTATTTTTATTCTTTTTTAGCATTACGCACACGCCCGCACATTTTATCAGTGACCCGTAAAACAAGGCAGTTTTTAAACTTCATCAATGTACCGTAACGCTTCTCGACAGAAAAAGACAAAAGTATGGACATTTTTTGTATTTAGGTCAACAAAGCGTTGAAAAGTACCTTTTTTGATTGGTCTATACACGAACAAACTCAAGCTCATCGAAAAGGGTGACTAAAGCACTTGAAACGATTAAGCATAGTGCCGACGAAATAATGAGAATAATGGCAAGGGTCGTAAAAAAAGAGGCCAAGTTTCTCCCCCCTCCCCCCGCGCATCATATTTGCACAACCACTCCAAAAACAATATGGTTACAATACCAAAATATATTTAACCCTATTTTAGTCGGGGTATTTGATCAGCGCATTTCACACGGGGAGGGTTTGCCCCTATCTACTCCTAAACCAAACGTCATGGAAACTCCAAGTTTGGCATGCGGGTTGGCGTTCGCCGAAATTTTTTAGAAAAATTGGTTTTTGAGTTGGTGACGTCATCACTGTGACGTCACGTCCATACTTTGAAAAAATGACGTCATTTTTGTGATAATGTCACAGGCGGTTCAAATTTTGCACATTGGTTTATTTTGATGCTGAATCATAAAACGCCTAAGTCAAGTTGCTTGTCACAAAAACGTCTTGTGACGTTATTTAAGTTAAGTATTAGCTAAAAAATGCTCAGATTTCGGAAAGTGACTTTGGAAAACTTCAAATATCGGACAACTTTCCGTTACCTTAGCAACTTTAAATTTTTAGTGGTTAATTGTTATGAATTTTGACTCAAAGTCAAAATGATTTGAAATAAAAATTTTTTTTTCGGAAGGGTTTTATCCCAAAAAAAGCGAGAACTCCCATGCAAAATAGGGTTAACCAGAATAAGCAATTTTGGAAAAGAAAAGCACAAACTTTTTTCCGTTATACTCTCTTATATAATTGATGCTGTGACGTCGTCACATGTTTAATGAAGTCATTGCAAACTATCACTGAAAAATCCTATTAATCAAAAAGACGAAAACAAGATTTTTTTAGTTATGGTAAATAGGAGTTTGCTGTAAGTTGTCAGGGCGGATTGCTTACGATTAGTTCGGGATTCTTCTTCCACCTCTGTTCGATAAATGACTAGGCTGATATTGTAACGTTCGATTAAGAGTTGTTAGTTCTTGAACATCCTGCCCTTGTCACAACACCACCAGATTGTGCCTTGATCATTTCATTTCGCTCGGTAAAAATTATCGCCCACCAGGAAATATCCTCCTTCATCTGGCAGAAGATCTTATCGTTTTTATATTGCGAACAATAGAAATTTCGCTCGGTAAAAATTATCGTCCACCAGGAAATATCCTCCTTCCTCTGACAGAAGATCTTATTGTTTTTATACTGCAACCAATAGAAACGGTTTTGTTGTGTTGCCGGGAACCAATATAAACCTATAGAAACGAAAATAGTTGTGTTGCCGAGCGCAATGCCGCGGAAATGGGCCTCGCCAACTCGTCAAAAGCTTCGACGTAGGTTTTATGATTTGAGCTTAGATCAAGAAAAATAGCGATAGGTTATCATTGTAATGGCGCATTTTGTAAAAATCCAGCTCGGAATTGAAACCTGTTTTTTTTTCAGTTACGGCATAACAAGGTTCAGAGGCGTCGCTAAAAATGGTGATACCCGGGGCGGGATTTAGTGGTGGCACCCTTTATTGGCCAAAAAATAGGTGAAGACCAAAAAAAAAGTCTTCGCTGCAAAACGAGTTGGTTTTTGCCTACCAATTAGTAGGTTTTCGGTTTCAAAAGAAAAAAAACCAAAACGGTGTCACCCCAAAATGGTGACACGCGGGGCGGACTGCCCCCCCCCCGCTCCCCCTTAGCAACGCCACTGACAAGGTTATTATTATTATTTTACAATATACCATAACTGTATATAAACTTCATTATTGCAGCAGTTTATGCTGCGATCCTGCACAGTAGATATTTAGGGTTATATTTATGGTCACATCATAGGCTCGGCCACATTGTCAAGTTCAAGCCCGAGCAATGCATTTTCACTATTCTGGAATTTTCATTGCGTCATTTGATGAAACGCTTGAGTTGTTGAACCTGAATAGCTGGAAAAAAAACAAAAAAAAAACACGCCGGTAATTTATTGCCCTCACCTGTCGGCAATTCAATAGAACATGCTACAGCGGTGCGTGTGAGAGATGCGAGACGTCGTCGGCAAAGGCTTTGCGAGATGTTACTGGGAATAGAATAAGATGCATTCCGCTAGCGAGGTATCAAAATTCCGCCGAAGTGAACGCAAAAAACTGAGCTTTTAATACACAAAATTGAGGAGAGAGTGTTTTGAAATTATTTAGTCCAAAATACAAAAATAATAATTTGATGTTGTTTCAAATCAAAATCAAAATTCCAGTGTGAAAAACAAAACTACAGTATACATGGAAATTAATACCTTATGATTAGGCCCTCTATATAATTAATATACTATGAACTGAAATTATCGATTGGTTCTCTGAGCTGGTCACTTGGTCGAACGGTAAAGCGTCTGTCTCGGTAGCGGGAGGCCGGGGATTTATATCTCTGGCTGTTTTGAAAATCTGATGCATCTCAAATGAAGTGGCACTGACAGGGTCTGAGAGCAAAGTCTTCAGCCGCTGGACAATTTTTATGATATTTGTAAAAAAAAACAGCGATTTTAAGCCCATTAAGATGATATTTCGCTCGTTTTTTCGAGCTACTGTATATTTGAGAGAATTTGTTGCAAAGATTTCGAAGCCATTTGAATAGATTAAATTGCTCAGCCCCTTCAGCACCTGACTTCCAAAAGCATGTTTAAACGTTAAATTATTTAAGTTATAAAAAATAGTCTCCTGGTTGCACCACTGACGATTAACAATAGAATGTGTCGCAAGATGAGTGGAGTTTGAATTTACGGATTCAAAAAAGTGCTCGACAGCGTACTCCTGATGATCCCGATTACGGGTGGAGCAGACTGTAAGATCTTAAATTTTTAATTTTTGACGTGTATTGCGTTGTTATAACTGTGTCTTATTATAAGTTACTTATAAGGCAGCGAGGGGCTGGTTGAGAACAAAAAAAAAGGTCAAAATAGGCTAAAAAGTCGAATGGGAGCAACAAAGTATTCAGCAATTTGATTACCAAACAGGTCACTGCATAAGGTAACGTGGTGGATGTGTAATCTTTATCTGAATAGTGAAGACTAGAAAAGCCCCGGGTGTCACCGTATCGGGGTGATACCATTTTATGATACCGATCGAACAAAAAAGAAAACAAAAATACCGGTATGCTTAATATCATTGGAAATGTTCAGCACACTGGAATGGAGTAAAAATGATTTAAAGCATCTTTTGAAACATGTACTTAGAAGAGCGGCGCTAATTTGTCAAAAATATAACTCACAAATCAGTAAAAACTTTGAAAAATCGCCAAAACTAAGCAAACAAATTTGATCGCTTTTTGAAACATGTTAAATATAGGTTTCTTCAAAAATAGATATAAGCTCAGGAATAGTGGGAATGACTATTCAGCAATAATTAATTACTTATCATTTTAACTCAAACATCATTTCACTACCCCCCCCCTCTATTAAATATAGACGAAATGGATTATTACTTGCGAGTTTCATTGAACTATCAAATTTTCTGATTTATGGTACCAGCAGCTGGTAAATAAGAGAGCTGAAATTTCACCATTGGCCACCTCCCATATCGCCATTGGTCATTTATGCAACCAGTTTAATCATGTTTTTGCACTGCTAATTTCTATGCTACGTTCTAAAAGCATTAATTTTTATCAAAATAGGATTAAAATTAAGTTATGCAAAAAAATACAAAATTTTCGAGTGCTGGAGGCTCCGCCACCAGACCTCCGATGGCATGTGGTGTATGAGAGGAAAGCTCCCAGACCCCGAACACAGTTCCTCCCCCTGTAGCAGATGTTTTTGGTTACGCCTGATTCTAGAGTTACGCTGCTCTTACTTCCAAATTTTAGAATCTTACAATCAGAAGTTATTGAGTTAGGCAAATAACAACCTGCTATCTACAGTAATAAATAGTACATCTATCTTTAGTATATAACCTTTTACAGCCTACTGTACATTACAAAGGGTGACATCATGAAATTCCGCCCCGGTGTCACGATCCTTAGCTATGCCACTAGAAGGTGTGAAGTTTTCTTTTTGGTTGACGAATTTAGTACCGCCATAAAAAGTCTTCGTCTATACTTAATGAAGTATCTATGTAAGATACTGAAGAGTTTTTATAACTACCGTATAATTTTATAAGTACGCTGGTCTACCAAGATATAGAATAAGTTCGGTTAAATTCAAACTTTGTTAAATGTAGTGGCATTTGATTTATCATCTTTTAGCGGAATGTCACAAGTGGAACCAAAGAGTACAAAAGTGTCCTCGAGAGTGCTCTGTAGAGTACTCTGCAGAGTGTAGATGAAGATATTGTAAACTTCGGTTAAGTGTTGTTACTTTTTGAACATCCTGCCTAGGCCCAAGAGCACAAGATTGAGGCTTAATCGTTTTATTTCGCTCGGTAAAAATTTTTGCCCACCAGGAAATATCGTGTTTCCTTTGACAGTAGATTTTTATATTGCGAAGTGTAAAAAGCAGCTACCAAAAGTTAATGCTGCAGAGCGGTATTTCAAATGGTGCTGAGATAAGCCCCGTAATCCTACTGTTAATGTCATAAAAATAATTTGCTCGGTGTTCACGCGGTTAGATAATAAACCTTCTATTCTATTCATTGTTTAGTGCATTTTTGTTTGATTAAATTTTTGGCTTTCGCAGTTCCACGATTTATGTAGAGATGTTTTTGTAGACATTGCCTAATTGGCGCTGAAGTCAAATTATCGCATAACTATCCTTTGATAAACATTACTGTACTGATAATATTACCGCATCTACTATTACCGATCACAATGAACCTTTAGAACGTGTTTTGTATTACTTGTTTTTTTAAGCCTTGCTAAGTTGCCAGCTGGTTTCCACTCTTTTCTTCTTAATTTACCGGTTTTTTGAGTGCTATGAAGAAGGAGATCTATCACGTGCTCTGTACTCGTTGTAAACCTGCTTCGAGCTTTTGAACCAGTAGGGAATAGCAACAGTTTTGTGGCAAGTGTTATCAGAGTAATGTATGTAACTTGGGTAAATTGCGTTTTACGACCTCACTTTTTGGATGTTGTTGTTGTTGTGAACCCTCCTTCGAAGTTTTGTTACTGAATGAGTTACAAACTGTGGAGGGCCTTTCTTTGGACTTTTAATATTGCTGTTCGGGACAGTCGGTTGGCCTCGAAGCAAGGCCCTGTAATAGATTTTTTAAGTGATTAAAAGACTAGCGCAGCCCGCATTTTTTATTCACGAGTAAAATTAATTAACATTTATCATACAATACTATTTCACGTAGAAGTGTGCAACTGTGCATCTAGTCCAAAACAAAGGGATTGGAGGAGTTTGGCATAGCTCTCCTACTCGATACGCCGATTATTGTTGATCAAAGACTCTTCATCGCCAGCGTAAGTTAAAATCCAAAACCAGTGCAGGGTTCGAGTCGGAGTAGAACTGCGGAAGAAAACTAAACATTTGCCACAAAACGGTTGCAATTTGAAGTACCAACCCAAAGAGCTGCTTTACAAGCGCAACTCAAGTGGAAGTTTGGTGTGCAAAAAAAGTTTATCCTGAACGAAGCGTGTAACATACGCCTTCGTGAACCAAAAGACTTTTGCGGCAGGGCCCGAAGGACCTGGGTAATTTTGGGCAGTTTCTTTTTTTTTTTGAAAAAAAAAATTTTTTTTCTGGTTGAAAAAAAGATTTAACTTCATTTGAATAACCTTTCGCACGTTTTTGAGCGGTTTGAGAAAAATAAACTGCTACGATTTCAAAGTCATATGAAAAAACTATATTGCTCAGCCTACTCAGCACCTCACTTCCTTATCTGGTCAACTCCAAAATACTTTTAGAGGTTAAAAATTCTACATCTATGTTATTAAAAATACTCCTTGACTGCGAAATTGAAGACGAATTGTTTCTTGTAAGTAGGAGACAGAAGAGGTGAGTTGAGACAAAGAGAAGTCAAAATTGACTAGAAAACGTCACATGATATTTGAACTGATTTGTTTTTGAAAACAACAAATTATTAGGCTGTTGTAATCACCAAACAGGCTATACTGCGTAACCGAGAGTGATAATTCTGTGTGATCTTTGTCTGAATCGTGAAAACTAGAAAACAATGGATCCCAGGACAAAGCTGATTCTACTCATGGTGGTCGTCATCTTTTTGGTTTTTTACGTTGAAAGGTTCGTAAACAAACTCTTATTTTTCGTTTTCCAAGCTTTGTGCAATTATTTTTACGTTTTTTCTTCGTTTAATTTTGGAGCTTTAAAAAACAAACCAGGTTGTAGCGTGAGCGATTTTAGTTGTTTTTAAAGTTTATGGTCTGTGAATGATTGATTTCATAAACCAGGCCAAGTCTTTTCATCGAAATAACGGTATTCTTATTGAAAATGCTATTTTTTATTCGACCAATTGCAAAAATTGTTTGCGAAAAAAAAACAAACTAGAACAATTAAACCAGTAGAACATTGAAGGAACATGTTGATAACTCAAAGGCAACTTGGTTTTTATTTTAGACCAAATTAACAAAAAGTACTTGTAGGTTTAAATAAAAAGACAGTTATCTTTGGCTACAGCACTACCTTACACCGCGTTTGAAACTGTAAAACTACTAGATTTTTTTTATCTGGTAATTTGTGGGCAACACCAAAAATCTAGAAGTTCTCCTTACACTTCAATTAAATTTTTCAAAATTAGAGTAATTTCTTTTATTTTGTAGATCTTATGGTTGCATTATACAATGCTGGCCGCCATCAAGGAGTAGAGGTAGGTGATAAACGTTTTCTGTGTTATGTTAACGGTAATAACTGATGAAATAATGATTATTTGTATCTGGAAAGTTTTTAATGGCGTTCACCAGACGTATTCAAATTAAATAATCTTAGGATGATGAGTATATCCAGCTGCCAGCCCAGGGTGTGAATTGTTTTCATCAGAGTTGTAAAAAAGCCGACTAGTTCAGGCCCGAACCTGAAAAAGAATTTGAAACTCAAATCAGGTCCCCCCTAAAAAGCCCGAAAGCTAAGCCAGGCCTAAAAAATGTATACAAGTAATCGCTTCTTTCTTTGAAATAACGTTGGTTTGGTGTGACTGAATAACTATTTATTGATTATTGATAAATTGTAATGCAATCATAATAGTTGTGTTCATTTGAATTGTTTCAGGGCTGCAAGTTATTTTGATTATTTTTACAGCACATAAACACAAGGTACCTATGCTTATAGGCTCGAATTAAGCCAGAAATTTCGTCAACTTTAAGCCCGAACCTGACTCGAAAATTCTGGCCCGACTTACAACTCTGGGTTGGACATTGTACTTTGGTATTCTGTCTGATTTTGCAAATTATGAAGAGTAAACATTAGCTCTAAAACCACCAAATGACATCGGTTACCCTTTTTTTGGTACGAACAACTTTTAGAACACAAGCCTCATTTTTGCTCAACAATTTAAGAATAGATTAGGAACAATACCAGTCCCGGAATGATGCCACTACAATATTTTTGTAAGTATCTAATCTGTAGACCTTTTTGGCGAATTCTACATCGCCATTATTTGATGATACACTGTATAACAAAATCCAATCAAACAAATCTGAATTTAAGTTATACCTTATTTTGCAGTAAAAGTTACAATAAAACCCAAATTAAGAACAAACAAGGCTGAAAATTCGTGAAAATTTAAGATCAGCCCGGATCAGCCCAATATTTACTGGTTCGCATGAAAAGAATGAAAAAAAGGGCTAGTATAGTTTGCTTAAGTTTCCAGCCATAAAGTCAAAAATATTCTAGCCTTTCATTACGTTGTTTCTCCGAGTTTAATGCTTTCGACTTAGCAGATTACTGCCACCCAGGTCTTTTCGACGGAATTAGTGTTTGTGATCCCCAATTTTGTGGCTGATCCCATCTATTCTTAATGAATTTTTAGGCCGATCCAATGATTGGTATTTACTAAGTTGCTTTTATTTGTTTATATCTTTTATTTTTTAGATGCTAGTCGCCAATCTAACAAGCTAATGGGTATGTTGTAGAAGCAAAACGACCAAATGTAGAAGTTGTAGAAAGTTGTAGAAGAATTCAAACAAGCAGCGTTAAATATTAATTGCGTTTTGGATATGGTTGTTTCGCATACGGAGCGCATAATTGAATTGCTTAAACTAACAGCAGTCAGCACAGCAATCAAGTTATTTCTTTTTGACAATAAATCAATTTGACAATTTATCTTGCTTGATGTTTGGTTGTGATCAATTGGAAGGAAAACATCACCTGAAAATTAAAAATTTTGAAACAGGGATGTGGAAGCGGAAACTGGAAGCGGTAAAAAGGTACCCCTTCCAATTTGGCCATTCATATCGAATGCCAAAAGTTGAATATGGTGCAATCTTTCAAAAAATATACGACGAAAAGTGAATGTTTGATCGATTATCAGTTGCAAAGAAACATTTTTAAAGGCTTGTGGTTTACTTAGATCCGGGGCAGCCCCCACCCCTATCAACTCAAAGATGATCCGTGTAGCTAACCAACTCATTTTTAAAATTATAAATGTTCAAAAATTCTCTATTTTAGTCCTAAAATTTAAAGATTTTCTCAAAAATACTTTTAAATAGGGCTTTGACAATTTTGGGGTGGCATACTTGCATAAAAAAGCATTTACCAACATAAACAAAATTTCCAGTTCCAGCATTTTAATTTCTTTCTCTGCAAAAATATATCCTTGAAAAGTAAACAAGAGGAAAGCATCATGACCTCTCTCAAACAAAGTTTAATATTGCATGACTTTTAAACGTGATGCTATAATGATTGTCTTAATTAGTGGTAAGTACAGTTTGCAACAAGAATTATTCTAATATGGTACAGTTTATAACCATATAATCCTTGCAATGTTTTTTTTTAACTTTTTATTTTGCTGTCCTAAAAATACACGTTGGTAGCACAAGTTTGAAGTAAAACACTTGCACAAACAAGTTATTAAAAAAAATTCTGAAAATGTGGAAGTTTTGTCCCAGTGCTATACCTAATTATAATCACGTAAAAATATGCGCTTAACAACGCAGATGCAGTTGAAACAAGTTCTTATTCCGAACGCTTGGAAATCCGTCCCCAGACCCCAAATAATCGATCACTATTTTAAACTTTTGGGTGAAGGTTCAGAGAAATTCGCATCATCTGAAGCACAGCGACCATGTGATTAATTGGACTTTTCGCTTCAGGGCCACTCCGAATCCGAATTCCTGACTACGCGGTGACCTTGCATATTATGAGCGTTAAAAGAGTATGGTAATTTCTTTCATTTCGGGTTTTTGCTGGCAGGGTTTTTCCAAGATCTCAGCACTTTCCTGGTTACGCAACTGTTCGATATCTACACTCTTATTTATACGAACCAGAACGTTTTGGAATGAGGTTGGTTGTATAAATTAGCTAAGCACTTCCACGTGCCGGTATCAACAACTACTGTTACAGAGATTTGGAGAAAATATTAACGAAGATAAAGATCAAATGTAGTTTAGGTTGTAAAACGCTTTACAAGAATGCTTTCGAACAAACATTTTAGTGGCATTTTGGGGGTTTTAATCGTTTTGCGTGCTTCTGGCCTAAAGGCTACCAGCTCGGAAGCCTAGGGAAGAGCCACCAGAACGGCGACTACTTAAAACAAGCAATGCGAAAAATTGTCTTCCCACAGGAATCGAACCTGCAGAAGCGTCTTCTCTAGCTCAAGTGGTAGAGCAGTGGACCGGTAATCCAAAGGCTGCAGGTTCGATTCCTGTGGGAAGACAATTTTTCGCATTGCTTGTTTTAAGTAGTCGCCGTTCTGGTGGCTCTTCCCTAGGCTTCCGAGCTGGTAGCCTTTAGGCCAGAAGCACGCAAAACGATTAAAATATTAAAACTCTGGCCTGCAAACGTCAAAAAAACATCGTAATTGACTTATTATTACAATTTTGGGGGTTTCCAGGCGAGTAAGCATCCTCACACAACATTAAATAAAATATGACAATTGATCGTTAGTTGCGATGAACCATGAAAAGCGAAGTGCTTGAACTGTCGTAAGATTAAGGGCCGGCCCACGCTTGACGGCAAATGCATCCTTTGTTTAATGTAAATTTTATGCTGATGACGGTGACTTTCGTCGAAGGCAACATGTCATTTGCACCATCACAGCGTAACGCTCGCCATTGTAAGTGACCGGTGCAAGAGGTAAACAACAGAGAGTAAGAAATAGATAGGAGTTAGCCAGCAAACCCAGTGAACGACCGACGCGTAGCTAATGCTGAGACGCTCAAAAGTACTTTTCGTCTACCGTGAAATCAGCAATTATTCAAAAATATCTGATTATGGAACCTCCAGAAAAGTGGAAATCCCAAACAATGTCAAAAAATATCAACGTCTTCGTTTCTGATTGTAAGAGAAATAATCCGTCAGGTTAAGCCAGCGTTACTCAAAGCATGGATCGCGACCCAAACATAGGTTGAACAAATAGAAAAATCTTAATAGCGCAGGGAAAATCCATCATATTAACTTATGTGCTAAACCAACATCTTAAGTGATCAACAACAATTTGTCTGTTAAAGCTTCCACCATCAGTACTATAAATACATATATTGTAGCTCAAGCGTAAATTCAAAATGCGTACAAAGCTATCATGTAGTGTCTAGTACAAATTATTTATTTACATAAAACACTCTGCATTGTATTGGTCCCAGATCTATGTTTTTGCCTTAATAACAACAATTCAAATCTTCTACCTCAAACAGACGACTATTTGTATTTTTAATTCTTTGTCTTACAAATATCTACTGAAAACTGTTTTAGCTCAAATGAAAAGTAAAGATTTGGGAATCTATGTATTTGAGGGGTTCTCGGAGAGGGGTGTCACCTCTTAGCCATGCCAAAATATTTATTTTTTAGAGACCTAATATTAAAAACAATTAGCTCTCTAACAAGGGATTTAAAGAAATAGATTTAGGAGTGGTCCAATTTTCGGTTTCCCGAGGGATTGGTACCCTTAAACTATGTCAAAATATTTGTTTAATATTTAATAATATTAAAAACAATTAGCTTCCCAGCTTTAGCCATTCGAAAAATTGAATTTTGGGGGGTTTATTTGGGGGAGTTCTTGGAGAGGAACCCCCAAACTATGTCAAAATATTTGTCCATTAAAAATCTGCTGATAGGATCATAAAACACTGGCACCCTAAGTCAAGCCCTTCAAAAAATTGATTTTTGGGGATCTATTTGGGGGGATCCTCAGGGGATTGGCACCCCCAAACTACGCAAAAATATTTTTCTAATAAATATCTGCTGATATCAATACAAACTGACACCTTAAGTTGAGCTGATCAAAAAATTGATTTTTGGGGGGTCCATTTGGGGGTCCCCCGTGGGGTTTCACCCCCAAACTGTGTCAAAATATTTGTCTGTTAAATATCTGCTGATGTCATAAAACACTGGCACCCTAGTTTAAGCCGTTCAAAAATTGATTTTTGGGGGATCTATTTGGGGGGATCCCCGGGGGGTTTCACCCCCAAACTATGTCAAAATATTTTTTCTGTTAACTATCTGCGGATATCAAAACAAACTGGCACCCCAAGTTAAGCCGATCAAAAACATTAATTTTTGGGGGGTCCATTTGGGGGGATCCCCGGGGGGTGGCACCCCCAAACTATGTCAAAATATTTTTCTGTTAAGTATCTGCTGATAGCAAAAAAAAGTAGCACCCTAGCTTGAGCCCTTAAAAAAATTGATTTTTTGGGGCCTCATTTTTGGGGGGGTTCCCGGTGGAGTTGCCCCAAAAACTTTTGGGAGAAAAAATGGCGTTTGCAGCTCAACAACTTTACACAAAAATTGGATTTCGATGTGTTGTGGTTTAGGAGAAGAAGAGCGTACAAATTTAGGAAGAAAAAAAAAGAAAAAAAGGAAAAAAAAACTCATCGCGGTCACAAGTGGGTTGGTTGGGATGAAAGGGTGTCTTAAGACATATAACCATGTGAAATATATTTTGCCGTACTCAAGCCATTTTTGACTGAGACCGCTTTCTACCCCAAACCTGCGGGGCGGTTTTCGAGTTCTAAAACCAAAGTCACGAGACCAATTGCCTCGAAATGTGGTACAAACATACAACTTATTAGTTTCAAAATGCTGTCAAAATTTCATGAAGCTAAACCAAACCGTTCTTGAGTTATAAGCAAAAATCTGAAATTTCGCAATCATTAGTAGGAAAATAGCCGAGTAAAAACAAAGGAACACGCGACGCGAGCGTCGGTCGTTCCAATTACGCGTTACTTTTCGTCTAATTGTACCGTATTATTTTAAAACGACACGACCGCGATACCCAATTTCTGTTAAACTAAGGTTCAATTTGTACGCTTAGAACATTAAGTGAAAGTCAGACATAGAAATTGTTGAAACAAAAGCATAGAAAGACACTAGTGGCTGAGCGACGTTAAGTGGGACGTTTTGGACGTTGAAATAGTTAGAAATTTTCTAAACATAGGTGAATGGCGTCCGGAAATGGCGGTGATCGAGTTACCGCGTCATTCCAAGCACGAATTAAACTAAACAATACTTCCAAAATGTGCTCTCTGAAAAAAATTCTATGTGCTCTCTGAAAAAAATAAAGCTCCCAGCAGTTATGGGTTTTGTACCCAGTTGCGCTTCACCTATGGCCATTTGTCCCGGACCCCCAAGTTATCCAAATATTTTGCTACGCGCTAGTGTTAGAGTTAAGCACTCAAACTTGACAGCAATAATTTAAAAAAACTTAACTTAAGGTGATCAGTAACTCAAAAATAGTTCAGTGCAAACAATTTCATTTGTTCGCAAAGTGGCGCTACGGTCAAAATAACGATCAAAATAACGGCAACGATCAAAATAGGTCATCAAATCAAATTTTTGACTATACTCGCTGTAATACGTCGAAGCGTGTAACGAGTTGGCAGGCCCCATCTCCGCGTCATTGCGCCCCGGCAACACAGCTCCTTTCGAAGAAATGCCTCAGCGGTGGCGAGCCGTTGGCAACACTGTGTCCGATTTGACCGACCCAAGATTTAAACCTCAGACCTTTCGCTCCGAGGACAAACGCGTTACCGCTCGACCAACTGGCCGGTTCAAAATGGTAAATCTTTCAAACAGAATAAGATGGAACATGCAGCATTCGTTTCGTAACTTGTGGGTGTTCAGTAGGCCAGACCCTTTTTGGGTCATTTTGGAATTTCTACTTGCCTTTTTGGGTCATTTCAACTTGCCTGGGTATTAGATTTTTGCCTTTGGCCAAAAAAATGAGAAATCCAAAAATTTTTTGAAATCGGACCCGGTTTACCTACTGCCCCCGGGGCTTTTTTGAATTGCGCCCCAGAAATATACTAAGATCGATAGAAATAGAACCGTTAGTGCTAGACGTGTAATGTTGGTACTCATATTTAAAGCTTTATAGAGAGGAAGACACCCATGATCTTGAAAATTGCATTAGGCTACTTTGAACTTTTAAAGTTTTTCGTAATTTGTTACTTAAAAGTAAAATTATATCATTTTAGCATGTATTGTCAAATCAAAAGTCGGTCGGTTTAAGAAAACGATGTACTGCAGCAATAATCACACTTAAAGTAGATAAAGATGCTGTTTTATTTGATACGTCAAATAAAAACTTGGCCCAAAATTTTTTTTTTCTTCACTTTTATTAGTTTTATTGGTGGAATTGTTTTAGGAGTTTATTGAAGTGCTGTTTGACTTATGGCTGTTTGAGTTAGTGCTGTTTGACTTTATCTCTGGACTCTGACTGCTAAAAATTCAGTGTTTTCCACATTACCAATGCTTCTTTCCATGTGATTGGGATGGTGATAGTATCCTAATTTTATGAAGGGGAGCAGCAGGCGATTGAGTTTGTCAACTTACATTGTAGCTTTGTCACTTGCTGCTCAAATAGTATGTTGAGAGGGCTGATTCTGCACGCTACCATATTTGTGTTTCCTCCGTACTACTAAAAAAAATCTGATATAACATTAGATTCCAATAACTAATAGTGCAATAAGCACAAAGTAAACAAATTTTGCAAATGAGGAATGAAATGTGAAGTTCCAAACAAGAAGTTGTCAAAAAGCTGTTCAATAATGAAAGGTTTAAAAACATCTGTACAATTTTTGGGAGAAAATAAGCTATGGTTTAATCACTTTAGAAAAATCGCAAAAGAACTGCTCAAATGCCCAACTATCCTTGCCCATTTCAGAAAACAAACAAATATAGTGGTGAGCATTTGAGTAAGTGTGATTATTACTGCAGTAAATTGCTTACTCAAACCGACCAACGTTTGATTTGGCAGCACATGCTAAAATGCTGTAGTTTTTTTTTAATAACTAATTACGAAAAATGGAAAAAAATCAAAGTAACCCTAATTCAATTTTCAAGATCATAGTTGTCTTCCTCTCTATAAAGCTTTAAATATGAGTACCAACATTACACGTCTAGCACTAACGGTTCTATTTCTATCGATATTAGTATATTTCTGGTGAAGCAATTCAAAAAAGCCCCGGGGGCAGTAGGAAATGGAGTCCGATTTCAAAAAAATTTTGGATTTCTCATTTTTTGGCCAAAGACAAAAATCTAACACCCAGGCAAGTTGAAATTCCACAATGACCCAAAAAGGGTCAGCTCTAGAGTTCAGCGCAGAGGTCATTTGCTGCGACGCTGCGTTGCTTTGAACAATAGAAAATTATTATTCACTTCCGAAAGGAAACGGCTTCTAAACGTAGGCCTAGTCTGCTGCTTTAAGCTGCAACGGCAGCAACGAATGTTTTTGTTCTGTAAAAACGATATTAATGCACAGTTTGCAATAAATGTTCTAAAAGTGAAGAATGCCAGTTTGAGTTACCATTTGAGTTACCGGTTTGAGTAACCGGTCTATATGAATGCCGGTTTGAGTTACCACTACAACTTTGCTATGCTCCCGAAATCAAGTAACTGCTATATGATTTATAGCAAAAGGTTTATTTGTTATACATAATAGTTCAGCTGCGAAGTTTGCCGGGTCCCCGTTCGAATACTACACTGGTGAGGAGTTGTTGTACCTTTGGAGGCGGGATTGAATTACAGTAGGTGGCAATGAGGATTCAATATTTCAGCTAAAGGAATAGGAGATATACAATTTCTATGGGAATTCAATATTTCAAATAATCTGCTTTACAATTGGATTAATAGTTTGTTAAAGTTTCAAATCCCCGATTTTTTCAATATAGCCTGCCTTAGAATTTGCAACAATGTTTTTGCCTGTGATAGTACTCTGATATCATATTTTTGCCAATTTTTTAAAACTTGCTTTTTAACTACAGTAGTTCTTTTTTTTTCTTTTCAATAAGTTTACTACTGTGCCTAGTAGTGCTCTGATATTTGTATTTTATTGTATCGTGGAAACCTTCGCTTTTGGGGTGACTGCTCGACTTGAAGACCCTAAACCGGTCACTTCGCAGCATCCTTGTTGTAAAAATCAAATCTTTCATTATACTCTCTGTATAACGCTGAAGCGTGTAACGAGTTTGCGGGGCCCATCTCCGCGTCATTGCGCCCGGGCAACACAGCTCCTTTCGAAGAAATGTCGCAGCGGTGGCGTTGGTCGAGCTGTAACGCGTTAGTCTCTGAAGCGGGAGGTCTGAGGTTCAAATCTCAGGCTGGTTAAATCAAACACAGTATTGCATCCTTTTTGTCTTCTTCAATATTTTACTTGTTGTGTATTGATGTGAGCAACAAAAACAAAATAAATCGTTCGTTCGTTCGTAGACAACGACAAAATTCTTTAGCATGGTTTACGGAAATCCCCTGGGGATATTGGATTCCCTACGGAACGTTTGAACTTGATACTTCATAGTGTCATAGATTTACAATGCAATCCTGCTGGGTTTCTTACAATTTGCGAATAACGTTTACAACCATGGGCGAATTCGTGGCTCATGTGCAACACAAAAGCTGTTTTTTGGAACGACCGACGCTCGCATCGCGTGTTCCTCTGTTTTTACTCGGCCATTTTCCAACTAACGAGTGAGAAATTTCAGATTTTTGCTTATAACTCAAGAACAGTTGGGTCTAGCAACATGAAATTCGGACAGCAGTTTGAGATTAATGAGTTGTATGTTTGTACGCAATTTCGAGGCAATAGGTCACGTGACTTTGGTTTTAGAACCCGAAAACCGCCCCGCAAGTTTGGCGTAAAAAGCGGTCTCAGTCAAAAACGGCTTAAGTACGGCAAAAAATATTTCATAGGGTTGTATGTCTTAAGATACCCTTTCATCCCAACCAATCCACTTTTGGCCGCGATAAGGTTTATTTCCTTTTTTTTCCTTTTTTTCCTTTTTTTTCTTCCTAATTTTTGTACGCTCTTCTTCTCCTAAACCACAAAACATGGAAATCTAATTTTTGTGTAAAGTTGTTGAGCTGCAAATGCAATTTTTTCTCCCGAAATTTTTTGGGGCAGCTCCACCGGGGACCCCCCAAAATGGGGCCTCGAAAAATCCATTTTTTGAACAGCTCAAGCTAGGGTGCTAGTTCTTTTTGATATCAGTAGATATTTAACAAATATTTTGACATAGTTTGGGGGTGCCACCCCCCTGGGGACCCCCCAAATGGACCCCCAAAAATCAATTTTTTGAACGGCTCAAGGTAGAGTTCTACTATTTTTTGATATCAGTAGCTATTTAACAGACAATTATTTTGACGTAGTTTGGGGGTGCCACTCCCCCGGGGACTCCCCCAAATGGAACCCCAAAAATCAATTTTTTGAACGGCTTAACTTAGAGTGCCAGTGTTTTATGATATCAGCAGATATTTAACAGACAAACATTTTGACATAGTTTGGGGGTGCCACCCCCCCGGGGACCCCCCGAATGGACCCCCCAAAAATCAATTTTTTGAATGGCTCAAGCTAGAGTTCTACTTTTTTTTGATATCAGCAGAGATTTAACTGACAAATATTTTGACATAGTTTGGGGGTGCCACCCCCCCGGGGACCCCCCAAATGGACCCCCCCAAAATCAATTTTTTGAATAGCTCAACTTGGGTGCCAGTCTGTTTTGATATCAGGAGATATTTAACAAACAAATATTTTGACATAGTTTGGGGGTGCCACCCCCCCAGGGACCCCCCAAATAAACCCCCAAAAATCAATTTTTGAACGGCTCAAGCTAGGGTGCCAGTGTTTTATGATATCAGGAGATATTTAACTGACAAATATTTTGACTCCACTTTTCTGGCGGTTCCCTAATCAGATATTTTTGAATAAATGCTAATTTTACGGTAGACGAAAAGTACTTTTGAGCGTCACAGCATTAGCTATGCGTCGGTCGTTCACTGGGTTTGCTGGCTAACTCCCATCTAGTTTACATCAAGGAATGTGAAGAAGTGTAGGTTTATTTGAATTGTTTGATGCTCCAGTGGCTTAAATGAACGAGATTTTGCTTGCTTTGGTGATAAAGTGAGAGGAAAAGGGAAGAAGGTTGTTTAGAAAATGACGAAATACTGTTTTTGCGACCTTTAATTTAAATAAGACGAAAATCTTTAGCATCGAATTGCCCGCTAACCTTCTTCACTCCCGTCAAAATAATAAAGAAAATTTGCTTGAAAGTCGATGGAGTTAGTGTTAGTTTGATCTGTCTATAGAAAAGTAAATTTATTTTTGTTTGGAAAACGTGGGATTAAAATCGTCAACACAGAATAGCACGTTATCGGACAACGATCTGTTTATCAAACATTCGCGGTGCACAAAGGGTTCTATTTCACGTTTCGGGTCATTGGAGATGATGCGGTTTGTTATGGTAGTAGAAGTTGAAGCTACTCTTGTGGGATTCTGACTATAAGAAAGAGCCTCAAGTGGTTTGTAGTAGTTATCAGATTTTGCTTGAAAATTTCTGTTTAGGTTCAACACAACCTTGCAATAAAAGATTTGGCACTATCGGTTTTGTAAAATGAAAGCTTTTCATAATTGATGTCGCTAACATTCCGCCAGCCCATGCTAGCTGCCCTCATCAAGACGTTGGAATTCATGGTACTTTACAATCTAACGTATAGAACCAGCTTTTAACCAACGTAACAAGTAAAGAACTAACAAGTAAAACTCTTTTAACAAAAAGTAAAATAACAACAGCTACAAAGAAACAAGTAAAATAGTTTTAGTTTTTAATAGCCAACAGCTCTACAAAGTTAGAATTTCTTTCTTCGTAGTCGATTGGATGTGGACAATTGGACATTGTATAAACAATCAGCGTCTATTCAGAATCAAAAAGCGTGCAGTATCACCGTTGCGTTTAGATTGCACACAGCTACTCGAGTTTTCAAAGGTCTTTGCCCACGTCGAGAATATCAAGTAGCTTATAGTAGTACTTAAGCCTGTGTTTAGACTCTCTTCTAACGCAACGTGGTCGACTGATTTGGCTGGAGGAATTCACACGCTTTGTTAGCTTCAAATTACTGAAAGGTGATGACTGCTAAAACACAACGCCCCGCCCTTGCAAAACTAGGCACGAAAAAAGACAGATCTAATGACTGCGGTATTCCAGTATTTTGTAATTAACGGCGAATTAGAAATAAATATAATTCTTAAATGTTACCTCGAAATATTTGTTTGAAAAGGTTTGTTCAGCAATTTCAAAGCTAAAAACGTTCCAATGGAAGCCTTAAGCAGAGATTAAGAACAACTGCAACTCAAAATAAGAAAAAAATTGAAAACAGCTAGCCGCAAAACGAATCTTTACTTGCTTTAAAAAACAAGCTAATAACAAGAAAAATAAAACGATGCCGTGACACAATACAAACGCTTCAACCACTAGACGAGTGGTTTGCAGGTTTGCCAGTGAAATGAGAGGTCTCGGGTTTAATTTATGAGCTGGTCAACAAAAAACTTAAATATTCTAACCACATGCCAAAGACTGCTGAGAAATATTTGTGAATGCAATTATGACGCGAAGATGGACGCTACTAGCTTTGTCAAAACTTGGGCAAATTATTGTTTTTTATTGCAGGATAGTGAGTACAGCTGTGTAGTGTTGTATTGTTGTGTTCTTCACTAAAAAGAAAAAAATGAATCCCAGAAAAAAACAGATTCTTTTCTTGGTGATCGTCATATTTTTGATTCTTTTTATCGAAAGGTAAAATGGTTGATTGTTATTGATCGTGATTTATGTGGCAACTAAAAATGAACTGTAGACTCACGTTAAAAAGAGAAAAATCGTGCATTGCTTTGAAGATGGTTTGCAAAAACGTTTGAATGGTGTCACTCAATCTTTTTTACGAAGGATTTTTTTGTGCTGCTTGATATGGGATCTGCAATCGCCTCTTCAAAGAGCAGCTCTCTTGACTGGTCACAATGAGAATGGAAAGGTTACAAATTACAATCTAGCTTTATAACCACTGAGCAAGTGACGATCTCGTAACAAGTCGGCTTGTAATTTCTGCGAATTATAGTATTTTACAGGAGCGGCAATCTAACATGTTGTATTTTTGATATTTGTGCAACGTCAAAAGTAATACCAATAATTTTCAGTACGTTTCAAGTAATTTGGAGACATTTATAATTTAGGTGACTGTGGTTGACGGTTAGCTGTGATGTAACTAACAAACGATAGTGAGCTCTTGTAAAAATCTGCTTAGTAACCACGGCTGTGGTCTAGGACGGACGCCAACCCCTGTAGCAGGCGAATTATTCGGTATCCCCCAAATTACCAAAGAACTGGCAATACCGACCAAACAATCAGTGAAATGCCATACTTTTAAATTTTACTGCTCCAGTGTAATAGTGGAATCAAATCTTTCATTCTACTCGCTGTATTATGAAGCGTGTAACGAGTCTGCGTGGCCCATCTCGGCATCATTGCAACTGCGGGCAACACCAGAGTTGTAAGTCGGGTCGGGTTTTTCGGATCGGGTTGGGGTTCGGGCCTAAATTTGACAAAATTTCGTGCTTAATTCGGGCCTGAAACGTACTTTTTGTCTTAAGTGCACAAAAATATAATTAAATTTAACTTGGCAACAATGCTGAATTTTTCAGACCTAATTTAACTTTTTTTTTTTTCGGGCATCATTTGGCCTTCAAATTAGTTTTCGGGTTCGGGCCGGAACTAGTCTGCCCGTTTACTATGGGCAACTCTGGGCAACACAGCTCCTTTCGAAAAAAAATGTCGCAGTGGTTACGAGCCGTTGATAAAACTGTGTCTGATTTGACCGGCACAAGATTTGAACCTTGGACTTCTCGCCCCAGAGAAGAACGCCTTACCGCTCAACCAACTGGTCGGTTCTGCATTTATGGGGCATAAATAGAATTATCTTTTGCAACTATAGGTCGTATTTTAATAAATTGCTACTAATAATATTATGGTTTTGTCTTTGGTTTACAAGTATGACTAAAATGCTGGTGTTGTAATTACTCGTTTCCATACTAAAAAATGTATTTTATGTTTCCAGCTCGACCGGGTGCGTCCTTATGTCCTGGTGGCGGCCTAACAGAAGAGGTGAGCTAGATGGTTTTTGATTCATGTGCTTAGAGTAGGCATACTTGCTTAACTATAACAATTTTCAGCTGTTTTGGGAATGGAAAATCACGAAGCTAGATTTTTAAAAGATTCAATTTAAGGTTCAAATAGTTATGGGTCGGAGATAGGGCTATTTTTCAGAAGTAGATTTCGTTGATATGACGAATGAAAAGGAAAAACATGATCTAAGCCAGTGGTTCTCAACCTTTTTTCAAACCGACCCAAACTTATCGAAAAAATAAAATGTATGAAATTTTGCAACTCATGTATATTCTGATTTGGCTTATCATTTTTTTTTTGAGACCGAAAAACGAGACAGCCGTAGACATCAAAAATTTTTCCCCAAACAGTTTGCGGAATATGAGGTACAGGCCAAAAAAAAGGTCTTCTCCTCGGTAATCGACAAATTTCTACGGGTTTGGTCAGGCGTTTTTTATTATTGGTTTCTGCAAATTTCAGTCTCTGTAGATGTTTGCAAAAACAAACAAGCTACGTAAAAGAATTTTTAGGCGAGAGTTGGATCGCGAACCATAGGTTGAGAACCATGGACCTACGTGACTCTTAAAAAGTTTTATACACAGGCTGCCTGAGGCATAAGTAGAAAAGAAGGGGTGATTTCAGGCCATTGAAGAGTGAGGAAGAGGAAGCTTGCGGAGTGAGGAGTGATTTGAATGCAGCAGGGGGTTTACAAAATGCGGCGGATCCACAAAATGCGGACTATTACTTTAGCGGAGGAATGCGGCAAAAACCCTACCCTAAAGTTTAAAAATTTGACTTATATGAGAACCGAGCCACCGAAGGTGGTGAGTCTAAAATTAGTATGGCTTACCTAAGTACCGAACCACCGAAAGTGGTGAGTCTAAAATTAGTAAATCTTCTTAGGAACCGAACTACCGAAGATGGCGAGTCTAAAATTAGTATGGCTTACCTAAGAACCGAACCACCGAAGGTGGTGAGTCTAAAATTAGTATGGCTTACCTAAGAACCAAACCATCAAAAGTGGTGAGTCTAAAATTAGTAAATCTTACCTAAGAACCGAACCACCAAAGGTGGTGAGTTTAAAATTAGTAAGGCTTACCTAAGAACCGAACCACTGAAGGTGGTGAGTTTAAAATTAGTATGGCTTACCTGGGAACCGAACCACCGAAGATGGTGAGTCTAAAATTTGCCGAACCACCGAAGGTGGTGAGTCTAAAATTAGTACGGCTTACCTAAGAACCGAACCACCGAAGGTAGTGAGTTTAAAGTTTGCTTAAGAACCGAACCACCGAAGGTGGTGAGTCTAAAGTTCACCCGGTACCCGAACCACCGAAGGTGGTGAGTCTAAGGTTAAAATTTTTTGTAAGGCTTACTTAAGAACCGAATCATCGAAGGTGGTGAGTCTAAAGTTTTTAAAATCTTTCAGGTCTGTCTAAGAACCGAACCACCGAAGGTGGTGAGTCTAAAATTAGTAAAACTTACCTAAGAACCAAACCATCGAAGGTGGTGAGTGAAAAGCTTTAAATTTGAGGTTAAAGTGTGAAGGCATGGGCCATCTGGTCTGTTGTAAATTCGCCTTTAAAAACTCTTTTCATCTGCTTGCGCTAATGAGATTAAAGTTAAGACTTTAATTGGAATCGCTAACTGCGTGTAATCGTACTCGAGCTATGGGAATCCCCTCTTTGGGGAAATTTCTAAAAGTGAATTTTTTCAAAAGCTTTTCAAAGAGCGCTCAAGAATAGGTCTGTCAATCTCAGGTCATGGACTGAATCTCTAGTGGAGGAATGCGGCAAAAACCCTCAATTTTAAAACACTAGCCTGAGAGCCGCTGCGAACCAAACCACCAAAGGTGGTGACTCTTAAGCTTAAAATACTTATCTGGAAACCAAACCACCAAAGGTGGTGAGTCTTAAAGTGTAAAATTGGTAAGAGTTTTTGGAAACCGAACCACCGCAGGTGGTGAGTCTAAAGTTTACACTTTGCAACACTTCATGGGAACCGAACCAGCGAAAGTAGTGAGTCCAAAGTTTAAAATTTGTAAGGCTTTCCTGGAAATCAAACTACCGCAGGTGGTTGGTTAAAGTCTAAAATTTGTAAGGCTTCCCTGGAAATGGAACTACCGAAGGTGGTTTGTCAAATTCTAAAGTTTAAAATTTGGACTAAACTTTAAATGTCATGGACCGTTTTTTGGACTGGCAGCTAGCTGTCGCAAAATCGCTTTGAAGTTTGCAGGGTTCCAACAATTCGATACTTTCAATCTAAAAAAATTAAAAATTATGAAAACAAAGTAAACTTTTAAACTATTTAGTCGATAATTAATGCAGAAATATGTTTGAAATATGGTTGCATATTAATTTTGGAGTCCGAATAACTGTGGTATTATGTTTCAGCAAGATGGTGGCGAACTTGAATACAAGTTGGTCAATATTATTCTTTGACTTTTGCAGTAAAACACTGCAACAGTGACTGCTAAAATATACGTGAGTCGATATGAAAAAGTGGTATTATCCGTTGACTTTTGCATTAAAAATAATAAAAGGCTGTTGTAGCCACATCTGTAAACCTCAGATGGCTTGTCGCAAAGTCGCCTTCAAAAAATCTTTTCAACTGTTTTCACTCGCCAGACTAAAACTTGTTAACGCTGTTTTGCTTGCATGACGTAGTATAATCCAATTTGTTTAATTTCCGATCGCCTTGGTGTCACAAGGACTAGCAAGTTTGTTAGCTGCGATACATACTCGAGAGTTTTAACGCTCTAGTCATTCTATCAAAATGAACGTGTGTACGTACCTATTGTCAGAAAACCTTTACTCGAAATGGTGCTATACTACGTCACAAAAGAGAAGTGCATGAACGGTTTTGAAATTAGAGAGCGAAAATGTAACAGAAAATTTAAAAGCAAACCAACCCCTGATCGACATTACGCACCCGTCGCCGCTACCTCCAGTGTCATGTTCAATTTCATTCTATTGAGGAGAAAAACAATCATTTATGCAAACCCTCATACAAAAAATTGCGAATAATAGACTCAAACGAACACGCAGTACCGGTTTAATGCCCACGACAAGCGGTTCAATCCCCAGCAGAACAACAGCCACCAAACCCTCAACCGACCAAGATAAAAAGTCTGGAACGTCTTTTTCAATATTGCTCCCAAAAGGAACCCTAAGTTTGAAAAAAAGTTTGAAAATTTATTTGACCAAAATTAAAAGCATGAAACGCCGTTTTTGATATTGCTTCCAAAAGGAACCCTAAGTTTAAAAAAAACTTTGCAAATTTAATTGACCAAAAGTAAAAGTCTAGAACGCCACAGACGTTTTCAATTATGTTTTTGAAGGGAACCCTAAGTTAAAAAAAAAAAGTTTGTTTATTTGACCAAAATTAAAAGCATGGAACGCCGTTTTTGATGTTGCTCCCAAAAGGAAACCTAAGTTTTAAAAAAACTTTGTAACTTTATTTGACCAAAAGTAAAAGTCTGGAACGTCTTTTTCAATATTGCTCCCAAAGAGAACCCTAAGTTTTAAAAAAGCTTGTAAAATTATTTGACCAAAATTAAAAGTGTGGAACGACTTTGTCGATATTACTCCAAATGGTAACCCTCCCTAAGTTTTAAAAAAGTTTGTAAATTTATTTGGCCAACAATAAAAGTCTGCAACGCCGCCGGCAGTTTTAAAAAAGTTTGTTCGTAAATGTATTTATGACTAAGTATAAAAGTCTGCAACGCTGCAACTTTAAAGCGAAAGAAATTAACATTTTTTACAAAAAAGGCTTGCATTGAAACATGTAAAGCAATAAAAAAATTAAGATGTTAAACAATTTTAGCGATATTTAAGCTAAAAAAAACTTCATATTTAAAGTAAAAAAACTTTAAAGTTAAAAAAATCTATTGGCTGAGATTGAAAGCTGAAATCGCCGCAAATATCCACCATTTCAACACGAAGGGGTTACAAAACCATTTGATCGAGTGTTAAAACATGCATCGCCACAGAATATTTTGAATTTTAGCGGTCTTATCGCGCCTCACACGTCTTCGACTTCACCTCGAAGGAGTAAAGCTATATTTGACCGAGGTTAGAAATTTCCATCATTACAGGCGTCTATCGTTTTACCCCGAAAGGGCTAATTTATCAAGATTACATAAAAACTTCCATATCCGCAGACGTCTTCAGCTTTGTAGGACTTACCGCATTGCAGACACTTTCAACTTTTACCCGAAGGATAAATCTTCTTATCCGAGATCTGAAGCTTGCACCGCCCCAAATATCTTTCAATTGTTTTCGCAGAAAAAAACCTAAGAAAAAAAAAAGTTTGATTTCCCAAGTAAAACTAAAATTCTTATCAATTTCGTGGAACTGTTTGACTTGAAGTCTCCCCAAATGTTACTTCACAGCTCCTTTGTTTCCAAAAAAAACCGAAGGTAATTGTTTTTACAGAAATTTGACCGATATGACTTTATACCACTCCAAAAAGAAGCCCCTTGCTGTAACATAAAGACAAAGTTTATAAAAAGTTCAAGTTTCGGACAGGTTTTTGGATTATTTTTCGTTGCAATTTTTATCAAAAGAAATTGTAAGGTTTCATTATATTTTATTACATTTATCTCTAAAAACAAAATACACTGTAAAACTTTTATTTGAGCGCCACGGCGTTCTATTTTTCAACCTTTCCCTAATAGCAGCGTTCTGAGGCGGTGTTCAAATAGAGGATGGCGCTCTATCTTTCGACTATCTGGTTAACAGTTTGGAAAAATAAATTTAAGTAATGAAAGGAAAAAAAACACCTACCGTAACACAATTACTGGTAAGCAATCAAAAATTCACTGGTGAAAATCAAGTGACACGTCGCTGTTGTAGACGTCCTCGACATTTTTGTGCTGGGGTTGGTATACCGGTAAATGGGAAATTATTATTTTGTGATGTAGAAAACCATTTGATTGCTAATTAGCATAATGAATTTCAAAGTGGTGTTCTATCAAAGGTGGTGTTCAATTAAAGGATGACGCTCTAATTTTGAAACTTTTGTAGTGGCGTTCTATTAGAGGTAGCGTTCGAATAAAGTTATAGCGCTCAAATAGAGTTTTTTACGGTAGTTATTAAAAACTACACTCTAAGAAAGCGTTTCATGTTTTTAATAAAACTATTATTCAAGGCAAAAAAAAAATTGCAAAACTTGAAATCGTTTTTCATAAAACTATTCTATGAATACAAAAAAATCATTAAAAATTTACAATGCAGGGTATACTTTTAAAGTGCAAACAGTATTCACGACTAATAAGCACAACAATTTTGAAAATTTTGATCAAATCATCCTGCTGCAAACAAGAAAATTAAAATTAATTAACTTTTACGCGACAGTTTCGATTACTTACGCTACAATTTTCACTCAATGCAAAGAAATTACAAGAAATGAAGAGATTTTGGAGAACTTATTCCTTTGAAAACAATATTACGTTATAAAAAAAACAAGATTTTAGAAAATTTTTGAAAGAGTTATCGAATGATATTCATTTCAAGGTAAAATTATTGTTTTAAACAAAGAAATCGTAAAAGACCTCAACTATTTTTCACAAAACTATCTCTGTATAAACAAGATTGTTTGAAAACTTGAAAGGTTTTAAGCAAGTTTTCAACTTTTTAGATAAAATTTTTATTCAAGGCAAAGAAATTGTGAGGTTTTTTAGTACTTTTGACCAACTTTTTCTACAAAATCAAGGCAATGGTTGAAAACTTTACAATATTAGGTAAGTTTTTTAAGGTAAAGCAATTTTCAAGATAAAGAAACGTAAGACTGTAAACATTTTTTTTAAATTGCTTTAGGTAAACAAAAATACTCCAAAAAAAGTTAATATAAAGCGACTAAAAAGCCAAAATTTTAGAGAAATATTAATTGAAAGTTATCGAATGATATTCATTTTTAGGGTAGAATTATTGTATCAAACAAAGAAATCGTAAGACTTCAATTATTTTTTTCAACTAAACTCACCTTAAACAAGACTAATCAAAAAACTTGTAAGATTTTATTCAATACAAAGAAATTGCGTGACTTGGAGTTATCCTCAAACAAATTATTTTTATGCAAACAAGAAAATTGTTAAAATATTTAAGAGGTGAAAAGAATTTTGATTCAAAGTACCAAAAACCTCTATTTTTCAAGTAAATTAATAACCGAGATCACGAAAACAGGTTTAATTTTGAACGATTTTCCAGAATAATTATAAAAAAATAAAGTTTTCAAACAAGAATTTTAATTTAAGCTAAATAAATGTTTAAAATAGTTTACAAAATTACCCCCATATTCCAACAAAATTTCAGGTATAAAGTCTCGGTTTTTTACATAAAACTCAAGAAAATGCAAGTCTTTGAATGTCTTTGATCAAACAGTTCTAATAAAAACAAGAAAACGGTAAAAATTCTTCTATATTAGGTAAGTTTTTGAAGTAAAAGTAATAATCAAGCTAAAGAAACCCGAGATTTTGATCAAAGTATTGCAACACAAAGAAGAAAGTTAACAACTAGTTCAAGCTTTAGGCGAGTTTTTGGATTTATTTATGTTACAATTTCCACTCAAGTCAGCTAAATCGTAAGGTTTTAAAATATTTTGTCGAATTCAATAAAACAAGATCAAGTAATAAAAAACGCAAGTTCTTAGATAAATTTTATCAAAAGTTGTCAAATAACATTCGTTTTAAGGTTGAATTGTCGTTTTAATCAAGGAAATTGTAAGATTTGCGATATTTCTGCAAAAACATCTTGATACAAACAAGGAAATCGTTAAACTGACGTAAATTTTATAACTCGAGACTATAAGACAAGATTTAATATCGAATGACACCGAAAAAATTGCAAAAGATCTTGTTTTGAAGTAGAAGTTTCACATCATGGTGATAGGCTGAATAAAATTTCATGGTATTTTAGCAAAAAGAACGGTGTAAAATAAAACATTGATAAAAAATTTGTTATTTCACGTGAAGCTTTCTTGTTCAGATTAGAAAAAAAAAAGATTATTTTTACTTAATGTTTCAATTTAAGATGAAGAAAAGCAAGATTTTAACATTTTTTTGAAAATTATCGCTACGAATACAAAAAAGTTTAGACTTTTTAATAATAAATACTATCCTGTTTTGACTAAGTGTTGTACTTTAAGACAATGACATTTCAATATTTTAGAATATTTTCTTCCCAATGTTGGTAAAATTTAAGGTCTAAGAAAAGTGTTCGCTTAAAATTGTTAAAGATTACCGTTTTCAAGGAAAACATTCAATTCAAAACAAACACAGCGAAAGAATTTAACATTTCTTTACAAAAAAGCACGTAAAGCATTAAGCATTGAATTGAAGCATGTATTGCATTGAATGTATTGAAGCATGTAAAGCAATAAAAAAAATCAAAAAGTTGAACAATTTTAACGATATTTAAGCTAAAAAAAAAATTATTCAAGACCAAGGAATCATACGATTTTAAAACAGTTTGGACAAAAATATTCTTAACGAACGCAAGAAAATTAACCAAAAGTTACGATTTTGTAAAATCTTGTTGTTTGGAGTAGAAAAAAATAGCCGCTTTTTACGTTAAAACTGTTAATCAAGTCTTAGGAACCTGAATTGGAAAAATAACAGCAAAAATTAACTCTTAAAATTTTGCATATTTGTGTGTCTAAGAACCAAAACACCTGTACTTCGAAACTTACAGAAGGATGTGAATGTTTGGTTTTTATCTTTGAGGCACGGCTTTGTGGTAACACGTTATCAAGTAAAAATCAAATAGGAACGACTCGTTTTTCAGGTCAAAACATACGATTCGCTCTGTAAAAACCGTATTTTCCTAAGTTTTAAACGGTTGTGATATAATTTCGCATCGCATAATTCGCAAGAAAAAACCATTCTCACATTTCTTTGCATTTTGAGTTGGATTTAGGCTAGGCGATGCTGCTGTCGGACGTTTGATTTTTTTGTGTCGCAACCATAGTCGGGCATTTTCCAACTTTCCTAAGTCGAAGCTACGACTATGCAATTCGAGGTTTTCTAAAATTCAAAATCTTTTGCACTTTGATTTGAATACCTTTCAAAACGGTCAAGATTTAGTTTTTCAACGCTCGGAGACGGTACAAAGTCGGTTCAACGCTACGTGAAACAACGCGTATGGTGAGTTTATTTGCAATGTAAAGTGAAACTTCCCAAGCGGTCGCCGACACCTTGTGCAATATTGTGCAATTTTATTTTACACCGTTCTTTTTGCTAAAATACCATGAAATTTTATTCAGCCTATCACCATGATGTGAAACTTCTACTTCAAAACAAGATCTTTTGCAATTTTTTCGGTGTCATTCGATATTAAATCTTGTCTTATAGTCTCGAGTTATAAAATTTACGTCAGTTTAACGATTTCCTTGTTTGTATCAAGATGTTTTTGCAGAAATATCGCAAATCTTACAATTTCCTTGATTAAAACGACAATTCAACCTTAAAACGAATGTTATTTGACAACTTTTGATAAAATTTATCTAAGAACTTGCGTTTTTTATTACTTGATCTTGTTTTATTGAATTCGACAAAATATTTTAAAACCTTACGATTTAGCTGACTTGAGTGGAAATTGTAACATAAATAAATCCAAAAACTCGCCTAAAGCTTGAACTAGTTGTTAACTTTCTTCTTTGTGTTGCAATACTTTGATCAAAATCTCGGGTTTCTTTAGCTTGATTATTACTTTTACTTCAAAAACTTACCTAATATAGAAGAATTTTTACCGTTTTCTTGTTTTTATTAGAACTGTTTGATCAAAGACATTCAAAGACTTGCATTTTCTTGAGTTTTATGTAAAAAACCGAGACTTTATACCTGAAATTTTGTTGGAATATGGGGGTAATTTTGTAAACTATTTTAAACATTTATTTAGCTTAAATTAAAATTCTTGTTTGAAAACTTTATTTTTTTATAATTATTCTGGAAAATCGTTCAAAATTAAACCTGTTTTCGTGATCTCGGTTATTAATTTACTTGAAAAATAGAGGTTTTTGGTACTTTGAATCAAAATTCTTTTCACCTCTTAAATATTTTAACAATTTTCTTGTTTGCATAAAAATAATTTGTTTGAGGATAACTCCAAGTCACGCAATTTCTTTGTATTGAATAAAATCTTACAAGTTTTTTGATTAGTCTTGTTTAAGGTGAGTTTAGTTGAAAAAAATAATTGAAGTCTTACGATTTCTTTGTTTGATACAATAATTCTACCCTAAAAATGAATATCATTCGATAACTTTCAATTAATATTTCTCTAAAATTTTGGCTTTTTAGTCGCTTTATATTAACTTTTTTTGGAGTATTTTTGTTTACCTAAAGCAATTTAAAAAAAATGTTTACAGTCTTACGTTTCTTTATCTTGAAAATTGCTTTACCTTAAAAAACTTACCTAATATTGTAAAGTTTTCAACCATTGCCTTGATTTTGTAGAAAAAGTTGGTCAAAAGTACTAAAAAACCTCACAATTTCTTTGCCTTGAATAAAAATTTTATCTAAAAAGTTGAAAACTTGCTTAAAACCTTTCAAGTTTTCAAACAATCTTGTTTATACAGAGATAGTTTTGTGAAAAATAGTTGAGGTCTTTTACGATTTCTTTGTTTAAAACAATAATTTTACCTTGAAATGAATATCATTCGATAACTCTTTCAAAAATTTTCTAAAATCTTGTTTTTTTTATAACGTAATATTGTTTTCAAAGGAATAAGTTCTCCAAAATCTCTTCATTTCTTGTAATTTCTTTGCATTGAGTGAAAATTGTAGCGTAAGTAATCGAAACTGTCGCGTAAAAGTTAATTAATTTTAATTTTCTTGTTTGCAGCAGGATGATTTGATCAAAATTTTCAAAATTGTTGTGCTTATTAGTCGTGAATACTGTTTGCACTTTAAAAGTATACCCTGCATTGTAAATTTTTAATGATTTTTTTGTATTCATAGAATAGTTTTATGAAAAACGATTTCAAGTTTTGCAATTTTTTTTTTGCCTTGAATAATAGTTTTATTAAAAACATGAAACGCTTTCTTAGAGTGTAGTTTTTAATAACTACCGTAAAAAACTCTATTTGAGCGCTATAACTTTATTCGAACGCTACCTCTAATAGAACGCCACTACAAAAGTTTCAAAATTAGAGCGTCATCCTTTAATTGAACACCACCTTTGATAGAACACCACTTTGAAATTCATTATGCTAATTAGCAATCAAATGGTTTTCTACATCACAAAATAATAATTTCCCATTTACCGGTATACCAACCCCAGCACAAAAATGTCGAGGACGTCTACAACAGCGACGTGTCACTTGATTTTCACCAGTGAATTTTTGATTGCTTACCAGTAATTGTGTTACGGTAGGTGTTTTTTTTCCTTTCATTACTTAAATTTATTTTTCCAAACTGTTAACCAGATAGTCGAAAGATAGAGCGCCATCCTCTATTTGAACACCGCCTCAGAACGCTGCTATTAGGGAAAGGTTGAAAAATAGAACGCCGTGGCGCTCAAATAAAAGTTTTACAGTGTATTTTGTTTTTAGAGATAAATGTAATAAAATATAATGAAACCTTACAATTTCTTTTGATAAAAATTGCAACGAAAAATAATCCAAAAACCTGTCCGAAACTTGAACTTTTTATAAACTTTGTCTTTATGTTACAGCAAGGGGCTTCTTTTTGGAGTGGTATAAAGTCATATCGGTCAAATTTCTGTAAAAACAATTACCTTCGGTTTTTTTTGGAAACAAAGGAGCTGTGAAGTAACATTTGGGGAGACTTCAAGTCAAACAGTTCCACGAAATTGATAAGAATTTTAGTTTTACTTGGGAAATCAAACTTTTTTTTTTCTTAGGTTTTTTTCTGCGAAAACAATTGAAAGATATTTGGGGCGGTGCAAGCTTCAGATCTCGGGTAAGAAGATTTATCCTTCGGGTAAAAGTTGAAAGTGTCTGCAATGCGGTAAGTCCTACAAAGCTGAAGACGTCTGCGGATATGGAAGTTTTTATGTAATCTTGATAAATTAGCCCTTTCGGGGTAAAACGATAGACGCCTGTAATGATGGAAATTTCTAACCTCGGTCAAATATAGCTTTACTCCTTCGAGGTGAAGTCGAAGACGTGTGAGGCGCGATAAGACCGCTAAAATTCAAAATATTCTGTGGCGATGCATGTTTTAACACTCGATCAAATGGTTTTGTAACCCCTTCGTGTTGAAATGGTGGATATTTGCGGCGATTTCAGCTTTCAATCTCAGCCAATAGATTTTTTTAACTTTAAAGTTTTTTTACTTTAAATATGAAGTTTTTTTTAGCTTAAATATCGCTAAAATTGTTTAACATCTTAATTTTTTTATTGCTTTACATGTTTCAATGCAAGCCTTTTTTGTAAAAAATGTTAATTTCTTTCGCTTTAAAGTTGCAGCGTTGCAGACTTTTATACTTAGTCATAAATACATTTACGAACAAACTTTTTTAAAACTGCCGGCGGCGTTGCAGACTTTTATTGTTGGCCAAATAAATTTACAAACTTTTTTAAAACTTAGGGAGGGTTACCATTTGGAGTAATATCGACAAAGTCGTTCCACACTTTTAATTTTGGTCAAATAATTTTACAAGCTTTTTTAAAACTTAGGGTTCTCTTTGGGAGCAATATTGAAAAAGACGTTCCAGACTTTTACTTTTGGTCAAATAAAGTTACAAAGTTTTTTTAAAACTTAGGTTTCCTTTTGGGAGCAACATCAAAAACGGCGTTCCATGCTTTTAATTTTGGTCAAATAAACAAACTTTTTTTTTTTAACTTAGGGTTCCCTTCAAAAACATAATTGAAAACGTCTGTGGCGTTCTAGACTTTTACTTTTGGTCAATTAAATTTGCAAAGTTTTTTTTAAACTTAGGGTTCCTTTTGGAAGCAATATCAAAAACGGCGTTTCATGCTTTTAATTTTGGTCAAATAAATTTTCAAACTTTTTTTCAAACTTAGGGTTCCTTTTGGGAGCAATATTGAAAAAGACGTTCCAGACTTTTTATCTTGGTCGGTTGAGGGTTTGGTGGCTGTTGTTCTGCTGGGGATTGAACCGCTTGTCGTGGGCATTAAACCGGTACTGCGTGTTCGTTTGAGTCTATTATTCGCAATTTTTTGTATGAGGGTTTGCATAAATGATTGTTTTTCTCCTCAATAGAATGAAATTGAACATGACACTGGAGGTAGCGGCGACGGGTGCGTAATGTCGATCAGGGGTTGGTTTGCTTTTAAATTTTCTGTTACATTTTCGCTCTCTAATTTCAAAACCGTTCATGCACTTCTCTTTTGTGACGTAGTATAGCACCATTTCGAGTAAAGGTTTTCTGACAATAGGTACGTACACACGTTCATTTTGATAGAATGACTAGAGCGTTAAAACTCTCGAGTATGTATCGCAGCTAACAAACTTGCTAGTCCTTGTGACACCAAGGCGATCGGAAATTAAACAAATTGGATTATACTACGTCATGCAAGCAAAACAGCGTTAACAAGTTTTAGTCTGGCGAGTGAAAACAGTTGAAAAGATTTTTTGAAGGCGACTTTGCGACAAGCCATCTGAGGTTTACAGATGTGGCTACAACAGCCTTTTATTATTTTTAATGCAAAAGTCAACGGATAATACCACTTTTTCATATCGACTCACGTATATTTTAGCAGTCACTGTTGCAGTGTTTTACTGCAAAAGTCAAAGAATAATATTGACCAACTTGTATTCAAGTTCGCCACCATCTTGCTGAAACATAATACCACAGTTATTCGGACTCCAAAATTAATATGCAACCATATTTCAAACATATTTCTGCATTAATTATCGACTAAATAGTTTAAAAGTTTACTTTGTTTTCATAATTTTTAATTTTTTTAGATTGAAAGTATCGAATTGTTGGAACCCTGCAAACTTCAAAGCGATTTTGCGACAGCTAGCTGCCAGTCCAAAAAACGGTCCATGACATTTAAAGTTTAGTCCAAATTTTAAACTTTAGAATTTGACAAACCACCTTCGGTAGTTCCATTTCCAGGGAAGCCTTACAAATTTTAGACTTTAACCAACCACCTGCGGTAGTTTGATTTCCAGGAAAGCCTTACAAATTTTAAACTTTGGACTCACTACTTTCGCTGGTTCGGTTCCCATGAAGTGTTGCAAAGTGTAAACTTTAGACTCACCACCTGCGGTGGTTCGGTTTCCAAAAACTCTTACCAATTTTACACTTTAAGACTCACCGCCTTTGGTGGTTTGGTTTCCAGATAAGTATTTTAAGCTTAAGAGTCACCACCTTTGGTGGTTTGGTTCGCAGCGGCTCTCAGGCTAGTGTTTTAAAATTGAGGGTTTTTGCCGCATTCCTCCACTAGAGATTCAGTCCATGACCTGAGATTGACAGACCTATTCTTGAGCGCTCTTTGAAAAGCTTTTGAAAAAATTCACTTTTAGAAATTTCCCCAAAGAGGGGATTCCCATAGCTCGAGTACGATTACACGCAGTTAGCGATTCCAATTAAAGTCTTAACTTTAATCTCATTAGCGCAAGCAGATGAAAAGAGTTTTTAAAGGCGAATTTACAACAGACCAGATGGCCCATGCCTTCACACTTTAACCTCAAATTTAAAGCTTTTCACTCACCACCTTCGATGGTTTGGTTCTTAGGTAAGTTTTACTAATTTTAGACTCACCACCTTCGGTGGTTCGGTTCTTAGACAGACCTGAAAGATTTTAAAAACTTTAGACTCACCACCTTCGATGATTCGGTTCTTAAGTAAGCCTTACAAAAAATTTTAACCTTAGACTCACCACCTTCGGTGGTTCGGGTACCGGGTGAACTTTAGACTCACCACCTTCGGTGGTTCGGTTCTTAAGCAAACTTTAAACTCACTACCTTCGGTGGTTCGGTTCTTAGGTAAGCCGTACTAATTTTAGACTCACCACCTTCGGTGGTTCGGCAAATTTTAGACTCACCATCTTCGGTGGTTCGGTTCCCAGGTAAGCCATACTAATTTTAAACTCACCACCTTCAGTGGTTCGGTTCTTAGGTAAGCCTTACTAATTTTAAACTCACCACCTTTGGTGGTTCGGTTCTTAGGTAAGATTTACTAATTTTAGACTCACCACTTTTGATGGTTTGGTTCTTAGGTAAGCCATACTAATTTTAGACTCACCACCTTCGGTGGTTCGGTTCTTAGGTAAGCCATACTAATTTTAGACTCACCACCTTCGGTGGTTCGGCAAATTTTAGACTCGCCATCTTCGGTGGTTCGGTTCCCAGGTAAGCCATACTAATTTTAAACTCACCACCTTCAGTGGTTCGGTTCTTAGGTAAGCCTTACTAATTTTAAACTCACCACCTTTGGTGGTTCGGTTCTTAGGTAAGATTTACTAATTTTAGACTCACCACTTTTGATGGTTTGGTTCTTAGGTAAGCCATACTAATTTTAGACTCACCACCTTCGGTGGTTCGGTTCTTAGGTAAGCCATACTAATTTTAGACTCACCACCTTCGGTGGTTCGGCAAATTTTAGACTCGCCATCTTCGGTGGTTCGGTTCCCAGGTAAGCCATACTAATTTTAAACTCACCACCTTCAGTGGTTCGGTTCTCAGGTAAGCCTTATTAATTTTAAACTCACCACCTTTGGTGGTTCGGTTCTTAGGTAAGCCATACTAATTTTGGACTCACCACCTTCGGTGGTTCGGTTCTTAGGTAAGCCATACTAATTTTGGACTCACCACCTTCGGTGGTTCGGTTCCTAGGTAAGATTTACTAATTTTAGATTCACCACTTTCGGTGGTTCGGTTTTTAGGTAAGCCTTACAAAAACTTTTAACTTTAAACTCACCACCTTCGGTGGTTCGGCAAATTTTAGACTCACCACCTTCGGTGGCTCGGTTCTCATATAAGTCAAATTTTTTAACTTTAGGGGTAGGGTTTTTGCTGCATTCCTCCGCTAAAGTAATAGTCCGCTTTTTGTGGATCCGCCGCATTTTGTAAACCCTCCACTGCATTCAATTCACTCCTCACTCCGCAAGCTTCCTCTTCCTCACTCTTCAATGGCCTGAAATCACCCCTTTTCTACTACTTGCGTAGCAAAAAAAAATCAACTTGCGGGGTACAAGGTTATGTGCTGGGTGCTGGATTCGATTCACTGTCCGTGTAAATTGTTTTATGTTGTAGTTACCAGTCAAAAATCGTTCTTATATGCTCATCATCATGTACCGTACAATAGAAGCTTTGTGCTCATTTTCTTAGGAAAGTGATTTTCATAACCACAAATACAACCAGTGCATAGAGAGACAGACTTCAGCAATCAAGTCTTTTATTAGACTCGCTATGTCACGCTGAAGTGTGTTACGAGTTGGCGGTGTCCGCGTTGCTGTGCCCGGACAAGGCAGCCGCGCTTCTTTCGAAGAAATGTTTCAGTGGTAGCGAGTCGTTGGCAGTATTGTATTCGATTCGACCGGCACGAGATTTGAACCTCAGACCTTCCGTTCCAGAGATGAACGCGTTACCGCTTGAACTTGAGGTAAATTACAAATGTTTATGTTTTGTTGATTGATTTATTGTTTCATTATTTAGATCAACCCCAGGATCCTAAGTCCAAGTTTATGGGGATGTTGTAGCGAGAAGAAGATTGAAGGACTTTATTATTTCAAAATATACTCTTGGATTTGTGCCCTGCAATTGGTTTTGATGTGCATCACAACAATGCGTAATTGTTGCGTCACGTTATCAGTTAAAATATGCTTGCTTTATTCCAACCGACTGATATCAGAGCGCTAATAAATCGATCACTTTGGCGCTTTTTTTCATTATTGATGATTGCTATTTGACAAGAAAGTAGTAAGAGGGAGCAACTAAAATTTCTGGCCACACAAAAAGCATTTTTCCCAGAAAGGCACAGAAACTGCATAATGCGATGTCCTTTTACACGCAGTAAAAGTAAATGACGTCACCATAAAAATTGTGCTGTTGTCATTTAAAACGTTTACCCCCAGCAAATCGGAAGTCTTGGCAATACGCTTAATCGCCGATTGTATTGTATATTTATCTAACCACTCTAGTTGAATTCGCAAGCTGTTTTAGAATTCTCATACCCAAAGGTGGATTTACCCAGTATCCGTTTTTCGTCCGTTTTTTTCGTTTGTGTTGCTTCTCCACGAAAAAGTATGCGGCTTTTTGTCAACATTTTAAGTCCATATCCGCACTAAGTAGACTGTTATTTAATGATAAAAAGTTTGCTCAAAAGTTTTGTGTATGAACGATGAGAGCGATATTTCAAAATAGGGTTGTTACTAACCATACAAAAAAATTTTTTTTGGAAAACTTTTGTTCAATATGTGACAGTTTGATTAGTGCGAGACATATAAAAAGTAAGGACGAAAAAGAACTCACGTTTTCATAAAGAAGAAAAAACCTACCTACAAAAACGGACCAGAGCGGACGAAAAATGGATACGGTGTAAATCCTTCTATATTTTTGCGTTCAGTAGCGGAAGGAAAACTGGGCACTTGGCTCGAGCTTGGAGAGGATTGGTTTGATTTTTTCACAATTTTGTTCGGAAGCAACGGTCCAAATTATGAAAAACATTTAGTTTTTAGCCTTTGGTGCCCAGTTTCAGCTGGAAAAAAAAACACCAACTGGTAGTTTGCTTTAAGATTTGGAAATCACTGCCTGTTCTGTATTTACTCCATATATTTCCCAATTTTTCTTAACCAGGAAAAAAACAGAAAACCTCGAATGAAGAAGCGACATTTCTACCACACACTGTGCAGGTTTCGCACTGTCCCTGTCGTAAAACGCAAAGTAGAGGGAAGCTGCAAATACCATTTTTAAATCTTTTAGGTTGACTCAGCACGGAATCGAACCCGAGTCAACCAATTCAATAACAGCATATATCTTCACTGCTGGTTCTGTTAATGGAGTCAGAAGACAAAAACTAAAAAAAAATGATGACAGATATTCGAGATTTAGTCTTCAAATCCTTATGAAACGTCAAATCAACAGTCGAATCAAGTCATTAAGAAACTGAAGACATAAACTTATAGGTAGGCCTATAGCTCAAAGCTAGATTGTTGTAAGGGGGGTAAAAAGTGTGCCTGCATCATCATCATATGTACAATTTTTGCGATTTTCAACGAGAATAATGCCCGCTTTCGACATATAATCTTAAGCACAATGAAAACATGTTTGTTTTAAAAATATCTCAATTTTATTTCAAAAATCAGACCTCTGGAGCTTTTTGCCTATAGTAAACATTGTAAAATACAAGAGAGCTGGATATTTTTTTCCAAGGTTTTTGCAAAAGTTTTTAGAGCCGAGAATCAAATGATACCAAAAAATAGCGTACAAACTAACTAAGCGATTCAAAAAAAATCGACTTTGGTTTGCTGGTTCATTTGAGGAAATTTTTAGTAAAGTAGCCCCAAACCCAAGGCAAAGATTTTTTTTTGATTTCTATTGACATAAAAAAGCTTTTTAGCTGTTAAGCTGATTGGTGGTGCAAAACTTGAAAACTGGTTTGATTAAAATGGTCATGTCTTTGAAGCAGCTTTTCGTCTAAATCTTGTCGAGAAAAATCGTCAGAATGGAGAACGCAGGAAAAGGAGCGACTACACTTATCAAAAAAAGCCCAGCAGTGATTGCCTGGAAAAAGATCAATAAGAGAGCGCCATTAGTGCACAATCTTTAAACTGTACAAGAATTCTTTTTGTCGGAACAGTGCGGAATTCGATGTTTTGATGAAAGCGGTAGATGGCGCAGCGGTAGGGAACCGGACTCAAACTCCTAAGGATAACGGTTCGATTCCCTGCCGTTGCAAATTGCGTAATTCTGTGTAAATACCTGTCTTGAAAAAATTGCCTTGTTTTACTTAAGAATTTTGTTCCTCCCGTTCTGAAAAAAAAAAAAAAATGAAAGGGGTTAGAATTTTTGATACAGTTTTGAACAAGTCACTCTCTATAGAACTTCTAATCCCGCACTCTGCCGACAAAAAAATCGTGAACAGCTTAAAGATTGTGCACTTATGACGCTCTCTCATTGGTCTTTTTTCAGCAAATTGCTGCTCGGCTTTTTTTTATAAAGAGTCGCTCCTTTTTCTGTGCTCTCCATTCGGAAGATTCTCTTGACAAGTGTCAGACTATAACTCATTATTAGTAGACTAGAAACTGACAGTTTTGTCTTTTTTTTCTTCACAGTTCATTTGCTCTAAAATAAGCCGAATAGTCTAACCAGCAAATTTTTTTTCGTCACGGTTCACTCGTTCTCCGAATATTTCATTTGATTTGATTTTAAATCTGTCGAATACTCGAGAATGTGAAAAAAATTCGCATAAAGAGCAAACTTTTTTTTCAAAGCTCTTCTTTTCTCCGCGAGTCTATTTCTAGGCAACTAAATGAAGAGTCTGTGGTCAAACGAAAAGCTTCGAAGGTATGATCATTTCAATTAGCTTTAAGCCATTCAAAAATCCCATATGAGTTTTCCAAAGCGGTAAGTTGCACTTCCAAACTATGATGTCAAACTATTTGCCTTATAAACGCATGCCGTTATCAAAGAAGTTAGCTTTCTAGCTTTAAGCCGTTCAATGTTTGGGTTTCCAATCCGGGGGCTCTTCCAGGGTGGTATTAAAAACTTTAAGAGAAAACACGGCATTTACAGTTAGCTTAACATTTCTGTGGCTATTATTTGGAAAAGAAAAACGTACCAGATTTAAATCTAAAAAAAGTAAAAGATGTCTCTAATTGGGCCAAAAGTGAGTTGGCAGGGATGAAAGAATACATTGAAATTTATGAAGTTGCGTAAATATGTTTTGCCAAACTTTTTCAATAAAACGGTCTTTATCGACAAGTTTTCGGGTCAGTTTTTGACTCTGAAACCAAACTCCGGCGACCTGTTTATTGCCTTGAAGTTTGGCCCCATAGAAAGATTTTACGACTCCCAAACTGCTGTCCGCGAATTTCAAGTAGCTAGACCTAACCGTTTGTGAGTTATTTGTAAAGGTATAAAATTTTGCAGTTGCTAATGGTTGAGTAAAAACAAATTAGTAACAGGCAAATCGAACACCAGTAGTTACAATAAACACAAACGTCATACGATATTCTACCGTACAGTGGCTTCTTCTCGGGATGATCAACGTGTTCAATAAACACCTTGACAATCTGACATACCTGATAAAAATATTGTTTTATATTTGTTTTTATTTTTTAACCGTTTTTTAACACCTTGATGCAATTATCTTTTTCCAACTTTTTTTAATTTTGTAATTTTTTTGTAGACGTTTTTTGGTTGAAAAAGTAAATTTGTATGTTTTTTATCTTGCAATACGTTACTACTTGCGAGTTGTTGTGACTTTGTGGTAATAACATTAATGACTTTTGGGTGTTCAGTGAAGTGCTCTACCCGGTAATTATGCTGAAAAAAGAAACAAAACTGTGTCATCGGCTACGCTCAGCCAATCAGGCGCTGACACGCAGTCACGCGCTAACCATTATAGATGCTCACTTCATAGCAGGGCCCACTCTGTTGAGGTCATTTCGCTTGGTTGAAGTTTTTTTTAATCTGCTTATTTAAGCAGTTGGAAAACCAGAATGACTACTGGGCCATTGACTAGAGTGAGAAGCTATAAGGCCTAAGCCAAAAATAGCTAAGACTAAAATATGCTTATTGCTTAAAACTGCATTTACTAGGCTACACAATAAGTCTTGAGATCTTGGAAGTTGGTAATTTTGGTAAGTTAGTAACTAGCTATGGCACTTGGCCAGTGACGGTGGGTAAATCAATATTCTAACTGAGTAACTTATCAATTAAGCAGCGTAAGCAGCGTTTGGGAACTTTTAAAGTTTAAGCTACCGCTAGGTTAACAACAATCATCGCAAGATTTCCTGCAAAAGTTCTTCATTCGTCGAAAAGTAGCGCATATACTGCAGTTTCCATCACCCAACAACTTGCTTGGATGCGCTTTAGCCTTTAGGATTGTAGTCAGAACATTGATTCGGGGGTCTGGGGGCGGAGCCTTCCAAAGTATGATTGTCACGTATAATAATTTTGAATGCGTGAGATACAGAGTGAGCCAAAAGTAGGTGGACAGTAAAAAAAATTAGGTGTAACATAGTAATAGAAAACATGTAAAATTAAAACAAATTTTAGTAATAAAATTATAATTATATACCACAAATAACACAGTTGTAACAAAGTTAAAATGAACAATTGGATTAATGTAACTGAGGCATAAATCTATTCCGTATGCCGTCCACCTACTTTTGGCTCACCCTGTATAATCATTTCCTGTGTTTTAACGTGTGCGTGACTGCTTTTTTAGTTTTGCCGCCTTTTTGATTTGGAATATTCGAGATAATTCCTTTCTAGTATATTCTATTATCTTCTGCAGTTATCGATTGTTTGCTTGTTTACCATTCTTAATTGCTGTATTTAGACTTGAAGTTTGTGATGTCATAATTATGTTATGGTAAGCTTGTACACTTTTTCTATTATGACGTATCAAGGATTTTTCTGAGATATTCGATAGCTTTTGTTGTAGGATAATTAGGCGGGTCGTTTTTCATTCATTAGTCTAATATTCTAAGAGTGGATGATTTTAGATATTAGTTTCCTAGGCAGTTTTGCCGAGTTTGTGTATCTGTGGCTGGCTTGTGCAGCCGGTAGTGCGGCCTGAATTGGTCGGTCGCGGTTAGGTTTTTACAATTTGAATTGGTCAATCGTAAGAAGTTTTAGTGGAGCGATTTTGCTCATCTAGAGTGGTGTGTGTTTCAATCTTAAATAAAAGTTTTAATTTAAGATTAGTGTGCTGCTTTCTGAGATTCGAGAAGCTAAAGGAACTATCAACTGCCATTTTCGATTCGTCAATTAACATCTCAGTCTTTCTCTAGTTTAGTCGACGTGGACTGTTCTAGAGATTAAAGGTTGTACTCTAGCCAAGTATCAACCAACGATCGCGACAATGATAAACTTTTACAAAAAGTGAACACCCAACTAAAAGAGTCACCGTTCGCCACTGCTACCGTTTCGTTTTGTTTTTTTTTAAAACACTAAAGTCCTGGTTCAGTTTGTATTATTAAAACTTTGAGTCTATTGGACCTTTGTTTGTACTCAGCGCGACTTGCCAGCAGTATCCAAAGGTAGCTCACTGAAACCTTGAAGTAGAAGATGAGATTCTGACACAACAAGGGAATTTAAGATGGAAGAAGAAAGCGACACGCAAGGCTCAGCCGATCAATAGTCTGTGTGGATCGACTCGATAGAACGTCAGCTACTGAAACGGTAGATCTAGGTCCAATTCCAGGTCGGGTTAAATCAAAGACTATAAAAAATGATATTCGCAGCTTCCCTGCTTGACGTTCAACGTCAAAAAGAGCAGTGTGAAGCCTCCACAGTGTGAAGCCTCCACTGTGTTTGGTAGACAGGTGGGCAGGTAGCAGCTAGACTTGAAGACCGAAACGTCCCTTCGCTGTCTCCTGGTCCATGCAACTTGGTGAATAATCTGTAACTACCATTACAAGCACTAAGTCTTCTTGACGTATTTTAGTGACCGAAAATAGGAGAAAAAAACTTAACTAAAAAAATTTGTTAATTTTGCAATAACTCGCAAACCGCTGGAGGTAATATCACAGCTGACATTAGTTCGCAATATAAATGGCGTTAGGTAAAGTTTTTATGTATAACAATTTTGAGTGACCCAGTCACGTGATCGCAAATTTAGAAGCCAAAAATTGGGTTAAAAGTTTACCGATATCCGCAATATTATTATGACACATTTGAAATCGGAATGCCACGTCCGGTGGTTTTCCCCAATCACTTCCCGAGTGGAAATTGAAAACCTGAACCGTTTGAGCTCCATAGACAAGTAAACTTTTTAGCATAAGCAGATACGAAAGAAGTAAAAAGCATGACAAAATATACTGTAGGTGGTTTTCCCCTAAAGAGTTCCTCAAAATCGAAGTTTTAACGGCTTGAGCCAAACAGGTGAAAGTTTTACGACAGCACAGATAAAAAAAATAGGAAACATGGCAAACTTTGATAGTACCACAATCAGACACTCCAAAATGTGGAATTTTTGACTGCTTGACCTAGACGAATGATATTTTCCAATATGTAGACATCAAAGAGAGATGAAAATTTGGTTGTGCCATATTGCATGAGGGCTTTCCTAGTACGCGATGCTTTATCGAGGCAAAATCACCAAAAGCTTGAGAGAAATTTTCTAAATCAGATTTATTGATTGAACCTATTGAATAGCTTTCCTAGTCATTTAAAAATTCAAATCAAAGATTACGTAAAATCTACAATGGTTTTGCAATATTTTAGTTTAAATAAGGACAATTTGAAAAAAATCTAAAAATCTTACATTTTTATTGCCCTCTTAATAAGTGAAAAAAGCTTCTAATTTTTTTCACCATTTTCTTGTTTTTTTTTTGGTGTTATATGCTATTACAGAAGAAAATGTTATATTGTTTGCCTGAATTCTGAAGAGTAGAAAATGAATCCCAGAACAAAGATTATTCTTTTCATGATGATCGTCATCTTTCTGATTCTTTATGTTGAAAGGTTCGTAAACAAACCAAAATTTATTCAGAAAACTCCGCAAGATAATCTTAAAATTTTTTCCATTGTTGTAATGATAGAAATGAGTAGATTAGGCCTACTAAATTTAGGCCAATCAAGGAATTCAAATAGAATCAATTTGTATAATTAATAAGCTATACTAACAGCATTCAGACTCTTGGAGGAACTATCAAACATATGATTAACGGCATAAAACATACAGTTTCGGAATCAACTTTTGCCTTCTATTCCTCATTAGTAAACAGAGCAGGGCACCCGCTACTTGAGAAGTAGCGGCGCTGCCGCTGATCGCTACTCAAATAAAAAAGTAGCGCAACTGCCGCTACTTGCATGCAAAACAGCGGCAGCTGCCGCTTGTCGCAGCCGCTACTTTAAAAAAATTAGTAAAAAAAAAGATTGCATTCAAATACGTTATCTTATGGTAAAATTTCAACTTTATTTAGGAAAGTTAATTACCATTTAAGCCTGCTGAAGCCGATTGTAACCTGTACCAATATTTTAAGAGCTTGAATAATTATTCAAGCTTTTAAAATCTTGGTACAGGTTACAATCGGCTTCAGCATGCTTAAATGGTAGACAAGTAAGCAAATCACCATTCAATTCGTTGTTGGCATGCTCCTTTCAAAAAAACAAGCATTTCAAAATAAATGCCGATAGGTCAAACCAGCGCTGTGTAAATTACTCTGGAAGTTACCCGCGTAAGTTACACAAGGCAGTTAAATTCCTTATCGCATTTTCGACACAAACATAAGGCAATAAGAAATATCGACTCAAATACGCTAAGGTTTTGCCATTAAATTACGATAACATACAGTATTTAGCTTCTGTACAATTCTATCCCGGCTCTTATAGCTCTGAAGTAGTCGATCTGTTTGTCACACGCTCGGCCCTCAACCACTAAAATAATTCCTCGTGTAGAGATCCGAAAGGAAAATTTATCAATCGACCCAGTTACAAAACATTTCTTGGAGTTTTGTAGAAGTGGTAGGTGATTCACGTCCCTGCGATGATTTCGTCCAACTTTGACGCAAAAGTAGATCGAGCGTTTAAGATATTGGTGTTTACGAAGTCGAAGAAGATAAGTAATGACGTACATGTTTAAGCAAATGATGCTCAGTGCGATTCATGTTACACTAACTATTTTTTCTTCGAGTATAACACCATGACTAAGTTGTCTTTGAAGAGTATTTATTACCTGGTTCTATTTGTTAGTTCAATTCTCAGCGTACTATAAATTCAATTCTTATTTTTACTGTTAACTGTTCCAGCAAAATTTATTTTACTACGCATTGATGTAACTACTCAGGCCCGGCGCCGCGGGGCACAGGCGTTGCCAGAGGGGGGCCAGGGGCCCCCTCCAATTGAAATGCGACCAATGATAAAAAAAAATGTGACAAACAAGCTTATTGTTTCGTCATTTTCAGTTTCTTTGAGCATTATTCGCGTACAACAGTACACGCATACAACAGTAATTAACAATAATATTGACGACCAGGGAGCCCGGGCCCCCTCAATTCAATTTTTGCTAACCAATTAAAATGTATAACCCGGGTGAAATTAAGGGTTTTATGTTAAAAGTTGCATCCTCGGGCTCTCATCTAACCTTTTTAAAAGCATAATGCAATTACCAGGGCGGGATTTACAATATGGCACACTGCCAGGGGCCCTGCGCTCAGATGGTACGACTTTATTTTTTGGTCTACACTTATGTTTGGCAGGGAGATGTTGAAAAAATCTCCAAAGTCCCAGGGACCCCGCGCAATGTAAATCCGGCCCGGGCAATAACATGGTATTTAGGCGTAACCATATATTGTACGATTTTCAGAACAATTCACCTCCACCTCGCTAGTTTTTACGCAAAAAAAAACATTTGAAAAAAAATTAGCTAGGAGAAATGCTCATTGAACAAATTATTGAATTTGAAATGGGTGGCCTGGGGCCTCTTGACCGTACATGTACTCCTATAACTGGTTATTTTCATGTCAAAACAAAAATATCTAAGGAACGTCTTCGACTAGACTATTATAATAATACTATTACAAAAAATAATTATTTACTACTAAAATACTTGCAAAATTTACCCCCAAAATGCAAAATTATAAACGTACGGTATTTTCGACCAAATTATAAGTAAAAGGAGGATTAAAACATTTTAATTTTTTTCTATTGGCTTTCATATGTTAAAAATCTAGTTGTTTCAAATGGTTTTGAACACACGCTAAATATGATCCAATGGCATTAGAATAGCTTTTTTTCCCAAAACTTACAAAAAATCACTCAGCGGCTGGGGGCTTTGCCCCCAGACCCCAGTCTGTGATACGTTTGAGTTAAGCTAGTTTACTTACACAGGTCTCCCAATTCAGATATTTTCATTTTTAACTTTTGGTTTAAGCCCTCTTTCTTTAGAAAACTCTTGGTTAAGTGCCAAACCAGGCCACGGCTTCTGATCTTCTATTCTACGATATTTTTGTCCCACAAAAAGTTCCTCTTGCCAAAATTTCTGATGACTGCATTGCGTGTGATTTTTGGTTTGCCTCCCCTCAATCAAAAATCCTAGCTACGATTATGCACGGGGGGCATTTCGGGCCGAGTCCCCCCAAATCACTGCTTGTGCCCTCCAAGCGAGAGTAAACTTTTGTACTAGCACAAGAGGACCAGCAAACGTTTGCCCCAAAACTCGTCACCACAAACGCTTTTTTTCTATGAAACAGCAAGACAGATCGAGTAAACGTAATGAAATAGCTTAAGATTTTGCGATGAAGACCTTTTTTCATTTTTTTGGTCTTCACCTCCAAATTTAAGGCAAAATCCATTTCAAAGGAGGATAACATAGGATTTGGAGCAAAATATTCACCAGATTGCTGTAGCATTCCGAATGCTTCTGCTTATGGCTGCGTAAGCGTCCCCCAAAAAGTTTTGGCGCCCCCCCGAAACACAGTACTCTGGCGCGGGGTTTGTTGCTGTACTGTTCTACTTGCAGTGCACGAACTATACTGTAGTCTGTGACCAAATAGCTGACAAATCATCTTTATTTGTTTCACTAAATGCTACCATTTTGAGGAAATATCGCGGAAAACCGTCTTTGCGATCTGCAAGTTTTTAGCAATTTATTGAACTGTAATTATCGCAGTTTCGTTAAAAAAATCCTGCTCGAAATCGGGTTTATTGAAACAGGTTTTATCAGTTCAAGTTGGTCCGATACTAGACCACATTATTTGTTCAATTTTGGTTCAGAAAAAATAGGACCACGTACGATTAAACTCGCCTATACATATACAAACAACGACAAAACGTCACAAAGGTCTTTTATGTTCTACTAAACTAAAATAACGTGGTAACAAGAGCAGAGTGAAAACAAGCGAAGAGTTAGACTCCAAACGGTAACGTGTGATAAGGTGAATCAAAAAAGTCTTGAAAGGAGTTTATTAGCAGCAGCGGCATAATATTTGCTTAAAATAGGGCGCTGAAGTGCTGCCGCGTTTTCGGCTAAATAAAAGCAGCAGCGCTTCCGCTACCGCTACCGCAAAAGTAGCGGCGCTAGTAGCGGCGCTGTGCCCATCACTGTTAGTAAAGTTAGATAAATTTGCATTATACTTTTACTTTTCTATGGCTTATTTTAATGCGACCACTAAAATGACTGAACAGGTTTATTTTTATTATTTTTTAAAGATACCTTTTTGCACCAAGCTTTTCAATACACTTACCCAAACCAAAAAACACAGCCGAGAACTATGAGGAAAATTAGATATCCCATGTTACAGACTTCAATTTTTCAAGGATGATAAAAAATTTCAAATTTTTTTTCATGTTTTTAGTTCTTATGGATGCCTCATTTGGCATTGGCCATGGAAGAAAAAAAGTAAGTACGGTTATTTTCTGGTTTATAGTGTGCTGATTTACCAGCTAAAGTTTTGAGCCAATAACTGCCAACTATGCGATAACCATTATACGTTTATACGTTACTTAAAAACAAGCACAATTTCCAATTTGAAGTAAGGTGAAGTTCATGAACATAAAATTAAGGTCTATGTTTTAGCATCTCGCCCACAACGGATCCTGTTGAATCAAAACCAGATCGGCCTCACTTTTAACCAGAAAACAATAAAGAAACATAGTGCACTGCGTATGGGCAAAAGATAACACTGGTTAAAAGGTATTATAGTACGTTATGGTCACTATAGCATGTGCTGTAAAAGAATAACCGATAATATTTCTTGTTCAGCTTGAACTTCAGTTTTAAAAGGGACTCATTTTGTTCGATAGGCAAGTACGCATGCATGGTAGTTTAATTGAAATGCCCTTTGACTGTTATGACCAAGACCAAGCTATACTCAACTTGAAAATTGCAGTTTAATAAATTTTAAGGATTAGACGCAAAAACTTTTTTTTTTCAGATGATCCCAATTCTAAGAAGCTAATGGGTATGCTGTAGAAACTGCCAAACATCTCTGAATATGGTCTTGGGTCATATTGCATATGCTATGGTGTTTTGAGAAGACTTTTGAATTTGTGCAAAAGTTTTAAAAAATCGTGATATCATACTACAGTATAGCTGAATAAATTTTAACAGTTTGTTCATTTCAACAGTTTTATTTAATGATGAGAGGTCTTTTGTCGGGTTTGGAAAATGAAAACTTGCAAACGTATTTCGATAGCGGAAGGTCTTTGACCCCTACATAAAAACTACCCCAAATCGGTGGTAGCAGATTATAGCTCAAATGATTGGCAGGAAAAAACTTTCATCCGCCATCATTTTTAAGAAACAGAAGGTGGAGTCGTCCAACAAACGAAATGAAAAAGGAAAGTTTTCACCAGTGTAAGCGTCCCAGAGTAGTAAACAGGCCAACTAGTACACATGGGTGTCAGAACGTCGTAAGGGCAGGGGGGGCAGCTTTTTCAAAGGGCACTTTTAATACTGTACGTACAGTGATTAGCAACAACATTGCTCTCAAATGCTATCAAACAATTAAACACTTCAACAAAGCTAGAGTACTGAGTACGTTGCATAAACACTAAAAAATAACAGCAAACAAATTATCAATTAAGTAAGGGCAGGTTCAGCCGCCGTAGGCCCTTGGGGGTTTGGGGCAACACCCCCCAACCGCCGGAGCCAAGGGGGTCTGTGGGCAGATCACCCAGCGCTCGGAGATTTTGCAATTTTTTTTTGCAAAAATAACTTAGTTTTAGGCCTATTTCAGCAAGAAACGGATCTTGATCCAGTTATTGCAATGAATTTTACGTGTTAGAAGTTTTTTCTTATATTTCTCCGGTTTGAGCAGGGACAGTCCGGACCCCTTGAATCCGCCACTGGTAACGCCAATAGCGATCTTTCAACTAGGGCTACAAACAAAGTTAGAAACTTGAATGTCTTCAGAGTAATGCTTACGTCTACAGACATAGGATTCTTGAGTTCTAAATTAGAAATTTTGTAGCACCCTATCTTTCGAGCGTCAGTTTTAAGTGACAGAACTAAATCGGATATCAAAGGCTAATCGAATGCATTCCTCAAGATTGTTCATTTATTTTACGTTATTCACAAATCATTTTACTCTCGCAATTTGTTAGGCAGTGACTATTTCACCGAAAATTTTCAAGTTAAAGATGAACTTTTTAGCGCCACTTAGTGGAGAGTATTTGTTGGTAACAAAAAAAGATATTTTTTCATAAATTGAAAATTGCACAGTAACTATGTTTGGATGGGTAAAAAATTTTACGTTTTATTTCTAGAAGGGTCTTTTGGTTCACAAAACACTAAGCTTTAATCATTTGAATGTTTCTTGTAGCTCCAGGACTCTTTTGCGTGTCGTCAGTTTAATCGGGCAGTACTGCGCCTCTTGCCCCTTCTAGTAAAAAGGCAGGGGGCAGCTGCCCCCCGTTACGGCACCACTGCAAGTACAAGCCCGAACCCGACCCCAAAAGCACGAACCGACTTACAACTCTGGTGCATGCTACTTGTCATAGTCGTAACTTGAAACCATAGTTAGCTGCGCCTATATTTGGAAGCCTGCAAACAGCGAAGAAACCTTCCATTTTTAAAGTAAAGCTACTGCCTGATCCCTCCCACAACAGGGGCTTTTTACTGTTATTTTTTAGTGTTTCCATCAAACATAAGGAAGCTTTGAATACCCATTTTTATTGTCTTTGGTTTAGAGCGCACATCTCAAGCCCGAAAATTACTACCCTGCTATGGTGTAAAGTTTTGGAATGAAATCCCAAAACCAATCAAAGAAAATACTTTCTTCAAATTAAAGAAAGAATTGAAAATTATTTTGTTGTCCCAATATGCTGAACCACATTGAATCATACCCCCACACAACATTTTTTTGTGAATTATTTTAAGCCTGTTAAATTGATAACTTACCAGTATTCACGTTTGTCTTTTGGTGTGTTGTTTCGTTGGTTGACAGTTTTTTAGTTTTTTTGAAGTTCAAGATTTTTTTCTTTTTTTTAAGTTTCGTAGTGTTGTTTTTTGTGTTCACAGTTACAAGCTTTTTGTTTTTTTCTCAGCTTCATGATGGCTGTAGACCTTAATGACTGTACGTGGGTCTTTTCGTATGCCTAAATGAATTGAATTGTTTAAACAAACCTGGAATTGAACCCGTGTCTATCGTAATTTGGAACCCATATTTTAACAGCTTAATCAATTAAGTGGTTCATAAATATCAGGAAATTTAAACAGCAAAACTTGGGCTTTAAGTACAATAGAAAACCATATGTCTTGCCAGTAGCGTAGCCGGGGGGGGGGGGGGGGGGCGGGGGGCTATAGCCCCTCCATTGACCAGTCAACCAAAATGCAGAATAAGAAAAATACTACGTTTTTAGCTTTTCTGAGACTGTTTTTTGCGTTGAAATTGACTAAAAAGTGATTTAAAGCATCTTTTGAGACATATATTCGGGGAGGGAGGGCTAATTTGTCAAAAATTAAAGTCACAAATCAATGAAAACTTTAAAAAATGCCAAAAATAAACAATCAAATTTGATCGCTAGTGCAAAACGCCAAGCATAGGTTTTATCAACGACTATATTATAAACTCAGAAATAAGACTGGGGGGGCTATTCAGTGTAAGTTAATTACCAATCACTTCTCTAAAATATTGTTTCATCAGGCCCCCCCAATTTTTTTTCTTTATAAAATATAGACGAAATAGATTACTCCGTGTGAGTTTTATTGAATAATAGGATTTTATGATTTACTAGCATGTAAACAGGAGAACTGCAATGTTATCATTAGCCACTTCCCACATAGCCCATTTATGCAACCAGTTGAATCATGTTGCGCTGCCAAATTTTATGGCACGTTTCAAAAGCATTATTTTTTATCAAAATAGCTCTAAAGTTAAGGTATTTTTGCACAAAAATTCAAAATTTTCGAGCGCTGGGGGCTCCGCTCCCAGACCCCCGTGCCTCCTGCGGCTGGGGGCTTTGCCCCCAGACCCCCAGCCTCCGGCAGCTGGCGGTTTTGCCCCCAGACCACCGTGCCTCCGGCGGCTGGGGGCTTTGCTCCCAGACCCCCAGCCTCTGGCAGCTGGGGGCTTTGCCCCCAGACCCCCATTGGCCTCCGGCGGCTGGGGGCTCCGCCCCCAGCCCCCCAAAACAGCTCCCCATTGCGAATTTCTGGCTACGCGCCTGTATCTTGCAGCATGTTTACGAAAAATACGTCGACACAGACAAGACTCTCTCAACTTTATGATTGCACCGTGTACAATAATACATGCCCCACTTGCGCTAAGCCTTTGTGGCATTTACAGGACAAAACTTTTTGTTCGCTAAAATTATGTCCATTGTCCGTGAACAGTTCAATTGTTACAAAACCAGGGGCCAGGAGTATCCATACAACGTTAATATTGAAAACAGCAGCAAATGCGTTCGGTCAAATGAATTGAATTTCAAAACTGTCGAAAAAATGACTGTCTAAAGTAAGTGCAATCGTATTAGATTGGCGTTGACTCCATCCTTCTTGACCCACCCGTTTCAGAGATATTCTACTTTAAACGCAATGTAGGTACCTTCCAAATTTATTGGCAAACCAGACCAGAGGCGTAGCCAAAGGGGGCCTAGGGGGCCCGGCCCCCCCCCCCCCAATTAAAATCCCACCAATGACAAAAAATTATGACAACATAGCCTAGCGATGCTTAGTTGCAGTTTTTTTTCAGTAATTACGCATTAACAATAATTAACAACAATACTAATGACAACGAGGGAGCCCATAATTAACAACCAGGAGGCTTTGGGGCCCCAAACTGACAACCAGGAGGCCCCGGACCCCTAACTAAAAACCAGGGTCCCTAGGGCTCCTTACCGTCAACCAGGGGGCCTCGGGGCTCCTAACTGATAAACAAGGGGCCCCCGGGCCCCCTAACTGACGACCAAAGCCCCAGGGCCATTACTAACTACCAGGAGGCCCCGGATCCCCTAACCGACAACCAGGAGGCTCCGGGACCCCTAACTGAGGACCAAGAGACCACAGGGCTTCTAACTAACAACCAGGAGGGCCCGGAGCTCGTAACCGACAACCAGGAGGCTCCAGGGCCTCTAACTGACAACCAGGTAGCCGCGGGGCCCCTAACTAAAAACCAGGAAGCCCCAGGGCCCCTAACCGGCAACCAGGAGGCTTCGGGACCCTAAGTGACAACCAGGAAACCCCGGGGCCCCTAATTTACGACCAGTGAGCCCCGGGGTCCCTAACCGACTACCAGAAGACCCCAGGCCAACAACTAACAACCATGGGGCTCTGGGGCCCCTAACCGACAATCAGAAAGCTCCATGGTCCCCAACTAACAACCAGAGTGCTCCAGGGCTCCTAACCAATTCCAGGGGGCCCCAGGGCCCCTAATTTACAACCAGGGGTCCCCGAGGTCCCTAACCGACAACTAGGGGACCCCGGAGCCCCTAACTGACGACCAGGGGGCCCCTGGACCCCTAACTGACAACCAGGGGGCCCACAACGCACCTAACTGACGACCAAGGGTCCCGGGCTAGGGGCCTTTTATTTCAAATTTTTTTACAATTTATATGCAAAACCTGTGAGAAACCTAAGAGTTTTGTCCTAAAAGTTGAAACCCCAGGCCCTTGTTCAACGTTATTATGAACTTAGTGCTATAATACCGGCGTTAATGCAAACCCCCCAATTGAAATACTTCCAATGATAAATATAATGAGACAGGCGCGTAGCCAGAAATTTGCAATGGAGGGGGGCTATTTTGGGGGTGTGGGGGCAAAGCCCCCAGCGCTCGAAAATTTTGCATTTTTTTGCCAAAATAACTTAATTTTAGAACTATTTTAATAAAAAATAATGTTTTGAAAACGTGGCATAAAAATTGGCACAGCAGCATAATTCAACTGGTTGCATTAATTGGCTATGTTGGAGATGGCTATTGATAACACTGTAGTTCTCTTGTTTACATGCTGGTAAATCATAAAATCCTATTATTCAATAAAACTCACACGGAGTAGTCGATTTCGTCTATATTTTATAAAGAAAAAAAAATTGGGGAGGGGCTAATGGAAAGATATTTGAGAGAAGTGATTGATAATTAACAAACACTGAATAGCTCCCCCCCCCCCCTTTATTTCTGAGTTTATAATATATTCGTTGATAAAACCTATGTTTGGCATTTTTACACTAGCGATCAAATTTGGGCATTTTTTAAAGTTTTCATAGATTTGTGACTTTAATTTTTGGCAAATTAGCCTTCCTCCCCAGGAATATATGTCTCAAAAGTAGCTTTAAATCACTTTTTAGTCCATTCCAGCGCAAAAAAAACAGTCTCAGTAGAACTCAAAATGTGGTATTTTTTTTATTCTGCATTTTGGTTGACAGGCCAATGGGCTATAGCCCCCCCCCCCCCCTGGCTACGCTACTGTAATGAGAGTATAGCCAGTATGTTGTGCTTGTCTGGAATTGCAGTTTCTTTAATTTAGGATTTACGCGTACAAAAATAAGAAATAATAATGACCATCACGTATCCTTGTCATAATAATATCATGCAGTTCTTGTAGGATTCAAAAAATTGTCAAGTGACTTGACTCGAGTCCTCCACGTTTCAAAAAAAAGTTATTTTAATTTTGCTTTAAATGTTTTTTTGAAGAAAGAACTAAAGGCCGCGATCTTATTTCAAAATCATAGGCGTGGGGGGTGGCCTAGGGGGTCCGGGTACCCTCAATCAAAATACGACCAATGACAAAAATTTGACAAAAAGGCCTTGTTTCTTCATTTTCAGTTTCTTTTAGCATCTTAGCATACAACAGTACACGCATACAACAGTAATCAAAAGTAAATAATTATGACGACCAGGGGGCTCAAAGCATCCCCTTAATTCAATTTTTTCCAACCAATTCAAACGTATAACCAGGGTGAAATCAAGGGTTTTTGTCCAAAAAGTTGCTACCTCAGGCCCTCATCTAAACTTTTTATGAACGTAATGCAATAACCAGCGCCGTATTTGGCATCAGGCACAGTGTCAGGGCCCAGCGCGCAGATAGTAGGAATGTTTTTGGTCTTCACTCATATTTGGCAGAAAGAGGTAGCAAAAGTTCCCTAAGTGCCAGGGGCCCCGCGCAATGTAAATCCGGCCCGGAAATAACATGTTTAGCTAGTGTAATGATCTATTGTACCATTTTTCAATAACGATTCACCTTCACCTCCCCAGTTTTTACGCACAAAATACTTAAAAAAATAGCTTGGGAAAATGCTCATTGAACAAATTATTGAATTTGAATTGAGGGGACCTAGGCCCTCTGGCCGTACATATACTCCCGTAACTGGTTAACTCCATGATAAAGCACAAATCTCTCAGGAAAATCTTCGAGTGGATTATTATTTACTGCTATAATATTGCTGGAGGCAATGTACCTTACTTGCACTACATGGATCAAATCACTTACAATTAAAATTTTACACCATAATGCAAGATTTTAAACGTGTTTTGAACTTTAATTGGAAGTAAAAGGAGAATTGAACAATTAAATTTTTTCGATTGGATTTGAAATGTTAAAAATCTAGTTCTTTCAAATGGCTCTGTACACGAGCAAAATGTGATTAAAATAGCTTTTTTTCCAAAAACTTACAAAAATCGCCCTGCTGCTGAGGGCTTTGTCCCCAGACCCCATAGCCACTGGCGGCTGGGGGCTCCGCCCCCAGACCCCCGTTTGTGATACGTTTGAGTACACTAGGTTACTCACACACGTCTCCTAAGTTAGACATTTGCATTCTCTAACTATCAATTTTCGCCCTCTACCTTTACCTAAGTTCTAGTTAAGTGCCAACAGGCTACGGCATTAGATCTTCCATTTTACGATAACTTTGGCCCATAAAAACTTTCTCTTTTGAAAATTTTTGATGACGTTATTGCAGGTGAGTTGTGGTTTGGCCCCCCTCCACCCAATCAAAAATCCTGGCTACGCCTATGAACCAGACGTTGATAACATCGGCGACACTACCTTAGTTCTATCCAAGTTCCATGGCAACGCCGCAAATAAAGCTGAGCGACAGAGGCTATTTAAATTAATCTATAAATAGGTTAATATAGACCTCTGTAGGCTAGACAACTGCATTGAAACGTCAGGGTTGCCAATAATAGAAGTAATTCCGGCGTCCCTTATGCACTGTTTGAATTAGAATTTACTGCAACGGCTGCGTCAAGAAGAATGGAATCAACGCCGATCTAATAGGATTGTCCCAACTTTAGATAGCTCTTTTTTCAACAGTTTTGAAGTTCAATTCATTTGACCAAATTTTGCCTTCAGTTCTCTTGTTACTGTATTTCGCTGATGTAATTTTCACTGCTGACCTGCAAACCCGCGCTTTCTCATGCCACCGTTGAGCTGCTGCATAAGTTGGACTCCATTGGTTTTAAAGTCACTGACGTGACCTACTTAGAATCGAGCCTCTTCCATTTCCTTTTGTTGACTCGCCCGCTCATCCGGTCAAGCGGTTAGGCAGTTTGCACTGATACAGGAGGTCTCAAAATCCATTCCCGATCCGAATAAAGTGTTGACAAGAATTCGCTACCGATGTCACATTTTTAGTAGCTATGCACAATGTTGCCCCCGGCGCAATGACGCGAAGATTTTTTCCGTGAACTCGTAACACGCTTGGGCAAAATAGCGAGTGAAGTGGTTACTCGATAACAAATGAAAAAATCAAACCAAAAAAAGTTGGTCGAACGGAAATACCCTTGTCACAAATCGACTGGTGTAGAGATCAGACCTCGGGCCGGTCAGATTGGGCATTATATTGACAACGCCTTGCCAACGTTGCGTCATTTCTTCAAACGGAATTATTTTGAAGAGGAGAAGGAAAGCGAACAAGAATATACAAAAAAAATAAAAAATTAATAGTTGGTTTCCCACATTTACTCACTCATACAGCATGGTTTGGGCCGGCTCCAATTTCCGGTTATTAGGCATTTGTTTGACGTCACATTAGGCGGGTGTCGTAGGTAATCTTCGTTCTTACAATGAAATTCGCATTGTGACGTGTAATCGTTGTCTCGGCTGCACAAAATCGCTCCGTTGCGAATGCTTCCTTGATCAGGACACGTGATTGCTGCAATCAAAACGTTACGTGTTTTAGAAGGCAGCGTTGCCAAGAGGATTAAACTGCCGCAATGGCATGACCAAAGTTCAACTCGTACCTTAGCCAATTTGTTGCGTTCTTGAATAAGGTGCTTTTGCTGGAATCACCTCTTTGGCAACTTCAAGCAAAAATGCTGCGAAATAAATTGCCTCTAGTCAAAATATTCTAGAAATCTATAACACAATTAATTGGGAAGGATAGTCAAAAACAATATAACGTCATAAAGCGAGTTTGCACCAGGGCGTCAGAAAATGGTTGTGGATAGAATCTGAACCCGTGCCCGCAACAATCAGAGACATACACTTGCTACGAAGTAGCAACAGTCCTTCAACGCAGGATAGGAGTTTGGCTACTTGCCACCGTAGCACAGGTATTATGAACTTTTTAACTTGTTGAATGTTACATTGTTCAACATCACTTCATCATTTTTCAAGATTTTTTGCTCTTAGATTTTTTAGACCGGCCAGTTGGTCGAGAGGTTACGCGTTCGTCTCTGGAGCGGGAGGTCTGAGGCTCAAATCTTGGGGCGTCAAATCGGACACAGTGTTGCCAACGACTCGCCACCGCTGCAACATTTCTTCAAAAGGAGCTGTGCTGCCCGGGAGCAATAACGCTGAGATAGGCTCGGCATACTCGTTACACGCTTCGGAGTAATACAGCGAGTATAATGAAAGACAAAGAAATTTAGATTTTGTAGACCAATTCAATAAGTAATTGCAAATGCGACAAGTGTTTTTATCAAGACGGCTAGCAGCAACTTCTACGATATCGTTTTTGGTTTGAAAGAAATTAAAACTGAAACTTACGATCACACACAGGTGCTCCGTGACTCCATTTAGCGGCGGTTAAGTTTGAGATGTATTCGCAACTTGATGCTGCACTTCCGAGTATGATATATCCTTCATGGCATGCAAAACTAAACAATGACATAATATTAAACACCTAGATCTGCTCAGAACACCTCTTTTTGAATCGCTTGCAAGCCTATCGTCAAGCTGAGTCACTGCGACGGGTCGACTGCTTGGCCCTAATGAGACATTTTTATGCGCTCACTGTTTTTCTCAAAGATACAACGATGCATTGCCAGTCCGAGAATCGAACCGGGACTAACAACCTAGCCATCGCTGGCCCAAATCTCCACCAACCGTGGGTGGGCTATACCGCTGCTTTATTCTGATGGTGTATAAGTCGACGTATTTATAAATTGGGAAAAAAAGCACCATTGTGATTCTAGTTCAAGCTACTGCATTTAACAAAGTACGATAAGAGCATTCAAAAAACTAACAATTTAAAATTTCATAGCCATGTAGGAAGACTGCAACTTTATGAGCCTTTTTCTTCAAAGTCTGCAGCCACCTGTGCAACCAAAATAATAGTGTAGAAGCTATGAAAAGAAACAGTGGAATTACAGTGTACATGGTTGACATGCGGCCGCACATTTTTTCAAACTTATTTTGTTGTATTTTCGATTTATCAGTGATGGTGCGCAGCTAATACAGTAACAACCAACTATAAAAACAGGCAGAGTCCTAGCTGACTACGCATCCGTGGTGGCAACGTAAAAAAAGGCACTTGGATTTGTTTTTGATGAAATGATTTATTTTTGAAAGCACATACATGTAATTCAATCAAACTATCGCAATGTAACTTATTGGTTAAAATTTTTAAGGCGTGTGATGGCGGGGAGAGGGGGTGGCTAGGCTAAATTTATAAAGGACAAATTTCTTAACCCCGTAGCTGCAGTATATTGGCCGGAAGGACTAATGTTTATTTTTCCACAGGAAAAATTTTGACTCCGTGTTGGTAATAAGTTAAAATTTTTGCAACATTCTCTTTGTTGGAAGCTGTGCAGCCCAGGTGTATTGATGAAGAGATAAATTTCGTCAACTCGTTACAAGCTTCGGCGTAATACAAAGAGTAAAGTGAATACAAGCGGAATAGCTAAATACTTACGTGCAGACGCTCTCTGGGTTGTTTTCGTCACTACATTCTACTACGCCGTTCTCTAGCGTCCAAAACAGTGGATCACAGCGAATCCGCGAGCAAGACGGAGTCGGAGCACTCCATATTCCGTTCCCTTCTAAAAACATCTAATTGGTGGTGTTGGTGTTGGAGAGATCACCAATACACACTGTCGATATATTCTCAAAGCAAAACACTGACGACAGTCTCAAATTTTGCAAAGTAAAATTAAGCGTCTGTTTCAAGAGTATTCACTGTTTTCTTTACTGTTTTTCTGATATACTCGAATGCAAAATTTCGGACACAAATACACCAGCTATGACAAAAACCAACAGGCATGCAATTTTTGGAGAAGAATAGAATCTAATGAAGACAACTAAAAAACGCTAAGCAAATTTAAGTTAGTAAAATTTATAAACGTTTCGGCATTAGTTACGTCCATCATCAGCAAAAATTAAAAAAAAATCTTTTTCAATGAAAATTTAAGCAGTTTCCTGACGTCTTCACTGCAAAGCCTATTCTTGACCCGTTGAAAATCTTGCCAGCAAAGAGCAGAAACTCCCAACAATTTCTCATCAACATTCACTTACTGCACACCGATTGCTTTGCTCCAGCGAGAACGAATCCAATTTTGCAGCTGAAAGTACAAACACTGCCTAGAGTGTTGGCGTTTGTGCAGTTCTTTTTGCCGTTAAGTGGCGCTCGAAGTTCGAAAGAACATATAGGAACTACACAAAATGATAAAATTTTTAGCTCAAAAACTGCAATGAAAAACCACAAGGAAAGCTAAATAAAGTAAGCATTACCGAAGAGCAAATTATTAAATGATTGACAAGCGTTAACCACACTTCTGTTCCAGTTGCGGTGACCTCAAAAATCAATCTGTGGTTAATTTCAAATTATTGGTTCAACTAATGATAGAAATTAAATCGTGCTTTTCTCTTGATCATATATTTTAGCAAAGTTCTTCGGCCTTTTAAATTTAAATGCATAGTTCTCTCCATATAAACTTAGCAATATTACTTTACACAGTTTTAAAATGCAAAATGAAAACGCAAAGAATTAGCAAAAACAAATTTATTTCCAGTTTTGAATCCTCTGGTATACCAAGTTTGATATTATCTCAAACGATTGTTGTTAAAAAATTTCATCAATCTCAAATAAATTTTACTTTCAACTGATGATTTACAGACAGCAATTTTATTCTACGCGGCAAACACGTTGCGAAAAAAAGAATCATTGTTATTCTCCAAACTCAGTGTGTTACGTCAAACGTACAACGAGTCAGCAAGTTTATCTTTAAGTTATAGCACCAAGGCTACACATTCAATTCATATCAAAAAAATCTTTTAAATTTTTGAAAGGTAATAGTTGCTACGTTATTTGCAACACTGTGTTGACCTGCGTGAGAATTGAACCCTCGTCCTCTTTATCTAGAGTTGGGAAACTCGAGTCCACCTTTTGAGTACTCGGACTTGGCTCATGCCTTTCGGATTTGTACTCGTGTTGAACGTTTGGGTTTTGTCTAGACTACATAGAGAAATGCGTGTTATGACTGCTCGATCAATTAGCTGTCCTCTCAATGTTACCGAATGTTATATGTTCTTAATGGGTTTGGATGAAGACAAAAATTAATTTAAATCAAAACGTACTTTAAAAAATTCAGTATCTATCTTCGCACACTCGTTTAAACCATTTGCTTGATCCTCATTTTACTCACTCGTACCAGCTACGGTAGGTTTTTCAATGCAATTATTCTGACCAACATTGCACGAATCAGTGTGGCAGCAACACCGGCATACTGAGTTTGGATACTCCAAGTTGCACTGGCTCGGCCACCAGGCTGCGCGCTCGTTCTAAAAATGTGAAGTTTTACCATAGACATCATATTGTGACTACATAAACAAATGATAGAGAATAAAAAAAACAAAAAAACTTGTGTTATTCTTCTTGGCCTCAGTAATCAAGTAAATAGCGCGTCTGATTGTGAAACGGAAGACTTGGTTCGATTCTCAGTCGGGTCAAGACAAAAACTATAAAATAGCGCGTCTGATTTGTGATTCACAGCTTTCCTGCTTCACGCTCAGCTTGAAAAGGGACAGTGTGAAGCCTCCTTCCTGTGCTTAGACAGCCGGAAGACAGGTGGCAGGTCGACACGAAACCATACTTACGACACCGCTTTGCTCCTGGTCAGTGCGTAAAGGCAACTTTTTATTAATTCATGCAACAATCAATCTTTTAGAGACGCTTTTACTTCATTTAGCTTTACTTGACGATCATAATTTAATACTGCTTAAAAGAACAAACGAGCTTATGTACAGCGTCCAGATGTTTTTTAAACACCAAGCATACGGGGACTCGGTTCTTGGCCGGCTTGTATTGCAGTAAATATTAAGTTTTGCATGTGTTGAGAAAAACAATGTGATTGCAGTTGGGAGCATCCAGAGAATCAAATTCAGACCGAAGGAGCATGAGGTGACGATTTTGTGGAGACGCTTCACAAACAATGAAACATTGAGTGTGTTCACAAAACTAGTCAAAAATTCATAAAAACTACTAAATTTATTTAAAATTTTGTAAAAACTATAATATAATATAATCGATTTTGGTCTAATAGAAACTGGCGTTTGTTTTTTGAGACCGAAATAGGTTTTTTTAATTTATCATTTTTATGAAATTATGAATAAATTTAGCAGTTTTTATAAATTTTTGACTGATTTTGTGAACACACTCAATCTTTCCTTGTTGTTGAGAAAAATAATTATAGAAAGACTGAGATAATTATGTAACATTTAAGGCTTTTTAACAAACCGAATAAGTTTTAAAACGTTTGTGAGCTGCAAACAAAAAAAGGTTGGCACCAATTTTGTTTTATTTGCACGAATAAAATAGAACAATATCAATTGGAAGACCCTCGAACTATAGATTAATCAATTACATTGGGAATTTTGGGTGGAACCGCTTGGATGAAATCAAATAAAGGAATTAAGTGTGCTGGACGGAATTAACGGTGACTTGAGGCGGCTCAGTGCTGAGCTACTGCCCCCCCACTCTCACTTTATTACATGACAGTCACGGAAGCGTTCACCTGTATGAAGTTGTTGTTGCAGGCTTGGGGCTGCTTGCAAGACTTGAAGATCAGGCGTCGTGGTCCAAACTCAACTTTTCTTTCTTCCACCGCGCAATATTTCTGGAACGTAAAAAGCAATATTTTGCATCATTTAGAAGGACCTAAATAATTCTCATTGCCGCAAACACATTTTTGTGGACAATTTTGCCACAGACTCAGTTTCATGCTCATGCCAATTATGAAACGCGAAAGAGCAAATCCAAATTGCGTATTGCAAGCATAGTTAGTCATGAAAGTCGATATTCAATTGGCTCGAAAGAATATTCAGGTTACCATAAAATCTGTTGTTAAGCCATGAAATTAGCGTAGTGACAATAGTGATATCGTACTGCATGAAAAGGTCTTATTCAATAGATGGCAAAAGATCTTGATGTGGTCTTGGGGTGAAGCTTGCAATACAGCACTCAAGCCTTGAGTGGCGCCTTCCAGTGCCCAACACTGTCCCTTTTAGTCAATTGGGGATTGGTACCGCAGTTAAAATTATCGTTTTACAGTATTTACGACCGGGTACCAACCCAATTTTTTCTTTTTAATGGCAAATATCTCAAAGGTTGTACGGTAAGTCAGGCTCTATACCGCCTATCATCAAACTGTACCTCTTCTGCGGATTTTACTTGAATAGACGGAGGTTGGAATTAACGGGCTCCCACTCCCTGTAGCCCGACTGCGCCCCAAACGTCAAAACTGAAGATCCACAGCTGCACTTTATTGTAGGCTTAAACAACTTCTCAGAGCAAAACACCACTAAAACCTTAAGGTGTGTTTACACAGGACGCGAAGCAACCAAAATTTTGCGAAAGGTTGCAGCCGGCCGCAAATTTCGCGAGCGGTTGCTTAACTAATTTTAACTTCAGTTATGGATAAAGTTGTTGATGAATGGTTGGCCTGTTCTGAGCAAGTGACGAAAGCAACCGCTCGCGAAGGTTGCCAATTTAAACTGGTCATTTAATTCAATTTAATTGTTACTAAACGTCGCGATTGGCCAAAATGAAAACGGCGTCTTTGACCTAAACGCTGCCGAAAAAAAAAGCAGTAGCCTATTATGCCACGTAACAAAAAACTATAAGCAAAGTTTCCAATAAAAGTTATTTGTAAAGGTTAACACGTTACACTAATTAATCTTTGAATGCAAAATCAACCTCATTAGACAAACATCTCCTCAAAATTCCTTGTGTGTCGCATTCCTCATGTGAACCTGCCCCGTCGCACACCATACAGAGAAGACCTAAAATGACGCAAGCATTAAAACCTCTTGTAAGCTCTAGAAATCAAAGATTTGTTCTATACGGGAAAATGTCTTTTTTTGGATTTGCATGGTGGCTTCACATCTGCCTGGTCCCATCATGATGAGTTAGTTGAAGGCAGGGCCTCAGAGAGAAAAATTTTCAGAGGATACGAAGGTCGATACCGGGCCTCCAAATCTTGTTGGGCTCCCAAAGTCTTATCGCGGCCCCTGCTGTTAAATCATTTTTGTCCGATGGGTGTAGATCTTCATTTAAAAGTGAGGGGATAACGATATTTGCATACAGTTAGGACCAATGAAAAACACAACTAGACATAAAATTGTTTTAAATCCAGCTAGGGGGTCTGGGAGAGCGCTGTGAGCTCCACCAGCGGGGTCCGGGGCAGAGCCCCACAAGTTTTAGCACTTTTTATGTTTCTCGAGGGTGAAATACAGCATTTAATCAACATCCCAGCACCAAACTTGCTTAAGTTGACAAGCAGAAAACGTGATATACATGAAAGAAAATATGTGAAGTGGGGGATGATGACATTATGCAATTAATACTGCAATATAATGAAATATGACACAATATTATGCAATATAATGACTTTAATACTGCAAATCTAAATATTTTACTGATAAAAGTTTTAACAAGTCATCTGCAATCATAGGCTTCACAAACCCAAATACCTATTAAATTCATACAAATAGATTGAGTTGTTTAATGATAGTAGTATAATATGTCAACTTTGACTTCATTGAATTGCTTTTGAATCTCTGGAAATGTCGGCTTTCGTACATTGTTATACCGAAAAATTAGGGCTCTCAAGTCAGAGAAATGTAACAAAACGTTAATTTCGGTGCAAGTGATGACTTTTGATACATTTTCCTCTTTTTTTTAATCAAATCGGCCACAATTGAATGCCCTGAAGGCTGTGTAGCAAAAATAGCAATCAATTATCGGCAGCGTGGCCGATAGGGTAAAGGCGTCGTTTTTGCGACGACTCTGATGGCATGATCATAAGTGCAACCCCCACCCTTGTCACGTTGTTGCGTCCTTGGATAAGACGCTTTACGATAATCATCTCTGCTTGGTGGCTTCGAACAAGCAGCAAATTTACGTGGGAAGAAGTCAAAACATCAACAGGAAAGCTTGGAAAATGGTCAACTCCTAAGCGGGTGCGGATTTGTCCAAAGTATAGCGCACCGTCGCTTTCTCGTGATAAGAGGATAAAGATGCACCAATCAATCAAGCAATTACCAGTACTGAATAGGCTGACTGATATTTTTGCAGTAGGCAAGTTTGATTATGGTGTTATGATGCGATACCAAAACTTAAAGCGGAAACTTGAACTCTTCCGGGCCCCTTGAACCCGGGCCCCCCTAGGCCCGGGTACGATGTACCCCCTGAGCCCCCCTCTCACAGGCCCTGGTTGAAGGCTTGCTGGTTAAGGGGTTTTGCGTTATTGAGAAGCTCGATTTCTGCGCCCCATTTTCATTTTTAAACCCTAGCGGTTGGACCTGCAGATTCGAACTGCAAAGTACTACAAAAGTGCGTTTTCCTCATTAATTATGCAGCTGGTAAATTTCTCATGCCTTTGATTGACCACTCCTCTGTTTAAAAATTTGGGTAGCGTAGTGCTTATTTAAGCTTTTTACAGCAAAATACTGTATTGTTTCACTCTAATTAAATTAACAAGGAATAAAAAACGGGACCAAAAAAAATTTTTTTTATTTGATGAAATGCGAAGTAGATCACATTTGGTCTGAAAAAATTTTGAGCTAAAATTTACCTCGCATTTTTTTATAGCAATTGTTCAAATAAAGAAAGAGTATAATTAAATATCCCCCACGTCTATAAAGCAACACTCACCACAAGCACGAGAAATGAAAACGACAAACAGAGAAAGAAGATGCAAAATTTTGTTCAACATTCTACTTTTAATGTAGCCTATCTTATTCCATGGATCCTATACAGTTATCGTGCTTATTTCACGAGCTGACGACTGACGAGTACTGCATCTCACATTTTATCACAAAATTATTTTTGATTTGTAAAAAAAGCAATTTTTTCGAGAGCAATTTTTTACTACCAATCAAAGTTCAATCTATCATTTTCATTAGCGATATGGGTTAGATCCGTCAGACCATCACCATCGTTTTTGCCGAATTTTCTCACCATTTTTGCCAAATTGTTATCAAATACTGGTCGATTAACCATACTCAAATGGACGCTTTTACTACATTTCAATCTGTTTGCCTACATAATCCTCAAATCATTGTCATTTAATCCATCTCAAACCTAAAACCAAACTTTTAATTAACCACAAAACTGCCTTACAATGAATGCAGTAGTTCTGAACCCGCAAAGGACGTTATCATCCGGAGGAATCAAGCTTAATTAAATGCTTTAACTAACTTCAAAGCAAAATTTTGTACCAAAATAATGCGATAGAACGGAGCATGTCGCCTTCGCACCCCCATCTTTTTAAGCGAATAGCAGAATAGGCCAACAGGCTTAATAGTAGTGATTTCGACAAAACCTCAACACTATGGCTTTATTGCCGAAACTTATGTTGACGCCGTCACTATCAGAATTGACGAAATCGTAAAAATCCAATCCCCAACCGAAAATCCTGGCTACGTCTTCTGCAGTATTTATTTCGTCTTTCTATAACAAAGCTTCAGTTGAATACTGAGATGAATTTAAACATTTTTTGTTAACCCTTCTTTCTTTGTTCTGCAATAATAAACCACTGAATCCCAGGAGCACTTTTAGTTTTAAAGCGCAATTTAATTTTATTGCTCGCGCATTTACAATGTTGTTCTCGAGACAATTACCATTGTCGCGTAACAATCTTGATCCTCACCGCAACAACAATGCCCAATCGGAAGACTTCGGTTCGACTCTCGCGAAGAATCGACACTTTCCGCAGGTCCTCGTTTATTTTTTGAACAATCAGTTTTGTTAAAAAAAGGTTCAATAATTTGACGAATCAGTAGAAATCAATTTTTTTGATTTGATCTTTTGGTTGCGAAGTTCTTCCACTTCCTTTACTTTGTTTGGTCAATGCACTCCCACCTTCGAAAAAATCTTATTTTTATTTCCCCTGTTTTGATGGAATAATCTGCAATGCTAAAAAGCTAGTCCTTTTTATAATGTTCTTAGGGAATTTTGTAGCCAGTGAAAGTAGTAAGGAGCATGGTGTCTCGCAACAAAGTTTTTGGCAGCAGCGACAGCAAAATTTTGTAAAAATTCTGTATTAGAAAAGAAGTTGCAACATTGTAGTATGAATTTTTTATTTCTGATGTCGTTCTTGACAAATACTTTTGGTGCAGGAGTGTGCAAACTTTTTCCAAAGAGTGAGTGCCAAGTTAAACTATGCAAGGTGCGCGCGCGAGACAACAACTCTTTAATGGCATCATTTTGCTTGCCAAAATATCAGGAAACTAAAACCCGATGTGCAATTAAGACAGATAAGAGGGAAGACACCGCAGTCAGCAGAACGGTAACGCGTTCGTCCCTGGAACGGTAGGTCTGAGATTCAAACCCCAGGCCGGTCTAATTGGCCCCAGTGTTGTCAACGGTCCGCCATCGCTGCAACACTTCTTCCAAAGGATCCGCGTTGCACGCAGGTGCAACGACAACTTCGGTGTAATACAGCAAGTGCAATGATGAAGACCAAAAAAATGGTACAGAAAATTTCGCGCAAAAAAACAAACGCAGACCAAAAAACGAAGATTTTAAAGATGTTTTCAGGCTGTTTCAACTATATTTGCGGGGTTAGCTGGTCGGCAAAAAGGTGAAGACTAAGCGTAGGCCGTATGCAAATTCATCGCGGGCCAGACTTTAGACACCCCTGCAGTGCACTAAAACAATCGGAAAACAGGAAATCAGGTCTCGTTATCTGCAATATGAAGTTCATAGCACCATAACATGGCTTAAATCACACCACAACTGCAATTTATTGTATAAACAGCACTCAAATTTTCAATACTTAATAAAATCTAAAACAGTAGTCTGCGCAATATTCCACTACTCTAACCAACACTCGCGTATAAACACAGTACACGGCGATGATAAAAAACACGAATCAGGCTAAGTTTCTAAAATGATAAAAAGTAACGAGACATTTCAAACCACAATCGTCATCGAAATCATGTTGCTGAATATGACTTCATGTGAAGTTATTTCTTGTACAACGCTAGAAGCTTTTCGGGCGCAATTTTTCAAAAATAGTTGAAATATTCAGTAGGCTAAACAGAGAATACTATGGGAAAATTCCGCAAAGCTCTTCAGTGCTGCTCTGCAGTTGACTTTCACAGAGTCATGTTCAGAGTAATTTATAGCCACTCTTTCTCATGCCCACTTTAACAGCACTTTTTTGGGTTGTTCTTTGAAAGAAACAGAACGAGGAAAAAAAAAAAAAAAACGAAGAAAAAACTAAAAAGTGACAGAAAAGTGGAGACGAAATAGTGTGTCGAAGTATCGAAGCAGCATTTTGAAACTCTATTTAAGGCCTACGCCATAACCTTGCGACAACAAAACAGCTTGAAAAAAAAAAAGAAAGCGGTCAATTTCGGCTTCATGGACAGCTATTGGGAAATTGCAGCGAAATTCATACAATTGGGTAACTAGCACAGTTACAGACTTTGTTGCCTCATAATCAGCCGGAATGACTAAACAATTGCAAATCGTATAAAACTGAAAGTACAGAGTAGTACCGCTTTGATGAAATGCTTTCAATCCACATAGTAACTGTAAATAATTACCATAGATCATCGACAAGTCGTCGTAACTGCGGTATTTTGAAATCAACGAGAAAATTTTAAAATAGTAAACTGTTGAAAGTGCAAATCAAAATATCCGGGCCGAATAATCCCAAGTTAATTTGAATTGACATTGCACGTACAAACTATTAATGCAACAATAGTCGTTTTTATGATTGTAGCCCACGTTTAAATTTCAAACTTTCTTGATAATATAATTCTTAAATTAACATCAAAAATTTCAAAAATGTTTCAAGTCTGAATAGAAGTACTATTAGAGCAATTAAAAAATCAAAAAAACATTTTACATTCCGAAAACAACTTCAAACTTTTCCTCGAAAACAAATAATCCTTGATACACAATTTAAGCAATGTAATGTACAAATTGCACGGGTCTTTATACACGGCTCAGCTTGGGGCTACTATTGAGCATCACAAACCGATTGGTCAGTCTCAGAGAACAGATGTGCGATTCCCACTCGAGTCAAACCGAAAACTAGAAAAATTTGTCTTCACAGCTTCCCTAATTGAAGTTCAGCATCAAGAGACAGTGAAGCCTTCTCCGTGTGTGGTAAACAGGTGACAGCTTGACTTGAGGACTGAAAGCTTGTTTTGTTGTTTAGTGGCCAAGAAAATTTGGCAAATAAATAAGATAAACTTGATAAAGACGCAAGATAAACGATGTGGCCTTATTTCAGCTACTCGTTTCTTTCGCAAAAGCAACAAAAAAACTTTGAAATAAGTTTGGAGATGACTTCAGCAGCGCATATCAAAATACGGTTTTAAATAGCGACAATATTCGACAAGCAAGAATTCATTCGGGCTGCATACACAATTCATGTCAGTTGATAACATAAAACCACAACGCTTTACACTAGCTAGCACAGTTAAATAGGCAGATAAGCAATACATTGCAGAGTTATCAACCCAATACGGGTACCAACCTCAAACTCCAAATTTAAGTTGTAATGTTGTCTGGGAAACCGGCCAGTTGGTCGAACGGTAACACGTTCTTATCTAGAGCGGTAGGTCTGAATTCAAATCTCAGGCCGGTCAAATCAGACACAGCGTTACCAACGATTCGCCACCGCTGCAACATTTCTTCGAAAGGAGCTGCTGAGTTGCCCTAGCGAAATGACGTGGAGATGGGCCCAGCAAACTCGTCACACGCTTTGGCGTAATACAGCGAAGAGAATGAAAGATTTGATGTTGTCTGGGATTCAATCTAACCATGACCTAACAGATTGCAACGTTAAATACAGTTTGAAACAAAATTTTGGTATTTACGCTATTGCTAGTTACATAGGAGACAACAACTGTATGTACTAAGCATAAGGGCTTACTTCTGAGCGACCGTAACACTTTTTCTACTAATTCACAGATCATAAATGTGAGCGTATTTATGACGTCATAGTTACTCACAATAACACTATCAAACTATCTCAGTTGTAGATCATATCGTACAATCTAGCTAGCCGACTCGATTCGGACTTGGACCCAGAAATAATAAGTAAAAACACAAACACTGAACGATGTGTATAAATTATGAAGTATGACGCTCAAAGATTTCCAGCCGTATTTTCACACTGGGAAACAAATGTTTGGTGATAAATGTGGAAAAGGCTTCATTGAAAATTGTTTCAAAAACTAATCACTTCACCTAATATTAGCATCAAAGAACCACCGTACACGCTTTTGCTGAGGTTTTGCAGGGTCTCGCTTCAAAAATCGAAATTCCAAATTCAGCATAATAATAGACCCAAAAAACATGAAAAATATGTTCCAGGCAATTTCCGATTAACATTTTACCGAAGAAAGCGAAAGGCGAATCTTTTGTTAATTAGACTACTACATGGACTACAAGATACACTCTCTGACACCATCCCATTCCCCAATAAGTTTGCTTTTACTTTTACAGCATACGCAATTCCTGTATCGGGATGGCCTAATATTCGGCGAATCGTCCAGCAATACCAGTTTCGATTTCACCCAATATCTAAAATATTGTTTATTTCGTGCGCTATTGCGTACAGAATTAGATGCCTTTAAACAAAAAAAACGAATGATAGAGCACCGAAAGGAAGAAATTAGAATTTGCACACCATTATCAGCATTCAACCACCTTGCTATTGTCTTGTGAAGTTGTGTATCGAGTCCGAAGCGTTTGCGACTCGCCACACAATCTTGCTCGGCTTCACGTGAGAAGAGCATATTGTGTTATCGCGACTAAAAATTCCTGAACGGTCTGCAAATTGTAAATAAGCGACCAGCGACCGGAAAAAGATGACAAGCAAGTTAGCCATTAAAGCAAGAAAAGTTTCGAGAGAAAGTAGTTTGCGTGCAATGAGCGCGCCTTGGGGCAAGCGACAAGCAAACAAACTTTTTAACGTCACGACGCGGTGTGTTGACCCACTCGCAAGAAAGCGGCGCGAAGAAAGACGGCAGATTTGATTAGCTAAGCCGTTTCTTTCAGTCCAAGATCAGTTGAATAATGGAAGATTGTAAAAGCTGAATCCCCTCTTTCCTTTCACCGCATAATATACTGCTATGACGTGATAAACTGTAAAACAAAAGAAAAGTTAGGAAATAATGGAATTAGTTGAACATCGTAACTGTGCAAGCTTAGCAAGTTGAGCAGTTTAATTAAATAAAACAGGTACTTCAATCTTATTTGAACAGCAATCATTCGAGAAAGATTTCAACGCTTGACAAGCAAGTGTAATGTTTCGTTGGAATTTAAAGTGCTTACATTTAGCTAGGTGAATTAAGAGATTTTCCGATGAATTACAATATTTTATTGATGACAATACACCGTAATTAATACCGCAATAATCTGTAAATTGTGCTGTGATAAACGTAGCAAGAAAAACCCAATTTAATAACCGGTTTCGCTCTATTGGGACTTATCAGAATGAACTAGGCTCTGAATCAGAAGCAATGGGCATAAATGTCCCTCGTCCACCTAAAGAGATGTATGTAACAGACGGTCAACGGGACCAACAGGATTGGCGCTGCTCGGTGAAGGGAGCATCAATAGTTCTTGAGCGGTGTGGAAATGACTATTTCCTACCAGGACTCCCCAGCACACTGCTAGATTTTATGAAGTCGCATTTCGTGACACCATCCGATCATTCACAGGAAAAGAGTGGCATTCCCTACCAAGTAGTGTAACGAAGCGCGGAAAAGCAACAATATACTTGTTTGAGCATTACATCATCTATTACAAAAAGTGGTTTTACGATAGTTGTGACACACTGCGCAGTTGTATGTATCGATGTTCCATCAGGCAAAGAATTTTTTGACTTCATCAAGGTTTAACTATGAGATCACCTACACTGAGATGTTTCAGTAAACGGATGATGTAATAAAGTCAACACTTAATAAAATCATGTTTATGAACCAACAATGGCAAACAGACTTAGTTCGAGTTTATGAATTATCTATTGAGCACACCAAGCTTTGTCCACATCAACAAATAAAAATTTAACCCAATGGCAAAGTAATAAAAAGTATTTTGTGAGCTTGACGTTAAAATGATAACCAATATTGCAGAACTTACTCAACTAAAAGAGCTCTCTCAAAAATCTTGCAAAATCTTTCTGAACTATTCAACAGCAAAAAAATAAACATTTGCAGTCGACAAAGATGTAGGCGAATCTAAAACCAGATAGATCTTTGGCATAGCAAAACATTAAAGATAGAAAATATTAAAAACACAGCATACATTGTGCGTGGGACGGCCAGCTCTTATTGTTATGGTTTCAATCAACTCAAAAGTCCACTTGGCTAAAAGGAAATCTAATTCACAAAAACGAATTCAACATTGTTTCACCTTAAGCAGGGACCAGGAGTTCGAATAGAACCGAGATCTATAAGGTTTTGTTAAAAATACAACTGCACTCCAATTATGCGACCTAACTAACGTAAGCAAAATCGTGACCAGTGGTAATTAATACGCAACAATTGAATACAATACAACGTATCACGTATTTAAGAACGTTTGCTGAAAATTTGATGTCGTGGATTAGCTTTTGCTGTGTAACTCTTATTGTTGACTATGAGAAGAGAATATTTATGATGCAAGTTTTGTTTGAGAAATACAGCACAGGTTTAGTTTTCATTTTTTTAAAAATGCCACACAACTAGCAACAAAGCATATTTTTGTAAGTGTAACTCAGAAAAAGTTACAGAAAAAATTAAAAAAGTTTTTGGCATTTATTGACTTATTGTTTAATAAAAGCATCCATTTTCTCATAATATTAGTAACTAGTAAATGCTAACGCCTGTGGTATGCAATAGCAGTTATCAAGAGAAAAATTATCAACTTAGCCTAACGTGATTTTTAGTTAATTGCTCTGTGAATTGCAAAAAACTTGAAACGAAGTACTGAGTTTTTGCTGTCTGGACCGAGAATCAAACCAGAGTTTGTTATTTTTTGCAATGAAACCATGATAAACCTAATCGATCAATCAAGGGCAGGAAGCAGTTCTATACAGGAAGTGATAAATTGCTATTCATATAACTGAGCGTATGCTAGGAAATTTGCCAGTGAGAGTGAAAGAGGCAAGCTAAAAGCAGCTACAGGCACGCGATCAACTGAATTGTGGTACATGGGGCACAGGAAAGGCTGTAAACAAATATCGAAGATCTTAAATTCACCACGTTAGCAAACGGTATCAGTTCAGTAAAAAAAATGGTAGGAAAATGTTAATCATGTTTTCAAATTGTTAGTTGATGATGAGTCAATAATGGGTCTATTTTTTGAATTATGATAGTCTGTGTGTGCATAAGCTTAGATAATACCCTAAGCCCGTTGTTTTGCTGAATGGTCCATTATACTTACAAAACGAGAGATCTAATGTTGCAGAACTGAGTTTGCAAAAGCTATTACATCATAGTTCAAAAAAGTAATACAACAGAAGGCAACTGATTGTTGAGTGAAAAAAAAATTAACTTGTTTAGTCATATTCAACCACGCATGTCATGTGACAGTCGATAGTCATTTACATGCGAAGCTCTTACGCTAAAAAGCTAAAAAAGCATGGCAAAAAACACTTATCAGCTTAAAACGTTTAATTACTACAATTAACAAAGCCAGTATTCTACAGATGTTAATCGCCGCTGTCTGGGCAAAATTTACTACGGTCTGTGTCAATTATAGACTACCGTAGCAGAACAATTATACCCACAACATAGCTATTAACACAGGCTGGTACAAATCGATCGATGCAGAATCATGTCTGTCACTGATCCGCTACTAAAAAGCGTCAAGTATTTGGTGCAGGAGTTCCACTCAGTAGGTCAAGATGTCACTGACACCAGCCCTTACCTCGAGCAACTCTGCACCACAGTGGAGCAGTGCTTCCTCAAAGGAATCAAAACAGGTGACGCGATTAACGTACGTTGAGTGAATCCAGTTTGTAAATCACTGAGTACGAGTATTTTGTTTATAGGAAGGAATCGTTCCTCCAAAACCTGAAGCAGACTGCATCATAATGTAGTTGTATATTGTAATTAGTACTCCTAGAAAGCAACCAGCCATTTCAAGGATGTCAAATTTTTAGAAGTCTAGGTACAGTGATGCTGCTCGCCTTCAGCTTTCGCAGTCTTCGTTAAAGATAAGCATTGCAGCAATTTTTTATTCAGAATTCTGCTCACTGCTTTAGCCACATTTTAGCAGTCTTTCAAAAAAAATTCAAGCTGTCCAAGACTATCCTCTGCGCTTTGGAAAAAAGAAATGAATTTATTCTGTGTACAAAGCAGCAATGGAAGACCGCAAGCGCATACGAATGTGGTTGTCACTAATTGCAGAAAAGTTTTGTCGCGACTCTCAAACAGAAAATCTACCACTGCTTCAGATGCCGCTGAAGAGCCCAGACTAAAAAAGCTGATAAAAACCTTCTACTTGAAGTTAACCGGTTTTGAAGTTAAAAATGCAAGTGAAATGACGATTGTTTTTTTAAGAAGTAGAATGCTAATACTGAACCTTTATTTGTAGGGTCGTGGGAGATAACAAAGAATAAGGAATCAGCTCGCAAGAAGTTCTGGTCGCTACTTCGCTCGTTCGAAACAAACGGTCCGATGCCATACACGATAACAGCAGCTATGAATACTGCGGTCGAAAACAAAAGGTAGATTGTGACGTTGCTTCTTTGCATAATTAAATCTTCAGAACAAACAACGAACTTTGAAATTTTCTTGAGATTTTTGGCACAGTTTTGTGGATGTCTGCCACATTAATATGCACGCATACTGTCATTGCTATGTCAGTATGCAGTTCAAACACAGAGTTACCAGTACGAGAAGACTTTAAGTCACAAGGTGGATTCGCCACCCGTCGTTACAAACAATGATTCCAGATTGTTTGCTTATAACATTCTACTCAGCCCATTAGCCACTGAGTTCAGCTAGAAGCACCATCGGCTTTAAAAACCAACTTAAGCAATTAACTTCGTATGCACTAAAAAAACCTTGAATAGAAAAACTGTCTCATATCTTATTTAAAAAGAGACGTTTCGACTAATTACTTAGGTCATTGTCCATCTTATTCAAATAGAATCTCACATGTCTCACATCGTTTCTCAACTTTCCAGGTTAAAAACCGCAGATGGAAAATTCCGCTACTTAATTCGCCACTGTCTGACGCACAGGAGCACTCACGTGCTAGTGGAGTTTTTAATGAGCAAACGGGATGGGGTGAGGGAGTGGTACTACGAGGATCAGACGTGCGGCCGCAGGGCCATGACCACCATGGCACAGTTCGGAGGAGGAAGCTCCATAATTACACATGAAGAATTAGCCGAACAATTCAGGTAGCTTTGAAAATGTTACTCCCGGTAATGCTGAAATCTATTTAGCTCAGTTTGCTGTACTTGAAAAGTTGATTGATACAAGAAAATCATTGGTTGTTTCGCTTCAACAAAACTGAGCAGAAGTTCAGAGGGAGCTTCGTTGCTCCATAAATAAGTCTAACCAGAGTTGCCAGCAAAAATAATTAGCAAAAATCAAATTTCGTTCAAAAACTTCGACTATCCACTTACACAGCCACATTTCACTACGTACCCATATAGCAACACAAGATCGATCAAGATGTAACTTTAACATGTAAAACGTAACAAAATTTTTCATAGCACTGTTTTTCGCAGATCACTTTTGCTGACTTGCTCTACTTCTCTGACGTTCAACCTGAACCTAAAGAACTCGTATTTTCTGGATGACAGCTGGCAAATACCAGTTCTCAAAGCGATGGAGTTCGTCCCAACCAATGAACTCGGAATTCAAATGGTTTATATTGATGGTGAGCAACAGACACCACAGTTTGAATGACATAGAATTAGTCTATAGCAACACAAAAATGGCATGTAGCTAAAGCTAATGTAGACCTCAGTTCTAAGGAAGCAGAAAAATTCAATTAAGCTACTCTTAATTTCTGCGATCGTAGGATCAACTCAGGTTAAGACTGTCAATTCAAAATCTATGGCAACTTCCTGTTTGTTGTATATTAGCAATTTGCATTGTTCGCAAACTTTACTATCAAGATATACATCTGGGTCTATATAAATCTGAGCTTCGTGGGGAAGTGACAGGAATTAATTAAGAATAAGTTATAACTGAAACTTTACTCTGCACTTAGAAAAGCTTCGTCAAATACGATCATTTCCAGTAGAGCAAAGTTTGCCCAACAAGATAATGGTTTGCAGGCGATTAAGTTACGTCCAATTTCATTTGTCGCAGGTTTCGCGATTGTTACGTATTTGAAGCCGGGAAGCCTCGCCTACGAGGAGCGTAACGTTGGAGTTGGAGATTTGCTCGTTGAAATGAACGGGAAGATCTTGTTCCCCGCTTTGAGATCTGGCGAGAACGACGCAATGAAAGTGTGGAGGCAATGCAAGAAGAACAGCTTACCGTGCCAGCTCACAGTTCTCAAACCGAAGTCGCCAACCACAGGCAAAATCTTTCCGCCATTGAAAGAGATATTCCGCGAATACCACAGATGGATGGAGAGCCACTACGAAGAACAACAACAAAAACTTGACCAGGAGATTTCCGAGGAGGAAAATAAAGAACGATCAATGCTCTTTCCACCAAGAACCGAAGAAAAGACTCCAGTGCTTGAGCCACACGCAGCCCAAGAAGGAGTGGGAGGGAAATTCAAGCTCCAATACGTGGGTGAGATCGCAACTGGATCAGATGGGGGTGTTGACCAAATCGAGTGGGTGATTCGACAAGGTGTCAAAAAAGCGAGCGAACGCACAACTTTAGACGTGGAAGTAACAATCACGCAGATATCGATACAGACAAAAACTATGAATGAAAAGCAGCTTTTGTTTAATCACAAATACGCAGACATTGCGAGCTGCGGAAAGCTGATATCAGACGAACTCCATTTTTGCTACATCGCAGGCGACACTTTCTGTACGATCAGCAAGCAGTTTAAGGGCTACGTATTTCGCGCCACTTCAACTGCGCAAGCCAAAACCATACTGAACGCGGTCTACCAGGGTTTCAAACGCACAACCTGGTTCATGTGAACAAAAAAGTCGTGGCAAACGGGAAAAAAGTTCACCTGGGCGCACGCCAAAAGAAAAGTGGATTCAAACAAAAATTATGTCATATACCGAAGTTGGTTAAAAATTGCAGGGAGTTTGTCTTGTATGGTAAACCACATTCCAGACGTTTAGGACTAATAGATCGACGGCTCACTGCAATCCCCTACTATGAGTGCTTTAAAATTTGAAAGAAACAAATTGCAAAGACGTAGCCAATCAACATTGCTGAATCCTACACCTTTGACGTGATTTAACTTAAGAGAGGTTGTCTTTGTCGTGATTGTATAGAAGCCTATTTTCTAAATGCAGTAAGTTTTGCAAAATAAACAAGCTTCATGCTTGTTGAAGGCAAATTAGAAGAACTTAGGGCAAGCTTGTCAAGAAGCCAAAAAGTTTATCACGCCACAATGGTTTGTCCAACACTGTGCTATGATGCGCGATGTCAAAGGTCAGCTAAAAACTAGGAACTGGTTTAAGTTTGTTGGCTTGAAGACCAGTGCATGCACGGGTGCGCTATGAGCTTCATTTAATGCTTTGAATTATGTAAATGCTGATTGGATTTGCATATGCTATTTTTTGTTGCTACGCGTTAGATCTGCTATAACTCTTCAAGTGAGAAATTGTTGCAAAATTTTCAATGCGGTACGGTATATTTATAGTGTTTTGTGCTATTTCCATTGCCAGCTTTGTTGTCTTTAAGATTCTATATTGTGCAGTGCAATAGTAAACGTTGTTAATAAAAAGTATTGTTGGTTGGAAGTTACCCGGCTAAGATTTTCTGTGGATGAGACCATGGTCCAGCGCAAATGCTACCCCACAACCCCCCCCACCCAGCTAGACTGGAGAACCCAGAACATAAAAGTGGCCATTTCCAATTTCCACACCACCCAAAGAGTGGGCACCAATCACCAAACAGCTGATGACCACTCATTGGTCATTTTTTAGAATCCTCTGGGTAGTATCGGAGCCCTGTTTCGAGCAGAGACTAGCCAGTTGGCTTGGTGAATATAACGGAAGCTACTGTTATAATTAGTTGTTTGTATATCTAAACGTGACAATCTGTACTAGTAGCCAAGAAGACACTGAAAATCTGTAACAATTAGTAGCATTGAACTACGTATAATTATGCATCGATGAACCTTTTAATCTGCTTACGCTTCTTTCATTGAATTTAACGTGAGATTTATGACGAACAGTGGATCTGAGAGCAAACAATAAGTTGATTCTATACCGTTTACAAAAACAATTCTCTACAACATACTCAACTGAACCGGGATTTAGCATCACGAACTTCATTACCGTATTTACTAAAGCCTGTTCGTTCAGCAAATTTAAATGAAAACGGTCAATGCACAAATCGATTTAAGATACCTGTTTGCTCAATTAATGGGCCTCATATTGCAAGGATATTTTTTGCTGTTGGCTAAACAAACTTGGAAAGTATGCTAAATCCTGTCGCGAGATTAAAGGTTTAATTCAAAGCTATTCGCAAGATTTCGACTGAAAACGGAGTTTAATATTTGTGTTACTTCGATCATTTTTTTGTTAAACATAAAAATCATTCTTGAGTGCTTCCTTTGCTTCTGAATCGATCAAATTCTCCAAATCCTCAAAAATGCAAAACAAAAGTACTTACCACCAGGAATAAAACAAATAACTCCGATAACGAACAACATAAAAATTCCTCCAACTAAAAACAAAATTTTTTTAACTACGTAAAAAACAAACATTTGATTGCAGTCTTTGCAAAGAACTGTTATAATGCTGAAAAGTTCAACATTTACGGCCAAAAATGAAACCATGCCAATATGGGAAAGGTAAAAAGTTAACTAGCTCTTAGCAGTCAGTAAAAGCTAATTGAATCCACAATATTTCATGTAGCAAATTAAATTACCGATCAATAACGTATCTAAGAACATCAAGGTTATATATCTTTAAGTTCTTTTTAACACTGAGAGTCTCAAATTAAAAATTGCAAACGTAGGTATAGGCCTACTAGGCCTAAAGGTTTGATGTTCACCGGGCATAAGTAAAATAGCTCTAATTCTTGCGTTCTTCCGGTGAAGTCATTGTCACAGCAACCTTGATCTTAAAAGCTTTGTTTTTATTGACGTTTCGTTGGTCATGACGACCAACATCATCAGAAATCGAGCAACGATAAAGAACTACGACTGAAGCTACGTAGCATCAATATGAATGGTAAGATTTTTATAGTTTTCGAAATCCGAAAGTTAATTATTACGTCACAACAATAAAAAATAACAAATTTGTAGAAAAGCGGAGAGTGTTAAAACTTTGGTCACAAAAAACTACAGTATAAACTAAAATGATATCAAAGCATAAGGACATATGAAGTTCCTTGCAAAGACTGTGACTTTGTGTATGTTGGCCAGACCAAACGAGACCTAAACTCCCGATTAAAAGAGCACCAAAGAGCCATTAAGCAACAAAAACCAGAAAATTCCGCCTTGTGTGAACATGTAATATTATTTGGTCACGTAATTGATTGGGCCAACTCACAAATTTTGAAAACTGAAAGTAATTTTTCTAAAAGATTAACCGCCGAATCTTGGTTTATTCTTTCTAGGCCAAAAGTAATTAATCGTTCAGATGGTGAATCTTTTCCAATAGTTTATCGTTCTTTGCTTTAATGTCCTTATGCTTTGATATCATTTTAGTTTATACTGTAGCTTTTTGTGACCAAAGTTTTAACACTCTCCGCTTTTCTACAAATTTGTTATTTTTTATTGTTGTGACGTAATAATTAACTTTCGGATTTCGAAAACTATAAAAATCTTACCATTCATATTGATGCTACGTAGCTTCAGTCGTAGTTCTTTATCGTTGATAAAAACAAAGCTTTTAAGATCAAGCTTGCTGTGACAATGACTTCACCGGAAGAACGCAAGAATTAGAGCTATTTTACTGAGAGTCTCTTTAAAGTAAATGTACACCATGCTGGCTATAAAACACTTGAAATGACATCTACAACCGAAGACTATTACAAAATTACGAAATTGTAATTTAAGTTAAACTACAACTTTCGGCTATGTTTAAGGTGGAGTGGTCAACTGGCCATTATTTATTTATGAACTTTTTTTTGGTTGATAATAAAGATCTCTTAAAACATATTATTTGAAATTCGAATACGAACAACTTACTTTTAACTTCAAGCGCTTCTAAAATGACACCAACAACACATAAACCTGTCAAAATATCAAGTTGAAACACCACTCGTTCACCTAATACCAATGATTTGCTACCACTGGGAACTACGTGACAGTATTGTTTTTAGTTTCTATCGGACTTAAAAGGACCTGATTAACTTGTTTGCTGTGGGAAGGTGAAAGCTGAGCGATAGTTTTGCAAAATCAATAAGTTTAGTATTTATTCTGCTGCAAAGGAACAAAAATTAGTGAAACCTATTTATCCGAAAAACTTTCATTTTATTTTGCTTGCAGATCAAACAGAACTATTATAGATGAGGCTACATGGCAAGCATTCGATTATCAAGCAACAATACGTGGCGTAATTAGATTGATTAAACATGTTTACACAAATACAAAAATAAACCTAATAAGGATATGTTATTAAAGCGGAAATAAATCAGAAAGGAAAGATTAAATTTCTAATAGTTTCGTGGCGAAAGTCAATAATGACCGGGGATCAAAGTTTTTTGTCTTTTCATTTCTGTTATAAACAAAATCCCAGCTTGCTTTGGTTTCAACTACATCTTTTCATTGCCCGCTTTTATACCATCATTAGTTATGCAAAAGACACGAGGCATAACTGGATAGTGCGTCTTCCAATGAAATACTGTGCAACACTCGAGTTCAATTCTTCATCAGGCCTAATCATAGACTTCGAAATTGGTATTCACAGTTTTCCTGCTTAACCAAAGAGTTTTTTTGATGCGAAAAAGGTAAAAAAAACAAGATCAATATTATGATTAGGGATATAAAAGTTGGTTGCCTGAGGCCGCTAGCGTTGAATCTGTGGCCAAATTCACGCATCATTAGATGGAACTCAAGCTAGGCGCGAAAATATATATATGGGAAAGGCGGCGATGCATGCAATCACTGTTGGATCACTGCACGTGTTTCATGCAATTATGTTAACGAAATTAAATTACGTAAAAACTTACATAAACCAATAAAAAATAAAACAAATGACGCTACGACGACTTTCCAGTTCTCACGGACTTTCGGGTGTTTGTACCACCTGAAACAACACGCATTTCAACCAACGCGCTTCATCACCACCTCAAAGTAGTTCTTCCGAGCTTACGTCACCCCCCAGCACTGATCTTCCGTGCGGTGATCAATACCTAGAGTAGTGCGAATGGCCTACTTCACTTATCAATTAGCACAAACACAAAATTCCTAAAAGGGAAGATTTCATTGCTGGCTGTTCCGTGATGGCAGCAGAGACAAGCGATTAACCTAGATTGGTAAAAGAGCTTTGCCTCTAAAAAAGCAGGACCGAAGTTTAGTTCTTGGTTTGGAGAAATTAAATAAAATAGATTTTAGGATTTGAATTTACCGTACTGTTTTGAATTTTATCAACCATCCATAAATTATTCATTTGCAGGTACCAACTTCTTCAGACACAAAGCGAATAAAATCAAATCTTTCATTATACTCGCTGTATAACGCCGAAGCGTGTAACGAGTTTGCGGCACCCACCTCCGCGTCATTGCGCCTGGGCAACACATCTCCTTTCGAAGAAATGTTGCAGTGGTGGCAAGCCGTTGGCAATAGTTGGTCCAATTCGACCGACCCGAGATTTGAATCTCAGACCTTTCTCTCCAGAGACAACCGAGTTACCGCTCCATCAACTGGCCACAAAGTGAACCAAACAAATCTACTTTCCAAAACACAGGCTCATTTGCGTCGTTTTAAACCCAAGCCACTAACGCAGCAGTTAAAACGGTGCTGCTATCCCGGAAAATACAGAGTGGAAGGTTCATTGATTTTAATTGCGTCATTTCATCACACTGCAACTTTAGAACGACGTCACATCGTTTTTACGTAACAATTCACGTTTTAATGTATTATGTACATGAGTAAATGAAGCTATTACAGCACGACCACTAATAGCAGTAAATTTCCCAAAAAAAGAGTTTGAGTGATAACCGCAGGATTCTGTTCACTTGGCATGTATGTACCAAGGTGTAATTGTGATGATTTGTTAAATACCACAGGTTATAAAATATTTTTTAAAGAAATTTCTGTACCTTTCGAACCGAAATCGCATCGGCTTTTATAACGACATCAATTAACTCCAAAATTTAATCATGTCCCTAAACTCAAACTCATAAAGAAACGAAAATTATGCAGATGAATTTCCCTATTTCGAACTAAATTCGTTTATTTCGAACAGCTTAATAGCATCACAACACCTACTGTGTCGAATGAACGGCAGTGGATGCAGAGCTGCTAGGAATAGACCACACACTTCCGTTTGCTGTTGATCCAAACCTAAATTGAATAAATGGATGTGAAATGACGCAACGAAAAAATTGCTTTACACAGCGTTGCCTTCTCAACGAAAATGAACGCAAGAGCCGATAGGAGACCACCTTGCAAAGTACTTGGACAAGACTCGTCTTCACGGTAATTATTTGTGTTTGGCCGTTAAGCTGTCAATTTAACTGGGCAGAAGTCGAAAATTCAAACGAAAAATTTTGAACCCAGCTTGGAGGTGAAACGTTCCTAAAAGCTTCCGAGCTTATTACCAAGCTGAACCTAACGCACTACCAAGAAGTTGCAACGTAGATTCTAGGACACAAGTTGGATTACGACGTGTTGTTTACACTTTTCACATGCTCAAGTTTGTGCGGACCATCTCTTCGTCACTGCGTCACGGAAAATTTGCTTTCAACGAAGAAATTAGTGCAACCAATAAGCGAGCAAGCCGCCAGCAAGTAACACTGTGTTTGAATAGGCGGATAACTAAACCCTAAACCCTCCGTTCCATAGGTAAAAACATTAACTACCCCTAAACCTTCCGTTCCATAGGTGAAAACATTAACTATTTGGCTTATGGCAGAAGCTAGTTAAAAAATATGTGATAGACTGGAAGCCTATCGACAGGCAGCCCTTATTTTGGCGAATTTGTGATAGGCGCTTCTGCGAGACATACTGTATGTATTTGCATAAATGCACATTGTTAAATTATTATGTGGTTAATTGTGCCGATATTTTTCTCAAATACGAAATTGATAACCTGGGGTTGTAGACAACCAGCTGTTTGATAGCTTGCGGTGCTGCAGTAGACGCAGGGAGCTTGTTAGCCAAAACATTTTCATCTACTGTAGCGCTGACTGAAGACAAAACACTATCTTTAGCTACACTGTTCTCATCTTTCTCTTCCATTTTCTCTGCTATTAACACGAGTGCGAAAACCAACACACTGAAAACAGTTAAAAAGAAACACTGTAGGGTTAATGTTCTAGTGCAGTGGTTCTCAACCTTTTTTCAGAGCGACCCAAATTTATTGAAAAAATCAAAAGTATCAAACTTTGCGACTCATGCATATTCTAATGCATAACAGAATTAAAACCTTTGCGAAAAAAAGTACTTTTGATGACAGACGGAATTGTGTTGAAAGTAGTACAAACAACTTTTCGCTGAACATATATTTATGAATATTTGCTATTTAGCTTTCAATATCGCTACCAAATATTATGACCTGACGTAGTCTGACATGCATGACATTCTAGTCTCAATGCGCACCATGCGTGTAGCCAAAATCTGCAATAAAGGGACTGTTGCGGGGAGCCGCCGGAGGCATTTGGGGGTCTGGGGGCAGAGCCCCCAGACCCTCGAAAATTTTGTATTTTTTTGGCAAAAATAACTTGATTTTAGGCCTATTTTGATAAAAATTAATGCTATTAAGACGTAGCAGAGAAATTAGCAATGCAATAACATTGATGTACTAGTTGCATAAATGGGCAATGTCGGAGGTAGCTATTGCTGGAATTTCAGTTCTCTTATTTACAGGCTGGTAAATCATGAAATCCTTCACCGGAAATTCAATAAAACTCTCAAGGAATAATCTATTTCGTCTATATTTTAGAGAGAAAGACATAGTTAGAGTGACTAATGGAAGGAAGTTTGAGAGAAGTGATTGATAGTTAACTAATACTGAATATCCACCCTTCCCCCCTATGCCGAGCTGATATAGAGTTTTGATGAAACTATGTGCATTTTTCAATGAGTGATCAAAATTGATAACAAATTTTTGGCCATTTTTTAAAGTTTTTTTCTGACTTATGAGTTTTATTTTTGACAAATTAGCCCCCCTATCCTAGATAAAGGTTTCAAAATATGTTTTAATTAATTTTTTAGTCTTTTCCAGTGCAAAACGCAGTCTCAGAAGTGCTAAAAAAGTAAATTCTGCATTTATCTCCATCTAAAAATTCTGCATTTTGAGCGGCAGGCCAATGGGGGGTATAGCCCTTTTCCCCGCCCTCCCCGTGGCTACGCCACTGATGCGCACAAAGCTTCTTCACTGCGGGGAGTTCAACGCCTGCAAAAATGCTACCATATATCGTTTACTACTTCAAAGCGTTTTCCTACTTCAAAGCGTTTTACAACTTTGCCGGCTCCAGAAGCTCAAAATTTCACTGCGCGAGTTTCTCGTTTACAAAAATGCAGCAAGGGTTGACTACTATAAAGCGGCGTTGAGCATATTTTCCTATAGCTTTCTACAAGTTTCACTCTTTGTAGATGTTAAAAACAAGCGACCCAAAAGAATTTTTAGGTGACACAACTTTGGGTCGCGACCTATAAGTTGAGAACTATGGTTCTAGTTCATATGCATCGTTTTCTACGATTGTGGTCAGAAACCAACTAGCCATAATTAAATCATTACAAGTAAAAAACAATGTTGAAATTACTTTGCATTTTGTATTCGCGCATTTTCTAAAAATGCAACGTACTAACATAATCTTTGCGATACTTTGAAAATTTTTTCGCTATTGTGCGGCTAATCTGCAACCGCATTAAACAGTCTTCGCTAATTTCGTTCATTTAGAGGAAATCATTAATTCAAACAATTATATGCCTTCAGTTGGTATACCGTAGCACCACTTTTATGCATGAGAAATATTACTTCTCTTCACTTGACTCAAAAAGTTGTGGGAGACTCACATCTTAAAGTAATTTGGTGATGTCAAATACATTTTCTTCTTGTTTTTATTAAAACTAAAAAAATTCAATGACTTTAACTGAAGCGAGCATTAATAGAAGTCTATCTTAAGGATTTACCAAACTTCGTTCAAATCTCTGCAATCGCCTTTGTACAACAAGTTTCGCTCTATCACTCATTCAAGTTTGTAAAGAAGACACTAAACTGCTTCGAATTTGCACAACGTTATATACGAATATGCGATGAAAAATAGTTACTGGAATTTTTGCATACTTAAAATTTGTTTATGCCTTTCCCAAAAAACTTGTTTAAATCCGAGTTTATTGATGCTGTTTACATAACAAAACATAAGCTTTCCCAAGTATTGCACTTTCTTCATCAAGTGCTTATTCAAATACAATCTTCTGTAGTTGTGCTACATTCTATTTCTATGTATTGCAGGAGAACAAATGGGCACCTTTCAAACGCTAGTCCTTTATTCTAGAGTAGAACAATATCACTAGAGCCAACCAAAAAGTGCTAAAGATTCTGCTAACTTTAAGTTATACTTATACGACTATGCGTAGAATAGATATGAAAATTAATGCTCTCTCTCTCTCTCGCTCTGTCTTCATTGCCGTGTGTGAATCCCTGCACTGCTTAGTTTTCCCTCATAATTGCGCGAAATGTCCAATATTTAGCGTCTGACGCTGTCCGGTGAACGGAGGATAAATAAGTGCTATTAACAACGTAAAATTGTGCTAGCGCGACATTTCAAAAGATCTCATCTAAAGATGCTCCATGTCAATGTAACTGATTTTAAAATATGACAAACGTTAAATTTTCCTTTACTAGTATGAGTAAACCTTGTGTTAAACTTGTCTTCAGATCGCGACAAAGTAACTGAAAAAGGAGTACTTTCGGTAACAGTCAACTTGATTATACCAACACAGACAGTGACAATCAAGGTCACTAATAATGAACTCTCAACTCCAAACGGTTTCAAGTTGCCACTGGTTGGTGAAGTGGTTTGCCTCTTGAAACTCTTCACAAAACAATTGTATCAACTCAACAATTAACAAAAGCACAATCAAAACATTTTTCACAATCTCTAGAGGCAGAATCTAAAACATTGTGATCTTTCGAAATCAACGCAACGCAAATGAAAAGCAAAAGTTAAGATTAACCGAGAAAAACCTTCCGCTCTAGTTACGTTTCCACTTACACTAATTGCTCAGGGCTTCTGCTCCAATTGCATTTCGACTTAGTTATGCTCTAGTCCAGTGGTTCCCAAAGCGGGGTCCGTGAAGCACTTTCAGAAAGTCCGCAAAAGAAATTTGGTATAGGTCTTACTTGGCTCATAGCTTAATAATTTTGCTTCTGACTTCTGTGCTTTCAGGAGGTACGCAATTTATGCTTGGGAGTTTCATTTTTTGCTTCCTATGCGTTCGTTGTGATCACACTACCCGACTCCCCTATGACGTCACAGAGAGAAAAGTTCAGTTTATCGGCTGCTACTACTGTATTAAGCTATTCCTGTGGCCTAGCTGAAGCGCAGTCTTTTTGTCCCTGTGTTTTTAGCCTTGCACAAAAGGCCGTCAAACATTTACAAAAATTGCAAGGGGTCCGTTGTGAATTTTTTTTTTTCAAGTTTGGGAACCTCTGCTCTAAGTCGGAGGGAAAAAGCTTTTGCTTCGTTGTATTTCCACTTAATTTTACTTCGCGGCGCGCTCTCGTACAACCTATGTTTTTACTCGGCTGTTTTGAAAGATCAACATTGATTTGCCTATAACTACAAAACGGTAAAACCTAGAACGTTAAATTTTGCACTGAACGTGAGAATAAATGAAAGTTTATGCATGCCAATTTTAAGAATCCTAGGTAAGGTGATGATGAATTAAGACAGCAAAAACTGGGTAAAAAGAGCAATTTGGCGTAAAAATTTAACAATTCGCTTATAACGCAAATGCTACTGGAGGTAACAAGCTGAAATTCAGACGCTACATGAGTGCTAATGAAGGCTTTACGCATACCAAGTATGGGAGCGTCCGGTCACGTGACCGCAATTTTAGAGGCTGAAAATCGGCATAAAGTGGACCAACTTGAACCGGTATAACTCGGTAAGTACCGATATTGATGAAAAAAGTTTGTGGTTTTTGATCAAACAATCAACCTCCTTTTTTTTGGTTATGCTTATTTTCTTTTTTTCCCCGCAACTATCTATTTTTAATGTCCGCCTGAAATCGGGATGCCACGTTAGGAGGGGTCCTCCTCAAACGGGTTCTTCAAAAGTTCGAACTTTTGAGCTGTTGGAGCTTGATAGAACAAACTTTCAGAATGAGTAGATATTAAAAATAAACTAAACCTAACAAAAATTGAGGGTGCCACGCAAGGGGTCCCCCAAAACAGCCCTTTAAAATTCAAACTTTTTCACCTTCTAAGCTAGACATATGATATTTTTAAGGTAAGTAAATATAAAAGATAAAATTTGGGGATACCAAACTGAGGTGGTTCTTCTTAAACAGGTCATCCAATATTAAATTTTTAACCAGTCAAACACATGAAAGTTTCAGCATAGGTAAACATAAAAGATACAACAAAAACTTGGGATCTTTCCCCAAAATGAACCTTCAACATTTAAAGCGTTGAAGTAATTGAGCTGAATGGCTTCGATAGATTTGAGCACCATGGCCGAGTTTTTTTCACGAAACTGTTACAGTGTGACGTTGAGAAAGCCTACTTTTTCTTTTGGCTCAAGGTTTTTGAAGAATTTAATTAGAGATGTTTTAGTGCTAAATAATGGAGTTAATATACAGCGTGTTTCCAAATTAGGGTTCTCCCCTCTACCGCTAACATAAAAATTTATGAAGTTTTCTTCATTAGACAAGTTTGAAGTTCATTAGCGTAAGTTTCTGCTAAGCTTTTTTTTTCCAACTTCTTTCATTTTCAAGTCGAGTAGCTGAGCTAGATAAACCCACATAGCTAATGATTCAGAAAACATACGATAGATTGATAAACAAAGCCTAAATGCCGGTGCATTCTCAGTACCTCTCACCTTCTAACCTAAATCTTCACAAAAGCATGCTGGGTAGTCATCTTGAAAGATCGTGTTAATAAAAAGGCGCATAGAAAACAGCGATGGTTTACCTAGTTATTCTCATCGGCCTGTGACAATTTGTGAGCGTAGTGCCAACTAGGGAAAATAAATTTTGATTCTCCGCCTTTTTTGCAATTTGTTAAATTAAACTCCTCGAGATTCGAGAATGCAGGCTATGAGGCAAAAATATCAATTAACAATTTAGTAATAAATTTAGTTTGTTCAATTTTAATACTTTTTTTTATTTTAGTTTATGCTGTAAAGAAAGGGGGATTTAATTTCGCAACACCCTGTATACAATACTGTTTCTTGAATTGCAATGCAAAAGAGCGTTCTCACAATCATACATGGCTGTAAGTTTGGTTGCTGCAACAAAATTTTGATTATGATACGACGAAATTTTTAAGACCGCTTTATGCTACTTCAAATGGAGTGAAAAACTGATAAGAACTCGTAAAAAGTGCTGAACTTAGGCGTTGTAGACTGTTATATAAGCTTTTTGAATGACGTCACTGGATTATTTTTGATACTTCGAGAGATTTAAATTTTGAACTCGAATAACCACAAAGCTGGTAGAGTTAGTGAAACAAAAATTGAAAAAGCGCATTAAAATCATTGATCTGACTATCAACAACTACATCTTTAACAAATTCATTTAAAGCAATCAGTTCAATATTTTAAAGCTTAATAAAAGTTCAGTAAAAGTTGGATAATGCCGCGAAGTCTCGGGGATATCGCTTACGATATTTCGTTCTAGTTTCGTTGCTAAAATACTAACTGTGCTAGCCTCGACACAAGACGGCGGTGTAATGACTAACGGTCGGACTGTGGTTGATCAGCAGGCATCTTACAAAAATGTTGCGTAATGTGCACTGAAAATACATAAATAATAAAAAAAATAAATAAAAAAAAATCAACAGACATCTAGGAAAATTTACTTTCATTGTAACAGCACCACTTATCGAAGATTTTTGTCATGATATGCTCTAGTTTACTATACTGCTATGTTTTTGGGTAGGCTATCGTGACAGACATACGGTGTAACTCATGGGGTGGTTCATGTATTTTTTGACTTCTATGCTACAATACAATGGTCAATTTAACTATTAGTCTAATTTTGAATTTCTGAAGCCCACCTTTCGACTTAGCGTTTTTAACTGCTTTTCACATTGTTACTCAAGTCCAATCTTCTTGCATATGTAAAGCGACAGACAAAAACTTTCTACAAGATTGTCCAGTACACGAAAGCAACCGTAAATCCAAACAATCCATGCAGCGGCATTTCACCGGTATTCTGGCTAATCACTTACATGAATATCTGTCACAGAGCTTTATCTACACTCAGCAAGACAAATTCTAAATTTACTGTGAACTTGAAAACTATAAGCAACTTCATCAAGCATTAATAGTCAGAACTCATAGGAAGGGTCTATTCCACCGTAAATTTAAAACAATTCCCAAATGTAACCCTAACTCAAACCTAAATCGCAACCCTTTAAAAAGCAAATATGAAAATATGCGAATGAACATCCCTCAGTTTCGGTTTACTCTCTTTCATTAAAAATTTTCCCATGAAACAGCCATTCGCAAGCTCGTTCGTATTGAGGTCGAAAATCAGTAAGTGAAAATTTCTAGATGGCATTCGTGCAACAACGCTGGCCATTGATTGACTGCAAATTATAGTTTGACCGCTAATAATCGGCCTTTTCTACCGATAAACATAAACATCGGCCAGCAATAAAGACACGATTGCTCTGCATCTGTAACTAGCCAAAATCACACAATCCCTACTTCAATTTTAAGAGATTGGGTGTTCAGCACTTCAAGATACTATGATTATAAGCGATGCTTTTGGGGTAATAAATGGCAAAAAGCTTGACTTTTTATACTACAATCTAAAATTGTTGAATTATTTATATAGATTGTCATGAATGTACTTGAATGTTGTGCGTGTTTTAGGCATGTTTTAACGCAATTGAAAATTGACTTCATAATTTTTTGCATATACAATATATCTGTTATCGGTATTCGCATCAGCCAAGGTATTTTCAAAATATCGGTATCGACATGGGTCAGAAAAAGTCTTATGGGTCAAGCTCTACGCCAAATTGCAGAAGTGAGAACTCACTGCAACTCGATTCAGATTAAAAAGCAATACGAGATGTAAAAAAGGATCCTCTTTTGTTACTGAATAGCAAATGCAATGCTTTCACTTATAAATTACCTAGCACAAAATAGCAAGTTCCGTGAATTGAATTAATCAAGACAATAAGAAATCCACTTTCACTTACTGATAAAAATCGTGTAAAAAAAACAGAAAAACAACAAATTAAAAAAAGGAAAAAACAAAAGTACAAATACTTACTGTAAACGAACATTTGATACTTGTGCTGCATCGACTACATCTGATGTCTCACTTTCCAGATTCTGTATAAATAATTAAAAACATACTTTATTAGCATATTTGTGCTATCAACCTTTAGGATACCAAAGCACAACCAGCAGAGGGACAATACTTTCACATTGTTCATTTTTAGCTGTTGCCATTCTCACATCCTGTTACTAACAATGCCACCAAGACAATGCCCGTTAGACAACACAAAATTTTTAATGCATTGAATTTGACAAAATCATACTTTGCGACTTGAAATATTATTGATAGTTTCTTGATTTAACTTGCATGCTAGTATATTATATTATATCATAATTCGTTGTTTATTGAAGCATAAATCTACGAAGAATTCGTCTTTTTTACTTTTAATTCTAAAATTAAATGCAGAAGCGACCCTGTTCAAACTATTATATACATTATGCAATTTGTTTTAGAAGAATTTTGGCACAACATTGTTTCTTTTTGCTTTGGATTTCAAGCACTTTGATTCGAGACTCGGGTCAGTATTCAGTAATTACTCATACCATGTCCATGACCCTCATGGAAAACAAACTATTTGAAGAGTCGCGACTAGGTGTCCAATTACACAAATGTCACAAATTAGACAATGACGAATCAAAAAAACTAGGTTGCAAAAAAACAACAACAACAAAATGAAGTATTTTTGTAAGGTCTAACAAAAATGTAGTAAATTAGGCAAACTGCCAAATCAAGCTATGACAAATTTTACAACCTATTTTATTTAATTTTAACTTCTTTATTTTTAATCAAATCTGAAAAAATTGATATCGGTGCTACAATATTACAAATAACAAGCATAGTTTTTATATTCAGTGTAAAACAAATCCTGTTACACACTGACGTAACCTAACAATTGAAACATGTTTTGGCTATATTGGTAAAAAATTATAATTGATAGATACAGAATTGTCTGACTGCCATTGTCGGATCCATGAATTTAGCTTAAACTTGAGCAGAACTTTGCATCTGTATGCAATACACTTATAAACCTTTCTTGCAATATTACTATCATTTTCGATTTAGGTAATAATCGAGTTGAAAAAAAATTTGGTCTGATCTGTGATGCAGAGACATACAATCAAGTTAAAAGCCAAGCTCTTAATGGTCCCTAGGCTGTCATTTTTCAAAATATAAAAGCTTCAAATTTTATAAGATAAAGAGTAAAATAATTATGAAATAAAATTCTGTGCCAACACAGCGGAAACTTAATGCTGCTAATCATTGCACTAATAAAGGAATAACTGCAACATCTGGTCAAACATGCCAGTTGGTCATATGGTTACAGGTTAATTGGTTATCATGATCAGTTAGAACAAGAACCGAAAGGTATGAAGATCAATTTTTATCCAAATTAGCACTCAGTGCAGTCTGCCAATGAAACCAAATAACTGTTGCAAACAGTGGATGATAACAATGCAACATTTTTTTATTAGATGTCTTGAAAGCATTGACACAATGACATTGGAGATGAGATTCACTAACTCGTTAATGGTACATGCTCCAAAAATATTTCAAGTGTAATCAAGATCTGATTTCCAAAACTTCTGCACTCACCCTGTATTTTACTGTAGGCTCAGCAGTTAATGTATTGATGCTAGATGCTGCATCGGACCCCTTCTCCAAGTGCAGTGGTTTGGACTCATCAGTTTTGCTTGGTAAGATTGCAATTTGAATAGTATCTGAAATGACAAACAGACATGACATTACATGCATTAGAATACCATCAGACCATAGTTGAGGGTAAAAATGTCAATCATATTGAAGGATCAAACTGTGCAATGTGCATTACCCTAATGAGCTTTAAAAAATATCTTTATCAAAACAAAAACAAAAAAAAAATTTAAAAATCATGATACAGGTGTTGAATAGAACAGTACTGCCGACCTGTGTTCCCTCTAACTTTATGGCTAATCGGCAAGTGCCCAAATTTTCTTTAAGCAATTGTGCCCAAAGCTCTAAAAAGACGTTTATGTGCCCTAAATTTTGTACTAATTCACTATTAAAGTATACCAAATGTCATATTTCCACAAATTTGTCAAATTTTCTAAAGCTATGTTCACTATATTGCCAAAAATTATTTGCCCTTGCTCCAACAAATCGCCGATTCGCTAAAAAAAATCGGCTTAGTGGGAACGCTGCTGCCGACTACTGCCAGCATGACAAAAAGAATCATACTCTTACAACAATAATATCAAGCTCAAATCAAAATTCTTACACAAACTAAAAGATGAATTGAAAGATGAGCTGTTAATATCAGGTTTTTGATTTACACGAAACATCATCTAAACATCACAACAAACTATAACAGATAAGCATACAACTAATATTAAACCAGTCGTATATGGGTGGAATCAGGAATACAAAGCAACATATAGCTGAAAATTTAAGAAATTTACAATTAGCTTCGAGTCCTATTATGTGATATGTTTCCTTCAGTAGGTTGAATGAGCACTGGAAAACTTACCAATGTTAGTTTGCATTCCAAAATCTTCTTCCATTTTAAGGAAAATTTTATTGAATCAGAAAACTTAACGAGATGCTGCAAATGACACAAGAAAATCTAAAATTTAGGTAGATACAGTACAACAGTAAGACCAGAGATTAAATTTTTATGCAGTCAGTACTAGGTACTGTATCAGTGTATCTACCATTCAAACATAATTTTGCAAGCAGGTACCAATAAATCTACACAAGCATTATTCATAATTTAATTGTGATGTTTTGACATTTGCAGAGCAAGAGTTCTAATACTTAATCATTTACGTGCTATCACTGACCTGGCCTAAAGCTTCTTAGTTCTGTACAGGTACAGTTAGCCTTTAGGCCAGATAGCACAGAGCACATTAACAACTAAGCAAGCATTATTCAGTTAGATACTAATAATATAATAATTGAGTAATAACACATAAGTTAGAACTGTAGAACAAAAAAGGCACTTAGTAATAACACTGCAGACCAGTAAGCCTAAAACCGCAAAAAAATTATGCTAATATGGTAGCTTAAATGATTAGGCATACTGGTAAGTTGCCAATTTAGCTTTTCAGAATTCTTTTTACTGTATAGTGCACACGAGCCAAGTCAACTGACCACAACAAACTGACCGCAAGCAAACAGAGAGCGAACCAACAGTTTTGTCACAGTGATATCATTACAAAGTGAGGGTTAGGGCAAAATGGCGCGGGTGATAGTAAAATATTTTTAAGATTGCCCTTCTCAGCAAATTGGAATTTGGTTCATGATCAGTTGCTATGGATCCATAGTGCACAGTACAATTTAATTCAATTTATTTAGGCAGGTGAGAAGACTAAGTACAGTCATCAAGAATGGCAGCCATAATAAAACTGAGAGAAAACCAAAAAGTTTCTAACTGTCAACTAAAAAACAACACTACAAAACTAAAAAAAATAAAAAATAAGTAACTTAAAAACTGCTGGAACACGGCATGAAGATTATTGAAAAGAGTGTTGAAAAGAAGAATATGAGCATTACTTGATTTTGATGGAGCTCAGTTTGGTTTCATGCCTGGAAAGGAAACAACTGATGTCTTATTCTTAGTACGAAGGAGAAGGTTGCAAGAAGAACATCGAGCGAAAGACAGAAGAATGAACAAGTGTTTTGCTGATTAGAAACAGGTATTTGACAGAGTGCCAAGAAGATTGATGAAATGGGCTATTAGAAAGAACGGTCTGCCTGAAATCCTGGTCAAGGCTGTGATGAGTCTTCATGAAGGAGCAAAAATGAAAATTAGAGTTGGATCAGGGCTGCCGGAAGAATTTTTTGTAAAAGATGGTGTACACCAGAGATCTGCGTTGTTGCCTTTGCTGTTTACAGTGGTGACAGATGTACAAACGAAAAATGCAAGGAAAGGCTGGATGAAGCAAATTCTTTATGCAGACAATTTGGTCCTAATGCGGGAAACTATGCAAGAATCGAGAGAGAACTTTGATGAGTGGAGAGAGGCATTTGAAAGCAAAGGGATGAGAGTCAATCTTTAAAAGATGAAGTTGATGGTGAGTGGGCTGGAGGAAGAAACATTAGACAGTAAGATTGATCCATGTGAAATGTGTTTAACAAGAGTTATGTCAACTCGGTGTAATGTACAGTATGTGGTAAGTGAGTCCATGCAAGATGCACAGATAAGAAAAATATAGCAGTTTGTTTGAATAATAATTTTGTTGATAAGAAATGCAAAAGCGTGGTAAAGAACTTCAAGGGACCAGATGAAATACTGTGTGATGGTGTGGAAACTGTAAGCAAGTTCTCCTATCTAGGTGACAGATTGAATGCAAATGGTGGGTGCGAAACAGTGGTAACAGCTAGAACAAGAATTGGTTAAATGAAGTTCAGGAATAGCAGTGAAACACTCAAAGGCAGAAGGTTTTTAATTAAAGATGAAAAGGGGAGGTTTACAATAGTTGTGTAAGATCAGCTATGTTGTACGGAAGGGAAGGAAGGTGTTTAAGAAAAAAAGAGATCGCAATTCTGAGAACAGAAAGAGCAATGATTCGAGCGATATGTGGTGTGAAGCTTATTAGATCAAAGAAACAGCGAGTAGTTGATGGACATATGTTTCGAGGAAAGAAGATGAAAATATGATAGTGAAGGCTTTAAAATTTGAATTGAGCAGTAGTAGAGAAAGACCGAAACAAACATGGAAAAACCAAGTAAAGATTGAGATGAAGAAAAATGTTCTGGTGAAATAGGATGCATCTGATCAAACAAAATGGCGAGGCGAGGTAAAGACAATGACCTGACGAAATCCGGCCAACTCCATCGTCAGGGACAATAACGGATCCAACATTAGATGATGTCAACAATCAAAACAACACACCAAAAGACGAAAGCAAATATCAGTCAGTTTTCAATTTAACAGGCTTAAAATACGATAATACATATAGAAAATGCTGTGTGGGGCATGGTCAAAACTGTAATGATTCAGTGTGGTCCAGCATATTGAGACAAAAAATTAATTTTTAGTTCTTCCTTGAATTTAAACTGTAAAGGAAGTATTTTTTAAATTGGTTTTGGAATTTCATTACATAACTTTACACCATAGTACACTAGTAGTGCAACGATTACAGTAGTGTAATTAAGATTATGAACTGTGAGCTTTCAATTCTGAATTACAGTAGGCCTACTGTAATTGTAAACCGTCCTAAAGCTGCTTGGTGTCTGTCAACTTCAATAAAAAAAGGCAGAGTCTGCTGCACTGCAGCAGTTTCCAACATATAATCGCTGCTACACCGGCGGCAACGGTCGTTTTTTTTTTTTTTTTGCAGTTCAATCTACTAGGTATCTCTCAAGCTGGCACCACTGCCTAAACCCTAAGTTTAATCGTAAGGTTCTACAGAAAAAAAATAATTATGTAGCGCGATTGCACTCTAGCGCTATACCAGTATATATCCCTAGTGAGTCCAGGGCGAATCAAAACCCAAACCCTCGGTTTGACAGGTGAGCACGCTTACCACTCCACTACCAGGTCTTCGCATTTGATGTGTCAAAGTGCCATATTTAAGGTGAATCAATGAGAAAAAAGCAATCCAACAGACTGCCGGTGCAGCAGTAATTTGAATTTGATGTCGGAAACCGGCACCGATGATCTACACAGTACCTAAAAAAAAGCCAAAAAACAATTGGAATTAAGTCTGAAGTGAGTGCAACAATACAAAATCAGAATAGCTCAATTTAACTTAACGGTAAGTAACTAGTAAATTAAATATAATACGCTTTAATTAAGGCCTTGAGCAGTAGCCTAGTTTGTGAAACACCTACCGATAGCTGCTTCAGCAATCGGGCCTAGTCCTAGACTCCAACGCAGAGCGCATCCCAAGACTACCAGTAATCGACCTCCTAGACTCCTAATTTCATCTTCTTTTACTAAGCCTAGCCTGCTAGCCAGATAGCTTCTGTTCTTTCTATTTCAGATTTTAATCTTTTACCTTATCTTCTTTTATTTTTCCCTCAAGCTTCTGCAATTAGCCTATACACCAATGAATGATGCCTAGCTGTTAGCTCAAATCCTAATGCCTAGATTCCAGAGGTCTCTGTCTTTTTTATGCGGCAAATATCAGATTTTAGCATGAAATTCAGGCCTGCTATCAGCCTACAGTATTTGACAAACTATGCCACAGTATACAGTTAATATTATACGCAATACACTGGCTACGTTCTACAGTATACACAATAGCAGTGTTCCCTCTACGCTGTCCGCGTGTGCGAGCGCACACAGATTTAAGAGACTGCACACACGCATAAACTTGCTGCGCACATACATAATGTTGTTAATCATTAAATTACAATAATAAGACAGACAATAAATTTTTCAACCACAAAAACCGCTCCAATTCAGGCTGAACACTTCTTTTTTGGGTTTCTCGGGCCATAAAAACTGCTCCATTTTGGTGAAGACCTTTTTCTTTGGTCGTCACCAGTGTTGGGCTATTGCCCGTTTCACGAGTCCGAGTCCGAGTGCGAGTCCTTAAGCTACGAGTCCGAGTCTGAGTCCACCAAAACTCAAAATCACGAGTCCGAGTGCGAGTCCGAATGCCACGAGTCCAAGTCCGAGTCCGAGTCCACCAAAACTGAAGATCACGAGTCCGAGTTTGAAAAGTTCGAAAATTTAACCGGAAAGTGAAATTTAAAATTTGGTCAAAGTTATTTCAATATGGACAAACGCTTTCAGAAATTCTGCAAGAAGACGTTTGTGCAACGTTTCTGCAAGCGTTGCAAAGTCTTCTAACTAGGCCCTTTACACACAGAAAAAAGTTGCATTAACGCTTTTGCAAGAGCTCTTGCAAGTAAAATTTAGTCGTCTACTTCGGCCTTAATTTACACCGGAGTTTGCAAAACTTCTCATGGTTGAGAAAGTCGAAATTCGAGGTTTTCCTTCTTTCATACCTGTATATTATATTCAGCCAGTTCAGTTTTGACAAAGTTTTTTTCAGTGAAAGTATGCAAGTGATGTCACATGAAACCCTCTTATATTGTAATTTGAGTTTGGAAAAAATTTTGTAAGTTATGGGAACGACCGACGCTCGCGCCGAGAGCTTTTTTGTTTTTACTCGGCCATTTTCAAACTAATGAGTGCGAAATTTCAGACTTTTGCTTATAACTCGAGAACGGTTTGGTCTAGCTACATGAAATTTTGACCGCAGTTTAAAACTATTGACTTGCACATTCGTATCAAATTTTGAGGCAATTGATTTCGTGACTTTAGTTTTAGGACCCAAAAACTGCCCCGCAACTTTGGCATACAAAAGCGGTCTAACTCTAAAACGGCCTAAGTACGACATAAAATATTTCACACGGTTATATGTCTTAAGCTACCTTTTCATCGCAACTAACTCACTTTTAGCTGCGATGAGGTTTTTTGCTTATTTTTTCTTTGTTTTTTTTTTTTTTCTTCCTATATTTTGTACGCTCTTTTTCTCCTAAACCACAAAACATCGAAGTCTAATTTTTTTGTAAAGTTGTTCAGTTGCAAACGCAATTTTGGCTCCCGAAATATTTTGGGGCCACTCTCCTGGGAACCCTCCCAAAATCGGGCCCAAAAACTGAATTTCATTAAAATGAACAAAATAAAAACCGCTCAAACTATTGGGCGCTAGTTTTTTTGATATCAGCAGATACTTAGCAGACAAATATTTTGACATACTTTGGGGCAGGCGCGTAGCCAGGATTTGAAAAAGGGGGGGCTTTTTTGAAAGAGTGAGAAAACTGCAAACGACCTTGACCGGAATTTTTATTGTTCTTGAATCAGAATCACACGGTTTGTCCGAAAATTGAGATGGAATTTCTCGGAAAACTCGTAAACTCAAATGCTTTTTCAGCCCAAAAACAAGTGATCTCCAAAAAAAAAAAAAAAGGTCTTCGCCGAAATTGAGACGGATTTTTCGGCCAAAATCGTAAATTCAAACGCTTTTTCAGCCCAAAAACAGGTGATCTCCAAAAAAAAGGTCTTCGCCGAAATTGAGGCGGATTTTTTATCCAAAATCAAAAATTCAAACGTTTTTTCAGGCCGAATCACGACATCTACTTCACAACTTCGGCACCCAAGTTCCTTTGGGGGGCTGTTTTCATGTTTTCACCAAAAATCGGCCTCAAAAGCACCAAAAACGTGCGATTTTGCATAGTTTACAGGCCTATGGGGGGCTCGAGCCCCCCGCCCCCCTGGCTACGCTACTGCTTTGGGGATGTCACCCCTACGGGGACCCACCCAAAAAGGACCCCTAAAAATCAATTTTTTGAACAGCTTAACGCAGGGTGACATGTTTTTTGATATCAGTAGATATTTAACACACAAATATTTTGACATAGTTTGGGGGTACCAATCTACCCTGGGACTCCCCCAAATAGACCATCCAAAAATGAATTTTTTGAACAGCTCAAGCTAGAGTGCTAATTTTTTATGATATTAGCAGCTACTTAACAGTCAAATATTTTGACATAGTTTGGCGGTGCCACCTCTGGGGAACCTCAAAAATCAATTTTTTGAATGGCTTAAGCTAGGGCGCTTGTTTTTTTTTTAAATCTGTAGATTTTTGTGTCGGTCGTTTAAAGGGGTTGCTTCTCAAAAAGCTCCCATCTAGTTTTTCACTGCAGTTAATTACTTTTCGGGATATCAGATTAAGCACATAATTTTAAACAAATCAAATCTTTCTTTATACTCGTTGTTCCCTTCTCAATTTTTGTTTTATACTCGTTGTATTACGCCAAAGTGTGCAAAGAGTCTCACTGCCCATCTCCACGTCATTGCAGCCTGGGCAACACAGCTCCTTTCGAAAAAATGTCGTAACGGCGGCGAGCCTTTGGCAGCAGTGTGTCCAATTTCACTGGCCCAAGATTTAAGCCTCGGACCTCCCGCTCCAAATATGAACGCGTTACCGCTCAACCAGCAAAAGAGCTTATTTCTATTTCAGTAGATTTGTCACAGAGTTCAGTAAAATGTAGAGCTTTATTAGAACTTTTAAGTTGCGTATTAATCCGTTAATTGACGAAAGCGTGCAAAAAAGTATAATCTTTTCGGAAACTGGGCAGACTGGTGGTGTAGTATCACAATCGATTAATACTGAGGGAACCAAATTTATGTACATTTTTTTCAGTAGTTTAACTACTTTTGGAAGTAATCTAAAGCAAAAAATCGACCAGCTGAAGCTAAAAAATAGAAGGACTTTCATAATTTTCATCAGTTTAGAGACAAGGGTTGAGGATCACTAAGTTCGCGATCAAGCGCGCAACCAGATTTTGCTGGGGGGAAAGGGGCTTTGAATTCGTTGGGTTGTATAAACTCTTAAATTTTGGGGTTATATTTCTAAGCAGAGGTGGAGTCGAGAACACAAGGCTCGAGGCCAAGGCCAAGGACACAAAAAAAATCCGAGGCCAAGGCCAAGGACAGCCTTTCCGAGGACAGACACTCTCGAGGCCAAGGACAGGAATGCTCGAGGCCAAGGCCAAGGACCAAGGACACAAGCGCAAGTGCTCTCCAAAAAAAAAAAAGGTCTTCACAAAAAATTTTCAAGCGATCTCCACAAAAAAACGTTTTCCAAAAAAATTTTCAAGCGCTTCACAAAATTTTAACAATTCAAAAAATAGTGCTGTCCTCGAGCCGAGGACAGGCCACTTTTTGAGGACTTGAGGCCTCGAGGCCAAGGCCAAGGACTTCAAAATGTGTCCTCGAGGACTCCACCTTGTTTCTAAGTGATTTTGCAAAGAGGGGCTAAAGGCCCTTTAGCCCCTCGTGATTGCGCCACTTGTCGCCATTGTTTGGTATCTTTTGTCGTTTCATAATTAATAGGCTAGAATTGTTATTTTTATTTCAAAAGAAGAATCTTGGTTTTAAATACATTTGTCATAATCTGTACATAATTTAGTGCATGCATTACAAATTTTTGTTTTTAAGGTTTATAATTGATTTGAAAAATGAAAGAATAGGTTTTTATTATCTCGCTCCACTATCTGCGAATATTATCTCCCTCCACTTATTACCTCCCTCCACTACCTGCGAATACTTGAGTAGTGAATACCTTCCGAGAATTTTTCAGCCATGCGATATCTTGAGCACATTTTACCTACAGGCATCATCGAAGCAAACGTGATCAAACCAATGACACCAAAACGCTAAAAGAATGCGATTGCCAAAATATAAAACCAAATTCAATTATTTTCGTTTTGATTTGGGTAAGAAATCTCTCCCTGCCAAAGATGATGCATTACTTGTCACATTTATATTTTGTTGATACATAGCAGCTCTGTATTAAGACATTACAATAACACATTCAACGAAAATCACGAGTCCGAGTCTGAGTCCTCTCAAATTCCACGAGTCCGAGTCTGAGTCCGAGTCTAAAGGGCACGAGTCCGAGTACGAGTCCGAGTCCTTAAAAAGTGGCCTCGAGTCCGACTCGAGTCCGGACTCGGACTTGAGTATCCCCAACACTGGTCGTCACTTAACTTCGGACACAAAAACCGCTTTAATTCTGGGTGTATTCCCCGAAAAATGCGCACACGCCATAATTTCTGCGCACAGAGACCACAAAAAATTAGAGGGAACAAAACACAGTAGCCTACTTAGCATCAGTAGGCTATCAGGAACTAGAGAGGAGCTTGGAGTCGGAACCGGAGCGGAGTCGGATTTTGCGTTTGTGGACCAACAACAGCGCGCGGCCGCGTACGCTGCGCTGTTGCCATCTCTTCTCTACTGTCTCCTAGTCAGCTTTACAGATATTAGGGAATTGTGTGTTGTTGCGACTTGCGAGAATTCTGTAGCCTACTGTAGTTTTGACGACTGCGCAGAAGGATCATGTGGAATAGACAAGCCCAGTTCAGAGTAGGAGAAGTGACATTAACAGTGGCCTATCAGTAACAGAATTATTTTAGTAGACTACCATCTTGATAGTAGACTACCATTTTAGTAGACTACCATCATAGGCCTACCGGTTTGATGTAGGCTTTAGCCCGATCACGCATCAGGTAGAATTCAGTTGGCCTAGGCCTATTCAGTAGGCTATTGCTTGCTGCTTGGCACCATAGCTCGCCAAACATAAACAGAGCAGAAAGAGGCGCTACTATCTGGGGTATCACTTACCAGTTATCTGGGTATTAAAACATTGGTATGGTTTAGCCCTGAGCCTACTAGCCTAGTACATGTACATGCACCGCGAATTGCACTGAAAGCATAGGCCTACCTGCCTATACTGGTATCCTACCAAATATCCTGCTGTACTGCCAGATCACAGATCAGATATCGTAGGGTTGGTAACCAGTTACTGGTACCTGTATTATTATTAAGCTATTGTTGAAGTAGGCTAGGCTAGGCTACTGAGCAACTAGCTTATCCTGCTTATCAATGTTATCCCTGTTTTGCATTCAGTTATTTTACTAGGCCTATATTTTTAATGTCTACAGTAGCCTAGTCTGCAGAGCACTCAAATTATTCAGTACAGTAGGGTATTACTGTAGTAACTACCGGTACCGGTACCCTGCACCAGTACCTCTTAAACTTAAATGTATTTCTATGTTGTCTGTATTTAGACAGTTTGGGCTACACATGCATAGTTTAGGGTAGGCCTACTTTTGTGGTTAGTATGTTGCTTAGGTCTAGCCATTCTGTTGATGATGATCTCTCATGTAAAGATGAAACATGTGGATTTGACTATGGGTGTTGTGGGAGGCGCAAAAGGTAACAAAACATTACCATACCTTAGCTAAAGGTACATGAGCTTGTGGCGACTTTTGCTTGGTTACAGGTTACCAAATGCAGCATACTTGGGTCAAAACAAACGCATTTCAATTGCTGTTAACCAGCTGGACTGCACAACCTATGAATAAGCGATTGGCTGGATTGCTTAAGCTATGATGTTGAAGCTGCATCTTGTTTGCTGCTGTTTTGTTTTGCTTGATTTGATGCAGTGTATGCAGTATGATTACATCAGTTGGAGCAGTTGCATGCTGCGACAAGCTTTGTTGGGCCCAATGTTTCTTCTAACTTTTTCAGTTCTTGGCTTACTGGGGAGTATCCACCTTCAGAATTTTTGTTGAAACAATAATGCTCAAAGCTGTAAAATGATTTTGGTATCATGTGCCCTAAATTTTGTAGTGATCTCAGATCTGGCATTGTTAAAGTATCCTACTGTAGGCTAATGCTCTGTTTTCACAAATTTGTCTAGGCTTCTTTCTGACTTTTCTAAACCTATGTTCATCATCAGTCATATTGTCGAAATTATTGCCCTATGCCGTTGTCGGCTTATTCTAACAAATTGCTGATTCGCTGGCAAAAATTGGTTTAGTGTGGAACACTGGCAGTGGGCAAGCCTATTTTTGATTACATTGACTCTTCCATTATTGTAACAGTAACTAACTACATTAGTTGTAACTTGTTGACACTGTTTAATTTCCTGCTGCTTCTTCAACGTTTTTTTACTCATTTCGTCTTTAGTGTTAATAATGTAGAATATCCTGCTTATGGGAGTGAATAACTTAACAATAGCAATGCTATGCTTCTGGCTTGCATGTTTTTGTCATGTGTTATTTTTTTGCTTAAATTTTTGTTTTGCCTTGTACTACTTACTTGGTTAAATTTTTCTTTTTTTATACATGTGTTAGCAGGCTATGAACATTAGGTCGGCTACACCATCGGACTATAAAGTGATGTTGCTAGATGTGAGCAGACTATAAACATTAGGCCAGCTACACTATCTGACTATAAAGTGTTGTTGCTAGATGTTTTTTAAGTACCGGTAATATCTTGATACATTAAGGTAGCAAAAAAGTAGTGGTATAATGTTTTCTGTGGTTGATTTTTGTGTTGTATCTCAGCTTTTTGCTCTACATGTTCTTAGGGATATATGATTACATTGCAGTTTGTAGCAGTGTAGAATACAATATCTGGTATTATAGCTATTGCTTAGATTTATCAGTTGTAGCCAGGTTGCCTAAGCTAAGCATTGGATACTGTTCCTCTACAGTGTAGTCTACTCTGTAGTTTACTGGTACTGATAATTATCATAAAACACTTGTATATGGAATCATATCTGTTACTCCAGTATTCCCACTAAGCCAGTTTTTTTCAGCAAATCAGCGACTTGTTGGAACAAGGCCAAATAATTTTGGCAATATGGTAAACATAGCTTTAGAAAATTTGAGAAGTTTGTGAAAATTGGACATTTGGTATATTTCAATATCGGATTGATACAAAATTTAGGGCACAGAAACGTCTTTCTAGAGCTTTGATCACAATTGTTTCAAGAAAATTTAGGCACTCGCTGATTTGCCATAAAGTTAGGTAGAACACTGTGTTACTCTAATTGGTTACAAGGCTATTTTATTTATTGTACCTCTAAAAACGGGCCTATACATTAGGGTGGAGTGAAAAAATTAAAATTTACAAAAATTGTTTGTAATAGTGAAAAAACATGTAGTGGTGTGATATATTCTTGCATTCAAAAATGGAAGAAAAAATACTGACATTTCAAGTTGCTACAATGCACTTGAAAATTTCCACTTTTTACCAGTTAGCATGTTGCATTCTTTAGTATTAAATGTGGCAAATTTACGTATCTTTTATGACGTCATCATTGTTGGAGACATACATAATTATGTTTCAACACTTACTGTTTTTTGCTTTTGTTTATGACGTTATGTACAGTCTGATTTTTAGAAGTTTCCATCAATAAAAACTGAATGATATTGTCAGTTGGAGTTGCTAACAGTCCAGCGCAAAGTTATCTGCATCAATGCACGAAGGCTGACGGGTCTGTTAGTTTTACCAAGTAGGTCTATAAATAAATTGTTTTGTTGTTGAAGCTGGATGACACTATCTGTTGTTGTCTAAAGCAGTATTAGATCAGCATCTGACTAAGAGGTCGAAGATAGGTGATCCAAAGACCAGTTGACAGTGCTAGCCCAAAGTTTTTTATTTTGCAAGGGTCCCTGTCAGACGGAAATTTTTAGACAGCTGCATTGTATGTAAAGTTTTACACGTGAGACATGTGTATTATTATATCAATTGGTATACTTCGCTTTGATCATTTTGCACATTTAAGAACTTATATTCGGGTTACATAATTGTGGCATGCTCTCCAATCGAAATCATAGCAGAGTACCAAAAATTTGCCAGAAAAGGGGGTTCTATGCACTGGTGTAGGAGGATGAACCATGAATCACATCAATAAATTTTCAAACGTTACACACAAAAAGCAATTTTCAGCTGGTTGTTGCTTTAAAATATCTAAAACAAATGAGAAAGATAGGGAAATCGCATCCATGCTTCCTAATTGCGGTACTTGTCGAAACGTTTATTCAAGATATCTGCAATCAGTGAAATAAAAGCAAACAAGATTGATTTTCATTTAAACACAATATTGAGTTTTTGTTTCTAAAGTTTGGCGTGCTGTGACGCAAAGTGATTTGTGTGCTGATAAACCTATTGCCCCCGGTGTATCCCTCACTAACTTTACACATCGTTCAACAGCTTGGGTATGACATGGGTAGTTTTCTAATTCAATGGCAGGTGTGTTGTTATATTTGATGTATTTCATTGATTCTTTTTTGGAAATACGCTTGTCAGTAGGGAGTTCTGTAATATTTTCTGCAGACCAATCACTCATTTTTGCATAGTCTGCGGTCGCAAAATTTTAAGATTGGTAGTCTGAATTGTCGCAGAGATCTTGTCGTTGAACTATGGCATGCTTTTAAGATCCTTTGTAGTTCAAGCTCTCGGACACGCTCTGTGCCATCAGTGATCATAGCGATGGGGATATTCTCTGGGTGGACAAATAAGGAATTTCTGTATATACCTGGATCAACAATTTTTTTCGGATCTGTTGATTAATACCGGTACCTTACTCTAAGTTTTTTATCTCATTAGTCACATATTCAGCAATTTTGGTGGAAGATTGATAATAATTTTATTTGGTACAACCTAAGTATCTTTTAATTTCATTGTAATACTTCATTATATTTAAATACGTTGCAAGCATATTGTTCGGTAATTCTTCAGGAGCACCAAATATTGGACAGGCCGATTTCTGTTTTGTTGCATTAGCCATTTTATCATGATGTCCCTTAAATATAGTTACTGGATCGTACCGGTACTAAAAATAAGGATATTAATATCATTGAATTATACATTTTGGTTTACTGCGCCTCTACTATGTCGGTAGGCCTACCGCATCGCATCGACAATTTTAAACTGATGAATTGCATCTTTGAAACAAATTGTGTATTTTAGACTTTGTCAAGCGTTTTTTCAACAATGTCTAGGCTCCCTTCCAAAAGTGTTATAAACTGAAAATTTTCAACTGTCAGGGACCCTTGCAAAATAAACTTTGGGCTACCACTGTCAGTTGGTCGTTAGATAATCTATCTCTCATCTCATAGTCAAGAACGCTGATCTAATACTACTTAAGATAGCAACAGATAGTGTCATCCAGCTTCTACAACAAAACAATTTATTTATAGACCTACTTGGTAAAACTAACAGACCTGTCAGTTTTTGTGCATTGATGCAGATAACTTTGCGCTGGACTGTTAGCAACTCCAACTGACAATATCATTCAGTTTTTATTGATGGAAACTTCTAAAAATCAGATTACAAATAACGTCATAAACATAAGCAGAAAAATCGTAGATATTGAAACACAATTATGTATGTCTCCAACAATGATGACGTCATAAAAGATACGTAAATTTGCCACATTTAATACTAAAGAATGCAACATGCTAACTGGTAAAAACTGGAAATTTTCAAGTGCATTGTAGCATCTTAACATGTCAATATTTTTTCTTCAATTTTTGAATGCAAGAATATATAATACCTCTACATGTTTTTTCACTATTACGAAAGATTTTTGTAAATTTTAATTTTTTCACTCCACCCTACTATACATTCATGCCACTGAGCTCTGCTGGCATTGCTCTGCAGATGGCTACTACGGAAAATTAATAGCGGATCAGAGATGCAATAGTATTATTGCTTTGTCAGTTAGGTTGAAGCACTTCCAAAATCAGGTAGAGGGGTAATTTGTAATGGTGTTGGCCTAACTGTATATATGCAGTCAGAACACTTTACGCTTATATGCATTCACATTCAAAACTTCTGAAGCAACTGAATATTTTTTTTTTACAATGCCTTTCGAAATGAAAGTAAATCATCATAAGAAGTTTGTTACCCAAACCACTAATCATTCCAGTCAGTTAACTTTCAAAATATGTTTAGAATTTCATTGCATTTTCTGAATGGATTTGCTTCATCAAAGTTTGCGTTGTTGTTTTTGTGCTGTGCCAGTATTGGCCAAGGCTTTCTGACAAGTGGACTTTTAAGTGTTGTCATTACTACACTTGAAAAACGGTATGGTAGTTAAAGCACGTGATATTGTAGTTGTTAATTATTAGTATATACCAGTGGTGGGCACGAATAACATTATGTCAAAAGCGCAGCGCAACAAAGTGCAACGACCGTTTCAACCAGTAAAAGCGCATCGCCAAATGTGATATTTAATTTTTTTAATTTCTGAAGCGCAGCGCCACTTCCGCAATGAACTTTTTGATTCAGTTGAAGCGCAACGCAATTCTGCAATTGCGGAATGCCATTTTCGTACCAAGTGTAAGCGCAACCTAACTTCCGCAATTGAAATTTCACAACGCAATGCAAATACCGCATTTTTTGCAATTTTAGACTGAAAAAGAGTAAAGAATTTGCTAAACAAGCTCGATATTTATGAATATTACGTTCGAAATGGAGCAAAATTAAGTTCAATGTATAAAATTGCGCTTTTAACCGAAAAAAATTTTGAAAGCGCAGCCCAATTAAAGCGCAACAAATTTTAAAGACTTTAGTCCGCAATGCAACTTCCGCAATGCTTCAAAATAAAAGAATGAAGCGCAACGCAACTTCCGCAATTGCGTAGGTTGCGGAAGTTGCCCTTTGCGCTTCTAATTGCACTTTGCCCAGTGTCCACCTCTGGTATATACCATATTTTATTATGGATTCTAACATTTTTTTCTTACAAATAAAGTTAACCAATCTACTGGTACCAAGTTACTTGGCCAATTAACTTGAAGCAAAGCAAGGTCCTTGCAGATAGATTGATTAATGCATTGCATCTCAGATCTTGATCTTCCAGTCATGAAAAAAGCACTGACTTACGTAACCAATTTCTGAAGTTTCCATGTGAATTAATCTCTTTCTCTGTATGTATACATGGTGTCTCGAAGCTTGCCACCCCCCCCTCCACAGTTTAGATAGAAATTAATTGGTTTTCTTTAATAGTTTAGTTAAAAGTTCATTAACCTTAGTTTCTACGGAGCTATTTTTCATTTTAATATTTTTTATTTTTATGTCAAATAACCGAGTTAGATAAACTCACATAGTTAGTTATTCAGGAAAATCAGATGGATTGGCAAACCTAGGCAAAGCTGGAAATGCCAGTGCATTCTTTGCACTTCTGACCTAAATCTTTATTTAAGAATGTGTAGTCATCTCAAAGAGTTATTTTGAAAGTCGTACAGGAAACTACGATAGTTTCCCAAGTTCTTCTCTTCAACCTGTAACAATTTGTAGCGGAAATGCTAGGGAAAATAAAGTTTGATTCTTCGCTGTTTTTGCAATTTGTTAAAACTATAGCTCTCAAGAATGCAGGCTATGAGGCAAACAGGTGAAGACCCCACAAAATATCAATTTGGTGAAAAATTTGAACAAATGCCTGTTCTAGATCAGTATAATTTTAACATTTTTGTGTTTTAGTTTATGCTGCAGATGAGGGGGGAGAGAGGAGTTAATTTTGAAACATCCTGCATGTATTTGCTATTTGTTTGAGAAGTCTCCAAACAGAGAAAATCGTCACAATAACTCAAGATGGAGACCCAAAGTAACCCTTTTTAATGCTGAGCATCAAGAAGAGATCTGTGTTCCTTATTAAGTTTTGTCATGTCTCCTTGTGCCCAATAAAAATGTTGGATTTGTTGCTAAAATCAATATTGGTAGGAAGAAGCTGTTGATAATGTACCACTACCAATTTAGAATTTGGTATCGCTTAAAACTTTCAAAATTTCCTTTAGGTTCCATTTGCATAGCACAGAAACAGGATTTATTGCAAGCAGTTATGACATTGCATCTTGTTTGCTGGTATTGGTGATTACTTATGCTGGTGGACGAGGCCATAAACCACGGTGGATAGGATGGGGAGTCTTTATCATGGGTTTGGGATCTATTGTTTTTTCTTTGCCCCATTTTTTCGCTCCAGAGTATCAGTACAGCATCAGCGGAGGAAAGGAGCATCTCGACCTATGCGATTCACCACAAGCAACAAGTGGCAAATGCAAGCCTTCACATTTAAAAAGTTACATGTAAGTATGGATAAGAAATCTAACCTGCATAGGTTGTAGAAAGTACTCAATAAGTTAAATTAAGGTGTTTCAAAAATTACTTCATAATTTTGGAACTAGGATTGGAAGTGTACCAGCATTAATTAATCTTGGCATGTTTGCAATATTTAGCGATGTCAATTAATAAGCATATTACAGTTTGCTATTTTAAATATATCTTAATGGATTGCATAAATAGCTTTAAATACTATTCGCATGTACGCTAATAGTATTTTCTTATGAAGTTGCTTGGCTTGGAGACAAGAAAGGGGCTTTAGAGTCTTTTTAGTCAAGTTGCCACGTATCTACTGCTAAATGAGATGCCAAAAAGATTTTAAGGCTTTGTTGGTTTACCATGGTTGCTTGCTTTATTCATTCACAGTTTTTTTTATGGTTGTTCCAATGTTACTGGAAGTTAAACACATGCTCATAATAAAAATTGTGTTTTCAGGTTCTTTTTCATTCTAGGACAACTGTTACATGGTGCAGGGGGTACAACCTTGTTTACTCTTGGTGTCACTTATCTTGATGAAAATGTTTCACAAGTTAAGTCTTCTTTATACCATGGTAAGTTTTTTATTGTTTGCCAATTCTCTCAGTCTCGATTAGGTGCCTCGTGATGATCCTGCCTAGTGAAATAGGTTGTAAGGATTTCTCTTTTGCTGTTGTGGAAAAAAATGCTATGATAGATACCTTAACTGCTGGTAGCACGTAGTGCCTGTCAAAAAATCAATTTTTAGCCAAACATGTTTTAGTTAAATCAACAAAGAGATTAATAAATATTAAACAATTTTTTGTATGGATTTACTTAAATTGCCATCTTAAACGTTTGCGTTGATTTTTGTATTCGCTGTTTCAGGAGTTTACTATGCTAGCAGTGTGCTTGGGCCAGCTCTCGGTTTTCTTTTAGGAGGAAAAATCCTCAGCTTTTATACAGATTTAAGCAAAAGGTAAAGTTCACAGATCTGTTGTTTATTCTTTTATGGGTGATTCATGCTGTAGGTCATTTCTGGGATAAGGTCATAGAATAGTATATTGCAGAGTTGTAACTCAAGCCGGCTTTTCAGGTCGGGTTCGGGCCTAACCTTGACAAAAATTTCGGGCTTAATTCGGGCTTTTGATGTACTTTTTGTGTGGACTTCGCAAAAATATAATCAAAACAACTTGGCAACATTGCTAAATTTTTCAAACCTAACTTAACCTTCGTTTTTTTTTTCGGGCATGGTTCGGGCTTGAAATTAGTTCTCGGGTTCGGGCTTATATTTTCAGGTTCGAACCTGAACTAGTTGGCCTGTTTACAACTCTGGTAGATTGAATCTTAGTTGGAGTGGTAAAAGGCAGCGTTAGTAATCTTTTTCTTCAGTCATTAATTTCCTTTTTTCAAGTTTACATTTTAGCATCATTTTTGTTCCGAGTTTTTATTCCCTGTTCTGTTCAGTTTGTTAAGTGCTAAATTGTGGAAAACATTCCTCTTTGAGCTACCACGCTTTGAATTCCCAGTATTATTGTCGGGCTTTACGATTAGAACTAAGCTTGCTTTCAACATAGTTTTTTTTTTAATTGTTGAAGAAAGAAAACAAAGGAAAAAATCTACTGCGTTTTGCCTAATTGTAAATCTAATTGTGATAACATACCTTAAGCAGCATTTCTTTAAAAATTAATAATTTCTATGTTATTTTTAGCGTGCCAATCAGTGAAAAGAGTACTTTTTGGGTTGGAGCGTGGTGGCTTGGTTTCCTTGTCGGTGGATGTGTTGTGATTGCCATGTCTTTTCCCATCTTGCTGCTTCCCAAAATGATTCCTGGCACGGCTCACTTCAGAGTGGGAAGGGAGGGAGAAATGCACCAGAACTCATCAGCACCATCATCAGAGCATAGCCAGATTTTCGGGTTTAAGTAAGTTTGAGAAATAACGATACGTATTTTAGAGCGAAAAACATCTAATGAAAGCAGCATAAGCAGGTGAAGTAAATGCTCGGTTTTTTGAGCTCAGTTCAAGCCCAGCATGATGGATAAATCGTATTGACGTTGGTTCTTTACATCGTTGTGAGTAGGTAGTACGAATCTAAACTCAATTCGAGTATGAATGGATGTAAATAGACGACGATAATACACGCAAATCCCATGCAATCCATTTCAACATTGATCTCCACTCCGGAAACCTTATCTTAATAATAATTTAGTTGTGATGTTTTGACGTTTGCTGGCCAGAGCTTTTATGATTAATCGTTTGCGTGCTATCTGCCCTAAAGGCTACCAGCGCGGAAGCCTAAGGAAGAGTCACCAGAACGGCGACTTCTGGTGACTCTTCCTTAGGCTTCCGCGCTGGTAGCCTTTAGGCGAGATAGCACGGAAGCGATTAATTAACCTTATCTTACTTAATGATTTGATGCGTGGGTCGCGAACAATATATTGTTATTTTAGTTGTTGTGGTGTATTGAAGCAGTTTGATTTTTAACTCCCAGTTAAGTATTTTTCTAGATCAATGTTTAACGAGGGAACTATCTATTTAGATTTTTGTTACAGTTTCGGTGATATTTTCTCAAGCGTACAGAACCTCTTGCGTAACCCTACATTTCTCTTCGTCACATTAGCGGGCACCCTCGACACAGGCCTGGTGGTCGGACTGACCACGTTCGGACCGAAGTATTTGCAATCAATGTACAGCGTCACTCCAACTCAAGCTGCGATGTATTTCGGTAACTAGAATTTTTGGATGCTATCTTGTCACCTACGCAGAGTACCTTTTTTAATTTAGTTTGTTATCGTTTCGTCGCTGGGCTGTTGCGATTGGTAGGCAGCGGGGGACCAATGGAAATAGACGTTAGAACGTTTTACCTCTGAGCTAGGCCGCCGCTGCTGTTACTAGTTGTTGAAGAATGAAGATGTAGGATTCAGGAATGGCGCAGTGGCTCGGACTGATTCTCAAGTTCTGTTCACTATGCTGTGAAGCCGTGTGTATTTCTGTGTCTTCCTGAAATACCATCGTATTATTTTGATAACAAAAGCCACAGCCAATGTAACTGAAATCAATGTATTGCGAACGTTTTGGTTTTCTACTGATGCCATTATCAACGTTGAACCACATATGACACAACGTGTTACGTGGTAGTTTATCACTAAACTAAAATGCATTAATTTTGAGATGTATAATTAAATGCATTAATTTTGACAACGAGTTACATGGCATTAGTCGAGAGATTAATATTAAATTGATTGCGAGATTCAAGCCAGCTCTACTTTTTGCAAATATTTATGATGTCGTTGATTTTTATTATGACGTAGCAAACGAATTCAGATTGGTTTCTTCTGGCATCTCGGCCAAAATTAAAAACGTCAGCCATTTTTGGCGCCGATAGATGAACGGTTTTTAGCGCTAAGTGTGAACAGCATTTTTAACTTGACAGGCATCCTAGCGATATTAGCTGGCGTGTCCGGGCAGCTGATCGGAGGAGTGATTGTGTCGAAGTTCCAGCTGTCAGTGAAGGGGATACTGAGGTTCTGCATTGTGTGCTCGGTCTTCACTGCCCTCACCACCTTCATCTTTTTCAGCACCTGTCCGGACTTACGTGAGTTTCAATCAAATATGGAGCGGCTCAGCGCAAAATGACTTTCAACATTGACGCTGTGTTTTTGTTACAGTTAACAATAAAAGTATTAGTCTATCTGTTACTCTCTAAGTGACCACCATTAGCCGTGAGCTTTTAAGTAGGGTGACTTCAAACGCAATGCCATATACGAGGTGCGAAATATGAAGTTGGTTGTGACTACGTCATCGTAAGTAAAGGGAATATGAGATGTTAGTTAACTCTTTCGTGGTGTTGTACTTGCAGAGTTTGCTGGTGCCACCGTACCTTACATGAACGACAGCAAGAACCCACTTTCCGCTTATAATCACACCTCTTCGTGTAATGTCGTGTGCGATTGCAATCATGACGCGTTTGAACCAGTGTGTGGGGATGATGACGTCACGTATTACTCATCATGCTTTGCCGGATGCAAAAGCGTAGCAGCTGATCATGAGGTAGTACTTCAGTTTTTATTTGTTGCAATTTGCCTCAACTAACTTAATTCATCATCAGTAATCCTATAAGCTTACTGATGATGAGCTAAGTTTCTCGGACGTTTGAAATGAATATTAATTTCAAGGCTGTTTTGTTTTTACTTGCAAGTAGCCTGCTCCTGCCCTTCTCTTGTCAAGGACATCATGGTGCGACTGATCGACGCGATGTGCTGGGTCGTCCTGGTGAAGGGTTGTTATTGTTGCGCCACTCTATCATTGTCTCACATTTCCATTGAAAGGATTAATCGAACTGCGCTCTGCTACGGTCGTAATATTCGGTTTGAAAACTGTTGTCGTTTTCCTGTGATTTAGGAGATTATGGGAGCTACGTAACGACGCTTATGTGCGAATAAATCTTCCTGTTTTACAGACAATCGCCTATTTCAACTGTTCGTGCCTCCAGAGTAAAGCTTTCTTGGTACGTTCCGGCATGTGCCAGTCGACACAGTGCAATTCCCTCTCGTTGTTCCTGGCTGTGTTTTTCTTCGCTATACTGGGCACATTCCTTCCCACTACCCCTGCTATTCAAGTTATACTTAGAGTTGTGCCGTTTACTCAAAGATCATTTGCTGTTGGGGTTAAGGTAAGTTTGCTCAGTATTTAAATAAAGGTAGAGATTTTCATACATTGCCGTCAATGCACTTCAATTTGAATGTAGTAGCAAGATTTCTGGCGAGCTTTGCCGCGGTTGTGTCAGAAACTGAATGTCCGGTGTTTAATTCTTTGACTGCTTAAATTGGAAGCATCTCGGCACTGCTGTGACAGGTGTAAAGCGGTTAATATGTTATTCGCTGCCGTACATTGTAAGCTCTGTAAACCAAACAAGCTCTGCGCAGTTACGGCTTTCATCTACTTGTCAGCGCTTGGGCTACGCCACTTGACGAATGGCTTAGTTATGTGTCGGACGGTAATATAATACAATATGTAAAAATAAGAGTAGTTTGCATTTAGTACTACGTTTAGTGGCCAAGAGTTATTTCAGCTTTTCTTAACACAATTTTTAGCGCTGATACAACTTGTCTAGGTGGTTGTTGTGTAAAACAGATGCACCAGCTAACTACCGGTATGTTTTTCCAGTTCGTCATTCTGCGTCTACTCGGCAGCATCCCTACTCCTATCATATTTGGGAAGGTGCTGGACCTGGCCTGCGCGGTTTGGAGCACAGAGTGTGGCAGTGTGGGGTCCTGCGAGTTGTACAAGAACTCTGACCTGGCATCTCATATGGCGCTGCTCATTGCTACACTAAAGGTGCGCTGCCACTTTCATATATTTTTCAATAAATTAAACCCTGTTATTAATTATCAGCTGTGCCTTTTCCTAGCCCAGCTATTGTTTGGGGGTAGTAAAAAGCTTCTATTGAAACTGCGTAGTGCAGTCGGATCAAACCAAAAGTTTTCCCTGTTTCACGTTTTGCTTTGAAAAGGACATTGCAAAGTTAACATCGTAAGTAGTACACAAGTATATGCTGGACAATTCTTTGCTTGTTCAATTTCAATGTTTGGCGATATAAATAGCGTTAAAAACATGAGGTATTGCCACGCGAAGAATGATGCAGCTGATGCATGAATCATGATTGCTGCTTTTTACTTCCAGATTCTCATCGTAATCTTCTACATTGTTGCATTTTTCGTGTACAACCCCCCACCTGTGAGTAGTCTCGATTCGCTGGATGAGCGAAATTTCATGGGCACGATGGCGCAAGAAAATGTTGGCCTCCCCACTGCCCACGCGGCTGGAGGGGGCCTTAGTGAATTGGTGCGGGAGAAGTTAAACAGCTACTCCAGCCCCACAGTTTCGTATAAAGCTTTACAAGAGGATTTAGATTCAGATTTTGGCTGAGCCACTGCTTGTCCTGCCTCTTTATAGCCCATGCCGCCCACTAGATTAGATGTTTGTGCCTTTCATACAAATGATTGTTCAGCTGCTGACTAATAGCGTAGGCACATTTTGTTGACGATTTTGACAGTGCAGATATATGAAAAATGGAGTATCACATGTGGTAGTTCTTTTTGCTGCCGTAGATATCGGGTCAAAATGCAGTATGATTTACACCAGTCATTTAAATTTCTTTTAGTGTTTTGCGAACAAATTTTGGCCACTATTTTTCAATGTCAATAACTTCTAAGAGCTGAGGGATTCACTTGTACAAGCAGAGTTGTAAGTCGAGCAGGGCTTTTCGGGTTGAAGCTTGACAATATGTCGTACTTGCCTTGTGTTTTAGATGCTATAAAAGCGTAATTAAAATAACTTTGCAACACTGAACAACGATTTCGTTAAAGCATCAACACGATTATCATTGCATAATTACTATTACTGCGTTTATACAACTACTACAATTATCAGCGATAAGTACCGGTAGTTTTGTTTCTACTGACTTTGAGCTCTATCTTATTTTTACTGCATTTGAGCGCCAACATTACGTATTTTGAAACCTAACTAAACTTTCGAGCTTTTTCGGACCTAGTTTTGGCTTCAAATCACTCTTCGGGTTCGGGCCTGTACTCGTCGGCCCGTTTACAACTCTGCTTATAAGTCGTTATTCAGTAATTTTTGAGTATTTAATTATTGTTGTTTATAATGTGTTGTATGTTCATTAATGTGTTCAAACAATCTGAATGGCCCAGAAGCTATTTTGAAAACTATTAAATGGTTCAAATTTGGTGGCAGAGTTTAACTTAATTGTTGATTACTTGTCGTTTAAATCTGGTCGCCCACTAACTTTTGTGGCCAATCTGCAGTTAGAAGTAAAATAGTAGTAATAAGTCAGCGATCGTTTGTTTTAATCATCTGCATCTTGTTGTTGGTAAGGCGCTACGATGGGCGATGGTACGTTTAGTTTTTATATCAAGCATAGGGCCAGTGTTCAAACTCCGCCCTGGGGTACGACGGCACTGTGTTGTGGTATAGTGCTGCGTCTCTTTTCGGCCGTGACGATGCTTACCGGTAAAGCAAACTGCGTTTCATTATTCTAATTGTATCTTTGCTGTCATCCTGTCGCAAGAAAGCGGCGGTGGAGCTGATTCTGCCGACGAATCCGCTCGGGAGTTGACCAGTTTTTTTGTGATTAAATTCGCAACTTGTTTGAAGCCACCGAGCCGAGGATAGTATCTGTGCAACGCAGCAACGTGACAGGGGTTCTGGTTGAACCAAACTCTCGCGATCACGTTTGTTGAAAAAACGACGCGTTTGCTTTTCTTAGCATCTTCACAATTAAAACTTATGCATATCATGCGCGTGCACTTGTTGCATGACTTTATTTTGCGAGATTGACTTAAGTTAAATCCCAAACTTAAATCTATTTCGCATTTTACTGTGGTTTGGATCGATTTTACACGTACGAATTGAAACGTTACTAGACTACATTTACCATTGCTGGTTAGTAAATTACTTGACTGTGCCAACTTTTGCTTATAAATGCTTCATGTTGCTCAACTGTAGACTACTCTATTTGGAATCAAAACAATTGAATCAAACACCTGTTTCAAGATTTAACGTGTTGTGTTTCTACGTAAATAATTGTTGCGAATTGTTGGCGTGATGTTTTCGACCGCTTTTGAAACCCCATGCAGCTACCTGCGTCAGATCGAACACGTGATTACTTTATATGATCATATTTTTTATCAATTTGCTGCAATATTTTAATTAAATCAGTAAACACTGTTGCTATTCATATTGCTCTATTATATTTGAAGTTTTCTATTAATTTTCGTACTAGACTCCCGTGCATTGTTACTATTGCGTCTCGACTGACCTCTTTTTTATCAAGATTAAGTGAAATGAGATTCGACTTCGTAATCTTGCCATTTCTGCTTTTCTGTGTTTTGGTATCTACCTGCTATGATGATGCAGCATTAAGGTATGACCTATATTGACCACCAAATCTTGTGTGCACTAGCGAATGCAGCTGTTGGTTTAACGAATGTGTGGCGTAGGCCTTAATGTAATGTCAGATCTAAGGCCAGGCATTCAATCTGACAATTTGATGGTTGATGACGTTATTTTTTATTATACAAATTTCGCAACACCAATTGTCATAGCTGGGCACAAGTCCGTTAATCGTTAATAACGAAGCTAACTTTTTCATTAACTCGTTAATCCGTTAAAAAGTTTTTTCATATTGACGGACTAAATTAACTTCCGTTAAGGTTTTATCGTTAGTATCTTGCACCATTCATTCATCGTACTGGTGCAAACCAGTTTGCACTGGTAACACTTGTTGCGTATTTAGCACGGGTTTTATAGAAGAAAGCGAAGAAAGGAGCTCTTTTGTGGAAAATAATAAGCTGCAGCCTCATAGGTCGATTAATTATTGTTGTTCGGAACTTTCAACGATTTTCTGATCGCAGCTTCGTTAGTGCATTTGAACTTATTTTTATCTTGAAATTAGATCAGACTGTAAAATGTGATTTCCAAAACACAAAAAGACCACAATAGCAATAAATATTTCCTTACAATCAGCTCAACAGCGTCAATATGTGTTCTAGAAGTGAGTGAATAAAAAGAAACGTAAATTGCATGCAAAATGTTAACGAATTAACGGACTTCATTAACTTCCGTTAATTAAATCTGAAAATAACGGATTAGCGTTTACGAAGGTGTGAAGTTTGTTAACGGACTAGTGGTTAACGAAGCTAACGCTTTGCATTAACTTGCCCACCTATGCCAATTGTGCAATTTTATCGCAATAATGTTGAATTATACGATACTTTGTTTTGATTTTTTTCTTGATTAGACTTAATGTTTTTGTTTTTACAATGATTTCTCTTACGCTTCGCTATTCTGTGCAATAAATTCTCAATAATGAAGCTTTTCTTGAGTTTTCAACGTATTTTGAAGCTATTCACGATTCAGTAGTTCTAACTGTTCTAAGAAACAAATCAATGTCCAATTGTCCATTTGCCCTATGCACTAATCTAACGTTGAAGTTACTTGAAAAGTAGTCGTCCGGTGTTTACTCATTTTATTGGGTCTTCAAAAATCATAAGATCACTAAGAACAACATTGTTAAACAACTGAAAGCTATAATTGACGTACGAGTCGTTAAATGATCTACATTTTGTACTGGATAGAGATATTAATGCAATTAATTAGCATGTTAAAACAAACCAGCATAACAACAATATTAATAAGCATACTCACAATTAGATAATAGATAACCATTTGCTTACAATACTATTTTATAAATGAGATCTATAATTAAAATCTTACAATTAACAATTTGATCAGTCTAGCAAGTTTAATCCAGAATCACAGCAAACAGCTACTGCCTTGACGGCATCCTTGGCATTGAAAAACATAAAACAATGCGTGGTTATCAACTAAAATATAAGATACTATCTGACGGACTAATATTTGGTTATTCGATTGTCGCAAAAGTTGATTTGTTTTTACACTCAGCATTAATAACCAAAAAAAGATCAGTTGAGCTTGGTTTTCTTCTTCATGATTTCCTTGTATTGCTTCTTGCGGCTGCTTGGCTCTCCCTGGAACATTCCAATCATATGCTCAGCCTGCAAATCATAAGGTTCAAACAATGCTGCATCATATTTCTTTAGTAGCTCCAGCTGGACAAATAAGCAATTTGTTGCGTGTTTTTTATTGTCCTGTCACTGGACAGCGTTAAACGCTAACTATTAATTAGAATTCGATGATTCACGCACTATTCATTGTAGTAGCCTAACTACTTCGTGTTTGTAAAAATAGCGACGTCAGTTCAAAACCTTGAAATCGCTTATCTTGCTGTCTTGGGGACAGATCTTTTGTATTTACTTAAAAGGTTAATGCCAAAAACACACTGAATGTGCGCAACTTGTCGTTCGATTAGTGTTTGTTTGATTCCGCATTTTTATTTGTTGTACCTTGACGGTCGTGTGTGAGGAGATTTGATCAAAAAACATCCAGTAATACAGAAATTTGCTCGCACTATAAAATTGCCCTAAGTTTAAAATCCACGCACTGGAGTTGATGCAGCAATTAGTAGTTGAACTTTTAATACGTGGTTACGGCCTTACGGGATCGATCCCTCGTCGTAAATTTGACTAGTGCGCGCTAAATATCTTGTTGATTTTTTTTCTCAGAAAAACAAACAAGTAAAATACAACAATAATAACACACAAAAAAAAATTGACATTGCCTGTTGTTTACGTTATGAGTTCGATTTTGCTAAGCGCTGCAATTTTCGCAAAAGTATGGACTTCCTATACAAAGCCATCAGAATGTGGACAAAAGTGTGAAACTCAACATTACAAACTAGCCTGCAAAATTCCACTGGAAATTTCAGTTTGAAAGACCTGTTTTGAGCAGCGCTAAACGTGCACAAAATATGCATAAAAAGAACTGGAGGGCACAAGCTAAATTATTAGACGTTCTTTTCAATGATATTAAGCGTAAGGCCAAGAAAAGAAGTTAAAAGCTTTTTACCTATTGGTGACAGATTATTTGCAACTTGCCGAGCAGCCAACATTAAACTGTTATGACATTGGCTAGATAACATTCGAAATATAATGTGCTCAAGCAGTTTGTAGAAATGCAGCTACGTCAGAACAAGCCATGGCTAGTTAGATATAAAAAAATAAGAGCTACGTCTTTTCTTGCCCAGCGTAGAGTGTCTGGTAAATTTAAGTTGAAAAAAGCTTTTCAAAGCGGCAAGATTTTAGCATGTACTAAAAAATCGGAAATCTGCGCCACTTCTACTCTCAAGCTGATAAAAATGATGCTAAAATGCAAGGTAGCGTAAGCCTCTTACACATTCATTCTTTATTATATGATAACGCGATTTTAACGTATATTTTGCACTGTTTTGCTTTATGCCTCAAGCTGATAAAAATGATGCTAAAATGCAAGTTAGCGTAAGCCTCTTCCACATTCATTCTTTATTATAATCTGATAACGCGATTTTAACGTATATTTTGCACTTTTTTGCTTTATGCCGAGGCCCAAAGCGAGGGGTGGCATGACACAATGCCCCCCTCCCTAAATACGCCTCTGGATGTGCATGTCTTAATGGTCACAACATATTAGTCACAGCTAGAAACCATTCAACAAGTGTTTTCAAAAGACGTGATTTGTTAATACTGTTTTTTTTTTATAAAAAGTTTTATAACAAAATATAAATGTATATTTCGGTTGGTGCTTAGATGTCATTTAGTTGCTAGAAAGGAGAATTTGACCGGTGTTTCAACCAGCTTGACCAGCCGGTCGAAGAATCTCGACCCGACCGGTAACCCGACCGTCCGGTCGACCGTCCGGTCGACCTGATCGGTGCCGGTCGACCCGACCGGTTTCCATCTCTAAACTAACTTTTCTACGTACTATGTAGTGCCGTCGCCAAAGCAAACGAAGTGAATGGGCACTAGACGAAAGTGGGGGGGGGGGCACTAAAATAAACTTAAATTTTGCATATAAAAACTAATCTTCAGATCTTGTTAGTACGGCTAAAAATATGCGCAATTTTAACAATTCTGTATTCATATCTTTAGACCGGCAGTGTTTCTTAGCTTATTTCTTTTGCGGCCCATAATTGCATAAAAAATCTATCTACAGCAGGGATTGCTACCAGACACCCAACCAAAATTTTGCTTAGAGGGGTTAACCAAAAGTTGTTTTTTTTTGCACAAAAATTATCTGATTTAGGCCTTGTGCTAAACCAAGTGATGCAACTCAAGCATACCACAGACGGGGCATAGTCACTAAATACATGATGATTGTGGACTGGGTCTTTTGAGATTTTGCTGCAAAAAAAATAATTTTAATACCATTTCAATCACATTTTGCACTTTTTGAAGCCATATGAATAACTAAATTGCAAAAATTCAAAAGTCATATCAAAGAATTAAATTGCTTAGCCCTTCAGCTCTCCTTCCTTTAGGTCAAATGCGTTTAAACGCTCGTGCTTTGAGGTTAAACACCCTGGTTGCGCCACTGACTGCGACCTCAAAATCTTGAGTGTGCTCTAAAAATCAAAACAGCTTGTCTTTAAAAAAAATGTTTTCACGTATTGTTTCGTGTCTGTGAAAGAAAATGTTTTCACTTACGAAGTACCGGTACCCATTCTGCTGGCTTACATTTCTCTTTCGCGACACATCCGTAAGGGCATGTTAATGAGACGGATTATTGCGTCAGATTTAGGTACAGTAGTTGATTGCCAGCAATTTCGCGAAGAAACGAGAAAGCGTCAAAGGAGAATTATGTTTGAACGTAATTGTTCCTTTTTCAATCAGTGTCTGTTGTCTTGCCGTAACGTGCTGTTTCAAAAGCAGTGTTTTGAGTAAACCAAAATGGGGGCACTAGCGGTCGTTAAGAGGCACGGCCCCCTCCCCCCCCCTGTAGCGACGGCACTAGCCTACGTTACAAAAAAAAGTATTGCACAAATCAAAAGATAAAAAATACAGTCGTGGTAGCAGTTACTGTTATGATAAAAACAATTAAAATAGTTGACAAACAGAATTTATTTGTCAAATTGCAGAAAATCATACTCAATATATACGAATAATTTAAACAAAAAAAGAAACTTAAGATATCTTAAACAAACAAAGTACCGGTACAATATAGCCAAGAAGTGACCAGTGTTTCAGGTCTTAGTGTCAAGCAGCCACCCTGAAATTGAAAATTGCTTGCAAATGTTTAAATTATTATGATGATGAAACAAATGTGGCTTGTTAAGCCGGCACCGAGCACAAATTAATTCTAATTTGTAATCGCGAAAAATACCTGCTTAGGATAACTTTGTCTTTTTTTTCTTGGATTTGTCACGGTTCTGATAGCTCGGCTTGTTTGAGATCCACTAAGTGAGCCACTTCGGCCACAATTTTTTCGGGCAACTTCAAAATCAAGCAGCAAATTTGCCTGTGCCGCTTTTGTTTGAAAATTCGCCCTATTCAAGGTATTTTTTTTCCATTCACTGCGCCGGTTTGGAAAATTTTGGTTCTTGATTGTGGGTTTAAGCTCACGGTAAGTCGGGGCTTTGTAGCTTCCGCCAGGTTGCCGAAATTCTATTTTTCCATTTCCCGGTTGCTTGAGAGTTGGATTAGGGGTGATTTTAAAGACGGGATTCTTTTTTCCTTTTTGGTAAAAATTTTGAACTTTTCGAGATTGCCATGTTCTACTACGTACTTGCTTAGTCAAGCAGGACTGTACATCCTTTCCCTTTACCTTGTGCAACAAATAGTTCCTCATCTTGGCAAAATGGCATCCAAATTATTTCAACAATGCACAGTTCCGTTACAGTATTGCCTCCTGCAATAATAACGCCAACATACGCGTTTCAGTTAGTGTATTCAGGGCCGGATTTAAGGGGGCCAAAGGGCCCCTACCATAAAGGGGCAAAGGGCCCTCACCATCCACCATTAGTAGCCTGTACATTTGCGCATCAGTTTGAGCAAAATAAAAATATTTTGAAAATAAGTGTCAAGTAACAAACTAGTTTGGTCAACTTTTCCACTTTCTTTCGCAATAAATCAATTTTGGCATTTTGATGTCACAGACGCATCTATACTGCAAGATCAAGAAGTGGGTCGGCACGAAATAATTTCGTAATTAGCTGACGTAACAATCATATTCTTTCGCTGCTTATGCCCACGACTCAGTGGCGCAACCAAGGGGAGGTCAAAGGGGCTTATCACCCCTTAGCCAAGTCACTTAGAAAATTCAACCCAAATTTGTAAGCGTTTAGAAATGTTCTGGCCTTGACCTGTGAGTAAGAGGAAGCTTGAAAGGGGCTGGGCAATTTAAATCTTTAATTCTAATCTTCGCAATTTAGTTTTTTCAAATGACTCCAAAAAGGTACAAAATTTGAGCCAAATAGTATCAAAATGGTTATTTTTTTCTGAAAAAATCACAGAAATTGCTCAACGGCTGGGAGCTCCGCCATCGGCTGTGATACGCACTTTTTTCAGCACCGGAGTTGCACCACTTTCCCCTGCACACCGCCCGATCGAGACAGTTTTCAAGCAAAAATTATTCGATCACTGAGTTTAAGCCCCCTCTACAAAACCCTTGTTGAGCGCCTGCGACGAGTTACTTTTCGAAACATTTTGTTGAAATAGACGTGATTTAATTTCTGCTCCATAAAAAATGGGGCCCCCATTAGACTTGGGCCCGAAGTCACTCCAACACATAAATCTTGAACTGAGTGTATTGTCAAGCTTTACAGTATGACCAAACCTGGAAATCAATCAGAACCCCCGAAATTCGCTTGCTCATCAGTGTAACTTTCAGAACTTATAGCAGCTGAATTTTTTAATATGTTGGTCTATTTTGTTTTTGCTTGCAACTACACACACCACAGCTACCTGCTCAAATGCTCTTAGCCATACTTTTAGCTGTTCGTCAAGGTTATACTGCTCGGAAGACGATTTGTTCCTTCGAAGCTGCTGTACGAGTTGCCATAATTAATTATTCATGTTGACGGACGTTATTTTTGTCAACGTTTTTGTACAACAAGCAAAATAAGGTTTCTGTTCTACGCATTAGCCTTATAAGATGCATTCCTTCAAACCAGTAGCATGGAACAACACGTCATAGTCGTTATTTAAAAGATTAATATTCTTGCGGGCAGGAGTGCCGATCTTTATTGAACATTGGGGGGTATAATTTGCAATTTTACCCCAATTTTGCCCTATTTTCAACATTGGGGGGGATTAACCTTGACCACGACTATGCTTAGGTGAGCAAATTAAGTGAAGACCAAAAAAAAAAGTCTTCACCAAAAATGAACACTTTTTACCCGAATTGAAGTGGACACCCACGCTCAGATGCACACCAGAGTCAAATTATTGGGGGAATGCAGATTTAGACCATACTCAAACTATTGGGCGGATACAGTCAAAGTATTGGGGGGATATATCCCCCCGGCCCCTTGGGTTTCGGCACCCCTGCTAGCGGGGCATTAGGAAATTTGTTTGTTTGCACCACCATCATCAGACATATAAAACATAAACATCATAAAGACAAAACCAAAAACAAAATCACGATACACAAACAAATGACAAAATACAGACCTCCGATAAATATTTAAAATTAATCCAAGAACAGTTCTTTAATGCACAAAACATTTATTATAATCGAATCCGAAACAACTGTTTTAGTCTTTTCGCTCCTTTTTGTCATGCTAATCGCGTCTTTTCAAATCTTTGCTCAATTTCCGATGCATGCATTTTGCTCGGCAATCGAGCAGCCGGTCCCAAAAAATCTCACTCTCTGGTTTCAAGCTTTGATAACATTAGTGGTACAGCAGCTATTGCTGAAATGTGGAAAAATAAATTTTCAAACTTGTTAAATGAGCAGAATACTCCTGATGCTGGAGAAATATTTTCTGCTGAGGCTAGCAATAATTTGCAGGAGATAGGTTGAAATGCTGCAGATGTCAAACGTCTTTTACCTTTGCTCCCACTGAACAAATCTTTTGGGCGTGATAATTTAAGTGCTGAATTTATCAGATTTGCGCATCCAAGCATATGTATAATTCGTGCACCGTGCATTCTTTTATACCTTTGCAGTGTTTAGAAACTGTTGTTGTACCTATCATTAAGAGTCCTACTGGTGATATATCAAACTTTGAAAACTTTATTGCAATTGTATCGGTGGTTTCTAAGCTTTTTGAGCACATTATTTTGCTTAAACTCTAACCGGTGCTTACTACTAGGGATAATCAATTTAATTTCAAACCTTTTCATGGAACTGACATGTGTACATTTTTAGTGAAAGAAGCTTTTCGCTCATACAATACAAAAAATACTCTAGTTAACTGTGTTTCTTGATGCTTCGAAAGCTTTTGACCGCTTGAATCATGCTATGCTATTTCGGAAACTTATGGCCCTATCCGTACCTGGGTATCTTTTACGCTTGCTTCACTTCTTATATACTAACCAAACTATGATGATTAAATGGGGTAATTGTATGTCCAACTCTATCAATGTCAGTAACGGTGTTCGTCAGGGTAGTGTTTTGAGTCCATACCTTTTTGCTGTTTATATAGACGGTTTGTCAAGTCAACTGAATAAGATAAATGCCAGTTGCATTGCGAAAAATCTTAAACTTAATCATATTATGTATGCTGACAGAAGTGGGCAAAGCGCTATTAGAAGCGCAAGCGCAACTTCTGCAACCTCCACAATTGCAAAAGTTGCCTTTGTCTTTAATTGTTTCTTTTGAAACATTGCTTAAATTGCGTTGCGTACAAAAGTCTTTAAAATTTGTTGCCCTTTAATTGCGCTTTCAAATTTTTTTTCGGTTAATAGCGCAATTCTATACATTGAACCAGGGCTGCGAACTCGAACTTGAACTAGAACTCGAAAAAACTTCGCTATTTTGCCGAACTTGAAGTCAAAAAAATAATTTTTCTGAACTCGAACTCGAACTTGAACTCGAATAAAATGAGTTCATTAAAAAGAAATTTTAAGATTAAAAATTTGTCGGAAAATATTTGTTGTTGATCAAGCCATGTAAATTGAGACAGCGTTTTTCGTAACAGCTGCGTAAGTGCATATCCTTCACTGTTTTGCTGATGTCGTGGCGACCTAGGAAAACAGCGCAAGACGTATACAGTACAAAATCAGAGCGATTAAAGGGTATTAGCATGGAGCACCGTTTGTGTACCCGAACTTGTGCAATGTTTTTTGCTTATTTAATTAAATAGTAATTTTAATTAAATATACAAAGATAAATATATAAAAAAAAAACTAGTGCATAAATAAATATGCAAAAATTTTTAAGCGAGCTTTTTTTGACTATTTATTTTTGCAATAAGAAAAAACTGCTGCAGAATATACCGTTGCAAAAGTAAATAGTCAAAAAAACTGCGCACAAAATAAAGCGTTGCGAAAATGCGCTGCAGACATTTTTGTATATTTGTTATTGGAGCGTGGCAAAGCGCTCTCGGCTGCTCTTTGATGCGCTATCGGCTCTTTTTTAATGCGCTCTATGAGCAGCCGAGAGCGCTTTGCCACGCTCCACTAACAAATATACAAAAATGTCTGCAGCGCATTTTCGCAACGCTTTATTTTGTGCGCAGTTTTTTTGACTATTTATTTTTGCAACGGTTTATTTTGCGCGCAGTTTTTTTGACTATCCATTTTTGCAATAGTTTATTCTGCAGCAGTTTTTTCGTATTGCAAAAATAAATAGTCAAAATAAGTCTGCACAAAAAATTTTTGCATATTTATTTATGCACTAGTTTTTTATTGTATATTTATTTTTGTATTTTTAACTAAAATGACTATTTAATTAAATATGCAAAAAAAACACTGCACTAATTAGGGTACACAAACGGCGCCCCATATATTAGAGAAAAAGCGATGCAACGTTCTATCAAGTGCCAAAAAATCAAGTTTGCCTCGTAGCGAAGACTTTTAACAGTACAAACAAGAAGAGAGCGACTGCAATGTTCTTTTCTATCGAGTAAATTAAGAGACAAAGAAGTTGGCCTCGTAGCGAAAACTACGCAATTAATGCGTTAACAGACTGTAAGTTCATTGTCTCTGCTTTCCAGTTTGTAAAAAGTCACTTGATTAGTTAGAATAAATTAGCGAGTTTTGTTTCTGACAAAAAAGTTAGCAATTGAGAAATGAGTTTGTGGTTAAAAAGATTCACGACGTAAGAAATAAGGCATTGAGAATTTCTTTTTTGTAGTTTGCATGTTAGTCAAGCAGCTAATTATTCTACTAACAAAAATAATTTTGGGTTACACAGTATTCGAATTGAAATCTTCATGCAAAATTTTGTTTTGTTTATGTTAGCACAAAGCAGGAGTATGAAGTGTTTGAGAAAGTAGCTCTTGGAAAACTAGTGCATACTACTTGCAGACTAATCGAGTAACCGACTAATCGTGTCAGAAAAGCAAAGTTGTTTATTGCAGTTGGTAAATTTATTACCTATACGTTACTTCTAACAGAATATTCAACATTAATTTTGTATTTATTTATTTATCCATCATTAATTTTGTGATGCCAAATAATCAGTCAAGTTGTGCATATGTATGTTTCCGACATGGCAAAAAAACTGCAGCCTTATACCAGGGCTGTGAACTCCAACTTGAACTCGAAAAAATTAAATTACAGAACTCAAACTCTGGCTTGCTAAAATAGGCTGAACTTGAACTCGAACTTGAACTCGAATAAAAATCGATCGAGTTCGCAGCCCTGCATTAAACTTAATTTTGTTCGACTTTGATCGTAATATTGATAAATGTCACCCTTCTTTAGCAAATTATTTAGTCTTTTTCAGCCTAAAATTGAAAAAAAAAGCGGTATTTGCATTGTATTGTGATATTTCAATTGCGGAAGTTAGGTTGCGCTTTAACTTGGAACGAAAACGCCATTCCGCAATTGCAAAATTGCGTTGCGCTTGCACTGAATGAAAAAGTTCATTGCGGAAGTTGCGCTGCGCTTCAGAAATTAAAAAATTAAACTGCGCACTTTGCGCTGCGCTTTTTCAGGTTGAAAAGATCGTTGCGCTTGATTGCGCTGCGCTTTTGGTACAATGTTATTTGTGCCCACTTCTGCATGCTGATGATTTATGTTGTTTTTGTCCTTGTCTCTCATGGCTCAACGAACTACTAGTTGTCTGCTCGAAATCGTATGCTGTAGCACATAATATGGTCTTTAACGCTAATAAATCATACGGCATGATGTTTGGAGTAAAACACTGTAAGGACTTTAAGCCTAAACTATCTCTGAATGGAAAAATCATTAAATTTGTTGAATCTATAAAATATTTGAGCTGTAATTGTAACTGATGCATTATCTGATGATTGTGATATCGCTCGCCAAGTCAAGTGTTTGTATGCTGTAGGTAACTCACTTCCCAGTAAATTTCATAAGTGTTCTATTCTTATCAAAAATAGGTTATTTCATGCTCATTGTTGTACATCGTATGCTAGTCAGCTGTGGTGTTGTTATACCTATGAAAGCTATAAACGTTTTCGAGTATTTTACAATGATTCCTACAGTAGTATTCATGGTATTTCTAGTTATTGCAGTGTCCGTCAATATCAAGTAGAGGCTAATGTCGATACTTTTGATGCCCTTGTTCGCAAACTTTTTTTCCGTTTTATGAATCGTTGTCGCAAGTCTACCAACGTGTTTGTTCACTCATTACTTCACTCTTGCAGATTTGTCATTTGAACTATGTTGCTCGCTTTATTGATTTGCTTACAGATCATTATCTTGTTTTAGCAATTGTTCATTGCGATGCAGTTTCTAAAGAAAATAAATCACATAAATTTTCTAGATCTTTCGTTAACTTTAATGAAAATCATTTCGTAGTCGATCTCATACAAAAAATTGAAACCTTCATATCTAAAATTTTAGAAATTTCAGAAAACAATTTAAATGAAGTATTTAATGAGTTTTATTTCTTAATTATACATCTACCATTGATGCTCATGCACCTCTTAAAAAACTTTCTCGTAAGCAAAATCGTTTAAAAAATAAACCGTGGATCACTAAAGGACTTTTGACATCCATCAAAAAGAAGCAAGCAATGCACAAAACTCATTATGTTAATGGTTTGCATGTGGCACAGTTATTGTATAAAAATTATTGCAACGTTTCAACTAAAACAAAAACTACTGCAAAAAAACTTTATTACCATCAAAAGCTTGGCGAATATCATAATAATCCTAAAAAAATATGGGATATTTTGCGAACTCTACTGCGTCCAAAATCTGCTTCCAAGGTGCCTAACTGTGTCTCTGTTAACAATGCTTCAATAACTGACCCCGCAAAAATAGCTAATGAATTTAATGACCACTTTACACGAGTTGGGAAATCGCTAGAAGAAAGTTTCGATGACCATAACTCCAAAAATTTTCTGACTTACTTAAAAACTCCCTGTATATCTTCCATTTATATGCTACCTAGTACACCGCAAGAAGTCTGTATGGCAATCAATTCTCTGAAGCTGAATAAAGCCAGTGGTAACGATGATATTCTTCCCTTTTTCTTAAAAATGGCTACTCAAATAATTGCTTCACCCTTATTAATGTTGATTAACTCTTGTTTTACTTATGGCATATTCCCAAACAAACTAAAACTCGCGAAAGTAGTGCCAGTTTTCAAAAAAGGACACTCCAAAATGTTGAATAACTATCGTCCGATTTCGCTCCTACCATCTCTTTCTAAGCTAATTGAACGACTGATTTGTAATAGACTCTGATCATTTTTTACTCGTAATAATACAATTGTTTACTCGTAAAAATACAATTGTACTACTCAATATGGTTTCAGACATAATTCCACTATTCATGCTAGCATGGATCTCATTACGTCATGCCTTGATAACATAAATAACAAAAAGTTTTCAACTATGATATTTCGGATATCAAAAAGCATTTGATTCCGTGTCGCACAATAAATTGTTGGAAAAACTTGATTATTACGGTATTCGTGGTGTTGCTAATTTGTTGTTAAAATCTTACTTAAATGACCGAAAACAGTATGTGCTGATTGATAACCAAAAATCTTCTGAAAAAATTATTAAATTTGGAATTCCGCAAGGATCTATACTTGGCCCCCTATTCTTTCTAATTTATGTGAATGACCTACCCTCTTGTTTGGATACAGTACCTCGGTTTTTCGCTGATGATACTGGCCTTTTAATTGATAGCAACAATACCACTGAATTATTACAAACCTTAACAAATACAGAGCTTGCCAATATTAACCAATGGATGACAGCTAATAATTTGGTGGTAAATGCTAACAAAAGTAGTGCTTTAAACATAGATCCCAACATGCGTAATAATAATGATACCCTATCTTATGTCTTGAATGGCAAAACTTCGAATTCCGCAAAATACTTAGGAATAACCATTGACAACCAACTATCATTCAAAACTCATATTAGTAATCTTGAAAGTAAAATTGCTCGGTCTGTCGGTGTTATTGCAAAACTAAGCTATTATCTTCCCCACAATACTTTATTAACTTTATATTATTCTCTAGTTCATTCCCATTTCCTTTATGTCTTGCCTGTCTGGGTTTCTACGCGCAAAACGTATTTAACAAAATTACAAAGGCTACAAAACAAAGCATTGCGTATAATTTCTAAAACACGTATTAGAGATAGCATATCGCAACAATACTACGAATTTCAAGTCCTAAAGATGAGGATCTGTTTACATTCGAAATTGCTAAGATTATGCACCAATTTACACTCAGAAAAACACCGAATAAATTTAATATTTATTTTCGTACACAATGAATGTTTCATCTCGTCTTACTCGCCAAGCTCACAACAATAACATTCTTTTGCTCCGTTTCAGAAATCTACGATGCCATCGCTCATTAAAATAAATTGGACAAAAAATATGGAATGATATTCCATTGGAAATTAAAGTTCTTCTTTTCTGAAATTTAAAGAGCTATTTAAAGAGCATCTAATGGAGAAATATAAACGCGATTAAACTTATATTAATATTGCTTGTTGGTCATTTGTTTATTACACAATTTATTCTTGTACTGCACATGGATTCTATTAACGATTTATTTCATATATTCTAACTAATATTGGATCCAAGTGATTCTATTTATGTTACTAAGCCTATTATTATTTAAATTGTTTTATTGCTGTATGTTTACAAGTATTGAAAATGCTGACTTCCATCTGCTTATACTTTTATATCTGTGCTCTATACCTTGTTTTTATCCTGAGTTAAATTTTTGCGTTTTCATTGTATAGAGCTATTAATTCAATTGAGCTATAACGAAATTGGTTAATACATTTTGTTAGACATAATATTGATTTGGCTAGTGCTTGACTTCAAGACTACGGTTCCTTCGCAGTTGCCCGTTGCCAATTTTGCTGCTATATTGCCATTGTGCATTTTTTGTGATTTGATGTGTTATATTTTGAGCCACAAAAAATAAATTTCTGTTCTGTTCTTACTGGGAATGGTTTGGGCAGTCTATGGTTTGGGAGAAGTTCACAGCTCTTCTCTGGCGCTATAGAACTAGTAATGCATGACTGTAAACCTTTTTCCTTTTTTTTGTGTGTGTGCAGGCGCGTAGCCAGAAATTCGCAATGAGGGGGGCTCCGGAGGCCAATGGAGGTCTGGGGGCAAAGCCCCCAGCCGCCGGAGGAACGGGGGTGTGGGGGCGGAGCCCCCAGCGCTCAAAAATTTTGCATTTTTTTCCAAAAATAACAATGTTAGAGCTATTTTAATAAAATATAATGCTTTTAAAACGTGGCATACAAATTGGCAGCGCAACATGGTTCAACTGATTGCATGAATGGGCTATGTGAGAAGTGGCAAATGATAACATTGCGGTTCTTTTGTTTACATGCTGGTAAATCAAAAAATCCTATTATTCAACAGAACTCACCCGGAGTAATCTATTTCGTCTATATTTTATAAAGAAAAATAATTGGAGGGGGGGAGGCTAATGGAAAGACATTTGAGAGAAGTGATTCGTAATTAACTAACACTGAATAGCCCCCTATTCCCTTATTCCTGAGTTTATAATATGTTTGTTGATAAAACCTATGTTTCGCGTTTTTACTCAAGCGATCAAATTTGATTGTTTATTTTTGGGCATTTTTTAAAGTTTTCATTAGTTTGTGACATTAATTTTTGACAAATTAGCTCCCCTCCCTTAATATATGTTTCAAAAGATGCTTTGAATCACTTTTTAGTCAATTCCAGCACAAAAAACAGTCTCAAAAGAGCTAAAAACGTGGTATTTTTCTTATTCTGCATTTTGGTTGACAGGCCAATGCAGGGGGTTATAGCCCCCCCTGCCCTCCCCCTGGCTACGCTACTGCGTGTGTGGGAGTTTTTTTGTTTTCTATGAGGGCTTTTTCGCTTGACACAAATAAATAAAAAGAAAAAAAAAGGTTACTATACTACTACTACTCCAGATACAACTGAAAAAGTAATCTGACGTTTTGCGGAACTAGTTCTCACATTGTCAAAAGTTTTTACACTGTTTTGTTCATGAAAATACTTAGGGCCGATGTACAGTATGAACAAAACAGTGTAAAAACTTTTGACAATGTGAGAAGTAGTTCCGCAAAACGTCAGATTGCTTTTTCAGCGTAAAGTTGTAAGCATGATAGCGCAATCATCCTTGGTTTGTAATTTTGACCAACTGGCGCCTTGTACGCTGGTAAAGAGATGAGCCGGACGTACCAAATTTCTGCTAAAAAAAGAAAATTTCCTCTCAGGCTCACGGTTTTACGCTCTATGCAAAACGGTCTTAATACGATTGTGCATGTACCGGATGTACATTGTACAATGTACTTGATTTGATCAACTGTCATCAATAGTGTCGTTTACGGAGTAATTTACTTACCGTATTTAATTTGTTTTAACAATGTAGCCTACTGTAGTTGCGTGTTGCCTTTACTGCTTACGGCAGTTTTATTTATCCCTCGACTTAGGATTCGATAACTGTTTATTTTAGAACCACCATTCAGCAAGTTAACAATCCTTATGGACTTGCAACTTGGGTGACATTGGAAAGAATTGAACCATTAACCTTCAAAGTGAGAATTCTCCAAAGGTTACCTAGGGATGTTCAAAGTCCGATCTGCGATGAAGTTACTGTTAGTCCAGGAAGTGTATTCTAATTGACTTCACCTACAAGCACCTTTTCCTTTCTGTTTGCTGCATAGCCGGTGGTCAAGCAAACTTACAATGTTCTCCAAGAGGACAAGTTTTGCTAAATCAATAAACGACAAAAAATTATTATTATAAACAAAATAAAAAAAAAACAACGAAATTTTGAAGCACTCAATCTTGACTGGTTGGCATCATTTCAAAAATCTTCAAAAAAAAACAAGCGCACAAAACAGTCAAAAAGTTGCCTAAAACTGCACGTTAGCGCAACTTGCTGCAACATCTGGATCTCCACTCCTTTGCCATCTACAGCGGTTGGCAAATGACTAGTCGAAAAATCAACGAAACAGTGATATTATCAGTACTGCAATCCCATCACAATGACTATTACACGTTATAATTGATTGGTACTAAAAGTCTTTGTTTGGCAAGGTGTTGCGCTCTTTCTATAGGGTTAGGCTATAGCATTGGTGTTAATAATTAACCAGATTGAAGAAACGGCAATCCCCTATCTTAAAACTATAGTTTGTTTTGCTTGTTTCTTATTTGTTTTTTTTGCATTTTAAATGACATAACATAATTGTTTAAACTTTTTTTTTGATGGATCTAGGATTTTCAGAATCCCAGATAATTTCCTAGTCAGGCGCATTTTTCAGATCGAAGCGGAAATAAAGTGAAAGCGAAAATATAAAAGTCTTTGCATTTTGGAGGTCTGTTTTGAGCTAGTTCCAGCAGATTCCGACTTTAATTGCTGCAGTATAGACCAAAAATATCGGGGGCCTCTAATATCGGGGCTCTGAGACCAATGTACCCTTGCCTCACGTTAAATTCCAACTACTGGCACCTTTGAGGTTCTGTCAAAGCTACTTCGGCAAAATTTTTCCGTTTTTTGGCACTTGTTTAACTTAAATGGCGTTCAATCGATTATTCAATGGTTCGATCAGTTGGTCCGAGAAATATCATCCAATTTAAAGGATTGAAGCATCCAGCCAATTCTGGTAGTTTGCACCTACTAAAATCAAAATATAATTTTAAAATCTTTTGTTCTCATTTTGGGGCTGCAGTTGCAAAAACATTCAACAAATGCAAAAAATATCCCCCTAAAAAATTTGTGGAAACCCTGAATCTGTTTTCTCAGCCTGAACTTCCAGGAAGAAAGAGAGACCAAATAATATTTATTCTTCCAATCGCAACACGTGCCAATCCAAATTTGGCAAAATCTCCCTTCGTTCTGTAAATTCAAACTGAAAGAGCAAATTCAGGGTTTTTAAAAACTTTATAGGGAAATATCTCTTTGTATTAAAATTTGTTCAATATCTTTGCAACCGAAGCCTCAAAATGAAAACAAAAACTCTCAAAAATTTTATTTTGATTTTAACCATTGTGAACTACCGGAATTGGCTGAATGCTTCATTTCCTTTAATTAACAACATTTTTCATACTGTCTAATGTTCTAACATTGAAGCTATACCTCAAAAGTAGTCGACCAGCAGCGGTCGTTCAATTTACTTTGTCGCCAAAATTATATGAAGATCAGTAATAAGAACTTTGTCAAAATCTTAGCACAACCAAAAAAGACATTTTAGTCGTTAATTTGCATTGGTAACTGGCAATTGGATATTAATGCAACTAATTGATGAATTTGAATAAGACATCCTTAATGATCCCGATTACGGGTGAAACAGACTGTAGGATTTTACATTATAAAATAAAATTTTTGACGTGAACTGTAGACCTGTTCATATTTTAACTTTTTTTGATTTTGTCATGGCTTCGCAGTGTTTTTGAAGCAGATTTTTATACTGATCCCAAAACTAAAAAAAAATTTTTGTTTGTTTGGTTGAACGGTTTCCATGTTACGCGATGATTTCTGACCCCCACTTTTAAACAAAGGATGAGTTTTTAACACTAGAGGGCGCTGTTTTTGGAATATACTTAAAACAGTGATTCAACTAAATGCCCCTTTGCATTTTGCATCTTTTAAAAAAAAACTAAGCGAATTGGACTTCTGGTTCAGTAGTTATGACCATTTTACTGGTATTATTTGCGAAGCTCCCTCTAGTGGCCAAACTGTAATTTATTTATTTTTTAATAATCCTTTTAAAAATTTGTGTCTATTTAGTGAAAGAGACTTCAATTTTGAAGTTGAGATTTTCTGCAGTGCCACTAGAGGGAGTAATTGGCAATTTACTTCAAAATTACGTACTGATTACAGCTATATACGCCACTTTAGTTAACGCCACTGCAAAATATGAATAAATTATGACACGGCACAATTTTCTATAGTTTTTTTAAACATCGACCTAGATCATGTAAAAAAGCTAGCATTTAATGCAAAAATGCAGTAACAACACATACTATAATTGTACTGTTTGCAGCGTAAATATAATTACGGTATTACCAAGGACTATGGTATTACTGTACACTTGTACAGTACTGTAATGCTTTGACTTAATTTACAATGACCGCCCAGCAATTTCAATAAAGTTGAAAAGCTCCTTTGATTTACTTAAAAATACAATTCAAACCAATAATTGCAGATTATCATAATGGAACAAAACATGGTTACCAAACTTCAGCAAATTTCAAAAGTTTCTAAACTAATTAAAAACAAAACAAATCAGATATTTTTTGAAAAGGTTTGTTTTGATGTGGCAAAAGTCCTGCGTGTTTGTTATACAACCTATAGTATGCTTTGTCGTTGTTGTTAGCATTTCATTTGTTGTTAAAATTTCATTACAGTGACTGCCAAATTTTACTGAACGCTCAGCTGCATCATTAATAACTTCCAATCCTGAAACAAACTGGCTGATTTGTTGAAAAAAAAAATCTTCTTTCCAGCATACTACTGAATCCATACTTAAAGAGATAACAGCTCGAAATCGGTTTTCATTAAAGAAATGAGAACTACTTGAGGTAAGAAAGATGTACTCCAAACGCTTTTCCATGATTTTCCTTATTTGCAAAAAACGTTCTAATCCGTTTGACTCTGTACCATTGGCAACCCTGCATTTCGCAATCTTGTAGCATCACAAAAGACATTTTGTAGAGCAGTACTGGTCTACATGTTTCAGGAGTAGTAGCCCAGTTTTCAGATTTGGTTGTAGGCTACTCACTGCTACCAGTTGGCAATCGCGTTTCTTAATTTTTGCAAAATTAAGCCTTTTGTAATGACACAAAACTGAAAAATGCAGGGTTATCAATGATGCGGAGTCAAATGGATTAAATTGTATTTTCGTGAACAAAGGAAATTGTGGAAAAAGGTTTGGGGCACCTACCGTATTTATTAGCTCAAGAAGTTCTCAAATCTTCTATAAAATCGATTTCGAGCAGTATCTCTTTAACGTTGGTTCGATTTCGATTAGATCAAAAAATTATATATTCATGATTTATTATTTATGAAGCCATGCAGAATACTGTCTTCATATGTTTTTGGTAGTTCTGGCTTATCTACATCTGTTTTGGGATATTTCAACAAGGTAGTAGCAATGGCTTTCTTGATTTCATTAATAATTAAGTTTGAAGATAGTGCAAGTGGTATGTGTCTTGGTGATTGATGCATGATATTGGTTTGCCTCACCGGTTGCTGCAGATGCTCCTTAATTGACACTAATGCTTTGGAAAGTTGTACATGAGTGGTCGGTGAGAGATACAGCTCTTAGTTCAGCTTGCAATCGCAAAGTAGACTTGCGCACTTGGTATCTGCCACCAAGGTACATACCACTTGCACTATTTTCAAATTTAATCAATCAATCAATCATATTTATTTTGTCACAAAATTAAAACAATAATGCACAAGATGAGTTACTATGTATTTAAGTGTAGTGGACTAGGAGGGCAGCGAAGTGACCTGCCGGTCTTCGAGTCAAGCAGCCACCTAACTTTTGTAGGTCAATAGTTATCGCTTAATAACTATTAGCTCGTGCTATAGTTCAATGTTATGTTAATTTAACGGAATTGATTTTATACAATAATTTTATATCAAGTTGCATGCTGTCGAGGAAAAAGTTAAACAGAAAAAAAAAAATTGATATATATATATATATTTTTTTTTATCCTGGCAGAAATTATATCACTTGTGAGATCAAGTGCTTTTTGTGGATTTTTTTGAAAGTTGATAAGTTATTCTTAATTTCGTTAGGTATATCGTTCCATACTTTAACTCCTCTATATCGGGTGAATCTTTGTAATCTGTTAGTGCGGAATCTAGGAATACAAAGTTGATTTTTCTTTTGTGAAGTTCTCGTACTTCTTTTGCTAATTGCCAAGACACTATTAAAATAGTTATCGAATTGAACAGGAAGTTGCTTGTAAATAAATTTATACATAAATTTGGCTGTTTCTTGACTTAATAAACTATTTAAATTAAGTACACTGTGATCTTTGTAGAGTAAATGCGCTCTCTAAAACCGAGTTGCTCCAGAAAGTAATGTAATTGCTCTATTACATTTTTTTAGAAAGAAATTACATTTTTTTAGAAAGCCGTTTGACTTTTGTTAATTTGTTGAAGTAGGTTTTGAAAAGCAGTTTTTGAGCTTCATTTCCATTCAAAAAGTTGTTTTTGTACATCTTTTGTTATTTTTTATAGAGATTAGAATCCCTTTCATTATCCAAAGCTTTTTAAGTAATTTATGTTTTTTGCGGGATGCTCTTTTTATGGGGCGTGTATTAGGGTGCTGCAGCCGCCCCATAAATTTGAAAATTTTATCGTAGCAACTTCTACCTTAGCTCAAGTTGGAGGCTTCGCACAAAAACCCTTTTGGTAAGATTCGTAAAAATTGGTAAATGTTTAGGGGTCGCACAGTGACATCAAAATTTTGGCAATTTCAAAAAAAAGGTTTTTTTCATTTTGAATGTTTTTGGACTATAAGTCGAACCTATGATTCTTTTGATCATTTCTACTGTTTTTTGGGAATAGTTGTTTAGTACAAAGCCAACAAGAGAACTTCTTAAATCAAAGTTATCAAAAGTTGCATTATAGACCTACTGCCACAAGCATAATTAATACCAAATTATTGCATGTTTTTCTAATCTTTTAAATAATTTCACATCTGGCCCTGATTTTAATAATCTGAAAAGTGCTCATTATTGTTATCTACTCAATGTTAGTTTTTTTTGTTTTTTTTTTCTAGACAGCTGTGTTAACAAAAAGCGACTTATTTAAAAGCTGTTATAATTTTCGTTTCTTTTCTTTAACAGCCAAAGTTTTTCCCATATTCTCGATACTGGTTTTTAAATCAGACATCGTTCTATGCAAAAATGTTTTTTCTTTATTTTTCAATCATGTTAAGGCGTTGGTTTGATGACCAAGATTACTTTGTTGTGTTCAATTTTTTTTTTAATGTTTGAGAAATCTTGAAAATATGGCCAAGATCTTTTTGCATGCTTTGTCGATCTTCAAAAAGCATAATATGATTGTCTTTCTATCTTTGGAGGGTTCTGAAGAAGAATGGCGGTGATGGTCAGTTGTTACATGCCATTAAGGCATTCTATGGTGCCGACTGGAGTTTCTTGGTAGAGTAAATGGCAGGCAATCAAAGCTTTCCATATAAGCATTGAACTCCGGCAAGAATGCGATTTGTTTCTTCTCTTCTTTATTGTTTACATATTGGATCGAAAAATGCAACCAAGCTGATGAGTTCGCCGCAATAGGAAATTAACAATCAGTTGCCTGCTATGTGCTGATGATTTTATTCTGTTTCTACAGAATCTGGTTATCAGAGCTTACATAGGTTTGCAGCTGCTTATGACACGGCAGGAATAAAAATAAGTTCGGGCAAAACTGATATGCTTCATGTTTCAAAAAACACTAATCAGTGCTTGTTGCAACTAATAGGAGCGACACAGAAACAAGAATACAAGTTCAAGTACATTGGGGTTGCATTCACGAGTGACGGAAGGCAAAACAAAGAACTAGGTATGCTAATTGGCAAGGCAATTACAATAATGAAAGCTTTACACTATTCAATAGTAATGAGAAGATTCAGTAGGTGTGAAACAAAAATTGTCAAAAATGAACCAAAGCTCTCAATTTTCGAAACAGTCTTTGTCCCTTCTTACCTACTCTATTTCTGTATGGTCATGAAAATTCGATAATGATTGAAAGGGTGCGATTGCAAGTGCAAGCGTCCAAAATGAGGTTTCTCCCAAAAATCAAAGGAGTTACAGCATTGACAAGGTGCACATCTCTTAAGATTTGAAAATCTCTAGAGCAGCTACTTCTTCAAATTAAAATATCTCAGCTTAGATGGTTTGGCGGTGTAAGCAGAATGCATGAGGAAAAACTTCCAAACAAGCTTTACTTACCAAAGCAAATGGAAAAAAAAAACATTTGGACGACCCAAAACTACTGCAGATGAATCAATATTACATTGAAGATCTTGGGTGGAATTGTTTGGGACTTCACCCAGACGAAATAATGGGGTTGATGGAAAACAGTGAAGTGTGTTAGCTAAATCTCGAGCTGCTGCCCCCGCAACCCTCGCAGAAAATAGGGCTATTAGGGGAGAGAGAATTTTCCTTGAAGTTTTCAATGGTTTTGTTTGCTTTTCTATTGTTTGTTCTATTAAAGTTGCATTTTTACAAATTTTTCATTACATCTAACAGCTTCTTTACTTCCTCAATTATTTTTAATTGACAAATTGTAGGAATTCCAGGTTTGTGGTGGGAAAACATGTGCTATTAATAGTATTGTCATCAGGTTTAGAAATAGTTCCTAGCAGCCAACTGCGAGAATTCACAGATCTAGTAATAGTATATTGGTAGTAGATTTACTAATGTCTATGTTTTATAGAGCTTATACCAAGTAGATTCCACTAAACTCCGTATCTTACACAGCAAAACATAACAAATACGTTTTTAGTAAGCTGCTGCTGTCACTATATAAGTCAGAACAGCAGTTTAATAGATTTCAATGACTATACGTAAAGCATAGTTTGCACCGTCATTCTTTAAGAAAGTAACATTGTAGGTATATGTTTCAATCTGTTTTACACTGCCAGCCAAAATAGATACTGCAGGTCTAACTCAAATAGAGTTTCTGTTGTAGTTTCCCAGCTTATAAACATGATAAATTTTGACTATTATTAATTCTGAAAAAAACAAACAAAAACCTACATGTAAACAGTTTTAGAAGTTGTGCTGAAGTTTTTTTGAATGTAAAAGACCAAAAGTGAATGTTCAATTTTGGCTTTTGCAATGACTTATTAGTAAGAAAGATTTCACATAGCACCATCTAGCGGTACAAAATAAAACGAACACCAAATCCTGGGTAAAAAAGGCCACTGTGCGACCCCTAAACCTCAATTTTTTTCTCTTAAACTTTGTATTCTTGATTTTTTTTGGCAACCTCCTATTTTGAAGAAGGTAGAAAAAAATCGAAAGAGGTCGGGGCAACTGCAACACTCTAGCGTGTATATCAACCACGGATTTGAATAAAGAAGCGAATTGTTCCAATGCGCTGTTAACATTATTTTCATTGTTTAAAGGCGCTAAAACAGACTCATTTTCAAAAATAGCGTTTATGTCTATTTCAAATAGTGTTTGACTAACAGCTGCATAATCTCGGTAAAATCCTCGTTTTATAAATATTTTATGTTTTGGTGCGTTATGGATTTGACAGAATATAGGAAAGTGGTCAGTTATAGCATATTGGTAAATACCTGATGTTACAGTTCGAGCTGTTATGTTAGTAAAAATATGATCGATTAATGTTTGCGATGTTACAGTGACCCGATTGGTTTAGTGATGACAGGGAATAAGCCAAATCCTAATAGAGTTTCAAGATAATGCCAAGCCTCAGTTTGACGGTTTTCAGGGTCCAACTTAATGTTAAAATCGCCCATAAGGACGAGATCGTGGGGTTGATTTAAATATGAGTCGAGAGTTTTACTCAATTCATCTGTAAAGTGAGCAATATTGTTTTTCGGATGTCGATAGATTACTCCTATTGTTGTGAGGTGCTTGCTAGTAAAATTCGATAGTTTGATGAATAAGCTTTCGCAACCAGAATTATGGATAGAATTAATTCCTAGGATCTCGTAGTTAAGTGAGCGTATGAAGTCCCACTCCCCCAGCATTTGTGGGTGAAGCAGCATGAATAAAATTATAATTTGGAAGGGAGATATCTAGGAGAGGCTGGTGTTTAATTTTGGTTTCCGAGAGGCCAATTAAGTGCGTTCTTGTGGGTAGTTGGTCTAAAAGTCCACATAGCTTGTCGTAGTTTCTTTTGAAGTGATCGGATATTAAGGTGCAACAGAAATAGATCTTGCGAGGAATTGAGCATTTTGTTTTGGAAGTTTAGATCATAATATTTACACAGGGAAATATTTTCAGGAACATGTGATATGATATCTGCAAAACTATTGAGTGTATGCAAAAAAGGAGATGTTTCAGTGGCTTCTTGACCCGACGAGAAATATTGTAGCAGGTCGTTTGCACCGCAGATCACGATGCTTTTAGACGTTGCCATAAAAATCAAATACCGTTATACTGTTTCAACGTTTCCCGATTGCCACTCGCTGCTACGGTATAGATTAGTCAAGCAAGACTGCACATCCTTCCCCTTTATCCTGTCTAAAGAATACTCACTCATGTGGGCAAAACAGCAACCGAATTGTTTCAGCAATAAACTGTACCGTTATAATACTGCTCTACAATAACAATGCCATATCATTGGCTCATATGGTAGAATCAAATGCAAGTCAAAAGACCGAAACTGAAAATTGTTCACAATTCCAAAATCTTGGCTACTCCATTATACTAACCGACCAGTGGTCGAGTGGATAGAGCATCTTGTCGCAGTTCCTGCTTCATCCAGTGGCGATGTGGAAACTAGCATGGAAGTAACCACAAATGAAAGATAATTGGAACCGATAGCTTTATAAGTCAACAGATCATAGCAACTCATAGGTTGTACAACCGAGCCGGTTAACCGCAATCGGAGCGCGCTCCCTCTTGACACGCCACAATCTGCTTCTGAAACGGTAGGCTCCGGTGCAGTTCCCGGTCGGGTCAAACCAAAGACTATGAAACTTGGTGTTTGCAGCTTCCTTGCTTGACGTTTAGCTATTCAAGAGACAGTGTGAAGCCTCAACAATTTTGTCTAAGTGTTCCCGGTCGGGTCAAACCAAAGACTATAAAACTTGGTGTTTGCAGCTTCCTTGCTTGACGTTTAGCTATTAAAGAGACAGTGTGAAGCCTCAACAATTTTGTCTAAGTGAAGTCTAGCAACTGCTCTTGAAGTTTGCAACCGGTTTAAACGTTTATCAAGTTGTCTCGATGACGTCGAATTTTGGTTGCTTTGCGTCGCTTCGCATTGCTTCGCGTCCAGTGTAAACTCACCTTGACGAGAATGCAAGAGCGTTAGCCGTTAATTACGTATTTTTATTTCTTTTTTCAGAGGGACCAATGTCGCTTTTGTAATAAACCCTTTTACTGAATTTTATTGGCTTTTACACTTTTTACAACATAGCAGTAAACTAAATGTTAATTTCTGCATTTTACAGTAGATCTGCAAAGCTCAAGCGGTAGGAGTTATTTCTACCACTAATGTAAACTAGAATATGACATTGCCAGCGATATCTCGGGACTTCGCGAAAGTATGTAACTTTACTGAACTAAGGAACTTCACAATTGCGTTAAGCGTGTTTATGGTTGTTGATAGTCAGATCCAAAATACATCGCTTTCACATTTCATAATATTCGAATAACTTGACCGGGTTTGTGGTTAACAGATTTCAAAATTTAAATATCTAGAAAAGGTATCTATGAATATCTATTAGCCCTCGTTTCAACTTTTAAGAAGTTGTAGAATTTTCACTAAGCAGCGCAGCGCAATTGTAAAATTTGCGTTTACAAACAAAACCCACGTTAAAAGAAAATTTTCGACAGTAACCTTTTGCTCCGACAGGAACAAAACTTTTGATCTGAAAATGCCAATATGATTTTCGGATTTTGTAACTTACATTATCTTGACAATAAATTTGACTCACTATCCTAAATATTAAATCTTTACCCTTAACTAGCCCACTGCAATATTTTTTTAAGAAGAATTTTGTATCAGCACATGTATGCAAACAGTTCTACTGATTTTTCTCAAAATTTAAGAACAAATCTAACAATGCCGGCGTCAGCAATTAGCGTGGAAAAAATACGTACACAAATAAAATTTAGAAACAAACATTCAAATTCTCACAAAGTTTCAAGTGATATTGCTGAGTCTAACTTTACGAAGACTTCAAATTGAAAAGTTATATTAATTTACTCAACTCCATGCTTTCCAGAACTGTAGGTGCAATGTTTACAGTCAAACAACCATTTATCAAAAATTATCTACTTCTCTGGCACATTACGCTCTTTTTAGTTCATTTTAACAGGTATGAGGTTATTCGCTCTCAAAGTTTAAAGGTCTCAAAAAGTTATCAAAATAATCAAGTAACGTCGATCAAAAAGCTATTAGGAGTTCCTAACAGCTTTTCACTTTATTATGAAACAACATAGAGCGATATTTAAAATTCCAGGACTTCGCTTAATCAGCCAAACTTAACATAACGCTTACTACAAATGAGCACGGTTTTTACAAATATTCCTAATCTGAAAACGTTATTTAGCAGTGCGACCCAACGGCAAACATATTTGATATTGTACAGTATATTGTATTATATCCATTAATCAGCACAAAAGCTTTCTTAATAAAATTTATCAAAAACTTTGCAAAGCAAGCAGAAGAATTTTTCAACCTCAATGATGACAGTTTAGTAAAAAAAAACTCGGCCATCCAGCTTAAATCTACTAAAGCCAATAAGCTCAAGTACATCAGCGTCTTAAATGTTGCAGTAATCCCATAAGCTTTACTCTTCTACTTTTCTGTGATACCAATTTATTGTGAGAATTTATCTTATAGTTTGACGGTCCATTTAAGGGCTAATTGTCCAACATGGCATTGCCAAGTTTGGCATGTTTTATCTTTTTCTTATATTAGTCTACCAGTACGCTTAAAATTTGATTATGTCTGACTGGAGTACTTCGTAATAAACATGTTAAAATTTAGGTGTCGTCCATTTGGCATAGTCTCCTCAATGTGGCCAAACCAAATTTTGTTATCTTTAATTGTTGATTCATATTAACCTATCCAATAGGTTGAATTTGCTTAGCTTGTGTAGTTGATGGGGGAAGGTGCCAACACAATTGGATGACCTGTATAGTATGAGATCCTCAAAATTTTTAATAATATATTTTTACCTATCTTGAAAATCCTGTTTGTCTACCTTGGGTGGTTAAAAATTTTGAAGGACCCATTTAAGGAGGACTCCCTAATTGTGGCTCCTGAAATTAGTCATATTTTATTTACCTATTTTGCTTTTATCTTTCTTTTATATTTCCCTATTCTGAAAGTTCCATGTGTTAGCTTGAATGGCTGAAAAGTTTGAAGTTTGAAGGACCCCCATTTTGGTGCCTCAAATTTTATCTTTCCTTCATATTTGCTTACGTATCCTGAAATTGTAATGTGTCTAGCTTACACAATCAAAAAGTTTGAATTTTGGTGGCCCCGTTTGAGGGTAACTCCCCACTTTAGAGCCCCCAATTTTCGTTAGGTTTAGTTTACCTTTGATAGCTACCCATTCCGAAAATTTGATCCATGTAGCGTTAATGGTTTAAAAGTTCAAAATTTTGGCGGCCCGTTTGAGGGGTCTACCCATTTTAATATTCCCAATTTTGTCAAATTTTATTTTTCCTCTATATTCGTCTACCCTGAGAATTTCATGTGTGTAGCATGAGTGATTAAAAAGTTTGAATTTTGTCGGCCCCATTTCGGAGTGACTCCCCAATTTGGTATCCCCAAATTTTGTCAAAATTTTATCTTTTCTTTGCATTTACTTACCTTAAAAATTTCATGTATCTAGCTTAAAAGGTTTAAAAGTTTGAATTTCAGAGGAGCCGTTTGGGGAAGAAACCCCCAATTTTCGTTTGATTTAGTTTATTTTTGGTATCCAACCATTCCGAAAATTTGATTCATCCAGCTCTAACGGTTTAAAAGGTCAAAATTTTTGAGGACCCAATTGAAGGGAATCCCCCAATCTGGCACCCCTATTTCAGTCCCATACTAGTCCTTCTTGATATTTTCAATCGCTCAAACTTTGAATACAATGTTCAGCGGTTTGAAAGTAAATAGCTGCAGAAGGAAAAGAAAAAAAAAAGTAAGAAAATTGATGCAAAACAAGAAAAACAGTTTTCAAGTTGGGGTTAACAAACATAACCAAAAGAAAGGTGGTTGGAAGTGTGGTCAAAAACCACAAGCCATTTTTCATCAATATGGGTGAATATCGAGATATATCGGTTTAAACTCGTCAACTTTTTGCCCATTTTCGGCCGGTAAAATTTTGGTTACGTGACCGAGCGCCCCCGAACTCGGTTTGCATTAAGCATTCAAAAGCGCTTACATTGTACCAATTTTCAGCTTTGCACGTTAATTGGTTGTGGAATTATAAGCAAATTAATAAATTTTAAACCAAAATTGCAGTTTCTTTATGTTTTTTTGAGTCTCAACTCACGATCAAGTAACCTAGAATCCCCAAAATTGGCACGCAAAACGCTTTCATTAATTCTTATGTTTAGCCCACATTTCAACTTTCTAGGTTTAACTGATTGCGAATTATGAAGCAAATCAATCCTCGTATGCCAAAATTCGCGAACAAAAACTATGGTACGACGCGCTCACGCGAAGTTCCAACTATGCGCTCAGGCAAAGCCTCAATTACGGTTGCAGATCTTCTCACTTAACTGTTTTAAAATTTTTGATGAGAACCAACAGTCCGACGCTGCGCTGACCCGCTCTGAAAACTTAAGCTGATGCTGGCACTGCATTTATCGTGGCAGCTTGGAAAATCTAATAAAACAGACCACGGCCTTTCAATTTACAGAATGACGTCATGTCACTTATTTTCAAGTTACAGTAGCTGTATTATAAAAGCTGTTCCAGGCTGCACTTAAACTGTACTATATTGGATTGGGAAACTTTTTTGCAGCAGTAAGAGGACGCTTCCTGGGATGAAAATGTTTCGAGGAAGAAAAACAAAATATTTACGCTAATAATAGATTATAGTAGCACCAAAAAAAGGTCTTCACGTCCACGCTACCTCTACAATAAAGTGCTGCATCTAGGTTTGTAACAAATGCTTTTTTGAGCGTTTTAGTTTTTAACTGAAATCGAACAAAGAACTTCCATTTCTGTTTCCTGCATAATACAGATCTTGAAGAAAAATGCAAGACAATTTTTTTATCTTTCACACGAGAAATTTTCATTCCATACAAAAATTTTCCATTCCACGTTTCGTTTCCTCGCTGAAATTTTCTTCCATGTTCCATTCCATACTTCTATACTAAAATGCCGGAAGCAACAAGTAATTTACACTTTTGCAACGTACTGTCGCGAGAGATAGCTAGCAAAGATTTTTACTTGATTTGCTTCTTTCTTGCTTTTTCTAATATCGGCAGTTTTCGCGCAGTAATACTAAAAAGCAAGAAACACTGACACTTAAAACTCTTTGCTTCAACAGCCGTAATTGTTACAACCTTTTTTTATCACCACCCACGGCAAAAAACATTTGTGGCCATCGCCTCCCTCGTCAAGTTGGCGAAGTACCCTGTTAATTATCTGAATCATTTTTTTTTCTTTATGCACTTTCGCTGTGATTTCGTTTAGTTATTCAAACTCTCACCTACTGAGAATCAGCCTCGACAACGTTTCAAACCAATTGTTATGACGATGGAAGAAAAACTTTTCTCACTTGACAAATTGTCAATCTCGAAGAGGAAAAAACTAAGTCAAAACCATCAAAAAACAGCATCAATGTTGCAAAATTTAAAGTGTATTTACAAGTTTACAACGCCATATCAGTGGTTCTCAAAATGGGGTAAATTACCTACTTGAGAAGATTTTTAGCTTTTAAGAGGTAATGCTGATCGAAAATCAGAATTAAAATGCACGTGGTTGATATTGTGAGAGATTGTTGCAAAAAGCGTTTCTACCGGAAATAGAGACAAAATTAATCCACAATGGTTTTGTCTTTTGTTTGTGATGTCACAATACGGTCAGTTTGGTTCTGAACAGTGCTAGTATTCTTTATTCATTTAAGCTATGCAAAATGTTGTGATGGCTGGCCCAGGCAAGAAGAGCTTTATTATTATTCTGAAGCTTTATTTCTTCATTATGAATTTGTCAACTTGCCTGACAAAAGGCTGAAGCTGAACCATACCCCAACGTGTTGGTAGCAAAATAGTGCTCACTAACGAAAGACTAATCAAAGTCATCTAAGCCTAAGCGTCATTCAGTTAAGAGTCACCCGACTTTACCAAGAAAAAGAAAGGGTATTCTTTAACACCCAGCTAAACAGTTAGACGTGGGCTAATCTTTAAGCTAAGATACTATGTACCCTTAGCCATGTAATTAAAGCAGTTTCACTGGACTCTTAGCGATGCAGTTACTAATTAAAGTATGTAATTAAAGTAGTTTCACTAGTTCTAGTTCAGTACATAACGCTATCTTGATTTAGGTAACGGAAAGGCTTGGAAAAGTTTGTAACCACCGTAGTACATGATGCAATTCGTCACTGTTTGTGCAACACAATCTACCCAAAAAGCGGTACTGCGATTTGTCGACAAAGGATAAATAATGGAATGCAACGGCAAAACTGTTTTGTAAAACATTGTTTATCTAGATCCGTGTATATTTTGCTCTTAGTAAAACTATGTGCGAAATTTCTACCATGGAATCAGCATGAAGATTGTTTTCCAATTCATTTTGGCATCTTCCATATTCTATTACGAAATATTCGTTTCTATCCATACCATGCCTTAATGTGCAGTATAGCCGGTCGTGGTAGGTAATCATAAGTACGCTAGCAATGTTTTTAAAGGAAAGTGTTTTCAAATTTATTGGTAAATATCGAAAAATTAAATTCATCTTTTTTCTACAGGAACCAGTACATATTTGGTCAAGGCTGGCTGGTCTTAAATTTTCACGAGGTTTCAGCTTTATTTGTTTTTAAATTTCATTGGAGAATTCATTCATTTATGTACATGGACCATCAGGCACACTGCATCTGTCTAACCCTGGGCTCGGCAACCTACGGTCCGCGGGCCGGATCCGACCGCCGAGGAAAATTACCCGGCCCGCTGCCATTTTGCAAATTTTGAGAATTTTTTGGCTAATAAAATCACTTGAGCTACAGTGCAAGTGCAGCTACGAGTTAAAAATGAAATATTACTTTTTGTTCTTTCTGAAAAATATTTTGATTAAAAACAATCAAGCAAAAAGAATAAACGTATCAATATTTTGCAGCACTTAGACCCGATCTATACGTGGTATAAAATTATGAGCGTACCAGCATATCCTTGGTTTATTTTAAACAAAATTCTGTAAGACTTTAGTGGCGTAGAAGCTGCCAGTTGGTAAAAAAAATCACGGATACCCTCGTACGCATACGACCAGTGCCACAGCCAGTGAAGGCTTAAAGGGCTTCAACCCACCCCCTTAGCCAAGTCTCTAACAAAATTCGATCCCAAAATGCAACTTTTTTACATGTTTTGGACTTGACCATAAGTAAAAGGGGCCGGACAATTAAATGTTATCTTTAACTGGCTTTCACAGTTTATAAAAATAAAGAACGTGCAAAAATTTATCCAAATTAATGGTGTTAAAAAGGCTTTTTTTTTGGAAAATCACAAAAATTGCGATGCAGGTTGGGGCTTCCTCCCCAAATCTCCATGGCCCCCGTCTATAATACTCTTAAGTTGCGCTTAGTTTGCTTAACGTTTCTTAGTTTACTTAGCCTTGTTTTCAAGCCCCCTCCCTCTTCTTAGCAAAATTCTGATTGCGGTATGGTAACTTATAAATCTACGCCCAGTGTAGACCTTGGCCTTAATTGAGCGTGCTCGTTTTCCAAACAATATTTTTGAAACAAAATCCACATTGTTCAAAATATATGGTCTGCGGCGGCTTTAAGTCCTGCCCCTCCCTCTTACCCCCCAGGCAATGCTGTGCGCGAGCATCTTCGTCTAACAAACAAATTTGGCGATAGTTAGATAATTATTGTAACTGCAATTGTAATTATATTTCATTTACCAAGTTGCCTTGGCCGGGGAATAGCGAAGGGACCTTTCCGTCTTCAAGTCAAACTGCCAATTGCGCACCTGTCTACCACAAACGGCGGAGGCTTCACACTGTCCCTTTTAATGCTGAACGTCAAGTAGGAAGGCTGTGAGCTGCAATTTTTGTTGTATTTGGTTTGACCCGACCGGGAATCGAACCCTAGTCTATGGTTTCAGTAGCAGACGCTCCATCCGCTCGACCACTCATCGATGTTACGCTTTGTTACTTTTATCAAAGGCAAAGAAGTCACTGAATACACTCTCAGATAAACTATGTCAAAATGCATAGGTGGGCACAAGTCCGTTAATCGTTAATCCGTTAATAACGAAGCTAACGTTTTCATTAACTCGTTAATCCGTTAAAAAGTTTTTTCATGTTAACGGACTAAATTAACTTCCGTTAAGTGCTGTTAACGGACTAAAGTAACTTCCGTTAAGTTCTGTCAACTTCCGTTCAGGTTTTTATCGTTAATATCTTGCAGCTTCGTTGTACATTTGAACTTGTTTTTGTCTTGAAATTATATTAGACTGTAAAATGTATCTTTCAAAACACAAAAAGACCACCATAGCAATAAATATTTCCTTACAATCAGCTCAACAGCGTCAATACGTGTTCTAGAAGCGAGTGAATAAAAAGAAATGTAAATTACACGCAAAATGTTAAAGGATTAACGGACTTTATTAACTTCCGTTAATTAAAGCTGAAAATAAGGGATTAACGTTAACGGAGGTGTGAAGTTTGTTAACGGACCAGTGGTTAACGAAGCTAACGTTTTGCATTAACTTGCCCACCTATGTCAAAATGTCATGATTCTAAAACGTCCTAAATCACACTTTAAATACCAAGCCGTTTGCAAAAATTTATTTCGGCCCGCTAAGGCCTTGCTCAATTTGTTTTTGGCCCGTGACTACGATAAAGTTGCCAACCCTAGCTCTAATAATACGAACGAAAAACGCCCTTCTGTGTAGGTTCTGTTTGCAAGTCATTCGTCAGGATGGCCGCTTCAACGAGTAAGCTGCTGGACCGCGATGGAAAATAAAGTGTCTTTTTCAAAGATACTATGACACGTTTAGTTCGGGAATCAAACCAGAAGTCAGCAACTTTCCGATTACTAACCCGACTATAGGCGTAGCCAGGATTTTGATTGGGCGAGCCCCAAACCACAAATCACATGCAATGACGTCATCAGAAACTTTAAAAAAGGAGTTTTTTTGTGGGGGCAAAGATATCGTAAAATCGAAGACCAGAAGCCGTGGTCTGGTGTTGGCAAGTAGCTAGAAACTCGTTCAAGAAGAGGGCTTAAACCAATACTTAGGATGAGAAAATGTCCAACTTGGGAGACGTGTTTGAGTAAAGAAGTGTACTGTAATTCAAACGTGTCACAGACGGGATTCTGGGCGATGTTTTGTAATTTTTTGGAAAAAAAGCTAATTTAATACCATTGGATCACATTTCGTACGTATTCAGAGCCTTTTGAAAGTACTAAATTTTTAACATTTGGAAGCCAATTGAAAAAATTAAGTTGTTCAGTCCTCTTTTTGCTAGCAATTTAAGTCCAAAACACGTTTAAAATCTTGCACTTTGGGTTAAATTTTGTAAGTGATTTGGCCCAGGTAAGGGGAAGTAAAGTACATTGCCTCCTGCAATATTTTAGCAGTAAATAACAATTCAGTCGAATATTTTTCTTAGAGATTATTGTTTTGTCATGAAAGCAACCAGTTGTAAAAGTACATATACGGCCAGGGAGCCTAGGCCCTCTCAATTCAAAAATTTGTTCAATGAGCATTCCCCTTACTGAAGCAAATGTTGTTTTTTTTTTTAAAGTATTTTGTTGCTTAAAAGCTGGCAAGGTGGAGGTGAATTGTTATTGAAAAATGTATAATAGATAGTTACGCCTGAAAACCATGATATTGCCCGGGCCGGATTTACATTGAGTTGGTCCACTGGCACTTTGGGATTTTTGCAATATTTTCCTGCCAAATACAAGTGAAGTCCAAAAAAAGTCTTACCATTTGAGCGCGGGGTTCCTGGCAATGTGCCCAGTAGCGTACGCAGGATTTTCGCAAGGGGATGGGGGGGCACAGGAAATTCAGAAAATTTGAGATTAATGAAGACCAGAATGAAAACTTTCTGCCCAAAACTAGCCGAAAATTTTTTGCCCAAACCAGCCAGGAATAAAAATTTTCTGCCCAAGTTCGTTTTTCTGCCCAAAACTTAGGTAAAGACCAAAAAAAAAAGGTCTTCACTCAAATTTAGTTCGGTTTTTGGCCAAAAAAAGGCTTTCCCACCGTGTCTATGGTCAAACCTTCTGCCCAAGTTACAAAGGGGGAGCCATGCCCCAACTTTGCATACTATTCTATGCTAATTATGCTATCCTGGAGACCCAAAGGGGGAGCCATGGCCCAATGCCTCCCCCTAAATACGCCCCTGACTGTGCCATATGTTAAATCCGTCCCTGGTTATTGCATTACGTTCATAAAAACGGTTAGATGAGGGCCTAAGTTGGCAACTTCTAAGATAAAAACCCTTAATTTTCGTCGGGTTATATGTTTAAATTGGTTGGCAAACATTAAATTTAGGGGGCCTGGGGCCCCTGGATTAGTATTATTGTTGGGGGCCCATTTAAATTGGGGGATATTTAAATATTAGTGTAAGGGGCCCATTTAAATTGGTTGGTAAAAATTAAATTGAGGGAGCCCGGGCCCGCTGGATCAATATTATTGTTAATTACTGCAGTACGAGTGTACTGTTGTATGCGAAGATACCAAAAAAAACTGAAACTGAAGAAACAACAGTCTTTTTGCGACATTTTTATCATTGGTAGCATTTCAATTAAGGGGGAGTAGCGCCCACTGAGTCCTTTCCCTGGCTACGCCTATGAGCATAGGCGTAGCAAGGGGGGGGGGGGGGGGGCAGGGGGCCCGGCTCCCCCCCAATCAAAATACCACCAACGACAAAAAATAATGACAACATAACCTGGCGATGTTTAGTTGCAGTTTTTTTTCAGTAATTACGCACATAACAGTAATTAACAATAATATGAATGACAACAAGTGAGTCCCGGGGCCCCCAACTAACAACCAGGGGCCCTTACTAACAGCTAGGGGGCCCTGGAATCCTTAACCGACAACCAGGGGGTCCGGGACCCCTAACTGAAAACCAGGGGGCCCATAACTGACGAGCAGGGGGCCCCAGGGCCCCTAACTAACAACCAAGGGACCCTTAACCAACAACCAGGGGACCCCTTAACTGACCACTAGGGAGCCCCAGGCCCCTAACCGACAACCAGGGGGCCCCAGGGCCCCTAACCAACAACCAGGGGGTCCTGGAGTCCCTAACTGACAACCAGGGGGCCCCGGGGCCCCTAACTCACGACCAGGGAGCCCCAGGGCCCCTAATCAACAACTAGGGGAGCCAGGGGCTCCTAACCGACAAGCAAGGGGCAACGGGGCCTCTAACTGGCGACCAGGGAGCCCAAGGGCCCCTGACTGACGACCAAGATTCCCGGGCCAGGGGCCCCTTAATGCAAATTTTTAACAATTTATATGCAAAACCTGTGAGAAATCTAAGAGTTTTAACCTAAAAGTTGCCACCCCAGGCCCTCGTTTAACGTTATTATGAACTTAATTATTTACTGCTAAAGTATTGCTGGAGGCAATGTTCGTTACTTCCCCTCTATAGACCAAATCACCTACAATTAAAATTTTACACCATAATGCAAGATTCTAAGCGTGTTTTGGGATTTAATTGCAAAAAGAGGATTGAACAACTAAATTTTTTCGATTGGCTTTGAAATGTTAAAAAAACTAGTTCTTTGAAATGGCTCTGAACTCGTGCAAAATGTGATCCAACGGGATTTAAATAGCTTTTTTTTCCCAAAACTTACAAAAATCGCCCAGCGGCTGGGGGATTTCCCCCAGACCCCCATAGCCACCGGCGGCTGGGGGCTCTGCTCCAAGACCCCCGTCTGTGATACGTTTGAGTACACTAGCTTACTCAACAAGTCTTCCAAGTTAGACTTTTACCCTTTTTAACAATTAGTTTTCGCCCTCTCCCTTTACCAAAATCCTGGCTAAGTGCCATCAGGCTACGGCTTCAGATCTTCCATTCTACGATATCTTTGCCCCACAAAAAATTACTTTTTCGAAAATTTCTGATGACGTCATTGCATGTGATTTGTGGTTTGGGCCCCCCCCAATCAAAAATCCTGGCTACGCCTATGCTCAAGGGTACATGAGTTCAAAAGGGTACATAGGGGTTCACCACGAAATTCGTAGATGCGCACTTGTGCATTGTGATGACGTTAATTCCATCATGGTAAATCTAAGCTATTTTCAATCGAACACATTTTTAACATTTGGAAGAAGTTATAGCGTTCAGATATGACGTAATGGTAACCGCAAAGAAACAGATACACTATCCGCTTTGCTTACGGCCTGGGATTTTTGCGGTTTAGATGCCAAAAATTTTCATTATTAAGCAGTAAACGAAGGTAGTGTTAGCAGTGCACGAACAAAGAGGAAGAGGTAATGCTGTAGTAAAGTTTAATTACTGGATTTTGTAGTTGCAGTCTTGCTTATCAAGTTATTTGGTTAAATAAACTACCCGTGTAGTGGCAGAAAATTTTGGATGTCTTTGCTGCAATACTTTAAGAAAGCTTCAACTGCTAAAGATTCAAACACTTACAATGATAATGAAACTGATGGACAAATGCAAAACATAGGTGTTGAAAATTGTAATGATAATATAAAGCAACAAAAAATCCAAGCTTTTGTATCCAAAATTGGTGAAAAGAGGAAGCATCAGTCACCGCCCTCTCCCACACAAAAACGTAGAAAATGGAAAGACGACTATGTTAAGTATGGCTTTTTTCTTCCAAAAAGTGAGCAGAGTAATGTTTATCCTACAGCTCAATGCCTACTTTGCCTTGTGGAATATGCCAACTCGAACCTTGTGCCTTCGAAACTTCTTTCCCACTGAAAAAACAACATCCCGAACATAAACATAAGTCTCAAAAATTCTTTCAGTCAAAGCTAGCTGCATATGTAAAAGAACAACGTGATTTTGAAGCACGAGTGACCGAAAAAGTCTCTGAAAAACTTACTTTGGCTTCATTCCAAATGACTCATGTGCTATTGAAAACCAAGCGACCTTATACTGAATTATAGACTGTAGTCCTATCATACCTCAAAATTGCCGAAGCTTTAATTCATGGAGGAAGAAATTCTGTTGCTAAAGTTGAAGAAATTCCAGTTTCTGACACAACAGTCTATCGTCGCTCCTTAAGCATAGGAGAAGACTTAGAAAATCAGCTACTTTTTAAACTGAAAAAAAGTTCCTTTTTTGGTATTCTGTAGGATGAGACAACAGATGTAGGTTCAGAAGCTCAGCTGCTTGTTTTATGTAGGTTTCCTGATGTTAAACTGAACAAAATCTCTTGAGCATTAGTTATTTTGTCAACCTCTAGAGGTGAATGCAAATTCTACAGCTATTTTTCAAAAGCTTGACGATTATTTCAAGCAGAACAACCACAGTTGGAAAAAATGTTAGTCGGTTACAACAGACGGTGCTGCCGCAATGTACGGGAAAATCAATGGTGTTGTCTCAAAAATAAAAGATGTTTCTCCAGACTGCATTTCAATCCATTGTGTTATCCACCGAGAAGCACTAGTAGCAAAAGAGTTGAAAGGAACGGTTTATATTGAATCGAGTGCTGTATTTCAAAGTTTTCTTGGAGATGTCATTAGTATGGTGAATTACATCAGGGGCCGTGCCAAAAAACACAGGATGTTCATGAAGCTGTGTGAAGGAATGGAAGCATCACATAAAAGATTGATCTTTCATTGTGAGGTTTGCTGGCTTTCAAGAGGAAGAGTTCTCAGTCGAGTGTTTGAACTAAGAAAAGAATTGGGAGCATTTTTTCTGGAGGAAAAAGATCAACGAGCTACAAAATTTTTCGATCATTTGTGGTTAGCAAAGCTTTCTAACATAGCGTGTGTTTTTGAGCACCTCAACAAACTCAACATCAGCCTTCAAGGAAAAGACAGCGATATTTTTAAAAGCACTGGAAAAGTTGATGCTCTGAAACTGAAAATTCCTCTCTGGAAAAAAAGGGTTAAGTGCCAGATTTTCCGATGTTGAATAATTTCATTGACGAATGTGAAGAAGGTTTTGCAGAATCTGTAATGACTGATCTGATGCCACCAGGCGCTTCGATTTGTCGAAATCTTTGGGGGGGTCCTACTTAATAACCAAAACTTTTTTGGCGAAATTTCGCGAATTTTGTTTGCATTGTTTGTACATCGTAGACTTTGTTTGCAATGTTCGTACGTCGCAAAAGCACATTTGATGCAGTTTTTTTTTTTTCGGTGTTGGGCCGTTTAGGAAATAAGCGTACGGTATTTTGGAAGAAAAAGGAAAAAAAAACTCATCGCGGCCAAAAGTGGGTTGGTGGGGATGAAAGGGTATCTTGAGATATATAACTGTGTGAAATATTTTTTGCGGCATTTTTTAAGTGCGACCACTTTCACGCCAAACTTTTGGGGCTTTTTTTGGACGTTAATTCCAATGTTACGACTTTGAAAACTTTGAAAATCGTTCCACCAAGCTTGTCTATACTACGTTAAGGGATGACACGGATAGGCGTGGCCAAGGCGGCGACAGCCCCCCCCCCTTCAAATTAAAATGCCCTCAATGATAAAAATATTAAAACAAAGTCTACTGTTTCTTCAGTTTCTTTTAGCATTTCTCCGTACAAAAGTGCACGCGTTCAACTGTAATTAGCAATGATATTAACATGGATCTCCAAGGAACCCGATCCCCCTCAATTCAAAATTTTGCCAACCAATGTAAGTGTTAGCCCGGGAGAATTGAAGAGTTTTGTCTTAAAAATTGCAACCTCAGGCAGTTATCTAACCTTTTTATGAACGTAATACAATATAAACACGAGCGGATTTACCAAATGGTGCAGTCCAGGGGGTCCCGCGTTTAAATGGTGGGCCTAAAAGGTTTTTTTGTCTCACCTATATTGACTGGAAATTGCAACGAAAATCCCTAAAGTGCTAGGGGCCCCGCGCAATGTAAATCCAGCGTGGGCAAAAGCATGATTAGTTATAGGCCTTACCAATAACCATCTTTTGTATCAATTAACTTTCAATAACAATTCACCTCAAACTCGCCAGTTTTTACACGACAAAATGCTTTAAAAAAAAATTGGCAAGCAAAAATGCGCATTCAACAAATTATTGAATTTAAATTAAGGGGGCCTGAGGCCCTAAGTCATTACATGTACTCCTACAATTGGTTATTTTCATGACCTACTGCTCAACATTTTCGAAGGCAATGTACCTTACTTCCGCCTATCTGGGCCAAATCACATACAAAATTTACCCCAAACTGCAAGATTTTAAACGTATTTTGTACTTGAATTATAGGTAAAAAGAGAATTGAACAATTTAATTTTTCAATTGGCTTTCTAAGCAGGGTTGTGAACGGGCCGACTAGTTTAGGCCCGAACCCGAAAATTTAAGCCCGCATCCGAAAACTAATTTGAAGCACAAATCGTGTCCGAAAAAAAAACGAAAGTTTAGCTAAGTCTGAAAAATTTAGCAATCTTGTTATTTTGATTTTATTTTGGTACGGTACATCTAAGACAAAAAGCACGTCTCAAGCCCGAAATTTTAGTCAACTTTAGGCCCGAATCCGACCCGAAAAGCCCGGTCCGACCTACAACTATGGTAAATGTTAAAGATCTGGTTCTTTCGAATTACTCTAAAAACGCGTGAAATGTAATCCAATGGCATTAAAAGACCAATTTTTTTTCAAAAATTTACGAAAAGTTGCCCAGCGGTTGGGAGCTTCGCCCCACACCCCCGTCTGTGATACGTTTGAGTTACACTAGATTACTCACCATGTCTCCCAATTTAGACATTTTAACTTTTAAACATTTACTTCAAACTCTCCCCCTTCAGCAAAATCCTAGTTGCGTGTCAAACCAGGCCACGGCTTCTGATCTTCCATTTTGCGATATCGTTGTCCCGTAAAAAGTGCCTCATTTCAAAAATGTTTGAAGACGTCATTGCATGTGATTTGGGCCTCCTCAATGAAAAATCCTGGCTCGCCTGTGATAGCACCGTCCATTAAGTCCCCGCTCGGATGGCACCATTTTAATATTGAGTGACTATGCTGATTTGCTCTCTGACGCTGCGAGTATCAGTATGCCCTCGCTCCTCAGTGCCCTGATGTAACAGTGAGGACTTTCCTCATCTAGACTTCACTGACAGACACACAGTCACAATAATGAGTTTGTGACGTACACAAATAGAACTTGTGCAATATATTGGCTAGGTGATAAACGTACTCGTATTGTGATTACTGTATTGCCATAAAATCTAGGCCTAGCGCTGTGATAAGCAGTTTTCAAGATTTTGAGCAAGAAAAATCTGCCAAGACAGAAATTTTATTTTGTTAGTATCCATGGTAAATAGCAGACATGTTTATTTTTATTGGGGGGGTCCTTTACTCTTTGGACCCCCCCCAATGCATATCTTTGGGGGGGTCCGGACCCCCCCGACCCCCCCGGGAATTGACGCGCCTGGATGCCACTGATACTGGCACATTTGGAGCTACTACAAGAAAACTTTGAAAATTACTTTCCAAAAGAACAAAGTTCTTATCTAGAAGCAAATACCTGGGTTTTGCAACCCTTTATCGATTCACCCACGGAAGATGAAGACCTGCTTGATCTCCGTACAGATCTCTCTCAGAAAGTTTTGTTTGAAGGCACACCATATGCCGACTTTTGGGTGCAACTTTGGCATGTTTCTGAATATAAAAAACTAGCTGAAAAAGTCATCTCCCTGCTCATTCAAAGCCCATCAACATATTTGTGTGAAAGTGGGTTTTCCACTTTAAGTCAAATAAAGATCAAGGAAAGGAAATCAATTGAGAAGATCGACCATTTGAAGTGGGGAGCACTTGAAACTGAACTTGTTTCTCGCTATGACCAACTAGTAAGAAAATTGCAAAACTAGAAAAGTTATTGACTTGTGACAAATCTTCTTTATTTTCTTTCAATTAAGGGGATTGTTACTCAACCAAATTTGATTATATTTGGAAGCGTTTTTTATTTTCTGTAAATTTTGCTTTTATTTTACACACCTACTGTGTTACTGTTGTTGCTTGATGATGGTTTGCCTTTACTAATTATTATCTATTTAGTATTATGTGCATGTGTTTGTGTAAGACTGTAAGTTATCTTGATTTGACCTTGTGTCCGTATTTGCCAAGTAAATGTCCTTTTATTGAGACTTGAGTACTGGTAGCGAAGAGCTGATTATCATTGGTTACTGATAAAATTTGTTCTTCAGCTTTTATGACAGAGAAAAAGAAAGTAAGGTTTAATGTGTGTATCAAAGTAATTCAATTTTATCACAAGGGTATATAGAATTGATAGCATATCTTCCAAGGGTGCACCAGACAAAAAAGGTTGAAGAGCCCTGTTTTACGTCACAGCTGTAACACATGGCTGATTAATGCTTAGTTTAAGCACTATTTATGAATAATATTTAACATCACTAGCTCAAGTCGAAATAAATGCAAATTAAGGCTCGATCAAAGCTACACCGTTACACTGAGGCCAGTTAAATCATTAGTTTAAAGTTTAAATGACATATCTACGAAATAATTCAATGAAAACAACTGCTAATGCGTTTTAACCCTTAGCAACCAATACTATCATAGCGGTTAACTGCTATTGACAACGCAAAATGCAAAAAATCACCAAAATCCTGCAAAATAGACTTCTGAAATTACAGCTTTAAAAATGCGCTAAGTTTGCCTCAAATAAATGAGATACAATTGTTCCATATAGCGCCGTAAGCCTCAAATTTGATTACCGAAACTAGCTACCACCATCCATATCACATGATTCTAATGGGTTACTTAACAGCAAGCCGGATTTACGTCACTGAGAAAAGCAAACAAAACCGAATTCTTACAAATTAAAACCTTTTTTAGTTTTTACAGGCTTTTATCTAGCTTTTACATTTAATATTACAAAGAATCAACTCATTTATAGCCTGAAAATACGCTCTATATCTTCACTGTCTATGGGGCGCCGTTTGGAAAAAAATAATTTATTATGTAACACTTTATTTTTGAGCTAATTTACAACAAAATTTGACCGAAATATATCGGAAATTTCCGACTTATTACATACGACAAAATACACTCCAAGTTGGAACAAAAAACGCTTACAAAATGTTGGAAATTTCCGATATTTATATACGACAAAATCAGAGGTGGTCAGTAACGAAGTAGTTCTACTTAAGTGGACTACTTAAGTAGTATTTTCGGTAACGAGCGGCTTACTTAAGTATTTTTCATTTTTGATACTTTTACTTTTACTTCAAGTAAAATTCTCTCGAAGTAACGCTACTTGAGTAGTAATGACTTTTATGTAAAGTAGAAGTAAACACCTAGCCAATCCTTTTTGATGATGATTTGACCAATGACCACGATTTGAAGTTTTTTTGTTTGTCTCATTATATCTGGCAACTCTGCTTATCGAAAACATGTTTGTGCAGGACGCGAAACAGAAGTCTGGCACGCTGTGATTACAGTCTATGTACCGGTAATGAGCCGCAATTTTGAGGTTTGGCAAGGTTTTCTGGAATTTCTTTGTTTTAGGTGGGCGCAGTATTATTGTGTACTTTATTGTTTGTTAGGTTTTCCAAAGAAGTATTGCAGATAGATACCGGTAGTTGAAAGCCTTCACTTAGGCCGATAGCTGGCAGTATATACCAGTAAGCGTTTGGGCTACTACCGTAGTACCAGCATTGATAAATTATAAGATTTAGACTAGCCTGTATTTAAACTATCTTAGCAGCCTACTGTCATTTGCGTGACCGTCATTTATCGCTCTAGAGGCATGCGAGCTATACAATTAGCCATCCGAGCAGAGTAATGCATTGTTTAGATCAGTGCTCTTCAACCTTTTTTTACGTGGTATACCTTTTGCGATTTTCGAAAACTTTGTATACTCCACAAAAAATTCTAGCCCGTGTAAGCGGTGTAGACTTTTTTTGTAGATCCGATTTTTCGTGCTTAGATTTGGGCGAAATTGGACCGAATCTAGCCCGAATGTAAGTGGAGACCATTTTCTTTTTTTTTTTGGAGATCGCAGTTTTGTTTCGTATACCCTCTGTATACCGAGTACCATAATTACCGTTTCGCATACCAATTGGTATATCGTATACCCGGGTGAAGATTTGTACGAATTAGATGTTACGAATCTGTGGTGACCTGCTGATTGGCTTACTTCATATTGTACATAGCAGGTTTAATCCAATAAAAGTTTAAATGGATTGTTGAACTCGACCGTTAGGTAGTGTACATTATTCCACCTCACAACGTGTACAATAAGTACGTATCGAGTTTGTTTTACTGTACAGTACTACGAAACTTATTGAATAGTTACGACGATTCATTTACAGGTCATCTAAGGTAGTGTGTTTTTGCGTTGCATCAAATACCAGGTGTTGACTCAGTCTCACTAAAAAAAAAAAAAGCATACCGAACCCTGATTAGCATGGTACAGTAGACAAACTAGACATGCGCGTTACTCCTGGTTCATACGAAAAAGATTAGCGGTTAACGGCGTTGCGTTTGCTGCAGCCCGTCTGGGGTTCAATTCCCTAGCCGGTTAACGAACAGTATTGCTAACGACTCGCCATCGCTGCGACATTTCTTCTCAAGCTGTGTTGTCCTGGCGCGGAGATGAGCCCAGAGTCCCTACTAAATCGTATTTGTAACACGCTTCGGTGTAATTTCAAGAGAATAATAAAACTTTGATTTTTTGATATGCTACCGTAAGTGATATGGCTTTGCTTGAACACTGATGGTAAGCGTCACAACAGCAAACCTTCGAAGAATAAACAAACACATGAAATTCGAAATTACTTTCTACTTTTATTACTTAAGTAGAATTAATTTTGACTACTTTCCTCAGGGTTGCCACATCCTGGAAAAGTCCTGGAAAGTCCTGGATTTTTTTTGCTGTCCTGGAAAGTCCTTGAAAGTCCTTGAATTTTGTTTGTAAGTCCTGGAAAGTCCTGGAAAATGTTTATAGAGTTTTCCCGTGATTTTCCAGGACAGAATGTGAAGTTGTTTTTTTTTATTATAACTGGTACCTTGTAATTGTACAAAGCTATTTATTGTTGAAATAATTTGCATTGTAAAGTTGGTTTGAAAAGCTTTATTGTATTGTAAAAAGACAGAGCTTATTTGTATGCGGGTGCACAAACAAAAAATTGCAATCCTAGCCCTAACTCAACTCTAAATCTAACTCAAACTGCAACCCTAGATCTAGCCTAACAGTAATATGAGCCCAATCCTCTGCTTTTTGCTTTCTTATTGGTTTTAAGCAGTTCTTACTAGTTCTTACTGTTCATTTTAAGCAATCTTACTAGAGTGCAAATAAGCACTTCCTCCAATTAGCCAAAATTTGCACTTTGCAATACAGTATGTATAAATTATTGAATATTATTAGGAAGAGTGAATTCATGGGCATTAATTTATTGCAATGCGATACTGTAGTAGCAGTAGCATAGCAGGCTACTGCTCTCCATTGGCCCACAGACCAAAACGTGCAATGAGAAAAATACAACGTTTATCGCACTATAATTCTGAGGCAGTTTTTTGCAGTAGTATGGATAGTAAAGTAATTTAAAGTCACTTTTGGAACATGATTTTGGGAACGGCTAGTATTGGTCAACAAGAAACCAGTCACAACTAACTAACTAAAAATGGCTAAAAATAAACAATTAATTCGATCGCTTGATGCAAAATGCTTAACGTAGGCTTTGCAAGACAATTATAAGGGGCCTATTCAGTATTTAATTCTGTTAATTACCAATTAACTCTCTCAAATCTCGTTTCATTAGCCTCTCCTCCCAAATTATATGTTTATCTAGCATTATAAAATACAGACGATTTGGAATAATTAATGATTGGGAGTTTTTTCAAAGGAGGTGCCTATTTGCACTCTAGCATGCAAAATGAGCTCTGCTTTTAGAGAATAAGAGAGCAAAAGTGGGTGCTTATTTGCTCAAATACTCTTATTTTGTAAATTATTAACGTTAGTGGTTAGTTGAAATTTATATTTTGAGTTTGGGTTAGGATTAACGTTAGGGTTAGAGCTAGGATTACAGTTTGGGTTTAGTTTAAGGTTGGGGTTAGGGCTTGGGTAGAGTTTTTTTGTTTGCACCCTGGCGTTCAAATAAGCTCTGTGTTTTTCAAACAATAAAATTTTATAGTTCACTGCATGGAAATAAAGCTAGGACTGAAGTTTTACTATTACCCATCACTAGAGCTCGACTGATATATCTATCGCTCGGCTGATATATTTTGCCCGATATCAGTGCCAAGCCGGAATATCGTATCGGCTATCTACCGCTGATAAAATATCGGCTTAGCACAATTACCTTAAACAGTATATTTTTTTAGAGCAAGCACAAGTGTTCTTGTGTTGATTTGCTTAGTATGACTTGTGTTTGCAATAATCTTTCTTTGGAGGAGGACTACTGAAGCTTTTCGTGTCAAGTCAAGTGAAAAATATAGACAAAATTTGGTAGTTTATGAGTTATATATTGGTATCAGCCTAACAAGTCATATTGATCGAGCTCTATCTTTCACCCACATCCTGTAGCCCATTCATGCAACCAGTTTAATCATGCTTTTGCAGTGCTAATTTCTATGCCACGTTTTAAAAGCAATAATTTTTACTAAACTTGGTCTAAAATTAAGTTATTATTGAAAAAAAATTGCAAAATTTTGGAATGCTGGGGGCGTTGCCCCCAGACCCCCTATGGCTTACAGCGACTGGGGGCTGCCCCCACACAATCAAGCTCTATCTTTCACCCACATCATGTAGCCCATTTATGCAACCAGTTTAATCATGTTTTTGCAGTGTTAATTTCTATGCCACGTTTTAAAAGCAATAATTTTTACTAAACTAGGTCTAAAATTAAGTTATTATTGAAAAAAAATTGCAAAATTTTGGAATGCTTGGGGCGTTGCCCCCAGACCCCCTATGGCTTACGGTGGCTGGGGGTTGCCCGCACACCAAAAACCACAACCCTTTCGTTGCAAATTTTTGGCTTTGCACCTGGCTAGTGGTCAGTACTAGGAATGCAAATGCGTTACATCAAAATTTTTTGTCAATCACAAGTATAAAAGAGTAGGTGCATGAGAGTAATAGTCAAAATTAAATTTTAAGTCCTGAAAAAAAATCTTAAACAGTCCTGGAAAAGTCCTGGAAAATGACCTAAAAAAGTCCTGGAAAGTCCTGGAATTTGATTTTGCAATTTCTGTGGCAACCCTGTTTCCTACTTTTACTTAAGTGGAAATGCTTCGCCATACTTCTACTTTTACTTGAAAGGCATTTTTGAGTAAGTAACAATACTTCTACTTAAGTAGATTTTTCGACTACTTTGTCCCCCTCTGGACAAAATACACTCTAAGTTGAAACAAACAACGCTTACAAAATAAGATTTCCGACTAATTTTGTTGGCTTTTTAGTTTCAACTTACAGTGTATTTGTCGCGCGGTGTAACAAACAAATGATTTTTTTCCAAACGGCGTTTCGAACACGCCGTTTGGAAAAATACTGTTTATTTTGTTACACTTCACGACAAATGCACTGTAAGTTGGAACAAAAAAATTTGCAAAATAAGTCGGAAATTTGCTATAGGCTTTTTTGTTCCAACTTTGAGTGTATTTTGTCGTACATAAATATCGGAAACTTCCGATATATATCGAAAATTTACGACATATTTTGTAGGCTTTTTTGTTCCAATTTTAGAGTGTATTTTGTCGTACAAATACATATCGGACAAATTTTATTGTAAATAAGCTCAAAAAAGTGGTGTTACAAAATAAATAATTTTTTTCCAAACGGCGCCTCATAACAGTCAGTGATTTCGCATGCATTTACATAGCGCAGATCCGCGATTTTGACGTCCAGCGGTTTGGCTAGCAGCGCGATGACGTCAAGTGCAATCCATCAATACAAGATTATAAAGCTCTGTTGCTCTGCGCAAGCAATTGAGAATTTTTTTTTGGCAGTTGTTCAACTTGAAAAAAGCTTGCCTTTTCGCTTTTGCAATTTTACGATGCTGCGAAAGCAAGAAAAAAGCCTTCACTTTAAGCAGACAGAGCAATAGGAAGGAATTAAACAGTATTTCAATCATGCCCCCTAAAACTGACATCGATGCTCTCAAAATTTTTTAAAAAATCAAGAACAAATGAGACTGAATATCGGCAAAAAATTAAACACAGCCAGTCTGAACTCAAGATTTACCGGTTTTAAAAAGGAAGAGTGTACTTCGACTTGCTCACTTTTGAAAATTTTTGAAACCTAATGACCTAAAGTTACTGTCAACCGTGCCAACATATGAGTTTACCCACCAACAACGTCAAGGGCGCTTTACGTCATTAAAAAAAATTATAGTATGGAAAAAATTGTTCTTATTTCACATTGATCCAAAAATATAATTAAATTCTGTCGTTCATTTCCTTACTATTATCAGTAGAGCAATTTGCTAGCTTGGAATAATAACGCATTGCTTATAGTATATTTTTCCATAACAATGCAAGTACATACAGTACGCTTGAACGCATTGTTTTGAAGTAGAAATGCCTCTGACGTCACAATTAGATATTTATTACGTACTAATAAATGTAACAAAGAAATGAATAAACTGCTAATATGGTTTAGAGCTAACGAACTTCAGATAAACTCTGAAAAGTCTTCAATAATTGTGATTCCCTCTAAATTAAATGCACAAGCAGCAAATCTGAGTATATTTTATGACGAATGCCCGATTAATTGTTTTGAAACCTCAAAATATCTTGGTGTAAACCTTGATAACAAACTTAATTTCAAATCCCATATATGCATTATCGAAAACAAAGTGGCCAGATCTGTCGGCATCTTAAGCAAACTTCGTTACCTATTTCCTTCTTCTGCACTTCTTTTACTATATTACTCTCTTATTCACCCTCATCTTTTATTTAGTCTCCCATTGTGGGGAAACGCCAATCAATCTTACCTCAATAGACTACAACGTTTGCAAAACAAAGCAATAAGAATTATTACAGACTCCAAGTTAAGAATGTCTTCTAACCAGGGGCGTATTCTCCATGCATGCAAGGCATGCATTGCATGCCTAGTCATTTAGCCAAAAAAGAAAATAATAATTTAAACTAGTACATGTAAAAATTTAAAACAAAATCAAACTAAGTTGCCACACTTACAGGCATTCACTTTCAAGTCGAAGTAGCAATAAATAGTCTTGCTTAATTCATTGATTTCAGTTTTGGCCTGTTATCAGCATATCGTTAAATTACAAAAAATAATGGCAACACGCATGCAATTTTTAAATTGCATTCAACGGCTCAGAAGATCGCTGTGTTTCGATACGATTACGAACAAAAATAAATAGGTTTGAAAACTTTGATTCGCGCATTGTTTGCTTCAAAAGCTCTGTTATACGTCTAGCTTCCTGTTTTCGTAAAATATAGTCTCTATTTTGATTTTAGATTTGTAACAGTAAATTAGCTTAAGACAGGCCACAAGCTAAGAACCAAGGCATGCAAATTCAAAAATTGCATGCGTGTTGCCATTTATTTTATGTAAATTAGCAATTTGAAAAACGCAAATAACTAGGCGGCGAAACCAAGCCGGTAGGAATTGGCATTAAGTAATGTAAGTCAGAGTGAGTTATTGATATGGTAATGTTCGCGCTACTTAGGCTAAACGTTGAGCTATAAGAGTGTTGCGGTATTTGCTTACCAGTGTTTGTGATTTTTAATGGCAACCCTGTTGCTATTAGCTGCGTAGAATGTATAAAAATATGTTCTTTTTGTGAAAGCAAGACAACTGATGTTTGCCGTGGTGTAATTTTGAATTATTGGTTCTTCAGCTCAATTCAAGGACAACCTTAAATTTGAGTAAGTAATCTTTACCTTATAATGCTAGTTAGTGTGTGTTAGACTGGTAAATTATCGTGCAGGTAGGCTATGCACATTGTACAGTAATGGTGATAGCCCAATAGCCTATGAGGTATAAATGACTGTTTTTGATCTTGCTGCTAACTGATGCCACTTAATGTTGTGAAATATTTGTTAATAACCTGAGTTATTTAATGGGACATAATGCTTGCCTTACCTTTGCTTGACTTGTTTGATGCTGATTACTTGCAGTTGAAATCTTGGAGTTGCAGTTTATCTTTTGTAGATATGGTAGTGATCTTTACCGTATTTGACTCATGAACTGCTGCAGAATAGTGCTTTATGCCTTTAATAATACTATTAAATTGTGTATTAAGTTGTGTGTTAGTGATACTTAAGCAGAACCCTGCTGATCGGTACCGTTTGCAGATCTGAGATGTCTTTTGGGAACATGTCAAAGTGTCAAGCTCATCTTTAGTTTCTTCCGCTTCTGACATAAGGCCAGCAACAGTTGGTAAGATAAATTGTGATAATTTTATTTATGCTGATGATCAATTCCCATAATCAATGGGTAGCCTAAATAACTATCATTGTATTAAAAGGCATTTATTGCCTTATTGTATCATATTTATTGATGCAGCTGTCCCAAACTACTGAATTTAATGTTAACAGTATTTCAGTACTGATTTACTACCTGCTGGTTAATTGCAAAACTGTTATTTTACCGCAACTGGAAGTAATTCTGCTACTTTATAACTGTATTGCAATAATCAAGTTCTAGACCTCAGTTTGCATGTCTTTAACTGTTTTAGATTGCTTGCTACATTTCTGCCTTCAGTGATAATTAATTCCTTGAACCAGAGTTTGCTTTGACCGCAGTGGGGTTGTGAAGCAGGTATAATTCAATTATTGTTTGTACCGTAGTTTTAAGTTACTTGAGACACCAGTGCAAAGCTATATCTTTGACCTAATTCAATAGCTTTTTAAGTTTTGATAATGTGAATTTGTCTAATTCTTATGCTTTCGATCAGTGGGATTCTAATTTGCGTATTTTATGACTAAGTTCTAATATGTATATTCATGACTTATGCCTTTGAATACTTTTGGTTTATAGCTGACCTTCTGGTTATTGTGTATGATGTTTTGCGTATTGTGTTGGAACTTTTCCTTATGTTTGTAACTGCTTTTCTGTTACCATCACCAAATTAGCTTTGAAAGGTGTTGCATGAGCTAACCATCCCATTGAACGAGAGATTCAGCTAAAAAGAGTGAAAGCAAAATGTGAAATCCATTTGAACAGAGAGTAACTGGTTGTTGGTTTAGTTTGTATTTAGTAGGCCTAGGGCTAGTTGTATAATTTGCACTAGGTTTGAAAAAAGTTTTTAATGCTATCAATAATGGTTGTTTAGATTGCTTAGATATGGTTGGTTGTTTAGATACTTTGCTTGTGCTTAACTGCTTGTTAAATAAACTAAACAAGGCCAGGCCTAACCATGCATGCATTGGACTAGCCTTGAGCCCACCAGCCTGCTTAATATTGTATAGCATCGCTGGCTATTGCCAGGCTACGATATGCTATAATGCCATGACGAAGAGGCTATGAAAGTAGATTATGTATTTGCAATTCAACAAGTTGGCTTCGCTTAGTTCTGCAATTAATGTTTTTACATCAATGTTATTAAACCTACTTTACTGTTAGTGTTACCCCAGAATAGTACCGGCTACTGGCGCATATAAAACTGCTGGCGCATGAGATTTTTTGTTTTGTTTTTTGTATGTTAGTGAGAAAATTTGGATGGAAGGTTATCAGTAAATTAAGTCTGTTCCTTTTAAAGTTTGTGGGTGTGCTCCCTAAATTAAATTTAATACTCTGTACGACTTGAATTATATTTTAAGTTTGTTGCCATAAAAGGAGAGTATGATTACTGTTGAATTATCAGTAGGCTGACTATTACATAGTTATGACTTACTGCATGTAACAATGTATTCATTGTCTTTTTTGAACTTGTATATAATGCTTTTTTTTGCAGCAGTTGACTACTATTTTTATTACCCGGTGCCTTGTTGTTGTTTTTTTTGGCTTGTTTTTGCTTGCGCTTTTCTTATCGCCATTTCCTTTAGAATTGAAGTAAGAAGTGGGAGTGTGGGTAAAGCTGACTTGATGAGCACTGCTCCTTCGCTTCATCCACAGTATGCATAGACTGTGGTTTCGCATTGTTCAGCTCTTGCAGATGTCATTGTGTGCCTCTTTTTGTGCATGCTGAAAGAATAAACTACTGATACTGATACTAGACCTGTCACTGTCTATAGTAACACAAGAAAGTTTTGTACTTGGACAGTGAATGTACAGTACACACTAATGTGTACTGGAAAGGGGAGGCCTATAGTTGCAATACTAGACATTTATTAGTGTAAGTTGCTTTGTTGTTTTACTGCCTGATAACTAATGACGTCATCAAAGCTGATGACGTCATCATAATTGCATGCCTTGTCTGAAGTGTCACGCTACGCCACTGCTTCTAACCCTCAATATTACAAACTAGGAATATTGAAACTGCCTGAGCTTTACACTTTGGAAATAGCTAAACTTATGTACCAATATTCCCACCATAACCTTCCTCAACCATTTTCTACGTTCTTCACCCCTATTTCCTCAGTACATGAGCGATTTACTAGAACAAAAACTGAAAACAAACTTTACATTCCAAAATTTTCTACAGCGCGTTCCCAAAAATCTTTTAAATATCAAGGAGCTAAAACATGGAACTCGATCCCAACTGAAATTAAACAACTTACATTCCATAAATTTAATATTGAGTACAAAAAGAAATTACTTGAAAGCTATTGTTAATTTGCCACATTTATATTATCATTATAATACATCAGCAAGCAATTTTCTCAAAAATAATGTCGCTTCAAGCGACTGCAATTTTAGGGTGGCTGCTTGACTCGAAGACCTGAAATACTGGTCACTTCGCAGTCTCCTGTCAAGATTGTAGTACCTAGTTTATTTAAGATATCTTGTTGTTTTTTGTTGTTTTGTTTTAATTATTCATACATATTTGGTTTTCTGCAACTTGACAAATAAATTAATTCTGTCTGTCTGTCTACTAACACAAGTCACGAACATCTCGCACAGAAATTCGAGCGAGCAGTTTTAGCGTGTGTTTGGCGAGACGGATCAGAAATGGCAGTTTGTCTACGAAAATTTTTTGTTTGTTAGCGCTTTTTAGAGAGCGAGAATCGCCTTTACGAGCTCGCTAACACGTTCTGTCGTATTGGCCCAGATCCGGTCTGACGAATGGCAGTTCAAGATTATTTTAGTTTGACGTTCGTTGTTTGGTGTCTAGCCCTCACCGCATACCGGCAAAGACGTATACTTTCTTTAAAGTAAATCATGAAAGAAACAATCAGAGATAAAAATTTGCCAAAAATGCGTCCTATGATGTTACCAAAAGTTTCTATTGCTAAATTCTGCACAGTGAGCCAAAAATCACACACCATATATATATGCAATAAACATTATTGCACGGTACTGTAATATATTGTGCAATGTAACTACAAAATGTTTGCAATATGATGATCAATTTTGTCCTAGTAGAGACCCAGATAATCTAAATGGGCAATCTTTCATAATTTCGTGTGATTTAGTGACTTAATGTTTATCATGCTTTTGCCTGCCTTCACCTGTCGTGAAATGACCTAAATTCAAAAAATTCACAATAATTTTGATTAATTAATCCCAAACAAGTTTATCGCAGAATATACTCTAATAGCTATGACGCGACTTTTGGCCCTCCTTGTAGATACAATAGACTTTACACTGATAAGAAACGTCCATAGTGTTTTTAAATTTTAGCACGATTTAAGAATGAGAGTAGATGAACATTTGATTTTAAAAATTTTATAAAGAGCAAAGATTTTATGAAATGATTCCATGTAAATTCTGCATGGCATGATTTTAAAATCTCAAAGTTTTGCTGTTGTTGTGCTTTTTGATTAATGGTCTAGAATATAATAACAAAAAACTTGCAAAAATTTATAAATCATGACTTCTTGAGAGAATGGTGAGTTAGAAGATCAAGCGCCATGTGGCAGTGATGTGAAGGTAGTCGACCAGTTATCACATGTCGATTGAATAGTTTGTTTATTTTGCTCGAATACTTTCAGAAATACTTGTACTTGAGTACTTTTAAAACGACTACTTTTTTTCTTTTACTCAAGTGCTTTTCTTAATCAGCACTTAGTACTTTGCTTCAAGTAGTTTTTTCGTCAGTAACGAAACTTTTACTTGGTTACAATTTTCGAGTACTTTTTACACCACTGGTTTTAAGTACAAAAGACTTTGAAGTCCAATTCACACTAGGCGTAAAATTGTAAGCGTGCAGGATAGTTCATTTTAATCAACTGGCAAATTGTGCGCTTGTGAAAGTGCAGGCCGAGAGTACCAAAATTCTGTAAAAAATACGCTCGCGCAATCACGATTTTGCGAACAGTGTAGAACGGCCTTTGTACGATTTCACGTAGTTTATTCAACAGTCATCAAAAGGGTCGTTTAAAGAAGCAATTTGCCGTAACTAATTCGTTTTTTCCAATATAGTGTTACTTACTGCTTACGGCAATTTTGTTTGTTTTTCGACTGAGAGCTCTAGTATTGTTTGTTTTAGCGCCATTGTTGAGCAAGAAAACTATCCTTTTGCAACCCCAGTGACATCGGAAAGAATTGAATGCTCAACCTTCGGAGGCAGAACTTTTCGAAAGTTAGCCATCGATGACCAAAGTTCGGCCTGCGATCAAGTTAGGTCCACCCGTGTCCAGTTTATTCCACCCAATTTAATCTTCTTATAGCCAGAGCAGCGAACTCGAACACGAAAAACTAATTTTTCTGAACTCGAACTTGAGCTCGAACAAAAATGTTGGACTACATTAATATGAAATTTCAAGATTAAAAAATTGTCGGAAAAAATATTTTATTGTTGATCATGCCTTGTAAATTGTAATTGCCGTTCATTTATTTTATGCCGCGGCGACCAAGAAAAATAGCCTGTATATTGAAAAGAGCGATTAAATCGAAAATTAGACTTAGATTTTTGTCAGTCTGAACGTGAAAAAATTAGAGAACTCGAACTTGAACTCAGACTTGCTAAAATAGGCTGAATTCGAATAAAAATTGATCAAGTTTACAGCCTTGCCTATAGCGCTCTACTCTGTTAGTTGCATAGCTGCTATCTAGAAACTTTCAATGTTCGCAACAGATATTTCGCTTATTTAATAAACATCGAAAATAAACAAAATAAAAAGTAGGAAATGCTGAAACAATTGATTGGTTAGCATCATTTTAACATTAGTTACAAAGTCACACAAAAAAAGCAAAACTTTTCTATAACTGTACGTTAGAACGGCTTGCTACCACATCTGGATCTCCACTCTTTCGACCTACCAAGGTGGTGGGCTAATGACCAATCGAGCAACAAAGAATGAGGCGGTGATATTATCAGCAACCCCATCACATGACTTGTAATAATTGATTAGTACCAAAAGTCTTTGTTTGGCAAGGTGTTGTTCTCCTTCTAGAATTAGGCTAAAACATTGATGATAATAATTAACCAGCCTGAACGAAAGGAAATCCCCTTTCGGAATTTTTTTTTTTTTTTTTCATTCTAAATGTCATAACTCTTTTTTCTGGTGGATCGAGTATTTTCGGGATCTCAGGCAGGTTCCTCGGTGGGTCCATTTTACAAAACGAAATATAGTGAAAAGCGAAACAAAAGTCTTTGCATTTTGGAGGCCCTTTTTCAAGCACAGTGTGCAGCAAAAATCAAAAAAAAAATCTTCGTATTCAGAGCTTTTTATCGTGCCCAAATTGCTGTAGTACAGGCCAAAATGTAGGCGGGACCCCCGAAACCAATGTCCCGCTAACCTCCCGTTAAATCCCAACTACTGGTCCCATTTTTTTTGTTTTGCATGGCTGGTCTTTGATTTATATTGCAATACAAAACGAAAAGGTGGTGCAAAATCGGTCAAAGCAGTTTAAAACATCTTAGTGCTGCATAATTATAATTTAGTTTCATGCATTATTTCGTGGAGAAACCTCATAAACTCGAAAGTTTAATATTTTAATAAAAAAATGTTGCCTTTGTAAAACGATGCCAATCAAACATTAATTTGGCTGTGGGCTCAAACAGGGCCAAAAAATGGCTATATTTGGGATGATATTGCAACAATATTTTTGAAGAAAACTTCAACATCTAACGTAGCAAATAATTTCCAAGTCATTTGAAATTGGAAAAGACAAGAAAAAGACATGGGACTTCAAAACATTGGTGTAAATTTAAATGAACAAAACAAAAATGATAAAATTGATAAAACTAGCTTTAGTGTTGGTTAACTGCATTCCATTTTTCCCTCTTTGGAATATAGTTTCACTCCTTCTTCTGTGGGCAACTGCGTTTGCTGCAGGATACTACAGCGAAGAGATGGACAACATTGATATGTTCACTTTGGTATTTCCGTACATGCTGGTTGTGATGGAACTGTTCGTTTATTCGTTATTGCTATTCGCTTGCCCTGTAGCTTGAAATGAAAGAAATAAATTCACCATCAGGATTGGAATGAAATTCTTAAATATTTTTACCGTACCAGAAATTCGTAGTTACTGAGGTCACTATAGATAGCTAGCAGCCTACTAAGATATAGCTCCTCATAGGAAATTTCCTACAACCCGCAAATGGAAAATTTAAAGGTACCAGGACGTTTAGGCGCTTGGGACGTTTATGCCAAAAGTTTTCCGGGCAGAATCATTTAGGGACCCGAATCTGTTCCACTTTCATCAGATAATTTTTTATTTTGTGTCAAAAATTATAGCGTAGGAATTTTAGGAAAGTAATAAGTTATAATTATTATGTTTATTGTTCGAGTTGAATTCGTAACTTTTGACGAAGTAAAACTTTCAAAAGTAACCGATACATGTTTAACATATCTGTCAAACTCCAAAAAAAGACAATTCCATCTTGTATTAAAACTTGAAATATCGCAATAATCATTTTCACCGATTACTATAATATACACATCAGGCATTAGAATTCCTCCAAATTTAATTGGCTTGCTTTTAATGAAATCTGTTGGATTTGTCAAATGATTCCATATTATTTTACAGCAGTAAAAAAATTCTTTATTTCCAGCATAGAATAAACTCGACACCAATTTGTGTAACTTCACAATCAAAATTATCGCAAAATAGTTTTCTGACATAACAACATTTATAACAATATTGCCATAGATGGAGAATTATCATCAAATTTTGTGGATTTAGTTCGACTTAGAGCAGCAATTTGCTCTTGTACAGAACGTTCAAATATTCAATATATTTATTCAATATTCATTTATTGTTTCGCCTGATCGATAATATACAATAAAGATATCGCACATTAAGCCTTACAATCAGGCCAGGTAGCACCGAAAGAATCAGGAAGTTTATTAATCAAGGTGCTCCCTGACTAAATTCGTTCAAACATTGCAAAGAGAAAACAGCCGAAAGCACACAATACTGAGAGCGAAAAAAAAAAAAATAATAATCATAAAAAATAACAAAAAAGCAAGAAGCGGACAGAAAACTAGTGACAGCCATTATTTAAATATAGACACACGATGAAGGATAATGCAATATATGATGTACTAAACTAGAAACGGTATCGCGTGAAGCAAATGAAAAGGAACATAATACAGTCAAATTGAAGCGCTATAACGATCACTGTATATACAGCACAGCACTATCAACTATTAATGTGGGCAGCACAGCACAATATCAGACAAATTTTGTTTAGATGAGAACTGCGACGGAAATACTACACTGGTGACATTTATTGTTAATCGACAAACAAACAAACAAACAGAAAAAAAAGAGTTATTGAGATATGACTGAGAAACGAATTAAGTTTCAACATAATTACTAATTAATCTTCTTTTAGACCGTTTTTTAAATGAATGCCAACTTAAAGTTTAGAATTGAACGATCTTCGTTTTCCCATAATTTTGCACCTCTATAAACTAATAGCTCTTTTCTAATAGATTTTTTTCTTGCTGCTTAAACTACACTGCATTTTGAGTTTGTCGAGTATTGTGACTATGTATTTCATTTAGTTTAACATAATCTTCATATAAAGAAAATGGAAGTTTGTTGCTATGGAGCTGATGATATACTTAGCTAATTCGAGACCGTAAATATCTGCTAATTTTAGTATATTAAGCTTTTGGTATAGTATCGTTATTTTGCAGCATTTACTACTTTATTTATTTATTTATTTCGTTTGCACCAACATACAATTTTACTCAAATCAGCGATAATTAAATCAAAAACAGCATTACAATTCCCTATAAACATTGGGTCGTGTAAAACACGTGTCAAAGTGGTGTAAAAGTGGGGTGACACGTGTTCGTGTTTTTTACCCCAAAAGTACACGAGAAGTTTTTGAAAAAATTTCACTATCCCCTGTTTCATGTTTCTGGGTGTTGTCGAACTAAATCATTGAGTTTTTTGTTTTTTGTATTCGGTTTGCAAAGTTGACTTTGAGGAAATAACACTCAATGATGTATTAATTTTGTTACGAGTTTTTTACGTGTATTTTACGTGCTAAAATACTCCAAATTTGCTTTGCTTTTTTAGAGAGCAAAGTTAAACACGTTTTGCGTCTTATTTGCACGTTATAATTTAATTTGTTGACTTTTACGATTGAAAGGACCAACGAAAGCATATCTAAAAAGGACGTGTTTTCCTAGTGTACTTTGAACAGGGGCGTATTCTCCATAGGTGCGGAGTGTGCGGCGCACGCCCTGTGAAATTACACTCACAAAAAATTATTTATTTGAAACTTTTGTTACATCGATTTAATGTTAGAAACATTTCTGCCAGCGCAACACAATCCAATGCTTTTTTTCGTTTATGAAACTACTGGAGTATAACGAAACCGTTCGATCCGTTCAAGAAACTTTGCGCACCTGAGCCATGCTATACTTTGCCGCGTATTTTGGCTTGGAGATATATAGCGGACGGTGGCGATGCCTTTTTCGTCAAAAATCCACGCTTTTTCAATGATCGGCTCGTGCGCTTGGAAAAGAGCACGAATCAAGGTGTGACGCCAAATAAATGCGTGCAAAAAGAACAAGACCATGAAATTGGCAGCAACTTCCGTTTTGCTAATCGCTATAGTTTTGTTTGTAAGGTTTAAATGTAAATGCACATTCAAATCAATAAAATAGTTCAAAATTATTTCTAAAATCTCGATGGAAAATCGTGCAGACAGCATAATAATCAAAAGACGTTTCCAAGCAAAAGCTTTAGCGAAAAATTAGGTATGCGTCTCTTTCAAAACTTTACTTTTTCCAACTACAATGGCCTGCCAAATATGGTGAATATAAAGCAAATTTCCAAAAGATTTGTGAAACAAAGTACAAACAATTTGCCAACCTCTGTTTGATTGTATTCGCTTAGAAAACGAACTTTATGTGCTTTACAGCTCCAATGATTTTGTTAGAAAACATGCACACGAGCTAATCACTTTCATAAAATCTGTGAACCTCCAACCTGGATTTTCAGAAGTGTAAATGCTTCGTCAATTGATATGTACTATTCCGAGTAACACAGCTTCTGCTGAAAGAACATTTTCCGCTTTGAAGCGAATAACCTCATGCTTTCGGTGTAGTCAACATCAAGAACGTCTTAGTGGACTAAGTAAGGCGAAAACCATTTCACTTTTGCTTTGTTGTTGTTGTTTTTTTAAATCAATATTTTTGGCCGCAAAAGTGTTGACAGAATATAAACGGTGACAAACTCCAACCCGCTCTTAGTGTACAATGAGCCAAGTATTAACTCTTAAGCTGAATGTCTCCTAATCTGTGAACTATATGCGTCATTTCCATAATGGGTTTGTTACTTTGTTAGTTCTTTATTTAATTGTTTAGTTTTTGACGCTTCGAAATTTTTAACGGCAAGCTAGGCGACATCTTGCTGTTACATTTGCATTTTAACTTCGCCGGTGGGTGTCACTTCTGCGTGACGTATTTGTATTGTCGTCAAATTTTGTATCGGAAATTAGTTTGAACAGAAAATGACTTTTTTGCAATATTTATTGGGAAAATAACTGGTTTACTTAAACTGAAGTGTCAGCGCACACCCTGAAAAAATGCTCACCGTACGCCACTGACTTTGAATCGTGCAAAACACGTGTCAAAGTGGTGTAAAAGTGGGGTGACATGTATTCGTGTTTTTGACACCAAAAATACACGAGAAGTTTTTGAAAAAATTTCGCTAACCCCTGTTTCATTTTTCTGGGTGTTGTCGAATTAAATCATTGAGTTTTTTGTTTGTATTCGGTTTGCAAAGTTGACTTTGAGGAAATAACACTCAATGATGTATTAATTTTGTTACGAGTTTTTTACGCGTATTTTACGTGCTAAAATACTCCAAATTTGCTTTGCTTTTTTAGAGAGCAAAGTTAAACACGTTTTGCGTCTTATTTGCACGTTATAATTTAATTTGTTGACTTTTACGATTAAAAGGACCAACGAAAGCATATCTAAAAAAGGACGTGTTTTTCTAGTGTACTTTGGATCGTGCAAAACACGAGTTAAAGTGGTGTAAAAGTGGGGTGACATGTATTCGTGTTTTTGACACCAAAAATACACAAATCTTTTTTAATTTCACTAACTCCTGTTGTATGTTACTGAGTGTTGTCGAACTAAATTATCGAGGTTTTTGTTTGTATTCTGTTTGCAAATTGATTTTCAGGAAAAACACTCGATAGTGCATATTGATGGATTGCACGTGACGTCATCGCGTTGCTAGCCAAACCGCTGGACGTCAAAATCGCGAATCGGTGCTATGTAAATGCGTGCAAAAACACTGACAGCGAAGATATATAGCGTGTTTTCAGGCTATAAAGGAGTTGATTCTTTGTAACACTAAAGTTAAATGCTAGGCAAAAGCCTGTAAAAAACTGAAAAAGATTTTGATTAGTAAGAATTCGGTTTTGTTTGCTTTTTTTCAGTGACGTAAATCCGGCTTGCTGTTAAGTAACCCATTAGAATCATGTAATATGGATGGTGGTAGCTAATTTTGGTAATCAAATTTGTGGCTTACTATTGATGGCGCCATAATGGAACAGTTGTATCTCCTTTATTTGTGACAAAATTAGCGCATTTTTAAACTTTTGTAATTTCAGAAGTCTATTTTGGAGGATCTTGGTGATTTTTTGCATTTCGTGTAGTCATTAGCGGCTTATCGCTATGATTATTGGTTGCTAAGAGTCAAAATGCATTAGCAGTTGTTTTCATTGAATTATTTGGTAGATATGTCATTTAAACTTTAAACTAATGTTTTAACTGGCCTCAGTGTAACGGTGTAACTTTGATCGAGTCTTAATTTGCATTTATTTCGACTTGAGCTAGTGATGTTAAATATTATTCATAAATAGTGCTTAAATTAAACATTAATCGGCCATGTGTTACTGCTGTGACATAGAATTTTAAGTGTTTAAGGATATGGCCGAATTTACGATTTGAACCAAAGCTAAAAACCGGTCAAAGTGGACAAAAGCAGGCAATGGACGATGAGAATTTACAAAAAGCGTTACTTTTCAGATCCGCTGAGCTATGTAAGATGCTTAAATCGCTTCTGGTAATTACCAATTAAGGCCAGGCTATCTACAAAAGTGTTACTTTACAATCAAATTCTTCAAATATGCCCACTGAAGGAATTATACGTTGATTTACGGTAACGTCCAATGCTTTGTAATGGCATTTTGACGTCCAATCGTTTTGGCGGGAAAAAGCTATGACGTAGCTGCAATCCATCAATAGCTGAAGGACGTCAAACACTCAGTCATTTATGTATTAATTTTTTCTCGAGTTTTTTAAGTGTATTTTCACTGCAAGTATATACGGACTTACGTTTTTTTGGACAGCAAAATTGAACGTTGTTTTGCGTAAAACTTACACATTTCCAAAGTTTATTATTGGAAACATTTTCTCATTTTTCCGCCAAACAAAAAAATTTCGGTTTTGGCATGGATCCTGATAAAATAACGGTAGTGACTATTTCACCGAAAATTTTCAACTTAGAGAGAATAAAACGAGAATGAGAAATATTCATCCGCGCTTTTTTCATTTGCTTTTTTAGGGGTTAAGATTAGGGTTTAGGTTAGGGTTTGGGTTAGGGTTCGATTTGGGAATAGTTTTAGACTAAGCATTTGAGTTTGTGTTATATTTGAGTCAGAATTAATAAAAAACTAGATAAAAATTTCCGGTGAAATAAAGCCTTCCTAAAATAACTTACCGGTATATTGTAGGATCTGTGGTTTTGGTTGGGTAGACTAGTTGGAAAGGTTTGGGAGGTTTGGTGCAACGAATGCAGACAAGTGTAGATAAAACAAGTTTGTGGGAAACAACCATCGGAGCTGAGGCACATACCCCCTTGTAATTTGTATGCAGTAGGCTTATGGCAATAGCCTTAGGTTACGTAATAATAATTATAATTGAGTGCTTTATACTGCTTAACATGTACTGCATGCATTAGTTAAAAACTGTTACAGACAGTTGCTCAAAGCAGTTGAGAAAACAATTAAAAAGATACCGGTAATGCATCTAAAAAATCAAATCAAAATTTCAGCAATACTGTACAAAATTCGAAAAATTGACATCGACGACTCTCACACAGTTGGTGTGGTAATGCAATCTCACAGGTGCAGGTAAAAATCATTTGTATAAAATCTAAAATCTAAAAAGTACAAAAATTAATGTTTCCTGGTAACACTGAAGTGTGCAACATGCACTCATTTTACACAATATAGAGACATCAAGTACAAAGCACTACCACAATTACCGGTTCCATAGATACTGATTTGCTTAATACTGCAATGGTATGTCAATTATCATAAGCCAATTTAAAATAATGTGTTTTAAGGTTGGATTTGAACGCATTTCGAGATTCAATACTACGTAGTGTTAATGGAAGATTGTTCCATGTTTCAGTCATTTTGGTAAAAATATTCTTTCGTGAATCAGCATTGTGATTGGAATTGTGTACAAGCATATACTCATCCCGACCAACACCAACCCTAAGATTAATAGTTGTAGTTGGTAGGTAGGTTTCAAATAAATCAGTCAAATAAGATGGTGAAGTATGGTTCACAATGTCAAATGATATCAAACACAATTTGAACATAATGCGATACTTGACTGGCAAGAAATGTAACTGTTTTAAGTAGGGTGTAATGTGTTCTCGTCGCTTTAACCTAAATGCAAAACGTACAGCCCGATTTTGAATTTTTTGAAGTGGTTTTAAATCTTTGGCGGTTGCACATGCTAGGACTGCATTGCAGTAATCCAAGGTGTTAAGTATAAGATTGGATATTAGCATTACTTTCATTTTCAATGGTATACAATTTTCGATGTGTCGCAGATTACATAAGTGATAGTTACACACTTGTGCCTTTTTTAAGATGAATTTCTCAAATGAAAGACTGCTTGTTAGAATAACACCCAACACTTTAACAGACTCATTTATCTCAATTGAACAGTCACCAAATTTAACATTTAAACTGAATTTGGGCAATGAAGATGTAGGAGATTTAAAAATTATTAGATTGGACTTATTGTGATTAACCTTCAAAAAATTTTTCTTCATCCAGTAATTTATTTCAGATAAACATGATTCAATTTGCAGTTCAGTATTAGTAGCTGAGTTCGTTGTAAAAGAAGTGTACAATTGAGTGTCATCTGCATACATTTGGACAGACATTTTATGTTTAACTGCTATGGTTTCAATTTCTTTTGTATACAGATTATATAGCATTGGCCCAAGTAAAGACCCTTGAGGAACACCAAACATAAGTTTATTATCCTCACTGCTTGCATCATTAACATATACAGAATACGATCGATTGTTCAAATATGACTTTATCCACTGCAAGCAGTCATCAGTTATAGCATAATTTTGAAAAAGACGCTCAAGTAATATGTTATGATCCAGAGTATCAAAAGCTGAAGACAAGTCAAGTAAAATTAAAGCTGTACTTTGCATTAGGCAAGTATTGGTTTGAATGTCACCAACCACTTTAAACATTGCTGTCTCACACGAGTGTTTTTTCCTATATCCAGATTGGAATTTTGCATATAAATTGTTAAATTGAAGGTGGGCAGCAATTTGATCATACACAACTTTTTCAAGAAGTTTTGACAGAAAAGAAAGGTTGCTTACAGGTCTATAATTTTTGTAGGCTTCAGAATCTCCATTTTTGTCTTTGATAACAGGAGTAATTGCAGCATGTTTAAGTAAATTAGGAAAACAAGATTCATTGAATGTAGAATTTACCAAAAATGTGAAAAAAGGACACAGTGAATCAACAAACTGTTTCAGGATATCTGTTGGTATAGGATCAAGAATGCTAGTTTTACTCTTCATGTCTTTGATGTAGTTTTGTATTTCTGAACAAGATAACTTTACAAATTTCGTGAGTGGTATGATACTATTTGAAAAGTCTTCTGAAGCAGGTTGTCTTAAATTAAATTTTAGGTCAGAATCCAATTGTAGGTTGTAGTAATTAGCATTTGGGAAAATTTGTATTGATTCTCTTAGAATTTTCACCTTCTCAAAATAAAATGCGGCCATTTCATTAGCAGTTTGTTCACTTGGAAGACTAGTAGGAAACAGCTTTTCTTTTACATTTCCTGTCAATCTATTCAAGATTTTATATAGAGCTTTAGAATCTTTGGCAGCATTTGACAAATTGTCTGTGTAGTAAGAGTACCTTGTTTCCTTTAATTTAAAATTGTATTTATTTGTGATAGAACAAAATTTTTTTCTGTTTTCTATTGAAAATTCTTTTTTAAGTCTTCTTTCAGCTCTTCTCTTATCCCTTTTTAAGTTCATTAATTCATCATTAAACCACTTCGGTTTTTTTAGATTTTGGTTCTTTTTCTTTTCAACTACTGGACAATGTGTATTTAGTAAGTGTTCCAAAGTGTAATTATACAGGTCAACACATTCATCAACTGATAAATTCCCATAAATTGTCTCGTTACAAAGAGGACTGGACTTGAGATCTTTGCAAAAATTTTCAGAATTCATTTTTTGGTAGTTTCGAAACCAAATACGTTCTAATTTACTATCATTTTGGGTAGACAAAGATTGAAGAGTAAATGTAACGGGATAGTGATCAGTACAGAAACTGAAATCAACCTCAACATTTTTAAAATGTGTTTCATCATAGCCAACCCCAGTTATGACTAAATCTAAGCAATTCCCTTTTACATGTGTAGGTTGTTTTGTTAAGTGGGTCAAGTTATATGTCGACAATAGTTGTAAAAATTCACTGACATAATCATCTGCAGGATTGTTTACATGTAGATTAAAATCACCAACAAGTACAAATTTGCTTGAAGTTGATATAAGACTTTCTACTAGAATTTCAAATTCTTCAAGAAACAGTTTAGGTGTAACTTTATGCTTTGATGAATATGGTAGTCTGTAGATGTTAACAATGATAAATTTCTCACGTTTAAAGCATGTTAGTTCACACATTAGTAACTCAAAAGTAATAAATTTGATATGATCCTTCAGCAAGATTTTCTTTGCCTTCATGTTCGATTTGTATAAGACAAGCAATCCTCCGCCATTGGTCTTGGTATGCCTGAATGCTTTCAGTATTTCAAAATTATAGTCATTCTTGATTTCAGCCAAAATGCTTTTGTCGTGTTTATTCAGCCAAGTTTCTTGTAAGCAAACAATGTCACTGTGTATGTCTGTGAGAAAATTTAGCACATCGGTAGTTTTATTTCGAATAGACTGACAATTCAAAGTAACACAGACAAGACCTAATAGTTTTTTTGAGCTATGTTTTTTAGTTTTTCACTGGAAGAATTCTTGTGTTCATTTTTGCAATCTGTTGGACTAGTAGGCTCACTAATCTGATCAATTCTATTTTTATTAATTTCAGCTTCAGTTTCAACCGAGCACTTGCCATTTGATGTCGCAATCATTTCGGGCTTAGTGAGTGAGTTTCCTTTCTTGTTTAGATTGTCAATTTTCCGCTGTTTGCGTAATTGATATTTTGCTTCCCTTTCTATTTCTGTCAAGTCTGGATTTATCCAAATGTTGTTTTCAATTTTCCTACCAAGTCCTACGTAGACCTAACAGTTTTCTACCAGAACCAGTAGGCAGTAGTAACCTACACTGTACATGCACAATGCATTTAAGAGAGACAGAGTTAGTTTAGTGTAGCCTATTCATCGACAGGTCATCGCATCAAGCATTAGGCTTTCAATAGGTGTCTGAATGTGGTAGAGTAGTAAGACTAGCTACTGGTATGTACCGGTACCATACAAAGGTCCAATGACAGAATAAGCCAAGATCTAATGAATTCATGACTAATACAAATTAATAATTTATGCTTTGTCGGAAATGGGCTAGTTTGTGAGCATGTTAGACGAGTATCTCAAATCAGATCTCAAAATTGAACAAGTCTCTCAAATCAAGTATTTACTAGGAATCACATTTAATGACAAATTAACTTGGAAACCGCATATTCAACAGATTTGTTCTAAACTTTTTTCCAGATCATGGGCAATATTAAAATTAAGACAATATGTAGACCTTCTAACCAGGGTGTCGAACCTTTCCAAATAGGTAGTGACTATTTCACCGAAAATTTTCAACTTAAAGAGAATAAAACGAGAATGAGAAATATTCACCCGCGCTTTTTTCATTTGCTTTTTTAGGGGTTAAGATTAGGGTTTAGGTTAGAGTTTGGGTTAGGGTTCGATTTGGGAATAGTTTTAGAGTAAGCATTTGAGTTTGTGCTAGATTTGCGTCAGAATTAATAAAAAACTAGATAAAAATTTCCGGTGAAATAAAGCCTTCCTTCCAAATAACGGTTCGGGTTCAGGTTTAGCTCCTGCTCAAAATATTTTAGCGGTTCAGGTTTGGTTTGGGTTCACTTGAGCACCATTTTCGAGGTTCAGGTTTGGTTCAAGTTCACTCAAGTAAAATATTACTGGTTCAGGTTCGGTTCGGGTTCATTGACCTAAAATTTAACTGTTGTTAGGCCTACTCGTTTCGTCCAGAAAAAAAATGGAGGAATTGCTGCTGTTGTTGATGATCACCAATGCTCTTATTGTGGGTGTACCAGCGCCAGCGGCATCCGAATATGGAAAAATATATTCTTACTTTTGTTAGGGGCTCAGGTTCGATTTGGGTTCACTTGAGCACAGTTTTGAGGGTTTAGGTTTGGTTCAGGTTCACTGAATTAAAATTTTGCTGGTTCAGGTTCGGTTCGGGTTCACCAAAATGAAGCGGTTCATTCGGGTTTATGGTTCGGGTTCAGGTTCAGTTCGACACCCTGCTTCTAACACTTAAAACTGTTTATTTCTTCATATATTCGCATTTGCAATACTGCATTTCCACGTGGACTTGGCCCACGCAAACACACTCAATTCTCTTGAAAAGTCACACAAACATATTATAAGAAATATAACTAGTAGCCCATATCTTGAACACACTACAGCACTCCACTCTTTTTCAAACTAAATTTATTAGAAATACATGACATTTGTAATTTAGAAATTGCAAAAAATATGTTTCAAATAAAGAACAAAATGACATTGCACGATAGCCAAATCTTTTGCCTTGCAACACAGATGCACAAATATCATACATGACTCTTATCAAAGAATAACTACTTCATTCCTCGAAAACGGACAGATTTTGGTAAAAAATTGTTTTCTTTTGTGGGACCAAAAGTATGGCAAATTGTACCTAACGAACTCAAATTATTACCTTTCAGTCAATTCAAATGGAAACTAAAATTCCATTTCATTAGCAAATATACTCTTGATTAGGTTAAAATAAACATGACATTATCAGAGTCATGTAATGTAAATATTGAACTATGGTTTGTTTTTGTTTATTTGTGTAAATGTACTTTCTCAAAACATACTTTCATGCTACATGATTTGTGACAGGTGGTGGTTGACTTAAAGACCTGATGGTCATTTTCGCCATCTCCTGGTGCTTTATTTTTCTGTGCTGTATTTTGAAATCTGATTATTTTGATTTGAGCACAAATAAATGTACTGGTAATTGATTGATTGACATGTTTTTGCTAGCATTAAGAGGGTTCACAGAAAAGTTAGCTAGGTTGTTATCCAATACCCATAGGCCTACTGTGTATACCGTAGGCTGCAACGTTGTTGTTCTTATCAATATCAAGGTAGCCTGTGATGCAAGTGTACTAAGTTGTGGTAGCTTGCAGAGCAGGTATAGGCTTGTACAGTAAACTATTGGGCTACTGGTTCAGGATTACCATTGTAGCAGTAGGCCTAGTTGGCAAATCTGAAATAATGACAATACTTCACCAAAATTTACTTAAAAAAAGTAACAAAATTATCGTAGTCGTTACTTCTCAGAAATTGTAGGTAATATCAGTAAGTTGTCATTACAAACTCATCCAAAATAACAATTATATTCTGCATCAACATATGAAAAAAAAACTGTTGGATCTCATCCATTCCATGATCCAAGCATCAATCAAAAGTTATAGCTTTCATTATGCTGTCTCTTCAATACGGTTCAGTGCTCAGGAATATTATTTTGGTTAGCTACTGTATTAGGCTATGTCTGAGTGAGTACAGATTTCTTTTAAAACTAAGCAGATTTCAAACTTTGGGTCTTTTGTTTCTGTGGTTAAGGTCATATCATAACAAGTTGGCTACCTTGCTTTTCGTGCGTTAAAGCAAGATCATGCATACGTTATGATTAAAGAAGCTAAATCGAGCAATAAAAACTTACTGCTATTATTAACTCCAAATTTGTTGCACTTCCTCAGGTTTTGATAAATAATTTCCAATAGGTTGCTAAACATATGCTGATAATCTTGTAAGACGCTTATGTTAATCTTCACATAAAAATAATATCAACATAAAAGATTGAAAAACTACTATATGATTAATCTACAGTATTTATCTATCACATTCTGATACTATTGTTTTAATCTTTTTTCTTGATTTTACTTTTTGACAGAGCCAATGTTACTTAGTGGCAAAATGTTACCATATATTCTATATTAGTAGACTGGAAACCAACAGTTTTGTCTTTTTTTCTTCATAGTTTATTTGTTATAAAATATGTTGATTTGTCCAATCAAAGTGACTTTTTTCTTCACAGTTAACTCTTTTTATAAATATGTCCAATCAAATCAGTCGAATGTGCGTGGCCGCAAAATACTCTCGCATCATAAGCAAATGTTGTTTCTTCAATCTCTACTCATTTTTTCAGCGATCTGTTTCCAGTCCACTAAATAAAAAGTCTATGATGGCACTGTATATCAAGCAATATTGCGCTCCTGGGTGGCGAAGACTTTTTTAGGTGGTTTTCTGTAATTTGGATGGAAAATGCGACTTCTAAGTGGTGTAAAACTTTTTTTTGGTCAATGAATTTTTTGTGCAGAAAATGTGATTAAGGGTCCAGTGCAATGTAAATTTGGCCTTGCCAACCTGTATGACCTTTTGTAAGTTACTAAAACTATGGAAGTTTATAAAGAGGTAGTTGGTGGTTTTATTCACTTTCTGTAAACGTATCTGTTTTTTTTATGGGTTTATTGTTTCTGATATTCTTTGGAAAGAGTTTGCAGTTTTCAGCTTTTGTCCTAAAAATTATTTTCAGATAAAATGTTTTAAATACTTGACTGTTTTGGACAAAATACTTTCTTGTACTAACGTAGTTACTATAACAAAATTTTACTCATTGGCATATGAATGAATATGGTATTGCAAAACCTATCTTTTGTTTTTCTACAACTGTAAAATTTGATAAAAGTATTTAACCTGGAAAAGTACAGTTTGGAACGAACTTTCCAAGGACCGGCACCGGTCTGCAGACCGGTGGTTGAGATGGATGTCTGAATAACTTTTTTTTTTAGGCCTATATTTTTAGTTTTTAAGCTTATAGTTGTTCTTTTTAGTGTTAAAGCTGCTCAGTGCTTGGTATTTCAGTTCTGGTCAATGTTCTTTAGAAGTTTGGTTATGCCAAATTTTATGTTTGGTAAGAGAGCAAACTTATACGGTTGTCTAATCATTAAACCATAAGCGCAGCCAGTGTTCTGTCTTGGGTTTTTTGAGTCGTTATGTGCCCAAATTATTGGCTAATTTGCACTAGCAAACAATGAAAAATTCAAAAATGTGTCAGCCTGTGCCTGATGAAAAAGCTGAATCACTGATAAAAATCGGCCTAGTGGTGACATAGGGTGCAGCTAGGAGCAGAGCATGGAATTATATGAAATAGAAGATGGAATGGAACAGAAATTTTGGTATTGAATAAGGAAGATGCCAGAATGGATTGGAATGGAATACGTACTTCCATATATACCAATTCCATACTAGATGTTGCTCATGGCTTCTACAGAAAAATATATATGTATAGTGATAACTAAAAATATGTGGAAGCGTTTAGCACAGTAGTTCCCAACCTTTTTAATTTTTGTTTTGAGAATGACAATTTGCCTAGTGCCATCACCGTTGCAAGCAAAGTGGGGGGTCACTAAAATAGACTGAGCTTTTGCATGCTAAAGCTGATCTTTTATGACTGCAAATTATGCGCAATTTCAAAATACTGTAATCATGTCTAAAAGTCCTTTAGCGTGTCTTAGCTTCTTTTGTTTCCAGCCCATAATCACTTGAAAAGTCTATTAGCACCAGTGACTGCGACCTAAACAATGTATACTTCAAGTAATTATGGGCCGGGAACAAAAAAAGCTAGGAAACGCTACTGGACTTACATATCTCTTTTTTTAGACATGATTGCAGAATTGTGAAATTGCACATAAATTGTAGCCAAACAAGATTAGTTTTAATGTCAAACGTTCAGTCTATTTTAGCGCCCCTCACTTTGTTTACTCTGGTGATGGCACTAGGCAAATTGTCATTCTCAAATTAAAAATTACCCAGTCAGCATCATTGCAATACCTACACTGTTTGTGTAATGTTCATGACCGAATTAACCTATTAATTTGTCGACGAATTACTAGCTGCTAAACGCTTTTACATATTTTTAGTTATCACTATTCGTATATATTTTTCTGCAAATTCCATGAGCGAAATCTAGTATGGAATTGGTGTGGAAGATTGTTTTCCATTCCATTCTGGCATCTTCCATATTCCATACCAAAATTTCTGTTCCATACCATACCCTGGAGCCAGGCCACCTCGCTACAAAAATGTTACCAATGATAAAAATGATTACGCAAAGCCTATTGTTTCTTTAGTTTCAGTTTTTGTGTGTGTGTGTTTTTTTTTTTTTTGCATTTTTCCAGTGCAACAGTACACACGTATTACAGTAATTAGCAATAATATTAGCATTGATGACCAGGAAGCTCGGACCCCTCAATTTAATTTTTTGCCAACCATTTTAAATGTAAAAGCCTGGAAAAATTCAGTGTTTTTGTTCTAAAAGGTGCAATCTCAAGCCTTCATGTAACTTTTTTATGCAATAGCATGTTTAGGCCCCCATTCCTAACTAACTTTTATATTGCATTGAAATGATTAGTTACTATCTATTATAAGTAATGTACCAACTTTAAATAACTTTAAAATCTACCTCCACCTTACCAGTTTTCAAGTGGAAAAATCCTTTGAAAAAAAAACCTAGCGAGAGGAAATTTTTATTGAACAAATTATTGAACTTGAATTGAGGGTGCCTGGGCTCCTGGTCAAACGTGTATCACTAAAACTGGTTATATTCATCATAAAACAAAAATCATCTAGGCAAATCTTTAAGTGAATTGTTATTTAATGCTAAAAATATTGCAGAAGGCAATGTACCTTGCTCCCCTGATGTGGGCGAAGTCACTTACAAAATTTAACCCCAAAATGCAAGATTTTGAAGGTGTTTTGCTGAAAGCATGCAAAATGTGATCCAAATGGCATTAAAAAAGCTATTTTTTTCAAAAAATTGTAAAACTTAATATCATAATTCAACAAGACAGCATGACTTTAATCAGTAGATTAGGCTATGTAAGTACTGTGACATGCTGATTTTGCATAATTTTGTTGCATTTTTGTGATATAAAGAGCATGCTAAGCAGAATCAGCATGCCACAAGCCCACAATGCTAGAGTGTATAGAATACTCTGCTTAGAAAAGTAGAAACCTCTCAAAGTCGTCCAGTGTACTGGTACTCTGTCTGCTAATTTGAAAAGTTGTTGGACATATAGAGCGTAGGCATCTCAAAGAAATATGGGAAAATGTTGTTACAGATTTTCATTCTTATAATATCTGACAACTTCATTTAACTATGATCTATAACCATTAGTCATATACCCTATCTATGATCATGATATAAGTTTAATGTAAGGCTATATTGTGACCATTCTAACTTGGTAGACCGATTATATGCCGATAACTGGCATAACTATTGTATGTCTGAAATAAAGTTATCCTGGTGGTGTAAGCATAGAAGAGCTTTAGCAGAGCTAAACTCTTTAAGTTTGCTGCTGTTCATAATCCACGAAATGATGTACTAGGCCTGCCAATAACGACCATAAGCACAGTATTTGAATTTGTTGATAAATCAAATCTTTTATTATACTCGCTGTATTATGCCGAAGCGTGTAACGAGTTTGCAGGGCCCATCTTCGCATCATTGCGCCTGGGCAACACAGCTCCTTTCGAAGAAATGTTGCAACAGTGGTGAGTCGTTGGCAACACTGTGTCTGATTTGACCAGCCCGAGATTTGAACCTCAGACCTACTGCTCCACAGACAAACGTGTTACCGCTTGACGAAGTGGCCAGTCCAATGGACCTCAAATTGCTTCAGGTTTTAACACGTTAAGCTTAAATGAAGGCACATCATCAGAATTTGAAAACGATTTAAGTGATCGGTAGATTTGCAACATTTTGCAGAAAGTAATAGGCCTACTGAGGATGATATTAAAACATGCGAAGAAATTGCACATGTAGTACTAGTACATGATGAAAGCAAATTCTTTCAAAATCTTGAGGTACCGATGCTGAGTGATGATTTCAGCAACAGTGGTGGGAAAGAGGTTAATTTTCACAATCTCCAGAAGACTTAAGTAAGTGGGTAAAGTAAGCTTCTGGCACTCAAAATGATTTGAAATCTTTGCTGCAAGTATAACGCCATTATCACCCTGACCTTCCGAAAGACTCTCGGACGTTGTGCCAAACACTATCTGAATGTACTGATCTCGTAAAGCATATAGCTGGTGGTCAATATTATCATTTAGGTATTGAGTCTGAAATTTGTTTTAATTTGCATAACTATGAGAAGTTCTTTACTATGGGCACTTCAAGTTCTGACAATGCTGCTACTCTTCTTTTGGAAATAAATATTGATGGGTTGCCATTATTTAAAAGTTTTCCTGGTCAAGTATGGCCTATATTGGGTATGATCATGAATTCAACCCAAGAAATCCCATTCACCTGGTCAAGTATGGCCTATATAAGGGCGAAGCCCCCAGCCGCTAGGCATTGTTAATTACTGTTGATTACGTGTACGGTTGTATGCGAAGATGCTAAAAGACGCGGAAACTAAAGAAAAACAAGGCTTTTTGTCACATTTCTATCATTGGTAATATTTTGATTGGGGGCAAGCCCTCTGGGCCCCCCTGGCTACGCCTGTGGTCATGTAGGCGTACAGTCCTGCGGCAGGTAACTACATACGTGACCAAACTGAGGCTAAGATCAGAAATTATAAAAGAGATTGTGGGTGATGAATACTGATTATTGCATATTGGGCATTAGAGCTAGGGTATACTGCACTGTATTGTGTATATGTAATATAATATTCTGAGTTGGTAACCAGATGAAGGAATCGGCCAGTTGGTTGAGCGGTAACACTTTATTCTTTTAAGTTGAAGTCTAAGGTTCAAGTCTTGGGTTGGTGAAATTGAACACAGTGTTGCCAACCGCTCGCCACCTTGGCGACATTTCTTCGAAAGGAACTGTGTTGCGTGCAAGCGCAAAGACGTAGAAATGGGTCCAGCCAACTTGTTACATACTTCGGCGTAATAGACCAAGTATAATAAAACATTAGATTTAATATGTAATTGTATCAAATCAAATCTTTCATTATACTCGCTGTAATACGCCGAAGCGTGTAACGAGTTGGCGGGGCCCATCTCCGCGTCATTGCGCCCGGGCAACACAGCTCCTTTCGAAGAAATGTCGCAACGATGGCGAGCCGTTGGCAACACTGTGTCCGATTTGACCGGGCCGAGATTTGAACCTCAGACCTCCCGCTCCAGAGACGAACGCGTTACCGCTCGACCAACTGGCCGGTTATGTAATTACATTTTATTCACCAATTTGCCTTGGCAGGAGGCAGCGAAAGGACCTTTCGGTCTTCGAGTCAAGTTGCCACCTGCCAACCTGTCTACCACACACGATGGAGGCTTCACACTGTCCCTTTAATTGCTGAACGTCAAGCAGGGAAGCTGTGAATACCAGTTTTTATAGTCTTTGGTATGACCCGACCGGGAATCGAACCCGAGTCTACCGTTTCAGTAGCAGACGCTCTATCCACACGACCACTGATCGGTTAATATGATAACCAGATGAAACTGAAATGGATGATTTAGCAGGTGATTTGCAAAGATACGTGCCCTTTTTGTGGACGTGATTGTGACTCCGGTATATCTCGTAAAGAGGTTAAAGATCTGAAAAATGAAAGTAAGTTTATATTTAAAAAAATTTATAATATCAAAAAATCTTTTTGCAAAATGGATATCCCTTCTTTTTAGATGTATTTATAATCAACACGTGGACTCCTCATATTGTATTTTATAACTTTCACAATCATTTCAGGCTTTAACATCGTGGAGTAGAACTAGAATGCTTACGCTGTAATATATAGGCCAGCTGTGTAGCATTTTTGACATAATAGTGGTGCGAGTTCATGTCTAAAAAGCTGCATGCAAATTGTGTTGATTAACTTTGCTTAATGAAACACTTAGCCATGTAGATGTAACTATGGGTTACCTTGGAGTGTGCAATACAACACTTAAATTGTTATAGTAGTGTTGAGTAAGAATGACGTGATTTTTTGAAGCTCGTCGTATTCGATTATTTCAAATAGAGATAAAGCAAGAACTGGACGTAATAAGCTCAAAATTTGGACCAAAAAATATCGTCTGGTATTTGAATGCGTTTGGAGACCTCTCACAAATGGATGAACCTGGTTCTCCTTAAATTTTCTAGGTGACTTGGCTAATTTGCCTTAGCCCAATTGTGCCTCTAGCTACAAGTTACGCGCAATTTTGTACACTTACGAAGCAAAAATTCTGTAGGCCCACATCACTATCCCGACACGGAACGGGGAGAGAGGGGCAAGGCAGCGACGGCGCTGACTGAGAACAACATATAAGTTGCAGTCTTAACCCGTTTTAAATTCCGTCTACTTAGCGAAATTGGCCCTTCATGCTCGTTCTGTCCTTTCTCAACTCAGCTGTGACACGCACAACCTCTTACTATCTGTAACAAGATAGGGAAAATCGAGTTTCCCTCCTGTAGTCATTTGACGTATGGTCTTCATCAATCGATTCTCAACTCGCCTGCCTCTTATCCTCATAAAAGAGCAGTCTTCGGCTCCTCTCTTATTTTCAATCTGCAATGTAGTCCATAGGAGATCGCCGGTTTAATTGCTCTCCATAGCGTTTGGTCACGCCTCCATCTCGAGCCAGAGGTTTACTAATCCCACCACAAACCGAGCTAAAGTAACTAGAGGTTTCCACCAGAGATAAACTCGAGTATTCAACGTTCGCATACGAGTACACATCACAATGTTCGAGTGCGAACCTACCCCAATTACTATCATCAAATTTTTTTCACGCAAACAATGGCATTTGCAGTCCTTTGATTGCCTTGTTATGTTCCTTTAGATTAAGGCGAATTGCACCGACACAATTTTCCAGTATTAATTTTGCAACTTCCTTGCTTGACGCCCCGCAATTTTGTGCTTAATATGGAAACTCACTGTCGAGGGAAATTTGGCGAACATTTGTTGAAATTTGCGGCCTGCATTGCTTATTTGATAATCATGAAGCAATTTTAGTACAGTGGCCCACAGGCCACACTATTGCACACCATAATTAGCAAATATACAGACTTGAAACAAAGTTCGAATACTGTCGTAGCAAAAGTTATTTTTTTGGCAGGTTCTGATCGCGGGTGCAGACGCAACCAACAGCGGAATGAAAGCGGTGATTCAGGAATATTTAAAAGCATCTGACTATCGAATAAAAAATTCCGTGTCACAGAAGCAGCAATCATTGAATTGATTGGGTCCATTTTTATCCTTTCACGCAGTGGCGCAACCAGGGGAAGGGCTAAGGGGGCTTCAGCCCTACTTTAGTCAAATCACTTAGAAATTTTAACCCAAATTGCAACGTTTAAACATGTTTTGGACTTGACGTGCGAGTAAGGGAAGCTTGAAGGAGCTGGGCGGTTTACCGTAATTCTTCAATTAACGTTCAAATCTTGGCAATTTGGTTCATTTAAATGGCTCCAAAAAGGTACAAAATTGATCCGAACTGACGCTGAAATGATTATTTTTTCTGAAAAAAGTATTAAAATCGCCTGCAGCTGGGGGTTTTGCCCCCATATGAGATATTTGTCAAGCAATAGAGCCCTCCTCACAAAATCCTGGTTGCTCGTCTACTTTCACGGAACAGACACAATGGCACTATTTAGGCGAATCCGCACCAGCTTATAGGAGCTTCCCGGATTTTTACGAGATTTAAATTCTTGAGTGATTATACCGCTTGACAGATTCAACCAAGATGCTGCTTGACGGATCGTCGTAAAGCGTCTTATCCAAGACCACAACAATTTGACAAAGATGCGAGTTGAGCTATAGATCTCTGGATCATGTGATTGTCGTAAAGACGACTCTAAAGATATTGACTGTCACTTGTAATTGGTTTTCGTTGCGAGTGTGTGTGGCTTTCAGGTTTTTAGTGCTTTTGCTTATTAATAAAACTTTTTTAAGATATATTTGTGGCAAGAGTGAATAATACAGTATTTTATAGGTTACGCATCGTAAAATACGTCACGAAGAATACCGTTACCCATTACCCAACCTGTCACCAGTGAAGAGAACGCGTGGACCGTTACCACAAACTTTGCACCAGCGGCGTTCGTGTTTAAACGTGTTTTTCGTTGTCTACACTGCAAATATTTACGTGTTTTCATTCACTTGTAATATTAATATTACCAGTGTATGAAAACAAGTAGATTTTTGTAGCTTAGACAACGGAAAATACACGTGTCAAGAACACGAAATCCGCTTGTGCAAAGTTTGTGTTTTACACGAGTTTTTCACGTTGTTCTGGTTAAAAATAAAAATAAAACCTGTGTTTTGGTCACGGAAAATGCACGTGTCAAGAACACGTGCAAAAACACGACCCCCGCTTGTGCAAAAGTTCGTGTTTTACACGAGTCTTTTGCTCGAGTTTTTCACGTAGTTTGGTGTAAAAAAAACACGAGTAAAACCTGAGTTTTGGTCACGGAAAATACACGTGTAAAAACACGACCCCGCTTGTGCAAAAGTTCGTGTTTTACACGAGTCTTTCACACGAGTTTTTCACGTAGTTCAGGTGTAAAAAAACGCGAGTAAAACTTGTGTTATACACGGCCCAATGTTTATGGGGTTGTAGCCATTTTAAAGGAAAAAACACATAATGTTTTGGTACAAATAGGAAAAGCAGCAAAACGAATAACATTATATCATGCATCAAGTCAAGGTTGTATGGCCGGAGTTATCAATATCATGCATGGCTGCTACACCTCAAAGAAAGCGAAAAAAAAGAAAAAAAGCAACTCAATTTGCAATATTTATACAGAGCAAAAAATAGAGGTATTTACAATTAAATTCGCACTCACACATGCATACAATCTACTCACACCATTACTTAACAGTCACCTTTAGTTACACATTCAGTTCAGTCACACAATCAGTTCCGTTACTCAGCAGTTGCCTCCGGTCACACACTTACAGTCACACATGATGTTAGACACACAGCCTGAATCAATTTTAGTTTAGTTGAATGCAAACAAATATTTTTTGTTGTTTCTTTCATTTTGTATCTATTGTTAAACATTACTCATTAAAAACAGTTTAGGTTCATCAAGTTTTGTTTAAGTTGTATTTTAGTCAAATGTTAGTTACAATTAAAATCATGATAGATGCGTTATATAAAATACTTTAATGATCAACACCTAATAAATGTTTAGTTAATTGTTTTTGGAATGTTTTTACTGTTTTGCAATCTTTAACAAGTTTGGGAAGACTGTTCCAAGTTTTTGGACCTAAGTATTGTATAGACTGCTGACCAATATTTGTTGAACAACTAATTGGAATAATTTGGCTATTACTTCTTGTAGCTCTGTTGTTACATTGGTTGAGTTGAAAAAAATTTTCAAAAGTTTTTGGTAGTAGCTTCTTGTTGAATTTATACATAAAAGTAGCTATTTCTTTGCTTAGAAGTTGGTCAATTGAAAGAAAGGGAAGGGATTTAATTGAACCATTTACTTTAGGTTGTTTTTCATTTATTAGCTTGATGTATTTATTGCAAGTATTTTGCAACTTGTTTTTAATTGTTTTATTTCCGTGGCACCAAGTTGTTATGCAATATTGTATCTTACTCTGAATCATGGTGTAGCAGAGCAGTTTTAGTGAATGGGAATTTAAATATCCTTTAGATGCTCTGACAATACCAAAAGTTGAACGAACTTGTTTTAATAAATTTTCCGTGTGTGTTTTCCAAGGTAGAGTTTCATCTAAAGTAAGGCCTAGAAACTTTGTGCCAAATACTTGTTTGATTGATTTGTCTCTCAGAGTTAGTTTGATGACTGACTTTTGTTTGGTAGTAGTGGCTTTTGTTTTTAATAGCATGAAGTTGGTTTTCTCTATAATTAAAGATGGCTTGTTAGATGCAAGCCAGGTATCAATGTTTAACAGTTCAGCATTACCCTTTGCTTGTAAATTTGCAACGCTTTTTTCGCTGAGAAAAACACTTGTATCATCTGCAAACATAACGGAAGAGCAATGTTTCAAGCAGTTATGAAAGTCATTTATATACAGTGAAAAAAGTAGCGGCCCTAAAACAGATCCTTGTGGGACTTCTCTGCTTGTTAAACAATCATTTATTGAAGAAATAAAATGATAACACGCTGTTTGAGACCTATCAGCAAGATAACTTAAAAACCATTTATACGCATTACCTCTGACACCGTATTTCTGTAGTTTAGACAGGAGTATGCTGTGATCTACAGCGTCAAATGCTTTACGTAGGTCTAAAAAAAATTCCCAAAACCATATTTGTTTTTTGTCAAGGGAATTAGTATTGGTATTTGCAAGACACGTGGCAGCATGACTTGTGGAGTATAATTTTCTAAATCCAAACTGAGTTGGAGATAGCAAGCTGTTTAAAGATAGAAATAAATAAAATCTTTTGTGTAAAATTTTTTCCAGAATTTTAGAGAAGATTGGTAATAAACTTATTGGTCGATACTGATTTAAAGTTTTAGGGTTTCTTACTTTTGGAATAGGCATTATCTTGGCCTTCTTAAAAAGATTTGGAAAGATACCAGTATTGAGTGACAGATTGAATATATGTGATAGTGCAACAAGTACGTTGTCTGGTGATTTTTTAACAACAACTGATGGTATGTCATCCCATCCCGAGCTATACTTTGAAGGAATCTCATTAAGCATTTTTTTAATTTCCCATGGACTTGTTGCAGACAAAAATAAAGATGATTTAGGTTGGTTTTCTAGGTATTTTAGTGGATTTTGATTTGTATGATGAATTTTTTCCATTAGTTTCTCTGCTACGGTTGAGAAGTAGTCGTTAAATTTGTTAGCAATAACTTGGTAATCAGTGACTTCATTATCATTGATGATTACAGAACTATCATTATGATTTTGTTTGTTTCGACCCATGATATTAATATTATTTAACATTTTCCAGGTTACTTTTAAATTCTGTCTCAATGCTTGAAATTTTTGTTGGTAGTACTCGTGCTTTTTTCTGCTCAATGTATGAAAGTAAGCATTTCTGACATTTTTGTAAAAATTTTTATTTTCTATTGTTTTATCAGAGATATAGCGCTTATACAACTTATCTTTCTTTCTTAGCAATTTTTTAAGCTCATTATCAAACCAATTTTGATTGGTTCTTTTTTGATTTTTACGCTTTAAAACAAAATGCTGATCAAACGCCGAAATGTACATTTTACTGAAGAGATTCATTGCTTTATTAGGGTCAACTTGGGTTAAGATGTAAGTTATATCAACAGTGTTTAAATGTTCATTAAATAGCTCTAGTTTGCTATGGTTGAAAACTCGAGAATACTCTAATTGCACTTCAGATTCACCTAGGAGTGAACATTGCATTACTGGCATGTGATCTGCAAGCATGTGTGTAATAATTGCAGAATTAATAGGACAATTCAGACAATTGGTCCAAATATGATCTATACAAGTAGCATTTGAATCACTAATTCGAGTTGGTTTATTGATTAAGGAATAAAATGAATTTTCAAACATTATTTCTGTAAATGCATCTGTGTGGCCCTGACTTTGATTATTTAAGTTAACATTCATATCTCCCATGACATAGGCTCATAGCATGTCTTTTTGGTATTTAATATTGTTTCCAAAAGCAACTTAAGAGTAGTTAAAAACTCTGAGACAGATTGTTTGTCTTGCTTTGGAGCCCTATAAATTGTGCCACAAGATACAACTTTGTTTTTGAAATGCAAGTCAATAAAAATTAACTCAAATATCCCTTCCTTCATTATGCTTAGTTCTGAATTTTTGTTATATTTTATGCCCTGTTTAATATACATTCCTACTACTCCTCCAGTATTCATTCTCCTATAATTTGATATGTAGTTATATCCGGCTAAGTTTTTATAACTTCCAAAACTTGTAGGTTTCTCCCATGTTTCATTAATACCTATTACTTGAGGTAGAACATCCAAGGAACTCAAAAAAGACTCTAATGAGGAAAAATGCTAAAAGTTATTGTGCGTATTATGTTATTCATTCAAATAGATAACTCTCGTAAGCGTATTTTTGCTGCAGTTCCCCAAATTAAAATTCCATTTTGTATTCTTGAAAGTATGATACTATAATAGAGCATGCGCAGAGTTTCCCTTTGTACAAGATTGCGAATTCTGTAGTCTATGAGCGCGTTGAACATCTGCTGACCGTAAATTTACACCGAGAGTTTTTGCTACATTCAGAATTACTGTTTCACCATCATCCTTGCTAGACTTGGGTTTTTGAACACCGTAAACACGAATATTTTCTCTACAATTATATTGCTGCATGTCATCTAATTGAAGGGTGTTTAGATTAATCACACCCTTCAAGTCTCCATTTTCAATTTTCACGTGCTCGGTTTCTTGTTTTGCGCGTTTTTTATTCATTCCTGAGTTCTTTTATTTTGTTTTTGAAACTTTCTACTGTTTCCTGTATCTCATTTAAAGTTTTCCTATCATCTTCTTCGAAACTTTTGCTTCTGCGAGAATAACTTTCCTTTCAAGAATTTCAATAATAGGCAAACCTTAATCTTAGCACTTCGGATATTATTGGAAAACAATCCAGCGTAGGGCACTCTTCGAAACCCGTAAAGATATTGTTTCTCTTAATCCAGAATTTCTGTTAACTTAAAAATTAATCTTGATTAGCAAACTTGAATCTGTGTGACTACGATTTGCATGTCTCAAGGTAGCGTTAGAGATTTACTTGACGTTCACGAACCAAAGTCCAATCTAGTGCCTTTGTTGCAGGCCCTGTGCCAGGATAGCGTGACTGGGAGGGCAGAAATAAATTTTGGGGGGCACGAGAAGTTTATTTATGTGAATTCGGGAGAGAAACGGGGGCACGAGAAATTTATTCTAGCGTGGATCAAACGAACTAGGTGAAGACCAAAAAAAAAGGTCTTCGTCCCAAAACTTTTATGAAACCGGTGTGAGTCCACAAAAATTGGAAAGTACGGGCGGTAAACACCAATTTGGGAGTCTTAGGCCTCGATTTGCACTCCAATAGCCCCGAGCCTGTTAATTTCTTCGGGGCACAGTCCTCGCTTGAGGGGGTCACAATTTTCGTTTGGGGAGGGGGAACGGCCCCGGAATTCCCCCCCCCGTGGCGCCGGGCCTGCTTTGTTGTACGGAGAGCGCCATGGCCTCGTAAACTTGTCCTGCCGCTGGCTACTGCATCTGAGCATCGGTATGGAGCGCCGTTTGTGTACCCGAATTTGGGCAAAGTTTTTTTGCATATTTAATTAAATAGTCATTTTAATTAAATATACTAAAATAAATATACAAAAAAACTAGTGCAAAAATAAATATGCAAAAATTTTTTGTGCGGACTTTTTTTGACTATTTATTTTTGCAATAAGAAAAAACTGCGCAGAATATACCGTTGCAAAAATAAATCGTCAAAAAAACTGCGCACAAAATAAAGCATTGCAAAAATGCGCTGCAGACATTTTTGTATATTTGTTAATGGAGCGCGGAAAAGCGCTCTCGGCTGCTCATAGAGCGCATTAAAGAAGAGCCGATAGCGCATCAAAGAGCAGCCGAGAGCGCTTTGCCACGCTCCATTAACAAATATACAAAAATGTCTGCAGCGCATTTTTGCAACGCTTTATTTTGTGCGCAGTTTTTTTGACGATTTATTTTTACAACAGTTTATTTTGCGCGCAGTTTTTTTGACTATTTAGTTTTGCAACGGTATATTCTGCGCAGTTTTTTCTTATTGCAAAAATAAATAGTCAAAAAAAGTCCGCACATAAAATTTTTAGATATTTATTTTCGCACTAGTTTTTTTTGTATATTTATTTTTGTATATTTAATTAAAATGACTATTTAATTAAATATACAAAAAAACATTGCACAAATTCGGGTACACAAACGGCGCCCCATACATCGGAGAAATGCAGTCAATGAACAAACAAACGAATAGAAAAGAAGCAGCACTGACAAATGAACAGGCTTCTACAATACCGGTAATTTGAATCAAGATAGTTTAAATTTATTGCAATTGATGATTACGATAACCACGTCAAAATTTCACGTCACAGAAGCATATGGCTTAGCAACTTTTAACACAATTACTGAAAATAGCAAGTATCAAACGTTGTTTGGACCAAGGAATAAGGCTTTTTAGAATGCCAAAATTTATATGAAATACATCACATAAATATTAATTTATTAGGTGCCTTTGAAGAAATCTACACAAAGTTTAACAAAGTCAACTTAAAAAAACATTCTTTCCTGTCCTTCTTCAACAATTTATCTCCCTCGAATGACTTTAGCAATCAAAATGTTGGTTGTGTGCAGGATAACTGTGCAGTGTGAAGTTGTGCATCTTGCGCATTTTTCTTAGCAAAAATTTCCTAACATTGAGCGCGCTTAAAAAGCTTGGTGAAGGTAAAGACGACCAAGGCCCTGTCTCTCTACTCGGCGTTAAGTCATGAATGTACGAGGGAAACCCTAATTTATTTTACAGTCAAACCTCGGTTTTCGAACATAATCCGTTCCAGAAGGCTGTTCGAAAAGTGATTTGTACGAAATCCGAAACAATTTTTCCCATTAGAATTAATGTAAATAATTTTAATCCGTTTCAAGTCTCGAAAGCAACTTTTGCAAAGTATTTTTTTACTATTTTACACCCATAAACTGTACTGTATTCTGTATACCATAAATAGAAACCTGTAGAAATAGATTGTGTTTTATTTTAATAAAGGATTTCCTAACTAAGTTGATGAAAAAAAATGAAAAGTAAACATTTCTTATGTTTTATTTTTAAAACATCGAAAATATTAAAGGTTAAGATATGCAGTACAATACGAAAATTTTGAAAAAATTTGCTGAAACAGTAAAAAAAATACAACTGCTCAGTTACACCAAAAATCATGTGAAAAAAGCCGACATATGCAGCAGCATCATGGCGAGTTCGTGTTCGCTCGGCTGCTTTCGGTTTGGTCGTGACCCGAATTTATGTTCGAAGTCTGAGACGTAATTTTTTGGTCGAAAACCGATTTGGTCGAGAACAGAAGCGTTCAATAACCGAGGTTTGACTGTATTTAGAAATTCGCTACGCCAGGCGTACCGCCTTGCCAACGCACGAGCTGCCTGTTGGTTAAAACAAACTAAAGATACGCTCACGATTTAAGACGAGTGTACATCGAGCATAAATCGTCGCCTAAGCACAGCCTCTTGCAAACAAATGGACTACTGGAAGTGTGGAAAACTTCCAAGAAAAAGTGATCATCCGAAAAACCAAGACTAATGAAACGAAGCAAAACAAGTTAGGCGGTGAGAATAAAACATGGCCCTACAACAGCGGCTTGAAGCGTGAAAATAAACAAAAGCACTCAAAACTGTCAAAAGCATTTTTTGCAACAATGCTGCAAAAATAAGCAAACTTGGCGGGTACGTCAACAAAAGCATAATCCGATCAGGAGTTTGCGAGCCCAGGATAAATGCCAAATGCGATGCCCCCATACGGCGGGTTTAGCATTCCCAAAAACTAGGTAAAAGCCCGAAATATAATGCCGTATTATCCAGTTTAATTAATCAAGCCGAAGCGCGAACAAAAGGATTAAAATAGTTGCTGGAAAACTGAAAAGTTCTTTCTTATGGCAGATTCCGTTGTTGTTGTCCGTTGTTATATTCAGGCCATGCTTATTTCCGCTTTGGCCGGCTTTTCACAGATAGCTTTCCCATCCCACGTGTTAAATCATCAACATTTCTAGAAGGTTGATTATGATTCATAATCGCCTCGTAATGTTTCACGCGATCTGCCTTGTCGCCTTCGAACATTCCAATCATGTGTTTTGCCTAAAACAGAAAAAGTAAACAAATTTATTTTGTGTAACTTACAGCATTTATAGCCCCTAGTAAATTTCCGGTAAAACCGTAAAATCTTCACCTCATCAACTATACTACGAAGATTGATTCCGATACATGTTAGCTTCGATGAAATGGTATAAAATCGGGAGATCTGGAGTTTAATTCCCGACAAGTTAAATCGGATACACTTGCCAATCATGGCTCGCTGTTCGCTAATGTAGCAATTTTTGCCAAAAAGTTTGTGCACTGTTGGAGATACTGTATACGGTAAGTCGTAAAAAGGGGGTGGGCCTCAAACTCGTTACACCCATTCTTTAGTGTATTGGAACCGGCATCTATTACGAAGACTCACTTGGTTGGGGTAGTCTTTAGGGGGTGATTTTATTGCTTTTCTGATTCCTGCTTCCACCTCCGATCTCAGGAGATAATCGTCGTTTCGACGGGCAACTTCAAAGTCGAGCATCACATTGGCTTTGTCCGTTTTAGTTCGGAAATTTGCTTTGCTTAAATCCTTTGTTTTCCAGTCCTGCCGCTTTTGTTGAAAGCTCGGCTTCTCAATTGTTTTTCGAAGATCGTCATAGACTGGAGCTTTGTAATCGCCGCCAGTTTGACGAAACTGGATAATCCCGTCTCCCGGTTGATTCAGAGTAGGATTCGCGATTATCCGAAACTCTGCGCTCCCTTTTGATCCGCGATGGAATCCGTGGACGTCTCCGCTTTGCCATCTTCCCCCATCGACTTGCTTTTCCATATAAGACTGCATATCGCTCCCTGACATCTTTTGCAAACAATGACGCGTTTCACTCATGGTGCCAGTTATTTTATTTAGGCCTACTCGTCTACACAATCCTGCAAACCTAAATGCTGCAAACAAAAAGCTGGTGCAAGGTATCTTGGTACGAAAGATTTTAGTGCCAAAGATCCATAATATCCGAAGAAGATTTCCGTAATTCTGCTTGAAACTCAGAACTACCGAATAAGAAAACTACTGGAGAATTTGAAAATTGAACGAACTAATAATTCAATTGTACCACAGATCAGTTGCAAGTTGCAGTGTAATAGTTGTAGATTACTTAGTTAAATTCCCATAACTACTTTAATTAAGAAACGATTAAAATATAAAAGTTATCCTAGTAAATTAATACAATATAACACCTAATAAAAAATACTAATATGCTATTCTAATATTCTTTGCCTGCAACTGAAGCATCTCATCAGCTCTAACTTCGATTCGTTGTTAGTCTTAAGCCGCATTTACACGGGCGACTTTTTTGCGTACGATTTTTTGATAAAAATGAACGTGGCAAAGTTAATTTGCATATATTCAATAATGGTTCTCATTGTGATAAAAGTTACCTTACTGCTGAAAACGACTGTCTAATGTTGTTTCCATTCCGATTGTGATATTCTAAACCAGGGCTTCCCAAACTTTTTTGCACGCGACCCCTTTTAATCTTCTAAAAATTTCCGCGACCCCTCACGGTTAAAATAATAAACACTATGAGTTGTGGATTCGTGGTAATATTCAATCAAAAAAATAACAACAAGGCACTGGTACCCTATGCGTACAAAACGCAAACACATTTGCAAATACCCTGTTTGCATTTGTGTTTACCGCTGCTTCAACATCATCTGCAGTACGCTTAGTACCGTTATCGTGCGACTTTTTTAACCAGCAATCCATTGATTAGAATCTAACCAGCAGTAGTAGTATGATAGTTATACCTCTACTTGACTATATATATATTACGCTCCTACTTTTCTACCAAACTATCGATACTACGGCCAGGCTCATAGGCAGAGTTTTGCAATGGGGGCTGTTACGGGGGTCTGGGGGTGGAGCTCCCAGCGCTCCAAAAATTTTGATTTTTTTGGCAAAAATAACTTAATTTTAGGCCTATTTTGATAAAAATTAATTCTATCAAAACGTGCAGTGCAAAGCATGAGTATACTTGTTGCATAAATGGGCTATGGGAGAGGTAGCTCTAGCTAGGATTTCAGTTTTCTTACTTACCAGATGGTAAATCATAAAATCCTACACCGGTAGTTCAATAAAACTCTCAAGAAGTAATCTATTTCGCCTATGTTTTATAGAGAAAGATATAATTAGGGGGCTAATAGAAGGAAGTTTGAGAGAAGTGATTGGTAATTTACTAATGCTGAATAGTCCCCTTCCCCCCTTATTCCTGAACTTACATAATTTTTGATAAAACCAATCCAAAGCATTTTCAATAAGCGATCAAATTTGGATACCGATTTTTAGCTATGTTTCAAAGTTTTTTTCTGATTTATGAGTTTTATTTTTTACAAATTAGCCCCTCTCTTAAATAAACGTTTCAAAAAAATGCTTTAAATCATTTTTGAGTCTATTCCAATGCAAAAAACAGTCTTAAAAGTGCTAAAACGTGCTATTTTCTGTATCCTGCATTGCAATTCAGGGGTGCCGAAAATCGGGGGGATATAGTTCCCCCAATAATTTGACTGTATCCCCCCAATAATTTGAGTATGGTCTTTATCTGCATCCCCTCCAATAATTTGACTCTGGTGTGCATCTGAGCGCAGGTCTCTACTTCAATTCGGGGAAAAAAGGTTTCTATTTTTGGTTAAGACCTGTTTTTTTTTTGGTCTTCACTTAATTTGCTCACCTGAAAAAATCGTGGTCGAGGTTCATCCTCCCCAATGTTGAAAATAGGGCAAAATTGGGGTAAAATTGGAAATTATCTCCCCCAATGCTCAATAAAGGTTTGCACACCTGGTTCGATAATGTGTAAACCAAAGTGACAAAACAAAACAAATTAGGCATCCAGCTGTGCTATATGATACGAATGGGGAAACGTTTTTATGACAGTCATGAGTCGCTAAGACTATACCAATTTTACACTTCCTTGTAACACTTGTAATTCTCTGCGACCCCTGAAGGTCGTTACGCGACCCCTTTGGGGGTCGCGACCCCCAGTTTGGGAAGCCCTGTTCTAAACCTTTTTAAAGCAAAATCGGAGCTGATTTCACTGCGATTTTTTATCGTAGCACCGATTCTCTTCTTAAGTTTTCAATTACAACAATATTGGTATGAAGAAAACTTAAGACAATTATTTCCATCACTAAGATCCCAATTATCATGATCAAAACCATGGTTGAGTAAATGCAACTTTGCCAGATCCATTTTTATCAAAAAATCGCACGGAAAAAAGTCGCCCGTGTAAATGCAGCTTTAGTTTCAGATAACAGCTACAAAAAACAGTCCATTTACTGTATGTACAGTGTACAATCATGTTGACAGATGAGGGAGTCAAAAAGCCTCTTTATGTTGTTACTTTCCGAGTAAGGCAAAGAGAAAAGGTTTCCAATTAAAACGATCAATTTTACGAATTCTCAGAAACCAAACTGCTTAGCGCTTAAAAAATTCTTCGTGAAATACTCACTACCAAACTTAATCGCAGCAAATATTCAGACATCGGACAGAGACGCATTGCTCTTTTTTTCTTCGCGTAAGCAGCATTTTGGGGCCATAAAAACTAGGACTAGGAGCTGACTTCATCCATCAATTCAACAATTCTCAAGTCTCAAAACAGCGAAAATACCTGGCGCGTTTTTTGAAAGTCCTCTTCGTTACCCCGTAATCAAAAAGTTTCCATATTTGGTAAGGTATAATATTACTAAACTTTCGTATTTGTATACCACTGCTCTTGTCATAGTCACTAAATATTACATTGTCAAATCAAATCAAATCTTTCATTATACTCGCTCTAATACGCCGAAGCGTGTAACGAGTTGGCGGGGCCCATCTCTGCGTCATTGCGCCCGGGCAACACAGCTCCTTTCGAAGAAATGTCGCAGCGGTGGCGAGCCGTTGGCAACACTGTGTCCGATTTGACCGGCCCAACATTTGAACCTCAGACCTCCCGCTCCAGAGACGAACGCGTTACCGCTCGACCATCTGGCCGGTATATTACATTGTATGACTCGTAATATTTAGTGACTAACTGGCTATATGCTCTTATGAAGCTATTTCTACCCGCAAGCTATTTTTGTCACTTCAACTCCTATTCTGACCGATTTGATCATTCGATTGGTTTGCTACAATCACACGCTTTGCTACGATTTCCTGACCAGTTTTAGCAAAATAATAACAATTAATGAGGCGTGAACGAGTCATAATCAAATAACAAACAATGTGCTGTTTTTGTGCCCCAATAGACTCAGCAAGTATTTATTTTCGCATGTAAAATTGACTCATCTTGCACTTAACACGTGGTAAAGCAACAAGGAAACAGGTTTGAACTCGCAGAGTCAAGGGATCGATTCTCTAATTGAGACGAAATTTCTCTGAAACCTCGGAAATTCAAAGGTTTTTTCCGCTCAAAATCAGGTGGTCTCCAAAAAAAAAAAAAGGTCTTCGCCGATTTTGAGACTGAATTTTCGGCCGAAATCTCAAATTCAAAGCTTTTTTTCGCCCAAAATCAGGTGGTCTCCAAAAAAAAAAAAAAAAAAAGGTCTTCACCGATTTTGAGACTGATTGTTCGGCCCAACTCGGAAATCCAAACGTTTGAGGGGGAGTTGTCTTCCTATGGGGGGGGCTATTTTCAATTTTTCACTGAAAATCGACCTCAAAACCACCAAAAAGAAGCGATTTTGCATACTTCACAAGCCAATGGGGGGGCTCGAGCCCCCCCGCCCCCCCTGGCTACGCTACTGCTCTAGCACGTTAGGGATTATTGGAGCAAATTTCTTGCCAAATGTAGGTAAAGACCAAAAAAAGGTTTTCCGTTCAAGCGCAAGGCCCCTGACACTGTTTCATCCGTCCCCAGACCTGCCTGAAGCAAACTATTTGCCCGTCAGGAGTCAGTTATACAAAACACGAAATAAATAAACAAACTAGATTGTAAGTCGGGCCGGGCTTTTCAGGTCGGGTTCCGGCCGAGTTCGCAGTGGCGTCGCTAAAGATGGTGACACTCGGGGCGACGTTTCGTGGTGTCACTCTTCATAATGTAGAGTAGGCTGCAAAAGATTATATTTTAAAGATAGCTGCACTAAATCAAATCAAGTTTGTTAGTTCAACTGATGGGGCAAAAAACTTTTTTGCCAACGTTTCGATAGGCTATGCTCAAGGCATGTACTACCTATCTTCGTCAGGGCTAGAATGCAAAGTAAAAAACAAGCATTCGATAGATGCGAAAAATTACGTCACAAGTGAATCATACGTTAACGCAAAAATTATAACAAATTGGAAGCGAAAAACTGACAGATTGGCGGAGCATGAAAAAACAATGATATTACGTCATGTGGTTTGAAGTAGAGTTGCCGAATAAATGTTAGGGAACTTGTCATCATATAGCTGTACTACTTCATTACTGTAAATAGTGGTTGCTATTTGGCTAGCTCAATAACTTCTCCTTGTAAGATTCTTCAACTTGGAAGTATGAGTAGCACACTTTTAATATCAGGCAAGTCACCAGAAATCTGTGGGTATGAGCTGCTTGGGGGGTCTGAAAGCTCCTCCCTATCCGCCGGATACCATTGGGGGTCTGGGTGCGGAGCTTCAAGCGCTCGAAAAAAGTTATTGTTTTTGTAAAAATAACTTAAAATTAAGCTTATTTTGAAAAAAGTTAATGCTTTTAAAACGTGGCACTAGGGAGAACTCTGGTGGCATAAAAATTAGCGGTGCAAAAACATAATTAGACTCAGGCGCGCAGCCAAAAATCTGCAGTGGGAGGAGCTGTTGCGGGGGTCTGGGGGCGGAGCTCCCAGCGCTTAAAAATTATGTCTATTTTTGAAAAAATAAGTTAATTTTAGGCCTATTGTGATGAAGTTTAATGCTATTGAAACGTAGCATGGAAATTAGCAGTGTAAAAACATAATTATACTATTTTATTCAAAGCAACGTTCTCCGATGTATTTTTATTAAAGTTGACGTTTCGCTCCCCAGTCCGGGGAGCATTCTCAGAACAGTAACGCATTTCTTATTTGCAAAAATACGAATGAAACTAGTAAGAAAAAATACAGGTGACCAGGAAAAAACTGCTATGACGTAACAACCAAAAAATATACAACATTCGTTATTACAACATGCAATATCACAGGTAAATTATTACATCTGCCAAAAGTATTATATAATGTGTATTAAGTCACGTGTGGCCTACCAAAAAAAAATTTTTTTTCTCGCTATCAAAGATATAACATGAAAATTAATCCATAAGCATACCATAAACAACGGGCATGTTAGCGCCGTCAATTCTGTTTAAAACGTTTACTTCAGCTGCTCTTTGATTTATGAAAAAACTCTCCGCTGTGATATTTATGATTATTTATTTATGATATTTATGATTATTTGTTTGTGATATTTATGATATTTTATGATTTTTTTCATAAATCAAAGAGCAGCTGAAGTAAACGTTTTAAACAGAATTGACGGCGCTAACATGCCTGTTGTTTATGGTATGCTTATGGATTAATTTTCATGTTATATCTTTGATAGCGAGAAAAAAATTTTTTTTTTTGGTAGGCCACACGTGACTTAATACACATTATATAATACTTTTGGCAGATGTAATAATTTACCTGTGATATTGCATGTTGTAATAACGAATGTTGTATATTTTTTGGTTGTTACGTCATAGCAGTTTTTTCCTGGTCACCTGTATTTTTTCTTACTAGTTTCATTTGAATTTTTGCAAACAAGAAATGCGTTACAGTTCTGAGAATGCTCCCCGGACTGGGGAGCGAAACTGGGGGCGAACTGGGGAGCGAAACGTCAACTTTAATAAAAATACATCGGAGAACGTTGCTTTGAATACAATGTGTAAACCCGATGAACAAGCTCCTAGCTTTATGTTCAAACAAATAATTATACTAGTTGCATAAATGGGCTATGTGGGAGGTGGCTATAGCTAGAATTTCAATTCTCATATTTACAAGCTGGTAAATCATGAAATTCTATACTAGAGTTCAATGAAACTCTGAAGGAGTGATTTATTTTGTCTGTATTTTATAGGAAAAGACAAAATTATGGGGCTAATGAAAAAAAGTTTGAGAGAAGTTATTGGTGATTGACTAATACTAAATTGCCCCTCCCCCCTATTCCTAAGCTTATAATTGATTTTTTTGATGAAACCTACAGTATGTTTAGGGATATATACAATAGAAACACAAGCATTTTTCGATAAGCAATCAAATTAAAATACCAATTTTTGGCCATTTTCAAAGTTTTTTTCTGATTTCTGATTTTTATTTTTGACAAATTAGCTTTCCCCTTTAAATAAATATTTCAAAATATGCTTTAGATCATTTTTTGAGTTTATTCCAGGGCAAACGACGGTCTCAGAAGTGCTAAAAACGTGGAATTTTCCTTATTCTGCGTTTTGGTCGGCAGGCCAAAGTGGGGGAGGGAGGCTGTAGCCCTCCCCAGCTACGCTATTGGTTCAATAAAACTCACAAGGAGTAGTCTATGTCGTATTTATTTATTTATTTATTTATTTATTTATTTATTTATTTATTTATTAATTTATTTATTTATTTATTTATTTATTTATTTATTTATTTATTTATTTATTTATTAATTTATTTATTTATTTATTTATTTATTTATTTATTTATTTAATAGAGAAAGATAAATGGGGGGTTGGGGGGGAGGGGAGCTAATAATGAAACGATACTTGAGTCGAAGTAATTGGTAATTAGCTAATACCGAATAGCCACTCCTCCCATATTCTTGAGCTTATATAATTTTTCATGAAACCTACATTCAGTATGTTTCAACAAGTGATCAAATTTAATTACTTATTTTGGCAATTTTTTAAAGTTGAACTGATTTGTGAGTAATATTTCTGACCTATTAGCGCCCGCTCCTTTAAATAATTTTTTCTAAAGGTGCTTTAAATCATTTTTTAGTCAAATTTAGTGTGCCAAGCATTTCCAATAATATTAAACATATTGTTGTTTTAATTCTTTTTTGTTTGATTGGTATCACAAAATAGTGTCACCCCAAAATGGTTACACCCATGGCGGGCCGCCCCCCCCCCTAGCAACGCCAATGCGAGTTTGGGCTTAAAGTTGACAAAGTTTTGGGCCTAATTCGGGACTGAGATGTCCTTTTTGTCTCAGGTGCACAAAAATATAATCAAAATAACTTGGCAGCATTGCTAAATTTTTCAGACCTAATTTAACTTAACTTTCGGGTTTTTTTCGGTCATGATTTGGGCTTCAAATTAGTTTTCGGGCCGGTTCGGGATTATACTTTTGAGTTCGAGCCGAGTTCGGACCTGAACTAGTCGGTCCGTTTACAACTCTGAGACTGAAACAAACAAAATTCTAATAACAAGAGATCCTTAATTGGAATGGATAAAAATAACAGAATCGGAACTCGCCTATACACCCATAAATTTGTAAACCTTCAAACGCAGCCTTCGTTCTTTCCGAAAGTTCTGACGCCGAACGAATTGACTACTTGCGTTGTTAAATTTGTTAACAAACAAACTAACAAAGGATACGCTTGTACACGCTTAGGCTTAAGTAGTCCAAGTGTAGATCGGGTCAAACGGAACGGAATTTTCTGACACAGTATATTTGAACGCTGCTTTAGAATGTAGCTACGGACCGCTTGTGACGTGAAAGCTTTATTTTGTGATCTTTGTTTTTGTTTTGTGTTGAGTTTTTTGTAGCTTTTTAATTTAAAATTTACTCAAAAAAAAAGATAACCAACAAGAAAATGGCATGCTTTTCGTATGCTTATCGCTACTGCGCCAAATCAACAATAATCAAATCAAATCTTTCTTGATTTGATTTCAACTACAATATTGTAAATAAAAACACTTCAGTTTATTAGATTTCCTTCTTTTTTTGACAAGCTTTTTTTGCAAGTTTTCTCAACTGGAAACTATTTACAATCGGATTGGGGGCTGTGACGTAGTTGGGTGCGTGTTCCGTCATTTCGTTTTAAACAGTTAATCATGCCCAACAGCAATTTTTAAACATTATGCCTTTTTTAAATCAAAAACAAAATTTAATCAGTTAAATCAAACAAGAAATCCAAATTAGAATATATACTTTAACATAATAAATATCTTCTCAAACATAAATTTTGTATCGCCAAATCATGCGTTTTACAACACGCTGTCTTCTCTCAGAAGCACACAGTAGCGTAGCCAGGGGGGGGGGGGGTGGGGGGGCTATAGCCCCCCCCCATTGGCCTGCCGACCAAAATGCAGAATAAGGAAAATACCACGTTTTTAGCACTTCTAAGACTCTCTTTTGCACTGGATCAGACTAAAAAATGATTTAAAGCATAGTTTGAAACGTTTATTTGGGGGAGGGGGCTAATAGACTGCTGACCAAAATGCTGAATAGGGAAAATATTACGTTTTTAGCATTTTAAGACTGTCTTTTGCACTGGATTAGACTATTTTGAAACGTTTATTTAAGGGGGGGGCTAATGAACTGCCGACCAAAATGCAGAATAAGAAAAATACCACGTTTTAGCATTTCTAAGACTGTCTTTTGCACTAGATTAGACTAAAAATTGCTTTAAAGCATAGTTTGAAACGTTTATTTAGGGGGGGGGCTAATGAACTGCCGACCAAAATGCAGAATAAGAAAAATACCACGTTTTAGCATTTCTAAGACTGTCTTTTGCACTAGATTAGACTAAAAATTGCTTTAAAGCATAGTTTGAAACGTTTATTTAGGGGGGGGGCTAATGAACTGCCGACCAAAATGCGGAATTAGGAAAATACCACGTTTTTAGCCAGTAGCGTAGCCAGGAGGACGGGGGGACTATATCCCCCCCCCCCCCCCATTGACATGTTGACCAAAATGCACAATGGGAAAAACACTACATTTTCAGCACTTTGAGACTGTTTTATGCACTGGAGTGGACTAAATAGTGATTTAAAACATGTTTTGAAACATATGTCCAGGGGGGGGCTAATTTGTCAAAAATAAAACCAACAAATAAATGAAACCTTTGATAAATGGTAAAAAATAAGCAATCAAACTTGATCGCAAGTGTAAAAATGTTGAACATAAGTGTCATCAACAAATATACTATAAACTAAGGAATAGGGGGGGCTATTCAGTATTTTTTAATTACCAATCATTTCTGTCAAATCGCTTTTCATTAGTCCCCCCCAATTATTTTTCTCTATAAACTGTATACGAAATAGATTACTCCGTGTGAGTTTTATTGAAGTATTCGATTTTATAATTTACCAGCATCTAAACAAGAGAACTAACATTTTACCATTAGCCACCTCCCAAATAGCCCATTTATGCCACCAGTTCAATCTTGTTTGCACTACTAATTTCTAAGCCACGTTTTAAAATCATTATTTTTTAATCAAAATAGCCCTTAAATGAAGTTATTTTTGCAAAAAAATGCCAAATTTTCGAGCGCTGGGGGCTCCGCCCCCAGTCCCCCGTGCCTCCGGCGGCTGGGGGCTTTGCCCCCAAACCCCCAGCCTCCGGCAGCTGGGGGCTTCGCCCCCAGACCCCCATTGGCCTCCGGCGGCTGGGGGCTCCGCCCCCAGACCCCCCAAACAGCCCCCCCCATTGCGAATTTCTGGCTACGCGCCTGGAAGCACATTCTCATCTAAATGACTAAAATTTGCTGCTGACAAAATTTTAAATTTAGGGAAGTTACAAAATATTAAAACTGTGTCAAATTGATGTGAAAACGCATGCGAAAGTTTTCATTTTAACTTTATTTCTATACTTTTACAAACAAACGTTATAAAATATTAAAAGAGAGTTCAAGTCAAGTTCTTCACTCTTGACAAAAGTGTTGGGAAAGCCTACAAAATGCATTCTCACCAAATTTGTTGTTTCTATGTGTTGCTGTTTTTAAGATATTGCAGCTCAAAATTAACAATTTTTCTCTTGTTTCAGTGTTGTCGTTTCGTCAGTATTGTGCCAGGAAATAAACTTTTGAAAAGCTGGCTTACTTTTATTGAAAAGTAGTTAATTTTACAGTTCTAAACCTTTAACATATCTTGAGAATCAGCAAAATGCAGTGACTTGAAATTTTGTATCTATCTGGGAACCCTGGCAAAATTTCTAGGAGGAAAAAGCCTTTCTTAGAAAAAAGCTATTCTGTTATATCTCAAGAACAGAAGGTGCTGGTAGAAAGTCAATTTTGGTGAAGTTAGTATTCAGGGCAGTAAAAATTTTTGAGATAAAATCAAACAAAAAACTTCAACCTGATCGAATGCCCTTTAAAAAGTTTTTAGATATAAATATAGTTAAATACAGTAAAAGCGATATCTTATAGTTTGGTATTTGCTGGCATCTGCAATGAATTTAAAATGAAAACAACAATAATGAAGGCGATATTATCAGTTCAAAACTTACAAACTGTATTTTTATTCATTCAAACTTGTAAAATGTAAATAGGGGAACGCTTTTCTTTTTTGTGCGCAAAAAGCTGAGTTTGTTTGGAAGGACTCTGAATTTGTGTGAGAGCGTTACATTTGTCTGGGGGGACGCTGAATTTGAGTGAGAGAACTCTGAATTTGTGGGAAGATATGCTGAACTTGTGGAGGAAAATGCTGAGTTTGTCTGGGGAGACGTTGGATTTGTGTAGGAGGGAGGCTGAATTTATGTGAGAGGACGCTAAATTTTAGTGGAGGGACGCTGAAAATGTACGAAGGGAACCTAAATATGTGGGAAAGATGCTGCATTTGTGAGGGGGGTGCTTAATTTACATGGGAGGAACGTTGAATTTGTGTGAGGGGACGTTAAATTTGTGTGAGACTTGTCTCCAGCACAAATTTATTGTAGGTACTGTTTACGAAAACAATAAAAACACCAATAAAATTGTTAAAATAATGCTCCCGATTGACTGTTTTGCCGTTAGCCTCTTTAGGGGATGACGGCAAATCTAAGCAGGATACTTTAAGTAGAGTTGGGCGATTGAAAAATTAGTAGGTATTGTTTATATGAAGTTTGAATGAGGCCGACCTTCCAACTCTTGTGTGCGACCATTGTCTTTTTGACACTTAATTATAAACTTGCAAAATTCAGTTGCGCTAACTGACGCGCACTTGGTCCAAAATTGCCCAGGCTCGGCTTCCAAGTCTGTCATGGCGATAAGTGTTTGTTCACCTCACAAAAGAAAGTCAAGTTACCATTCAATAATAAACAATTAGACAATACTCTACAACAATTAACGCTGCTGTGTATTATCGTTTTGGTTCTTATTTGATTCTTACATAGGGTACGATTGATTATGGTGCTAAAGTTGTCCACGTAAGTTAATTGATACATCCCTAAGAGCAAATCTGGTCAAGACAGGCCTGATTCCTTAATTTCAATCAATAGAAATAGTAAACACAAAAGATGTAGCTATAGGGTCAAAAGAAGTAGTCTAGCTCAAAAAAGCACAAAAACTTAGTTTTTTGTGCCTGGCTGAATCAGGTCCATAATCGGCCCGAGATATTTAAAAGCCGAACCTAATTGACCCAAATACACTTGCCAAAATAACAATTTGAGCTTAAAAAACAACAGAAATTAAATAACCGGGCTTTCTGCTGATATTGTGTCATTTTCAAATTGAAAACTAAGAAGCCTTGCAATTACTGTATTTACGTAGCAATCATTGACCCTGTCATGTGTTTGGTCTTGCCAACAACAATGACTAATGACAATGTTTCATTGTACCTTGGAAAATTTCATGTTTTTAGCATGAAATTCTAATGTCAGCGAGATCAAGATTGGAAGAAGTTGTGGATAGTGCTTATTCCACCGTTAATCTCTCTCTCTTTCTCATCATTGTCCGTTTTTTCTGCGAGGAATTACGAGAGCGAATGCAGCTAGAGATTAACCAGCCACGCTTAATTTCAAGGTCTTCAGTCACATCCATCATTTCGCTCCGGTGAAATTCCAAGCGATTCCATCCAAGATCTTTATGATCCATAATAGTTGAAGAAACCAATGAAGTTTTTCCCATTTGCTTGGCAGATAAAGCTTGATTGGGAAGTTTTTCCTGAGACATTCTGCTTATATGCGACCAAACCATCTCAGCGAAGATATTTTAATTCGGAGAAATTTTTGTTGATGTTTAGAGATTTTTAAATTTCAGAGCTACGCACTTTGCTCGAATAACCTTAGAGGTTAACCGCTTACAGCAGACCTTGTAGACTATAGAATCATGCAGGAGAACACTCAATTAAATACAAACGTAAAAGAACAATGTTACTACATATGCAGTATTGCAGTAACTTTTAGCCATGGCAACGGCCTAGGCAACTACACACATAGCCTAATACTGCCAAAATGTCTAAAGTGTTGCTAACAGGATTTTTACCGGGAAGGGGGCGGCATGAACAAAACTAAATCATAGAATGGGATTTTAAATGTCGAAGAAAATTTTGGATCTGTATGAGAAGTTTTCAGAGCTCAGAAATGTTTGCGGTTTTTCTTTAAGTGAATAAAGTAACTCAATTCTAGTCTATTTTAGGTAGATTGCAATTTGAAAGACAAGGTTTTCAGCAGGGCAGAGCAAATAGAATAAGCATGAAAAGAACTGAAAAGCACATGAGTTTCAATAGCCTTTTCATTCCAAGTTGTCATAATATCATGGGATGAAACGTCATAGGTTTTTGATGTTTAGTTGAAAAACTTTTTAAGGCGCAAAAATTTTGCTCTGGTTTAAAACTCTGAAAACTCCCCCAGCCTCAAGCTAATCATATAATATGATAGCAAAAAATTAAGAAAGCTTTTCCACGTTTATGCTTCATTTTCATACAATTGCTCTGATTTTGACTTTTTTTTTTGCATTGTGCCTCAGCCCAAAGGGGGTAGCACAATTGCCGGACCATTTTCCCGTCAATGGGCCCGGGCAATACAGCTTCTTTTGAAAAATGTTGCAGCGGTGGCAAACTGTTGGCATCACTGTGTCCTATTCCACCGGCCCGAGATTTGAACCTCAGACCTTCCACTTCAGAGACGAACTCGTTAGCGATCGACCAACTGGCCGGTCGGTTTAATATGGGTCAGGCACTTTGTTCACCGAAATTCCAAACCTTTTAATTATAATTATCGGCCTGTTCACTCAATGAATACAGTATTGCTATAACAACGAGAATTTTAAACTTTTCCTTAACTGATTAGGCTCGACTTATTCAGTCCAAACAAGAAAACAATACAACAATATCATTACAACGCTACCATTGAGTATTTGTATCGCTTTTTTTAACGAAGGGTTTGGATGTTGATTAACAACATCATTTAAAACGGGTTTTTGTTTACTTGACAAAAGGTTTGTTTAGAGACGCTGCTGACACGGAAACGATAAAGTTTTAAAATAAAGAAAGAACAAACACAATCAAACTAGTTGTTCGCACCCAAAAAGCTGCGCGGTAGCAGCTCAATAAGGAAAGACACAAGCTCTATTTTATTTGTTGTATAAAATTCAAAATTATTCTACAAAATTCAACAACATTGTAGTATAAAATTAAAACTAAATCAGAAGAAAAGTAAGAGACATACTTCGCCTTTATTACAAAAACACCTAAACGTGTCGCGATTGCTCACTTGTTGATTGTGTGTGTATTATGTAGCAAAGGCAAAGCATGCCCCTTATTTTTTTTTCTAATTGGTACTGTTTAGGTTAACAAAGCATTTCTTAGCAGACTAAAACCCGAACTTGCGCGGAATAGCTGTGCACTGAATGTGCGGTATAAGAAGAAGCTATTTGTTACATGTTACAATTGTCGATTTACACCCTATTGATTAAAACAGTTCGCATAAAATGCAGAAAATGAGCGTCCAAAATCGCCCATAAAATGCTATTTATGGAAAGCTCTATGCTTATCAATAGCCTGCGATTTACATGTCTAGTATGCACAAAATAAACAATACATCAATTAAGACTTATCATTGTATATTTTAGGCTCTTTTTCGTGTCCAGGGTTTTGGGCGTTAACCTGAAAAGTTAAATGAAAAGTATTTGAAAGCATTTCTTTCGTTTTAATGAAAAGTTAAAATGAAAAGTATTACTTTCGTTTACCCGAGCTCGAAGAAGAAAAGTTTGGTATAGACAGTACGCTGTCACAGAAACGCAAAATCAATGAAAAGCAGTGTATAAGCGGTTACTTCTTGATTAAACTTTTATATCACAATTCAAAGGGTTTTTAGTGTATTTGCCCTCTCTCCTGGCCAGAAAAGAATTCATGCTGCTACTCAACTTTATTCAGAGAAAAAACAAAATTCATTTAACACGATAAAGCAAAAAGAAAATTAATAAATTTAAGAGTTGTTTGATAGAAGTCAAAGCATAAATATACTGTAAAAGTATCAAGTATATGTGCCGCCGAAATAAGTATACGGTCAGTTGATCGAGCGGTAACGCGTTCGTCTCTTGAGCGGGAGGTCAAAGGTTCTAATCTCGAGCCGGTCAAATTGGACACTGTGTAACGGCTCGCCACCGCTGTGACATTTCTTTGAAAGAAGCTGTGTTGCCAGGGTGTAATGACGCGGATATGAGCCCCGCCAACTCGTTACACGCTTCGGCGTATTACAACTATTATGATGAAAGATTTGATTTAAAAGTATCGGCCTAACCCCGAAAATTGCCCACGTTTTACTCTATATTTGACTTTTCTGTTTCATTCTGGCAACGAGCATTGAATATAACCGTAATTTCGAAAAATGAAAAAGCGAAAGCTGAAAGCGGTAAAATTTGTCTGGAAGCGGAAGCGTTTTGGCAAAGCAAGCTGTAAGCGGAAGCCATGAGTTTTATACGGGGGTTGGAAGCCTTTTTAGATTTTAGTAAAATTTTAGATTCTCAGATTAAAAATTACCTTCGACCTAGTAAGGCGTATTATATGTTCCGAGAAAAACCTTACATAAAACATGCAGCAAAGTTTTGGATTTATCGCCGCCATTTATCGCCGCCAGACCCCCATTGGCCTCCGGCGGCTGGGGGCTCCGCCCCCAGACCCCCCAAACAGCCCCCCCCATTGCGAATTTCTGGCTACGCGCCTGGAAGCACATTCTCATCTAAATGACTAAAATTTGCTGCTGACAAAATTTTAAATTTAGGGAAGTTACAAAATATTAAAACTGTGTCAAATTGATGTGAAAACGCATGCGAAAGTTTTCATTTTAACTTTATTTCTATACTTTTACAAACAAACGTTATAAAATATTAAAAGAGAGTTCAAGTCAAGTTCTTCACTCTTGACAAAAGTGTTGGGAAAGCCTACAAAATGCATTCTCACCAAATTTGTTGTTTCTATGTGTTGCTGTTTTTAAGATATTGCAGCTCAAAATTAACAATTTTTCTCTTGTTTCAGTGTTGTCGTTTCGTCAGTATTGTGCCAGGAAATAAACTTTTGAAAAGCTGGCTTACTTTTATTGAAAAGTAGTTAATTTTACAGTTCTAAACCTTTAACATATCTTGAGAATCAGCAAAATGCAGTGACTTGAAATTTTGTATCTATCTGGGAACCCTGGCAAAATTTCTAGGAGGAAAAAGCCTTTCTTAGAAAAAAGCTATTCTGTTATATCTCAAGAACAGAAGGTGCTGGTAGAAAGTCAATTTTGGTGAAGTTAGTATTCAGGGCAGTAAAAATTTTTGAGATAAAATCAAACAAAAAACTTCAACCTGATCGAATGCCCTTTAAAAAGTTTTTAGATATAAATATAGTTAAATACAGTAAAAGCGATATCTTATAGTTTGGTATTTGCTGGCATCTGCAATGAATTTAAAATGAAAACAACAATAATGAAGGCGATATTATCAGTTCAAAACTTACAAACTGTATTTTTATTCATTCAAACTTGTAAAATGTAAATAGGGGAACGCTTTTCTTTTTTGTGCGCAAAAAGCTGAGTTTGTTTGGAAGGACTCTGAATTTGTGTGAGAGCGTTACATTTGTCTGGGGGGACGCTGAATTTGAGTGAGAGAACTCTGAATTTGTGGGAAGATATGCTGAACTTGTGGAGGAAAATGCTGAGTTTGTCTGGGGAGACGTTGGATTTGTGTAGGAGGGAGGCTGAATTTATGTGAGAGGACGCTAAATTTTAGTGGAGGGACGCTGAAAATGTACGAAGGGAACCTAAATATGTGGGAAAGATGCTGCATTTGTGAGGGGGGTGCTTAATTTACATGGGAGGAACGTTGAATTTGTGTGAGGGGACGTTAAATTTGTGTGAGACTTGTCTCCAGCACAAATTTATTGTAGGTACTGTTTACGAAAACAATAAAAACACCAATAAAATTGTTAAAATAATGCTCCCGATTGACTGTTTTGCCGTTAGCCTCTTTAGGGGATGACGGCAAATCTAAGCAGGATACTTTAAGTAGAGTTGGGCGATTGAAAAATTAGTAGGTATTGTTTATATGAAGTTTGAATGAGGCCGACCTTCCAACTCTTGTGTGCGACCATTGTCTTTTTGACACTTAATTATAAACTTGCAAAATTCAGTTGCGCTAACTGACGCGCACTTGGTCCAAAATTGCCCAGGCTCGGCTTCCAAGTCTGTCATGGCGATAAGTGTTTGTTCACCTCACAAAAGAAAGTCAAGTTACCATTCAATAATAAACAATTAGACAATACTCTACAACAATTAACGCTGCTGTGTATTATCGTTTTGGTTCTTATTTGATTCTTACATAGGGTACGATTGATTATGGTGCTAAAGTTGTCCACGTAAGTTAATTGATACATCCCTAAGAGCAAATCTGGTCAAGACAGGCCTGATTCCTTAATTTCAATCAATAGAAATAGTAAACACAAAAGATGTAGCTATAGGGTCAAAAGAAGTAGTCTAGCTCAAAAAAGCACAAAAACTTAGTTTTTTGTGCCTGGCTGAATCAGGTCCATAATCGGCCCGAGATATTTAAAAGCCGAACCTAATTGACCCAAATACACTTGCCAAAATAACAATTTGAGCTTAAAAAACAACAGAAATTAAATAACCGGGCTTTCTGCTGATATTGTGTCATTTTCAAATTGAAAACTAAGAAGCCTTGCAATTACTGTATTTACGTAGCAATCATTGACCCTGTCATGTGTTTGGTCTTGCCAACAACAATGACTAATGACAATGTTTCATTGTACCTTGGAAAATTTCATGTTTTTAGCATGAAATTCTAATGTCAGCGAGATCAAGATTGGAAGAAGTTGTGGATAGTGCTTATTCCACCGTTAATCTCTCTCTCTTTCTCATCATTGTCCGTTTTTTCTGCGAGGAATTACGAGAGCGAATGCAGCTAGAGATTAACCAGCCACGCTTAATTTCAAGGTCTTCAGTCACATCCATCATTTCGCTCCGGTGAAATTCCAAGCGATTCCATCCAAGATCTTTATGATCCATAATAGTTGAAGAAACCAATGAAGTTTTTCCCATTTGCTTGGCAGATAAAGCTTGATTGGGAAGTTTTTCCTGAGACATTCTGCTTATATGCGACCAAACCATCTCAGCGAAGATATTTTAATTCGGAGAAATTTTTGTTGATGTTTAGAGATTTTTAAATTTCAGAGCTACGCACTTTGCTCGAATAACCTTAGAGGTTAACCGCTTACAGCAGACCTTGTAGACTATAGAATCATGCAGGAGAACACTCAATTAAATACAAACGTAAAAGAACAATGTTACTACATATGCAGTATTGCAGTAACTTTTAGCCATGGCAACGGCCTAGGCAACTACACACATAGCCTAATACTGCCAAAATGTCTAAAGTGTTGCTAACAGGATTTTTACCGGGAAGGGGGCGGCATGAACAAAACTAAATCATAGAATGGGATTTTAAATGTCGAAGAAAATTTTGGATCTGTATGAGAAGTTTTCAGAGCTCAGAAATGTTTGCGGTTTTTCTTTAAGTGAATAAAGTAACTCAATTCTAGTCTATTTTAGGTAGATTGCAATTTGAAAGACAAGGTTTTCAGCAGGGCAGAGCAAATAGAATAAGCATGAAAAGAACTGAAAAGCACATGAGTTTCAATAGCCTTTTCATTCCAAGTTGTCATAATATCATGGGATGAAACGTCATAGGTTTTTGATGTTTAGTTGAAAAACTTTTTAAGGCGCAAAAATTTTGCTCTGGTTTAAAACTCTGAAAACTCCCCCAGCCTCAAGCTAATCATATAATATGATAGCAAAAAATTAAGAAAGCTTTTCCACGTTTATGCTTCATTTTCATACAATTGCTCTGATTTTGACTTTTTTTTTTGCATTGTGCCTCAGCCCAAAGGGGGTAGCACAATTGCCGGACCATTTTCCCGTCAATGGGCCCGGGCAATACAGCTTCTTTTGAAAAATGTTGCAGCGGTGGCAAACTGTTGGCATCACTGTGTCCTATTCCACCGGCCCGAGATTTGAACCTCAGACCTTCCACTTCAGAGACGAACTCGTTAGCGATCGACCAACTGGCCGGTCGGTTTAATATGGGTCAGGCACTTTGTTCACCGAAATTCCAAACCTTTTAATTATAATTATCGGCCTGTTCACTCAATGAATACAGTATTGCTATAACAACGAGAATTTTAAACTTTTCCTTAACTGATTAGGCTCGACTTATTCAGTCCAAACAAGAAAACAATACAACAATATCATTACAACGCTACCATTGAGTATTTGTATCGCTTTTTTTAACGAAGGGTTTGGATGTTGATTAACAACATCATTTAAAACGGGTTTTTGTTTACTTGACAAAAGGTTTGTTTAGAGACGCTGCTGACACGGAAACGATAAAGTTTTAAAATAAAGAAAGAACAAACACAATCAAACTAGTTGTTCGCACCCAAAAAGCTGCGCGGTAGCAGCTCAATAAGGAAAGACACAAGCTCTATTTTATTTGTTGTATAAAATTCAAAATTATTCTACAAAATTCAACAACATTGTAGTATAAAATTAAAACTAAATCAGAAGAAAAGTAAGAGACATACTTCGCCTTTATTACAAAAACACCTAAACGTGTCGCGATTGCTCACTTGTTGATTGTGTGTGTATTATGTAGCAAAGGCAAAGCATGCCCCTTATTTTTTTTTCTAATTGGTACTGTTTAGGTTAACAAAGCATTTCTTAGCAGACTAAAACCCGAACTTGCGCGGAATAGCTGTGCACTGAATGTGCGGTATAAGAAGAAGCTATTTGTTACATGTTACAATTGTCGATTTACACCCTATTGATTAAAACAGTTCGCATAAAATGCAGAAAATGAGCGTCCAAAATCGCCCATAAAATGCTATTTATGGAAAGCTCTATGCTTATCAATAGCCTGCGATTTACATGTCTAGTATGCACAAAATAAACAATACATCAATTAAGACTTATCATTGTATATTTTAGGCTCTTTTTCGTGTCCAGGGTTTTGGGCGTTAACCTGAAAAGTTAAATGAAAAGTATTTGAAAGCATTTCTTTCGTTTTAATGAAAAGTTAAAATGAAAAGTATTACTTTCGTTTACCCGAGCTCGAAGAAGAAAAGTTTGGTATAGACAGTACGCTGTCACAGAAACGCAAAATCAATGAAAAGCAGTGTATAAGCGGTTACTTCTTGATTAAACTTTTATATCACAATTCAAAGGGTTTTTAGTGTATTTGCCCTCTCTCCTGGCCAGAAAAGAATTCATGCTGCTACTCAACTTTATTCAGAGAAAAAACAAAATTCATTTAACACGATAAAGCAAAAAGAAAATTAATAAATTTAAGAGTTGTTTGATAGAAGTCAAAGCATAAATATACTGTAAAAGTATCAAGTATATGTGCCGCCGAAATAAGTATACGGTCAGTTGATCGAGCGGTAACGCGTTCGTCTCTTGAGCGGGAGGTCAAAGGTTCTAATCTCGAGCCGGTCAAATTGGACACTGTGTAACGGCTCGCCACCGCTGTGACATTTCTTTGAAAGAAGCTGTGTTGCCAGGGTGTAATGACGCGGATATGAGCCCCGCCAACTCGTTACACGCTTCGGCGTATTACAACTATTATGATGAAAGATTTGATTTAAAAGTATCGGCCTAACCCCGAAAATTGCCCACGTTTTACTCTATATTTGACTTTTCTGTTTCATTCTGGCAACGAGCATTGAATATAACCGTAATTTCGAAAAATGAAAAAGCGAAAGCTGAAAGCGGTAAAATTTGTCTGGAAGCGGAAGCGTTTTGGCAAAGCAAGCTGTAAGCGGAAGCCATGAGTTTTATACGGGGGTTGGAAGCCTTTTTAGATTTTAGTAAAATTTTAGATTCTCAGATTAAAAATTACCTTCGACCTAGTAAGGCGTATTATATGTTCCGAGAAAAACCTTACATAAAACATGCAGCAAAGTTTTGGATTTATCGCCGATTATCTTTGAGATATCTAGCGCTATAAGACAGAATCATCTAAGACTATCTGCGAAAGCCTAGTATATATCTTCCATAAACTCAGTAAAATTTTAAATTACTTTTGCCGTCGTAGTCGCCCATTTGCCGAAAACTCCTAGGATAATTCTTAATGAAATCTTAAGTGAAAAATGAACGATGTGTTAGAAAGCGGTACATACAGTTGTAGCTATAGACCATAATTTGCAAAGGGTTACGTAAGTCGTACCAACGTAACTTAGACTCATTAATCTTTTAGTTTTAAAAGTTATAACAGAAGTATAGAACACGGTACATGATTGCAGATTCAGAGCAGACCAAATGCCATCAGGACGAAATTATGCTAATCGATCAAAACTATAGAGAACATATAAATGTTAAAAAGCCAAAGAACGTTTTATTTCCATCAAAATAATAATAACAACACCATATTATGGCAATACTAAACATCCATACTTGATACTACGCATGATCACAAAATTATGTTTAAACTCAAACTCAAGTGGTGTTGTCGCGTCCTTTGAGAAGATGCTTCACAATGATTAATATCTCAGCTTGACGAATTTTTAGCAAGCAGCACAAATCAAATTTCAAGCGGACAACTCAGAAAAAACGGCAACTCCTAAGCGAATCAAGATTCGACCAAAGCATAACGCATCTGTCGGTTTCTCGTGATAGGAGAATAAAAATTTATCAAAAAACTCCCACTTTCGTTAAAAATAAAAAGATATAAAACAATCGATTGTATGCATATAGCAGCAAAAACTTTCAGAAACGCATAAAAGTATCTGTAAAGCCTACTCCATGATTATTGGAGTATTCTGGTTTGTATGTCACCGAAGGTAAAAATAGTCACCGAAAGTAAAAAATAGTCACCGAAGTGGGAAAGGATTTTTCTTTTCCTCTAAAGCAAATTACATCTAAAAAGGGATAGTGCAATTAGATTTCAAGCGGTGAAGTGACATAATATTCGCACTGTGAGCCTTACACTGAAGGAAAGCGAAAGTCCAGAAGAACTGATAGAAATCCAAAAAGGATTTTGCTGGGAAACAATGAATTAAATAAAACGACTACAATTGTTTGTCCGTTCCAATGTTTCAGAACATGATGGTACTAAAGACATAACAACAATGTCATATTTTGCGCCGGCCTTCTTCCAAATCCTTGACACCGTTTAATGCCCGTTGAATGGCATCAACAACAGCACTCGTCCTCGCATTCCGGTGCATTGTTTTTCGAAGAACTAGAAAAAACACGTACCATCACAATACAACACAAATACAGCCTAATTTGTAACACATGTTTATACTACAAGTATTCAGGCGCGTAGCCAGGATTAAAAAAAAGGGGGGGGGGCTATTTTGAAAGAATGAGACTACCGCAAGCAACCTTGACCCGAATTTTTATTGTTTCGACCCATAAATTTCGGCCAAATTCGGAAATTCAAACGCTTTTTCAGCCCAAAAACAGGTGATCTCCAAAAAAAAAAGGTTTTCGCCAAATTTGAAACGGAGTTTTCGGCCAAAATGAGAAATTCAAACGCTTTTTCGGCCCAAAAACAGGTGATCTCGAAAAAAAAGGTCATCGCCGAATTTGAAACGGATTTTTCGGTCAAAATCGGAAGTTCAGACGCTTTTTCAGGTCGAATCACGGCATCTTCGGCACCCAAATTCCTTTGGGGGGGGGGCTGTTTTCAATTTTTCAGCAAAAATCGGCCTCAAAAGCACCAAAAACGTGCGATTTTGAATACTTTACAAGCCAATGGGGGGGGGGTCGAGCCCCCCCCTGGCTACACTACTGCAAGTATTAACGGAGCACCACGCCTGCAGGCAACGAACAGAAAAATAAAAAATAAGATTCCAAAAATATTAGCCAATATAACACCCTTCTGTTTTTCCAAGTCCAGACACAAACAACTGCTCAAAATCAACCTTAATTTACAAATTTGTTGCCATTGAAGAAATTGACCTTAATTTAAAAATTGACCTAAATTTACTAATTTGTTGTCATAGAAACTTTTCTTCAAAACAAAATCTTTTTCTAAAAACAAATTTTTTGTTTGAAAAAACAAACTTTTGGTTGAAAAACCTTGTTTTGGAAAAAGCATTTTTTTGAAAAAAAAAAGTTTTTGAAAATAAAAATATTGTTAATGACCCGAAAAATGAACCCCAGAAAAAAACTTTTTTTGGAGAAAAATTTTTCTTGAAAGAATAGTTTTGAAAATTTTGTTTTAAACAATTTTTTTTCAATTATGGCGCGCATAAAAATCCCGGTGCCTAATTGGCTGCGCTTAAACGTCCACGCTAAAAGTCAAGGTCCGATCTCTTTAAGTTTGCTGTCACAAAACCAGGTGGAGTATGCTGTTACAAATCAAAAACCTAAATAGAGGTCAAAAGCCGACGAACTTCAGCTGATTTTGCTTGTAAGATTGTTATAGTTTTTGAAAACTACAGCAGAGAGTTTGATGGAAGATTTTTTTCAACCGCTGAATATAATACATGCACCTAAGTGTAGTCTATTACTGTAGGACCTTCACTACTAAAAAGAGTAATAATCAAGTACTGAGCGGTGAACAAATTAACCACTTTGCAGTTCTTTGTACCATATAATCATTTGACACTACCAGTGTTATAACCACGCACCTTAATGGCAGCAAGGTTTTGTTCCAATTCTTCCTCTGTTTTTGCTGGGGTAGGAATGACTTCCAGCTGAGCCATAGAGTCCAAATTGTCTACATGATCTTCATCTTATGCAAGATTATTTCTAAATTTGATTCATTATTATCCAGTATCTTGGCAATGGTATCTCTCGTACAACTTTTTCCAGAATAGGTAGGAGGTCTTGCAGTAGCCTCAGATGTACAGACAGAAGCCTAAAATATGCACAACAGTAAATATTTTTGCATTGTACCACTAATGTAGCGACGTTGAAAGAAACAAGAAAGAGTCATGTGTAAGTAAACTACTGTAGTATTTTTTTTTCTATCACAAGTTGTATTGTACATATTCCGAAACACGTTCGTGCAAAGCATGCCTTTTTTAACATTAACACCGTAAACATTTTGTGAAGTAATAAGTTGCTGCATTCGGTCTTTGACGTAAGAATAAATCGTTCAAAGCTTAGTTTTGACGCAGCAGAAATGCAATTAAAAGTTAGAAAAAAGCGAATTTTTCAGCAGTGTTCGAGAGATAATGGCATAACACAGCTACGTTAACAATTTAACGTAAAGATTTCACCACTGTTTAGTTTCTGCCTGCAAAATAACTAGCGCTGAACGAGCGTTGATATGAAACTATGAGTAAGATTTTTGTACAAAATTTTTACAATTGGTGCAAGACAATACGATAAAACTGCAGATATGATGCAAATGATGAAAAATGCAGCCATTGTTCCCAATATTTTTTAACTCCCAAGTTTGAAAATCAAATTAATACTAGTATACTAAGATATACTAAAACGCATTCAAAAGCTTACTTACTGTCAAATGGGTGCTTCGAAACCTGAGCTATCAGCTCTATCGAGCGGGGGAATATCACTGAATTCCATCACAGTGTCATTAGTTCTTATTTGAGATATTATTATTATTATTCAGTGTTTATTTCAGACTCATAAAGTCCATATACAAGCACTATACACAAAAAAAAATAAAGAAACACTGTACAGCAGGAGCTGTTCTTTTCCTGAATCGTGCAACATATATCATCTTCTATTCATTCACAAACAAAATGCCACAATAATGATCATAGTATACAGAATCATAGAAGCAATCAGAAGACATTAACATTTTAAGCCAAAGGTTCTGTGATAAGCGACAGCGTTCAACAAATTTATTAGTAATTTTACGCTGTAGAGCGTAGAACGAATCAATGTTATAGTTTATTTGACTTTCTCTGGCACTGTGATAAGGAGGCATCCCATGCAGAATTCTATACGCATCATTGTAGGCAACTTTTAACCGATTTATAGCTGATGTGGAGTAGTTACATCATAGTTGACTAGCATAAAAACGCATGCAGTGTGCACGAAATAAAATGTTTTTCACCTGAAATGAACATTTAAAAAAACGAGTTTTGAGCTTATTGGCTTCACAATATAAATATCTCGCTTCTCTTGCAATATCAGTATCATCACATAAATCACTGCTAAAACTAACTCCAAGATATACCACATTATTCACAAACTTAATTTTCTGACCACCAATATTCATATTGCAAGGCATAAACGTGTACATATCCTTTGAAGAAAAAATCATACCAACAATCTTTTTATAATTAAAAACAATATCATGTAATTTGGCATAATTACTACACACATCTAATAAATCTTGTAGCCCTCCAGCACTCGCAGTATAAATCATCAGCATACATTATATGATTTAAAGTTAAATTTGCTATACAGCATCCAACATCAGCATTATTTAACTTATCTGATAGATTATCCATATACACAGAAAATAAGTATGGGCTTAATTCACCTCCTTGTCTAACCCCATTAAAGACTGTAAATGCTTTAGACACATAATTTGCCCATCGTACTCTCATCGTTTGTGTTGAATACCAATTATGTTTAAGAAAACGAAAGAAGCAGGTAGGTGTTCCTCTGCTCCTTAACTTTTCAAAAAGTAAAGAGTGATTTACTCTATCATATGCTTTGGAAGAATCAATAAATGCCGAATATGCAGGTGATTTATGTACAACGTACGACGATGCTGCATGCTTTAACAAGAACACACACATATCAGTTCCACTCTTGCCTTTGTACCCAAATTGATTATCATCAGTTTTCAGATAATTTTTGACATGTGACAATACATAATGTTCAAACAATTTCGATATTACACTACTAATTGTAATAGGACAACAGTTATTTAGACTTTGTACATCTCCATTGCTACATTTAAGTACTGGAATAATTATTGTTTCCACACACTTACCTGGCATTACACCGTGTTACAAACAGAGATTAACAAATATCGCCAGATAATGAAACAGACTTTGATCAGCAAAACATAAGTGTTCTGCCATAATACCATCTGTACCTGCAGCTTTCTTTAACGGCAACTAGAAAGTTAGTTGTTTTAACATACTTTTATCACATAAATTAGGTAATAGACTTTCAGAAGTACAACTGTAATTTGTTGATTCAGTATCAATCTTGCATATTTTACTATCATTGCTATAACTTTTTAAAAGTTTTTCATGATGCTTTTTCCAAACAGATACAATATTTTCATGTCCTTTTACTCCCTCTAATGACATAAGTAGAGGACTCTTAAAATTATTCTGCTTTGCTTCGTCCCATATTATGTCCAACTCCATATAAAGTGGTTAAAGTAGCATTTGAATTGATATATGCTTTGTTGAAACATCTGTCAAATGAGTCTGCAAAAGAATATGCTAAAATTTAAGAAACAACATTTATGCATGCTGGTAATCAATAAGGTCGAAACTTTTTGTGATATTTATAACTTATACTCAATCTACATTTCATAGCCGACATAAATTTAAAAAGCTTGCCTTCATTTTTGGAACAAAATTTCATATATCCAAATACGGTAGAAATGCAGAGTGATAGCAATTGTGATTTGTGACATCATACAATCAATTTTGTGGTAGTTGCAAGCCAACAAAGGCTCTTGTTTTTTTTCACACAAAATAAAAACTATATACTTAAAACCTCTATAGACACCTTATAACCTGTTTTACTTGACCAGCAACAAAATGTAAGATAACTCTTCCATTCATTGGTAGTGGCATAACAATCACTTTTATTCAAAAATCCTTTACAGTAAACTTACTAGATTCACGAAGGATTGTGCACTCATACTTTCCCATTCTAATTTTTGGGGTTGGTTTTGTAATTTTACCATGTGTTCTACCTCATCTTTTGGCATGCCTGCAGGAGGCCAATACCAAAGCTTGCTGTGGACACTCCATGACTGACAAATGATATCGGTGGTGATTTTGCCTTTCACATTAAATTGAACAGAAACAATTTTTTTCATTTCTTCACAACTTAAACGTTAAAGACTATAGATTAAATCTATAATGAAATGGTTGTATTGCCAGAAGTGGACAGCACAAGTCATAAAAGTTGCACCGCAAGCGCACGTGCAACAGCTCGAAAAATCTTGCGCCGTAAGCATTTTCGCAAACCAAAAAAAAAAAAAAAATTGCACCACAAGCGCAATCGCAAGTGTGCCATTTCGAAAAGCATGATTCTAATTGACTATCACAGCTTAAACTGCGCTAGGCTGCGGTATGATACTAACATTCAAAACAAAGTATGCACGCTACGAAACAAGTAAAAAAATTATTGATTTCCTTTAAAAAATATAAGCATTAGAAAATGTGCATCGCTTTACTCTTTTGGGCAAAGGATGTCTTTGCACCTAATGAAAAAAACTCTTAACACACGTACTTAAAGGAATTCAGGCGTTAAAAAATTCTACCAATAAAGTTTTAATGTGGCGATAAGTGAACGCATTCAGAGTCACTGTTTTTTTCTAATGGCTTGACAAGGAAATCCTTTACAAGCTTCGATACGTATTTTGTGGTGCTGGAGCAATTAAATCACTTTCTGACAAATGGAGCACGCTAAATAAATCAGCAAGTTTTTTGTTTTAGAAAATTGCACCGTCTAAGTATTAAATATATGAGCTATTGATGCTATTTCTCCTGTTCGCAATAACTTTCAAGTTTTCCCGTACAAGAAAAAAAGTTGTAATTAATAGTTTTTGTTGTTTTTGAATTATGGTAACAAAAGTCAGACTATGTACCAGGCAATGTACCTTGCTTCTCCCACCTGGGCCAAGTTACTTACAAAATTTATCCCCAAATTCGAGATTATAAACATGTTTCGGACTTGATCTTTAAGTAAAGAGAAGACTAAACAATTAATTTTTTTCAATTGGCTTTCAAATGTTTAATTTCAAAACCAAAAATTTAGTTATTTTAAATGCCACTAAAAACCTGCAAAATATGATCCAAATGGCATTAAAATAGCTATTTTTTCCCCAAAAAAATACAAAAAATCACCCAGCGGCTGGCACCTAGACCCCTAACTGAGCGAAGTTTGGGCTAAACTAGTTTGCTCACCACGTCTCTCAATTTACACAATTTTGGAAACCTTTAATTTTTATCAGCAGCACAGCCGAGCGGAACTGCACTTGGATTATTGCATAAGCAATACTGCGATCCGAGGTTCAATTACGACTGCAGGCCGCCCCTTTCGACACATATGCGGGTGGCTGAAGACTCGAAGAGCGCGAGCTCACTTCCCAGTCACCCTCATCTCTCTGTTCTTATTAAGTTTGTTGAGTTGCACCTCAGTTGATTTTCATAATTTATTTATTTTAACTTTTGGTTCAGGTCTTTCCCATTCACCAACATCTAGGTTACATGCCAACCCATGCCTGGCTTCTGATCATCTATTCTACAATATCTTAGTCCCATAATAAGTACCTCTATTCAAAAATTTTTCATATCATTGCATTTGATTTGCAGTTTGGCCCTACTCCCCAATCAAAAATCCTGGCTGCGCCTATATGTACCTTGTCAATGTTTCTCTAAACTTTAATTACAGTTGATTGAAAAACAATCATTCCCAATCATATTTGAATTTCGCCTGTGCGATTGCGCTAAAAATTGCTAAAATACTTGCGGCGCAAGTGTTAGCGCAACTGTTTAAAAATAATTGCGACACAAGCGCTACATCGCAAGTAAAATAGTTGCGCCAGATAAGACAATAGTGGCGCAAGTGCCCACCTCTGTGTATTAACCATATGAACATTGCAATTTAGGAGCAGGTTATCATTTAAAAATGTTGGGGCACATTATTATCAGCATCACATTCGAGCCAATCAACAAGCAAAGGTTTAATGTATAAGTGTAGGGGTAAGCTATATAACCTTGAAGCTGTAAAGTAAATATAATCAACCAACAATGCATATCCTATTAAAGTTCTAAAAATAAATATCAACACATGGGCAGACACAAGATTAAACTTTTTGCTTTAACAATTACTGTTTGGGAACAGTGGATGGGTACAACTGACTAGGTAACCTACTTATCAAATAAAATACAAATATTCCACAGACAATCACAAACAATTACTGACAGTTTTGACTTGGACGGAATGGGTGTCGTTAAGTATAAGCCTTACGCTTTTTTTTTAGCAGCTTGGCGACTTGGGTTTTAGCGCTTTTTCTTTTTCGCTGATCCAAGCTATTTCCCTAATCTAACCCTAATCCTAATGTGCATGGCCGTAGGAGCTCAAAATGATTTGGGGGGGCAGCAAACTTTTGCCCGAAAAATGACTTGATGCATTGCGTTTCTCTGTCAAAATTGAGACGGTTTTATTCTGCCCAAATGAAGGTGTTCTCCAAATAAAAAAAAAAAAAGGTCTTCCCTGAGATTTGAACGGTTTTTCCAGTCCAAATGAAGGTGTTCTCCAAAAAAAAAAAAAAAAAAAAAGGTCTTCACCGAAACTAAGACGGTATTTTGGTACTAGTGCGCCCAAATATCCAGACTATTTGCCCAAATAAATTGACCATTTGCCCGAATTTTCGACAATTTTCGACGTTTTGAACCGAATGGGGGGGCGACCGCCCCCCCGCCTCCTACGGCTATGCTAATGTGTGCACGCATGAGAGAAGAAATAGCACGCGCGCACTTCTATAGTCATGCAAGGGTCACAGAGCTTCCATAAAAGAGCTGACGGCTTATTTTTAACGATATCCCACTGTTTTGACTTGACGATAATTGCAGATTAAAAACTATTATGTACCGTGTTACAAATGTAATACGTGCAAAAAGTCAAACATTTGTAGCTAAAAACTAGTTTGCCAAATGCTCAATTGTTTCAATTTCACATTTCAAAAATAGCTTCTACTACTGTAATGCTGTTTCAAAAATCTAAACTTTAGTAGAGTAACAGAACAAAAATGAAGAATCTCAATTAACTGACTAATTTGTGATGAGTTTTAATAAGGAATGCAAACATGTAGCATTTCCTAAAATTTTCATTGAGTGGAATAATTTTAATGTCATTGCTGAGGTCTGAGGTTGTTGATTTTGAAAATGAAAGCACCAGCACACATGGCTGACATAAATTCTACAGCCAACTACAGGTTGGTAAAAAAAGCTTCAAACTTCCATAAGCTTGGCTATATTTCTGCAATGCAAAATATATTTTTAGCCCAATTCTTGAAATATATCATGCATGTAATGAAGTGCATCATGCATTTGTATAGCCTAGTGTAGCATGGAGTCATTCATTGCAGTTTGACTAACTCTTAACGACGCATCTATTCAGTAGCGTAAGCAGGATTTTGAAAAAAGGGGGGGGGGGGGTGGGGGCAGAAACTTCAGAAAATTTGAGAGGAACATAGAAAAGAATTTGAAATAGTCGCACTCAGATTTCGTCCCATTTTTCGCCCAAAATCAGGTGAAGAGCAAAAAAAAAAGAAAGGTCTTCACTCAAATTTCGTCCCGTTTTTCGCCCAAAATCACTCAAATTTCCAGATTTCCAGCCAAAAGCCTGATGCCCAACTTACAAAGGGGGGGGGGGGCATGCCTCAATTTCGCTCACTTTTCTATGCAATTTTGCAATGCTGGCGACCCAATGGCCCCCCCTAAATACGCCCCTGCATCTATTATACTAGTAAGTTATTTAGGCAGCATGACTTTTGCAACGCTTCTTTTACATTCTTGCAATTCTTATCTATTCTCTTGCTCATTGTAGCAAAATTGGTGCAAGAAACCTTTGATTTCAGATTTACATTACTGTACAGGTTAGCAGAAATTACAGAATTTTCATTTTCCAAAAACACTTTTTGACAAATTATGGTCTTGTTTCTAATTTCTGCGTTTGTTTTTAACTAGTGCACGTTATAGGCATACATTTTGGCGATTGAGAAGCATATAGCCTACCCTATTAGGTATACCTGCATACATCTTACTTTAGGTCTTTTACAGTTACAGTACACAGTCTGCAGTACTAAGTATAGAACTAGGCTAACATTACCTGTTGCTGCTACAAGATATATTGCGATTCTTAGAACAAAACTCGCTAACGACTGAAGAATAAAGAAATTTAATTTCTCTCACCCAGTTACTCGCATCCCTAATCCCACAAAACGTAAAGGTAGCGTTAAATAGTGATGGTGCTAACCTCACTCAGAGTCCAGACGATTACTTCACCGCCAAGTTCATTTTTGAAGAGGCAATTAATTTTCAAAAAGCACCAGTCAAGCGTGACCAAAGTATTTTACGGAATAAAAAGGAAGACTCTCGAGTAAGCACAAATTATTGTGATTGAAAACCGAAGTTGACGATGACAATGACAATAAGCAAAGGCGGAGTCGAGAACACGAGGCTCGACGCCAAGGCCAAGGACACAAAAACAATCCGAGGCCAAGAACAGCCCTTTCGAGGACAGACCCTCTTGAGGCCAAGGACAGGAATGCTCGAGGCCAAGGCCAAGGACCAAAGACACAAGCGCAAGTGTTTTCAAAAAAAAGGTCTTCAAAATTTTTTTTCAGGCAATCTCAAAAAAAAAAGTCTTCAAAAAATGATTCAGGCGTTTTCCAGTAAAAAACGCCTTCTAAAATTTTTTTTTCAGGCAATCTACAAAATTTCAACAATTCAAAAAAAAGTGCTGTTCTCGAGCCGAGGACAGGGCAATTTTCGAAGACTCGAGGCCTCGAGGCCAAGACCAAGGACTTGACCTTCGAGGCCAAGGCCAAGGACATCAAAATCCACCTCTGAGAATAAGTTTATGAAAAATTAACCCAAAATGCAAAACTAAAAGAAAGTTCAACGAATATTCGAGTGAAAGACCGAGCAGGCGTTGGTAAATAGGCAGGTAGACCAGAGAAGCTCATTGGTTGCAAAGAAGAATAGTGGTCATTCACATCTCAGTCAGAACATAGACTCTTCATTAGTTTATGAAGAGTCTAAAGTCAGACGGCCGATTGGATATCATCTACCTTTGGGGTTAAAGTCACGGGTTCGATACCGAGTCGGAGATACCAAACTAAGCACAACAGAAAAAGTGTGTGGTGAACAAACCCAAGTGAGTGAGTTTAGTTGTTGTGCCGCAGAGAAAAGCCCTTGAAGGATTCCCCGCCTTTAAGTGGTTGACCATGCGCAGACAGATAGCAGGTGGTAGCCAGTAGCGTACGCAGAATTTTGGAAAGGGGGGGGGCCAGGAGATTCCGACATCTGAGAATAAGAAAGTCCTGAATGAAAATTTTTACATCTACAATCAGTCCGTTTTTCCTGTCGAAAGTCAGGTGAAGAGCAAAACAAAAAAAAAGGCCTTCACTTACATTTAGTCCGGTTTTTGGCCCAAAATTAGGTGAAGACCAAAAAAAAGTCTTCGCCTACTGTTTGTGTTCTCAAACCTTCTGCCCAAGTTACAATGGGGGGGGGAGGGGGGGCATGCGGCAATTTTGCTTACTTTTCTATGCTAATTATGCTATCCTGGCAACCCAAAGGGGGGGGCCATGGCCCAATGCCCCCCCCTAAATACGCCCCTGCAAGCAATACACAAAACCAATCTTTTACCTTAAAATAGGGAATTTGTGGAGAAGAATAAAAGTTACATTGACCAAAGACTGAAGTTTACTAATTACTTTATCTGTTTGGTTTGTTTGTTCTTTTACTCCAATATTCCTTCAAAGAGCAACTGCGCTTGCCGACGCATAGGGCGTAATCGTCTTGGCAGTGTGGAAGGTTTGGTTGGCCTCGAAGTCTCGTACTTTTGTCACAATAAACACAAAAAAAAGTTCACCAAACTTTTCTCACAAAATGCTAGCCGTATCACAGGGCGTGCCGATTATGGATAGATCTTTCTGTTTCCACAAAAGCACAAACTTTCTTGTTTACTGCTAAAAAAATTATTTGTTGCATTGTGGATTCCAGGAGAAAAGGAAAAGAACCACGTAGCGCGTGCGATGAAAGTCGGTTATTTCTAACAGCAAAACGTCACAAAAAAGGCATTGTTAAAAAACGAAAGAAGGAGAAACGGAAATAACGTGGTCATAAAGCAGAGTGGAAAAAAAGCGGTAAAGCGTTGGTAAAAAGAGACAACGGGAAAATTTGGGGCGCCACACGGCTTCCTTTTCCCACCCATGAAGACTCAAAATGAAGCAAAGGAAGAGATTTTGGGTCATCTGACTGAAAAAATAAAGGGGAAAAGGATGGAAGTAGGAGAGACACGAAGATGAGACTCCGCTCTTGCGTTATTTATTGTGCTAGCATTCGAGCATCATAAAAAGCTTATATAAGAATTGTTTTGTCAAAATCACTCTAATTGAGTTTTAGGCGACGCGGTTTAGAATTTAATAATCTTTAAATTTTTGTAAAAGTTTTGATAAGTTTATGAAGTTTATTGTATTTTCAAATTTCAGCAAATTCATTTTTATTATTACCGAAAAGTATTTTTTAAAAAGTGGTTTATTTTATCTAGAACACATGTTAGTTTAAAACTTAGAAAATTTAAAGATATCCCGCCAATATAAAAATAAACTTTGGTAATACACTCGAGTTTCTGAGATCGCTTGGAGCAGCGCCAATATCCATTAATGTGCGTAAAATTTTTTTAAATGATTCAAAGATAGTTTGTCTATATATAGACAAACGTAGATATATCTTAGAAGATTCTTAAAAAGTTTGCCTTATACCAGCCACCGGAGATAATTCCAAGACAATCCGAGATAGTTTTTCAAGATCCTAGATAAATCCAAGATAAATTCTATCTGGGAAATGTGATTCAATGACATTAAAACAGCTTTTTTTCAAAAAGTTACAAAAAATTGCCCAGCGGCTGGGAGCTTCACCCCAGACCCACAAAGCCTCCGGCGGCTGAGGGCCCCGCCCCCAGACTTGCATCTGTGACCAGTTTGAGTAACACTATAGCTTTTTCAACACGTCTCCAAAGTAATATATTTACACTTTTCAATTATTAGTTTAAGTCCTCTCCTTTTGCAAAATCCTGTTTAAGTGCCAATAGGCAACAGTTTCAGATCTTCCATTCTACGATATCTATGTCCCACAAAAAGTTCTTTTGAAAATTTTTGATGACGTCATTGCATGTGAATTGTGGTTTGGGGCCCCCCCAACCAACAATTTCTGGCTACGCCAATGGCAAGTACATCAGCAGTGTTACGAAGGGCTTCTGTAAAAACCATTAAAAAATCGACTTATGTTTTATCAGGTATCACTTGCAATAAATTATTACCTATAAATTTGCAATACGAAGGTTTGAGTAAAGATAAATATTGCTGAATAATACTGTTTAATTGTGCAACCTGAATACAACAAAATGTCTTCAACAACCCAAAAACATAAATCGTTTGTATCTGAGCCAATGGGTCGCAAATCTTTGCAAGACATTGCTGGAATCGGTAATGCTTATGGTGGAAGACTGGCGGAACGTGGTTTCACTAACGCATCTCAGCTCTATGGTCAATATTTGGTACTAAATAGGAATGAACAACAGTTTAGAAATTGGTTAACACGGGAAGGTGGAGTAAACCAAAGGCACGCTGGAAACGCTTACGCTTGTTTGAATGAGTATCATCACAATTTTTCTTAAATAACGTCGACTTCATTATTTTAAGTCATAAAAACCTTGAATGAACATTATGCAGTTACGGTTTGTTTTGTTTTTTAGAGTAGTGATGACTTTGATAATCGTGTTGTTGTTTGAAGTAGTGATGACTTTGATAATCCTACAACTTTTCAGTAGCATGGGAAAAAATTGCCTGATGTTGAAGTTGACGTAATTTGTTACTGTTTCGAAATGCCGGTGCTTTCTTACATACAATCTTACAAACAATAAAAAGATAGAGCACAAAACATTTCTTGAATTTGCGCGGCATTCTAGTTTTAAGTACTGTACTTCTGATTCCACTTCCACTGTACCCAATACTTAAATTGTAAAATTTTGCATGGAGGTATACTCTTTTGCGGCCTTGACCAACTTTACAAAAAGTTTAGTGGAAATGATGTATTTCCATCGCCGAACGTGAATGAAGACCAAAAACAAGAAAAAAGTCTTCGCCGGAAGTTGAAGTCATTTTTTTCCGAAATTAGAAGACCGAAAAAAAGGTCTTCGCCGCAATTCACGACCATTTTTGGCAGGAAATTTGTAGAATCTTTTAGTCCTGGCAGGCTATTTTTCCTCTGGTCATCCAGCGCTTAACTCTCGATGGGAGGACGCCTAAATCTCGATGGGGAAACGCTAAATATCGATGGGGGGACGCTACCTCTAGATGGGGGGACGCGTCCCCCCGCGTCCCACCCAACAATTTAAGTACTGACTGTACCCATTTTATCTGCATGCTTTTGTCTGGTTTTGGCGCTTTTTTTCTGATCACCAATGTCAATAACGCTTTTTACTTGCTCTGATAATTTGGTATATGGCCAAAATCATTCGCATGCTCTAAATCAAAGCTCGCTAAACTGGGGGAAGCGATCTCAGGAGTAGCAGAGTGTCTACCAATTTTACATGGAAGTGTGAAATTGGTATTCTATCACCGAACCCTGACTGTCGTTAAAAACTGTGCATTTCTGCAACATGTCATTCCTAATCTAGCCGTAGATTAAATAGGCGCAATTACAGTAAATAGTGAGACTTTGTTGAACAATGAATCAAATAAGAAGACAGCAGTAGTATAAGATGAACGAAAACTATACGGTTTGCGGGATGGGGGAGTTTGCGGAATGCGGGATTGCGGGATGGGGAGTTTGCGGGATTATCCAAATGCGGGATTAAATCCTGCATTGTCTCAATGCGGGATTGTGGTACTCTTAACTCTAACCCTAGCTAATTGTTTGAAACTTGGTCTTGCCTGAGTACCGAACCACTGCAGGTGCCTGGCTTCAAGTGTAAAGCTTGAAGAGTGTCTTGCCTGAGAATCAAACCACCGCAGGTGGTTTGCTTGGTTTCAAATCCAAAGTAGTAACCGGTTAAAAGTGAATAATCTTAACCCAAAATCTAACCCTTGACACGAGACCGCGATCGAGACCTTTTCGTTTATTTTTTGGCTCTTCACCGTTTTTCGAAAAAAATTCAGCTCTTCAGATCGTGAAACCTGTTCTTGTTGTTTTTTTCTTTTGGCCATCACTATGTAAGTTGTGGTTTGGCTTCCCCCCATAATCCTAAATTGATCTCCACCAAAATTTCGCCCCTCCCCCAAATCAAAACTTCTGAGCCGGACTGTGAAGAGTTTTTTTTCTTAGTGTTCACCTATTTCATTTGTGGTTTGGGCCGCCCCCAATCAAAAATCCTGGCTACGCCTATGATAAACGATAAGAGCGATATTTCAAAATAAAGCTGTTTAACCCTTCGTAAAAAACATTTTTCTAAAAAAGTTTTGTCTAGTAGGTGACTGTCTGGTTGGTATGGACAAGAACATACGTATATAAATGCTTACCAAAAAAAACATCACTTTTTCATGAAGAAGAAAAGCGTAAAAAAAAACGACAATAGCGGATAAAAAACGGACACTGCATCAATCCAACTTAACTAGAATACTGGCCATGCACTGACCGATACGATTTTACTTTCCAGTCAAGTTCATGTACTGTTACTAAATAAAAAAAATAATCAAAGAAATTCTATATGCGGTGATTACGAGTGTGTTTACTATTGATAACTTTTTTGAGGGAGATCATCGAGAAATCATGACGAACTGTTCATCAGTATTGCAAACGGCTTTAAATAACAAATAAGGGTTTATCTACGTTAATCAGTAATGCAGTGAAGTGGTGTTGCGCAGTTAGCGAACTTTTCTGAATCTAACGTTTACTACATTATTTATCAGATAAAACTTTGAAAATATGAAACAACTAAAACAATCTCAAGTTAATTGAAATTCTGTTTTTAACGAAAGAGAAATAGCTTTGCTATGGCATTTATATATCGTTAACTAGTTGTTACCTAGTTTGCAAGCTATCAACATCAATAACAAGAAAATTGCCCTAAGAAAATTGAATTCGACATATGACGCTGTAGTAAATAATGTCCTTTTGCGAGTGCGACAAAAACTAAAATGACACAATAAATCAAAACAATATTTTCCAAGCATTTTATACGTAGAAAAATAATTTTTATCAGCTCAATATCGTAAAGAATTTATAAACGACATCCATTATGAATTGCCAAACTACAGCATCAGCTGATCTTTACCATCGCGATGAATCATCAAAAAGGAGACAAGTTTTCGCGAGCTAAAACCGCTAAGAGTGCATTATGTCATCGTTTTAACGAACATAAAGCATCAACTACCGTTTTTCAACAAGTTCATTAATCTGCGTTTCAGATCCAATACCCTCTAATTTTTGTTGATGGATTGCAGCAACGTCATAGTTTTTCCGCGCCAAAACGATTGGACGTCACGATGCCATTCAAAAGCATCGAACCTTACCGTAAATCAATGTTTAATCACTTGAGTGGGCGTATTTAAAGAATTTGAATGTAAAGTTAAAACTTTTGTATATAATCTAAAGTTACCAGGATCTATTGAACCAGCTTGTATAACTCAATGGGTCTAGAAAGTTATGCCTTTCGTGAAATCTCGTCGTCCATTGTGCCTGATATTGTCCACTTTGCCCGGTTTTTAGCTTTGTTTTACACCGTAAATTCGGCCATATTCGGCCAAATACATAAAATTCTACGCCACAGCAATACCACATGGCAGATTAACGTTTAATTTGAGCACTATTTATGAATAATAATTTACGCCACTAGTTCAAGTCGAAATAGATGTACAGTAAATTAAGGCTCGATCAACATTACACTGAGGGCGGTTAAATCATTGGTTTAAAATTTGAATGACATCTCTACGAAATAATTCAATGAAAAACAACTGCTTCTGCGTTTTAACTCCTAGCAACTATGGCGGTAAGCCGCTAATGACAACATCAAATGCAAAATAAACCTATGAAATTACAAAAGTTTTAAAATACGTTAATTTGCCACGAATGAATGAGATATGCAACTGTTCTATTTCAGGGCCGTCAATAGTAAACCTTGCATTTGTTAACCGAAGCTAGCTACCACCATGTATATTACAAGATTTTTATGGATCACTTAACAGCAAGCCGAATTTATGTCACTGAAAGCCCCGAATTCTTACTAATTAAATCTTTTTCAGTATTTACCAACATTATGTAGCATTTAACTTGAATGTTTTTTAGGACTCGTGTCCTTTAGAACTAGTCTTGTGTTTTTAGGACTGGTGTCTTTTAGAGCACGTGTTTTTAGGACTCGAGTCAGGATATTCTCGAACAGACGACTATTTGTATTTTTTATTCTTTGTCTTACAAATATCTACTAAAAAACTGTTTTAGCTTAAATGAAAAGTAAAGATTTGGGAAATCTATGTATTTGGGGGGTTCCCGGGCAGGGGTGTCACCTCTCAACCATGCCAAAATATTTAATTTTTAGAGGCCTATTGTTAGAAACAATTAGCTCTTTAACAAGTGATTTAAAGAAATTGATTTAGGAGTGGTCCGATTTTCGGTTTTCCGAGGGAGTGGTACCCTTAAACTATGTCAAAATATATTTGTTTAATATTTAATAATATTAAAAACAACTAGCTTCCCAGCTTTAGCCATTCGAAAACTTATTTTCGGAAGGTCTATTTGGGGGAGGGGAGTTCTTGGATAGGTACCCCTAAACTATGTCAAAATATTTGTCCGTTAAATATCTGCTAATATCATAAAACACTGCCACGCTAGCTTGATCCGTTCAAAAACTTGATTTTTGGGGGGTGCATTTAAGGGGGTCTCAGGGGAGGGTGGCATCCCCAAACTACGCCAAAACATTTGTGAGATAAATATCTGCTGATATCAATACAAACTGGCACCCTAGCTTGAGCTGTTCAAAAATTGTTTTTGGGGGGGTCCGTTTGGGGGGTCCCCGTGAAATGTGGCACCCCCAAACTATGTCAAATTATTTGTCTGTTAAGTACCTGCTGATATCATAAAACACTGGCACCTTAAGTTACGCCATTCAAAAAATTGATTTTTGGGGGGTCCATTTGGGGGGTCCCTGGAGGGGTGGCACCCCCAACCTATGTCAAAAAATTGTTTGTTAAGTATCTTTTGATATCAATACAAGCTAGCACCTTAGCTTGAGCTGTTCAAAAAATTGATTTTTGGTGGGTTTATTTGGGAGGTCCCCCGGGGGATGTGGCACCCCCAATTCATGTCAAAGTATTTGTCTTTTAAGTATCTGATGATATCAAAACAAACTGGCATCTTAGTTTGAGCCACTCAAAAATTGATTTTTGGGGGGTCCATTCGGGGGGGTTTCCGGGGGATGTGGCACCTCCAAACTATGTCAAAATATTTCTTTGTTAAGTATCTGCTGATATCAATAAGAACTAGCATTCTAGCTTGAGCTACTAATAAAATTCATTTTTTGGGGGTCCATTTGGGGGGTCCCCGGGGGGGTAGCAACCCAAAACTATGTCAAAATATTTATCTGTTAAGTATCTGCTAATATCAAAAAAACTAGCGCTCTAGCTTGAGCCATTAAAAAACTTGATTTTTGAGACCCCATTTTGAAGGGGTTCCCGGTGGAGTTGCCCCAAAATATTTCGGGAGAAATAATTGCGTTTGCAGCTCATCAACTTTACACAAAAATTAAATTTCCATGTCGTGGTTTAGAAGAAGAGCGTACAAAATTTAGGAAGAAAAAAAAGGAAAAAAAAAAGAAATTAATGAACCTCATCGCGGCCAAAAGTGGGTTGCTTTGGATGATAGGGTATCTTAAGACATATAACAATCTTGCCGCATTTAAGCCGTTTTTGACTGAGACCGCTTTTTACGCCAAACTTGCAGGGCGGTTTTCGGGTTCTAAAACCAAAGTCACGTGACTTATTGTCTCGAATTTTGGTACAAACATATAACTCCTTAATCTCAAACCGCTGTCAAAATTTCTTGTAGCTAGACCAAACCGTTCTCGAGTTATAAACAAAAGTCTGAAATTTCGCACTCGTTAGTAGGAAAATGGCCGAGTAAAAACAAAGGAACACGCGACGCGAGCGTCGGTCGTTCCAATGATTTATCATTGCAAGTACAACTGCTATAATGCGAGTCAACCACCAGCAGTTGATGAAGTTTCAAACATTATTTTCTCGCGGTCCAGCATTTCTGGGTAGGCTGTTCTATTCTTAGCAAGAACAACTTCATGATCTTCATATTTTTTGATTTTTTGTTTTTGCAAGGCACTGTAAAATATTACAAAGTTGAAAGTTGGAATGATTCATTGCGAAATGTTACAAAGTCTCGTGACCAAATGCTAAATCATCTACCAATCTAACCGATTATATACCGCAATTTGATTTAGCAAAAATTAAGGAAACACTAGTTTTTGCGTTGTTTGAGTGTTACTGGTTTCGCGATACAATAGCAAAATCAACTTGAAAACCAACAACTTATTTTGTTCTGGTTTTATTTAACTAACGCTTTATAAATGAGTGGTAACAGGGTTTTTCCACAAAAATGAAACTGTTCTTTGATGAGATGGTGACTCTAACTACACTTGCACAATCTTGAAACAAATCTACGACCTTGTCGGGTACCCATTTTGAAAAGGCAAATGCAATATTTGTGGCTGAACATAATATTATTAGTGCGATTGTATTGTGCATCCAAAAAGCAGCTTCTGAAGCCAGCAGAGCATTCACTAATATTTGTGACTTGAATGTCAGCAACCAAAACACAAGAAACTGTTGGGCAAAATTTTACTCGAGATTGTTCTGCGTAGTATCGTTGATAGCCGCACATTCGAGAAGCACCGCTATAACTCTGTTATCTTGCACTGTTTGAACTAGAAAACCACGAGAGGTTGGTTATTGGACTGATTAAATGGGTTGCAAAAACATATATTTAGTATACCACAGATAAAACATTGAAAACCTTTCAGTCTGTTTCACCCCATAGTGAAACAGTAGGGTTTTTAATGCTTTTATCTATGATGTGCTCAATACAAGGTGGGCTAAAACTCTACACCAAAGCATTTAAAACAGTTTTTGATTAACCAGCTAATTGAACTGATACATACATACAGTGCTTCACTGCACTAGAAAAGAACATGAACTTTAACCCGAAAAACGTGGACAAAAGACATGTTCATTTATAGATTTTACTTTGTTTCACATCACACTCCATGTGATTTTTGGTGTGCGATTTATGGCCAACCCTGCATATGAACGGGTCTAACTGCTACAGCTATTGAGCTAGTCTCAAGCTTGATTGGTAGAGGAGGATGAATGCCCTAAACCAAAACAACACGTATCGTGCATACGTAATGGTTTGTCGATTTATCAAACACATAGACGAGATGCATCTGGTCAGCTATATTGGCGGGAACTACCCAGGTTAGAATTTAAGCATTATTACGTGAAGAACAATCAGCCGCAGGGGCGTATTTAGGGGGGGGGCATTGGGCCATGCCCCCCCCTTTGGATCGCCAGGATAGTATAATTAGCATAGTTTAGTATGCAAAATTGCGAAATGCTCCCCCCTCTTTGTAACTTGGGCAGAAGCTTTGAGCACAGAAATGGTAGGCGAAGACGTTTGTTTTTGGCCCACACCCAAAACAATCGGACTAAATTTGAGTGAAGACTTTTTTTTTTGGTCTTCACCTAATTTTGGGAGAAAAATTGTAACGTACCGGCGAAAAATTTTGGGCCAAAAATGTTCATTTCGACCTTTAGTTTTTCTCAAATTTTCTAAGGTCCTGGCCCCCCTTTTCAAAATCCTGCGTACGCTACTGCTCAGCCGATACATGAAACTTAGTAACATTTCGCATTAAACTTGAAAAACCAAAAAACTAAAAAATATGAAGATTATGAAGTTGTTCTTGCTAAGAATTAGAACAACCTACACAGAAATGCTGGACCGCGAGAAAATAATGTTTGAAACTTCATCAACTGCTGATCGTTGACTCGCATTATAGCAGTTATGATTGCAATGATAAATCATGTTTCTTACGATTTGAACTTGCCCAACACAGTTTCAATAATTTGGTTGTATGTCATCGCTTGGACTTGAAGAGGGATGTTAAATGGGTTGCTAGGTAAAAATCAGTCTTTTTCTCATTTTATGCAGTGGTTTGTAGCGCAGTATTGGTGCTAGAAAGTAGTAAGCACCTTACCATACTTTAATCAAAATAGCACAAAAAACAGGGAATTTTTTTGGAAATAAATTTACAAAACAAACATTAGAAACTGGTTTAGACTAGGTCTGATATGTAATTTGAGCAATATTAAATCAAAAAAAGCTTGGATACCAGGTATTTTGACTGCAAAAATCCATACTTTTCGACAAAAATTCAAAATTTTAAATTGCATGCCCTCCTCTCCCTGTAAACCGAACGAGCTGAAATTTGGTATGAGGGGTTTCTATCACCAACCTAACAATTTGTGAGGGTGATGGGTTAAATTTAAAAAAAAAATTTTTTTTGAACAACCCTACTGTACCCAACTGTTTACACTATTAATTTTAAATAATTGACGTCATTACGACCACTAGCCCAGTCATGCATAAGCGCAGTCAGTCAAACTACCAAAGCGATCTTCATTGATTTGACATAGCCCACCATGCAGTAAATTTATTGTTATTTTAATTGTCTTGGGGCAGGCCTAAACATTAATAAAAATCTTTCAGACTTCACAAAACGTCTTTTCCACCCAAGAGACAATTTATTTGCGCTATTACGAACACAAAGTACAAATTTAATTTTTTCGCTCCAACCTACTGTGTAAATATTAACTACAAATTTTGTACCCCAAAAGCCAAAATTAACCTAGCCTACTTGCCAGTAAAGCAAATTGCAATGTACAACGCCAGTTCTGGTGACTTTGTTGTCAGGCTTTGATCAGAGTAATCTGAGAAGAGGGTACGATGGCAAGTGCAGAAATTGCCCTCGTGCGTGGTTTGAAGGTTTGGGTGGGATGCCAGGATAGGCTGTGTGTGAATTCAGATGCTGGTGAAAAGATAGCGTAATGAGATAGCAGATATGTGAGGAAGTGCTACCTCACAGTTGTGAAAAAAGTTTCAGTTCCAAATCTGCTATGTAACTTCTGCTGCTACTTTTGTAAACGAGAAGTTATCGTTCCGAGTCTTCGAGCAACCACGCACTAGCTTGGTGGGGCTGTTTTCATTCTGTGCTAATCTTTTAGATCTGCTCCTCGAATCCACTGACCAAAAGAAATTTAAGCTGAATACTTGAAACATTTCTTCTCTTGTCACCGGACAGCGCCCGACACTAGCTTTTGGACGATCCGCACGCTTGTCATTCCGTTAGCTATTTTTTGTTTTGGATGAATCCGCACCTGTTTAGAGTTTCCAGTGATACAATGTTTCTGTGGATTGCTTCGAATTCTTGTCCTCTGAATTTGCTGCTTGTTCAAAGCCACCAAGAAGAGATAATCATCGCAAAGATTTTTATTCAACAAGGACGCAACAGCGTAACCAAAGGGCGGGCTAAACCCAGAATATTCCATCAAAGACTTTGTAAAAAACGACTATTTCTACTTTACACAGCCGACTAATCGTTGTCGACTGGCTTCAAACTCGACTTATGCAGCGGTTCTTTTTGCAATGACACAAGTAAAGAAGCAGTTTGGCTTGCATAACTGTACAACAAAAGTTAGTTTCAGCTTCCCAACAAGTCAATCCTAAACGTTTCGCACTATTCAATGTATAGTTCATTTTTAAGCGATTTGACTATCGTTTTTAGAGCCTGATTAAGCTTGGTTAAACTTGTTTTTATTTTAGCTTATTGGCGGTATGTTGCGTTTGCTATAATTTCATTTTTATCATTTTTGCATTATTTTGTTGATATTACGTTGGAAATGTATTTATTAAATGTTACGCTTGATTACACCTCAAATTTAAGTTAATCTAAGTTAATATAAGCTTCTGTGGGCTAAGCTACTCTACTGCATTAATACGCCAAGGTTGGCAATGAAAATTTTAATTAGAGCGGCCATACGTTGTGTTTGACGTAGAAAATCTCTGTTACGTCTAGATCATAGGAATGGAGTCAACGCAGATCTAATTTAATACGATTGCCCTAACTTTAGATAACCCATTGATATTTACTTCAGTCTTTTTTTAAAACTGTTATGTTGTAAACCTAATTAAAACGCATTACTTTGGCTATAATACTTGCTAGGTCATTAGCCCAAATAATCTTTTCTGAGCTGGATGGAACAATTATTAAACAATTGATTTTGTTTCTCTACAATGTTCGTTAATCAATTATTCAGAGCAATTATTTAACAATTATTCTAGGCGAGTTGAAGTTACATTTACGTTAGTGCTAATATTTTAAGATCACTGAAAGAAACTTTTACTATTTTAAGATAACTTTAAGATTACCAGCATTTTAAGATCACTTAGATTAATCAACCACAACCAGTGGTGCCGATCTTTGATGAGCATTGGGGGGGATCAGGGGATAATTTGCAATTTTACCCCAATTTTGCCCTATTTTCAACGTTGGGGGGATAAACCTCGATCACGATTTTGTTCAGGTGTGGAAATTTAGTGATGACCAAAAGAAAAACGCAAACTGAACACTTTTTCTCCCCGAATTCAGCTGAAGACCAAAAACAAAAAAAACGTCTTCTCCAAATATAGAATACTTTTTCTCCCCGATTTTAGGTGAAAACCAAAAAAAAAAAGGTCTTCAGCAAGAGAAGAACACTTTTTCCCCAAATTTACGCTCAGCTGAACACACCCTTTCAAATTATTCGGGGGATGCAGAAGTGAACCATTCTTAAACTATTGGGGGATACATCCCCCCCATCCCCCTGGGTTTCGGCACCACTGACAACAACTAAACCAAATACTGTTAGTACATGAAGAATTTACGGCAAACAGCACAATACTTGTCACCTCTAAAATAATTGGCTATTGCCCTGATAAGCAATTGTTTTTGAACGAATCAATTACAGCTGTTAGGGGGCAATTTTTTTTTTTTGGTTAGCCGTATGGTATTGCTTATAACTACTTAGTATTTGGCTTTCACAGTATTTCTCGTATTTTGCCATTCAAACTGCATGGGTGCGAGAACGCAGATGAAAACGAACTAGCGGAAGTCTGATATTGTTTTTTTCTGGAAAATGATAACATTTTTCGCGTGCGAATGGCAATAAAAACAATATTTCAAATTAGTTCTTTATAGTTCATCAGCACGTGAAACTTCGTGAAATATTTCGCCACAATTATGTAGAGTAGGGCTTCCCAAACTTTTTAGCACGCGACCCTCTTTAATCTTCTAAAAATTTCCGCGACCCTTCACGGTTAAAATGATAAACACTGCGATTTGTGATAATTATTTACAAAAAATAACAAAGCACAGGTACCGAAAGCCTACAAATTTACACGTAGGTACCAGAGGTGGAGACCTCGAGGACGTCCTTGGCCTTAACGACATATTCGAAGTCCTTGGCCTCGAAAATACCCTGTCCTCGACTGGATTCAGCACTATTTTTTAATTTGTTAAAAACGGACTAGGTTATGATGAGCTTTTATTTCTTCGTCTAAAATTTCGCGAAAAATTTGCAATTTTTTTGCGCGAAGACCTGGTTTTAGGAAACACTTGCGCGTTGTGTCCTTGGCCCTTGGGCTTGTCCTCGAGCATTCTTGTCCTTGAAAGGGTCTGTCCTCGAAAAATCGGTCCTTGGCCTTAGCTTTGGCCTCGGATTTTTTTTGTGTCCTTGGCCTCGAGCCTTGTGTTCTCCACTCTACCTCTGGTAGGTACCGGTACAAAATGCGAACACTTCGCAAACACCCTGTTTGTATTTGCCATTACCGCTGCTTCAACATCATCTGCAGTAGGCTTATTACCGTTATCGTTCGAATTTTTTAAACGACTATCCATTGATTGGAATCTAATCAGAAGTAGTATTATTGTAGTTATACCCCAACTCAACTGTATTTTTATTATACTACACTCTTATTCCTCTACTAAACTACCGGTACAACAGCACTATACAAGCATTAAATATGGTCTGAATAGTTCTATTATGTCATAACCCAAAGTGACAAAACAAAACAAGTTAGGCATCCAGCTGTGCTACATGATACGAATGTGGAAAAGTTTATCTGCTGTCAGTAGTATAAGATGAACGAAAACTATACGGTTTGCGGGATGGGGGGGTTTGCGGGATGCGGGATTGCGGGATGGGGAGTTTGCGGGATTATCCAAATGCGGGATTAAATCCTGCATTGTCTCAATGCGGGATTGTGGTACTCTTAACTCTAACCCTAGCTAATTGTTTGAAACTTGGTCTTGCCTGAGTACCGAACCACTGCAGGTGCCTGGCTTCAAGTGTAAAGCTTGAAGAGTGTCTTGCCTGAGAATCAAACCACCGCAGGTGGTTTGCTTGGTTTCAAATCCAAAGTAGTAACCGGTTAAAAGTGAATAATCTTAACCCAAAATCTAACCCTAGTCTTAGCTTTAACTCTAAGTTTAGTGTAGTTATAAGAATCGAAACTTAGTCTTGACCTAAGTACCGAACCACCGCAGGTGCCTGGCTTCAAGTGTAAAGACCCTTAGTGTCTTGCCTGAGTTCCGAACCACCGCAGGTGGTTTGCCTGGGTTGAAGTTCAAAGTAGTAGCCGGTTAAAAGTGAATAACCTTAACCCAAGATCTAAGCCTACTCTTAGCTTTAACTCTAAGTTTAGTGTAGTTAGTTGTAAGAATCGAACCCGAAACTTAGTGTTGACCTGAAGAGTGACTGAGCATCAAACCACCGCAGGTGCCTGGCTTCAAGTGTAAAGACCCTTAGTGTCTTACAGGCGCGTAGCCAGAAATTCGCAATGGGGGGGCTGTTTGGGGGGTCTGGGGGCGCAGCCCCCAGCGCTCGAAAATTTTGCATTTTTTTGCAAATATAACTTCATTTTAGAGCTTTTTTGATTAAAAAATAATGATTTTAAAACGTGGCTTAGAAATTGGCAGTGCAAACAAGATTAAACTGGAAGATAAATGGGCTATTTGGGAGGTGGCTAATGGTAAAATGTTAGTTCTCTTGTTTAGATGCTGGTAAATTATAAAATCGAATACTTCAATAAAACTCACACGGAGTAATCTATTTCGTATACAGTTTATAGAGAAAAATAATCGGGAGGGGGGGGGGGGGCTAATGAAAAGAGATTTGAGAGAAATGATTGGTAATTAAAAAATACTGAATAGCCCCCCCTATTCCTTAGTTTATAGTATATTTGTTGATGACACCTATGTTCAGCATTTTTACACTTGCGATCAAATTTGATAACTTATTTCTTACCATTTATCAAAGGTTTCATTTATTCGTTGGTTTTATTTTTGTCAAATTAGCCCCCCCCCCCCCCCCCGGGACATATGTTTCAAAAGATGTTTTAAATCACTATCTAGTCCACTCCAGTGCATAAAACAGTCTCAAAGTGCTAAAAATGTAGTTTTTTTCCCATTTTGCTGTTTGGTCGACATGTCAATCGGGGGGGGGGGGAGCTATAGCCCCCCCCGCCCCCCTGGCTACGCTACTGGCTAAAAACGTGGTATTTTCCTAATTCTGCATTTTGGTCGGCAGTTTATTAGCCCCCCCCCCCCCTAAATAAACGTTTCAAACTATGCTTTAAAGCATTTTTTAGTCTAATCTAGTGCAAAAGACAGTCTTAGAAATGCTAAAAACGTGGTATTTTCCTTATTCAGCATTTTGGTCGGCAGTCTATTAGCCCCCCCTCCCCTAAATAAACCTTTCAAACTATGCTTTAAATCATTTTTCAGTCTAATCCAGTACAAAAGGGAGTCTTAGAAGTGCTAAAAACGTGGTATTTTTCTTATTCTGCATTTTGGTCGGCAGGCCAATGGGGGGGGGCTATAGCCCCCCCCGCCCCCCCCCTGGCTACGCTACTGGTGTCTTACCTGAGTATCAAACCACCGCAGGTGGTTTGCCTGGCTTCAAATCAAAAGACTCTTATTAGTGTCTTGCTCGAGTACCGAACCGCCGCAGGCGGTTTGCCTGGCTTCAAGTTCAAAGTAGTCGGTTTAAAGCGAATAACCTGAGAAGATAGTTTCTAAAAAAGATTATCTAGTTAATGCTATGAAGTCTATTTTGTACGTTAAGGAATAAGCTTCGTGTAACTAGAAACGTTTCCTGTCGCGCTGAATTTTCGCTGCCGTGTCGAAATCGTAAAAAAACAGCTGTTTACATGAGCTAACCTATCCAAGGTTTAGCTGTGAATCACTACCTTTTATTACTTTTTTAATCTTCGAATATGGAACGAGCATGGCGCAATAGAACTTGTACTCGTTTAACCCCAATGATTTTAGGGTTGGATCTTTGGCATACGATGCCGCAATAACATTGTCTATAAAAGGTAGTTAATGAACTCTGTTTTTCATTGAATGAGATTAGAATTAAGACTTTAATTGGAATCGCTAACTGCGTCTGATCGTAAGCGAGCTTTGGGGAGTCCCCTCTTTGGGGAAATTCCTGTTAATTTAAAAGCGAATTTTTTCAAAAACTTTTCAAAGAGTGCTCTAGAATAGGTCTGTCAACCTCAGGTTATGGACTGAATCTCTAGTGGAGGAATGCGGCAAAAAACCTAAACTTTAAAACACTTGCCTGAGAACCAAACCACTGAAGGTGGTTAGTCTTAAGCTTAAAATGCTTATCTGGGAACCAAACCACCGAAGGTGGTGAGTCTAAAATGTAAAATTGGTAAGACTTTTTGGAAACCGAACCACTGCAGGTGGTGAGTCTAAAATTTACAATTTGTAACACTTCCTGGGAACCGAACCACTGCAGGCGGTGAGTCTAAAGTTTACAATTTGTAACACTTCCTGGGAACCGAATCACCGAAGGTAGTGTATCCAAAGTTTAAAATTTGTAAGGTTTGCCTGGAAATCAAACTACCGCAGGTGGTTAGTTAAAGTCTCAAATTTGTAAGACTTTCCTGGGAATCGAACTACCGAAAGTGGTTAGTCAAAGTCTAAAGTTTAAACTTTGGACTAAACTTTAAATGCCATGGACCGTTTTTTGGAGTGGCGACTAGCTGTCGCAAAATCGCTTTGAAGTTTGCACGTTCCAACAATTCGTTACTTTCAATCTAAAAAAATTAAAAATTATAAAAAACAAAATAAAATTTTAAGGCATTTATTCGATAACGTAGAAATATGTCTGAAATGTGGTAGTATATTACTGTAATTCTGGAGTTTGAATAACTACGGTATTATGTTTCAACAAGACGATGGTGAACTTGAATACAAGTTGGTCGATATAGTATACTTTGATTTTTGCATTAAAATATTGCAACAGCAACCGCTAGAATATATGTGAGTCGATATGGAATGGTAGTATTATCCTTCGACTTTTGCATTAAAATAGCGAGGGGCTGGTCGTTAGCTGTTGCAGCCACATCTGTAAACCTCAGATGGTCTGTCACAAATTCACCTTTAGAAAATCTTTTCAACCGTTTTCACTCGCCAGATTAAAATTTGTTAACGCTGTTTTGCTTGCATGACGTAATATAATCCAATTTGTTTAATTTCCGATTGTTTTGGCACCACAAGGACAAGCAAGTTTGTTAGCTGCAATACTTACTCGAGAGTTTTATCGCTCTAGTCATTCTATCAAAGTGAACGTGTGTACCTATTGTCGGAAAACCTTTACTCGAAATGGTGCTATACTACATCACAAAAGAGAAGTATATGAACGGTTTTGAAATTAGAGTGCGAAAAACGTAACAGAAAATTTAAAAGAGCCCCTTACCGATATAACGCACCCGCCGCTGTTACCACCAGCACCATGTTCAATTTCATAAAAACACCTGAAATTTAAGTTTAAACTGACACGTCGTATCACAGCAAAAAATTGAAATCGAATTGCGAGCACTACAATCTGGTGCAAATCTGACAGTACGTGCTTCGTTCAACCTCAACCATTCGAATCATATTCTAGTTATTTTGATGAGAGACTTGTAATATTTCGATTTTAAAGAATTTTTTTTCTTCAAACAACATTTATGTTGGAGAACTCAGACATTGATGTAAGAAATAAAAAGTTTATGGTCAAGTTAACAAATTTTTTAATTTGTGGTACTTAATTTAAATTCGGATTGGTTATTAATTTTATTTTTATTCGTTTCATTTTATTTGCACCAAAATACAATTTTAATAAAATGAGCAATAATTCAATCAGAACAGTACAATTGTAACCAATTCAATAAAAAACAAACAATATTTTTACTCAAATAGAAGCAGCAAAACGAATAACGTTATAACACGCATCAAGTCAAGGTAATATGGTCGGAGTTATCAATATTATGCACGGCTTTGAAACAATATGTTAAACGCATGGTTTTGAAGCAATATGTCTTACACATAAAATGTAAAACCACGATATAGACTAAAGAGAGGACGACTTAAAAGCATTACTTAATTGATAAAAATACTCAACTATTAAGTTTGAACTAACGTTTGAAACGATGAGATCACAACATAAATAGAAAATGAATCAAGAGCACTACGTAGCGGTGAGGGATAAAATCTTGACCTTGCCTGTTTTTGCATAATTCGAATAATAAACAACGAACTTAAAATAGAAAGATAAACTCAAAATCCAAAACACACTACAGACCAGAAAGGAAGCAGATGAGTCCAAAGCACTACGTAATAAATACATTTTACCTCACGCTTTTGTCTGAAGTAACATTCCAAGTCAAAATATAGAAAAAAAATCAATCAAGAGCACTATCTAGTGATGAGAGGTAAACTTCTAAACCTTGTTTGTTTTAGCTTCAACAAATCAAGACAATTTGAATACTAATAAGTATTGAGAAACGATTTGGTCACAAGCTTTTGATTTCTGACCTTGTTGAGGATATGACGTCATATCTTTGACGCCAGTAAGGTTCATCTTTGTGTCCATTTTGTGTCCACTTAAAACGCAAAAAGTGGGAGTTCAACAAAGATCATACAATTTTAGTCACTGTGAAAACGACGCAGTCCAAATTCAATCAAGTTTAACCAATGATAAAAGCAGTATTCAGAACAAACAGACGATTTTCAATATTTTGATCAAATCACTCTGACATAAAGACAAAGTTTATAAAAAGTTAAAGTATCAAACGAGTTTTTTGGATTAGTTTTTGTTGTACATTATAAAAAAAAAAGAAATTTTTAGTTAAAAGTTATCAAATTTTTGATTTGTTTGTATGAACCAGGCACTGCATTTGTTTAACCACACCAACACAGAGCACCGCTTCTCGAGTTCTTATCGCAAGATCAGGCTGGGCCACCGCAACGGGTAGACTGCCTGGTCGCAATGAGAAATTAGCGTAAAGTGTCTTTCCCAAGGACACAACAATGCATTATCAGTTCAAGCCAGGGGTCAGCAACCTTTCGATCACTAGCCCGACGCTCTACCACTGAGCTATTGCCATCGCCTTATCGAATAATACGGCAAAATCATCGTAAAAAAATTGTAATACTTCAACTATTTTAACAAAACTGTAAGAATATTTCAAACTTGTGAGATTTTAAGTGCGTTTTCGTTTTTTTTTAGATAAAATTTTGATTCAAGTCAAAGAAATTGAACTTTGAATGTATTTTTTTGATCAAACTATTCTTATGTAAACAAGAAAGTTATAAAAATTTAAGATTTTAGACCAACATTTTTCATTGTTACGTTACAGTTTTTGCTCACGACAGAGAAATTACAAGGACTGAAGAGAATTTATTGAATTTGTTCCCATAAAAAAAAAACAATATTAATCGATAAAAAACAAAATTTTAGAGAATTATTAATTAATTGAATCATATTCATTTTTTAGTATACAATTACTTTTTTTCGCAAATTTACCTCTATGTAAACACGATTACTCAAAGAACTCGCACAATGTTGTTTAATACAAACAAATTGTATGACGTTGAAATATCTTTTAAACAAATTACCACAAACAAGAAAATCGTTACAATATTTAAGAATTTAGAAACTATTTGATTAATCAGGTAAATTTATAACAGAGAATATGAAAAAAGGTTTAATTTTGAACGATTCTTCGGAATAACTATAAAAAATAATGGTTTCAAATAAGACTTCAAGGTTAATTTTTGAAATGTTTTACAAAATTATCACCATGTTAAATATTCCAATAAAATATATGATGAGTGGAGTTTGAATTCAACCGATTCCAAAAAAAAAAAAAGTCTTTGACAGCGTAGCTCAGAGTGAATATCATAACATAGTACTTGTCAAAAATTAAAGATTTAAGACCCTACAGTCTGTTCCAACCGTAATCGTGATCATCAAGATGTCTTAATTTTAGGCGAATTTTCGTTTTTTTTAACTAAAACTCTTATTCAAATCAAAGAAAATGCAAGTATTTGAATGTCTTTGATCAAACATTTCTCATAAAAACATGAAAACAGTTAAAAATTTTGCTATATTAGGTAAAAAGCAATAACCATCATGAAGAAACCCAAGATTTCGATCAAATTATCGGCACACAATGAAAAAAATTAATGAAAAGTTTAGGTTTTAGGCAAGCTTTTCAATTATGTCTGTTTACATTTAAACTTAGGACAAATAAAGCGTTAAGTTTTAAAATATTTTAATGAATTTATTCCTGTAAAACAAGATTAAGTAATAAAAAATTCAACTTTGTGTAGACAGTTAGATTAAAAATTCGTCAAACAGTATTCGTTTTAAAATTGAATTGTCGCTTGAATAAAAAAATTGTAAGATTTTGAGATATTTCCGCAAAAAACATTTTGACGCAAACAAGAAAATTTTATAACTCGAGACTACAAGACAAGGTTCGATACCGAATAACACCAAAAAAAATAGCAAAAGATCTTGTTTTAACTCAAGATAGAGTGTAGTTGAATAAAATTTTATGGTATTTTAGTAAAAAAAATCAGTGTAAAACTAAAAAATTGTTAAAAAATTTAAGATGTTAGGTAAACGTTTAAGTCTTATAGCACAAAAAAGATTATTTTTGCTGAAATTTTCAATTTAAAATGACGAAACATAAGATTTTTTACACACTTATCGCTACGACAACAAAAAAAGCTGTGGTTTATTGACTAAAATTAATAAACCTTATCTATTTTGGTTAAATTTTATGGCATTTTAGTAAAAAGATCAGTGTAAAACTAAAAAATTTTTAAAAAATTTAAGATGTTAGATAAACGTTTTAGTTTCAAAGTACAAAAAAGATTATTTTTACTGAAACTTTTGATTTAAAATTACAAAACGTAACTTTTTTTACAAAATTATCGCTACCACAATAAAAAAGTTGTGGTTTATTGACTAAAATCAATAAACATTATCTATTTTGGTTAAATTTTATGGCATTTTAGTAAAAAATCAGTGTAAAACTAAAAAATTATTAAAAAATTTGAAATGTTAGGTAAACGTTTTTTGTTTCAAGGTAGAAAAAAATATTATTTTTAATTAAAGTTTCAATTTAAAATGAAGAAATGCAAGATTTTGAGTGTTTTTTGCAAAACTATGGCTACGAAAACAAAGAAGTTTAGACTTTTTGATTAAAAATATTAAACGTTATGTTTTTTTGACTAAGCGATTTACTAGACATTTTAATATTTTGGAACATTTTCACATTTTAATGTTTACTAGACATTTTCTTGCAAATTTTACGATACGAAATTTCAAGTAACAAGCGTCTATAGCTTGGAAAATACGGACATATTAGAGCAAATTATGTGTTTTGACCGCAAGGATGTGTCGCTCAAATTTGATTTTTTACTTGATAACGTGTTAAACAAAGTCGAAGTTCAAAGATATTAAAAAGCAACTTGTAGATCTTTCTGTTACTTTCAAAGTATCGGTATTTTAGACGTTAGACACACAAATATGCAAAATCTGAAGAGTTAATTATTGTTGTCTTTGTTTCAGTTCAAGTTTCTGAGACTTGTATAATTGTTTTAACGTAAAAAGCAGCTATTTTTTCTACTTTAAACAAAAACATTCTAATAAATCGTAACCTTTGCTTAACTTTCTTGCATTTGTGAAGAATAACTTTGTCAAAGCTATATCAAAAATTGTATGATTCCTTTGTCTTAAATGAAGTTTTTACCATAAATAGCATTAAATCTGTTTAACATAGTAATTTTTTACTGATTTCCACGTTTTAAAGTAAGTCTTTTTGTGAAAAAACAACTTAAATTCTTTCGGTTTATTTGTTTTGAATTGCATGTTTTCCTTAAAAAACGGTAATTTTTAACAATTTGTACCCAAGCAATTTTCTCAG